>CM055123.1:3636073-4836073 GCA_029206835.1 Rana muscosa | reverse complement strand
ATGACTCCACCACCGCCTTGCTGACGTCACAGCCTTGTTGGAACAGGGTGGTCATCCACCAACCATTCACTACTCCATCTATCTGGACCATCCAGGGTTGCACGACACTCATCAGTGAACAGGACTGTTTGGAAATTAGTCTTCATGTATTTTTCTGCCCAATGCAGCCGTTTCTGCTTGTGAGCATTGGTTAGTGGTGGCCGAATGGAAGGTTTATGCACAGTTGCAAGACTCTGGAGGACTCTACACCTTGATGTCCATGGGACTCTAGAGGCACCAGCACCTTCAAATATCTGTTTGCTGCTATGTAATGGTGTTTTAGCAGCTGCTCTCTTGATCCGATGCATGGATCTGGCAGAAGTCTTCCTCAGTGTGCCTTTATCTGCGCGAAACCCGTCTGTGCTCTGAATCGGCCACAAATCTCTTAATAGTGCGATGATCACGCTTAAGTTTTCGTGAAATATCTAATGTTTTCATACCTCGTCCAAGGCATTGAACTACTTCACTCATTTCGGCAGCAGAGAGATCTTTTTTCTTCCCCATGTTGCTTGAAAATGGTGCTATGCTTAATAATGTGGAACACCCTCCTTTAGTAGTTTTTCCTTTAATTGGGCTCACCTGGCAATCTAATTACACAGGTGTCCAAGATTGTTTTCAGTGATCAAAAGAGCCCTGAAACACAATGCCATCCATGAGTTAAACTGAAAAACAAAATATTTCATCTTTGTGACACTGAAATAGAATTTGCATAATAATTTGGAACAGGGTGTATATATTATAACAACAGTTATATTTTTGCATAATAACTAGCTGTGCATATCATTTTATTACATTGAGGTTATGATTCAATAATGCAATAAATCTAATAGGCTTGATAAAACCTGTTTCATACATTTCGACTAAACCAAAGAGAGGGGTTAGAAAGAGAAGGAGACAGAAGGGAAAAAAACAAAAGATAAAATAGAAATAAAGAGCATGCTGTATGTATAGCTCATATATTAAACATGTAGATATAAGCGTGTAAATTTCATAAATTTCATACACCCAAGAATATGGTTATAGAACATAGATTCACCTGCAGAATATTGATGTCCAACTTGATGGAGGTTTAGCCTGGGGAGCCCATGGGGAATAGCGTGGCGTCTCACTGGCTGGGGACTTAATCCCAGATGTTGATGTGTGAACAAATTATCATTAATGTCTGTGTCTAAGGGAAGAGGCTGAGTATTATGGACTATAGGTACAAGGGAAAGGGGAAAAGGAGAGGTTGGGGGAGGGGAAAATGGAAGGGGAGACAGGAAACAGGAGAAAGGGAAGGGAAGGAGGGGAGGAAAGGGGAAAGGGATAAATAGGAGAGGAGAAAAGAGGGAGGAAGGAAAGGGGGAAAGGGAAAGGAAAAGTTGAGAAGAGAGAGGGGGAAAAGGGGGGGAAGGGGGAGAAAGGATGGTAAGGGGGAGGGGAAGAGGGAGGAGGGTAGGGAAAAAGGGAGAAAAAGGGAGGGAGAAATGAGGGAGAGGGGAGGAACATACTTACCCTTGAAAGGATGCGAATAATGATACAAAAAACTCTCAATCCCACGCTTGGGAGACAAAGTTTAAATAATGCCCACAGGTAGACATGGGCAGGCCATGACCATATAAGATGGAAACAACAGTTATTATAAGTGAAATAAAAAAAGGGGGAACAAAAATAAAAAAAGGAAAAAGAATAAAAATTTTATGTAAACTGATAAAGGGTGTATCTCTTTAATTAATCAGATTTAATACATAAATATAATTATTATACCCCTCACTTTTATACCCCTGAACCCAGGAATGTCGCAGTGTATTTACATGACAGGACAAAGTCGCCTATATATAAACATAGCTACCAAAAAGTTATATTTTTTAAAGATAGGTATACATAAGTGCCGGTTCACACTGGGGCAGCACGACTTGCCGCGCGACTTGGCAAGGCGATCTGCACACGACTTCAGAGGTGACTTGCAAAATTACTTCTGTATTGAAGTCAATGGAAGTCGCCCTGAAGTCGTCCCAAAGTAGTACAGGAACCTTTTTCTAAGTCGGAGCGACTTGAGTCGCTCCTATTAGAACGGTTCCATTGTACAGAACGGAGCGCGACTTGTCTCCCCTGTGTGAACTGGCACTTAAGAAGTTAGGTTCTTGACTAGATGGTCTGTTTGTATACTCTATACATAGAGATGATTTCTCTATAGAAAGGGGGCATAACTGATGGCATCGTTTAGCCCTGGTGGATGTGTTGCTTTTAATCTATGTATTCACTTGGCTTCTATTTGTAAAAATTTGGGGTCGAAGTCCCCACCCCTTTATGCTGGGTGGACTCTGGCCAATACTTGAACAGAGTGAGAGTTGGTTTTATAATTATGAAACTCTGCAAAATGTCTAGGTATAGGTTTCTCAGTAATACCCCCCGTATATCTAAAACATGGTCTTTAATCCTTTTCCAAAAGTACCTTTTGGTTTTGCCCACATAGTGGCTTCCACAGCCACGGGTTAGCAGATAAACAATACCGATAGTAAATTTTCGCCTGTTGGGTAAGCGTACCGCCTTACCTGGTTTGATAAATTGGCAATAGTTACATGCCCCGCAGCGAAACGTACCACGGGGACGTGAACCACATGGATCTTAATTTTTAGGTATAATGAAATGACTGGTTATCAGTATGTCCTGAAGAGACTGATTACATCTAAATGTGACATGTGGTTCCGGGTCTACAAATAAACTTAACGTGGGATCATTTTTAGAAGATGCCAGTGAGTATTCAAAATACGTCTAAATATAGAATGCTGATTGTTATATTTGATGATGGGATGTAAATTTCGTCCTTCTGACGGAGGGGTAGTTTCACTTTGGAAAAGGAGAAGATCACCTGGGTTGTCTAATGCATTCCTATATGCCTTTTTAAGAGATTTTTTACTGTAATCGCGATCTAAAAATCATTTTTGTAGGCTCCGAGCTTGTGTTTGAAAGTTTGTTTTGTTACTACAGTTACATTTTGCCCACAGGTATTGGCCTTTGGGTATTGAGTTGATCAGATGTGCCAGATGGGCACTTTTGAAATGTAAAAGTGAATTACCTGCTGTATCTTTGCGATACAAATTGGTGGAAATATCCCCCTTCAAATCCTTTTTGAATAGTTAAATCCAAAAAGGACAGAGTGTCATTATGCCAATTATAGGTGAAAGAGAGATTAATATCATTACTGTTTAGTGCTTCAACAAAGGTCACCAAAAGTTCACAGGGACCTGTCCAGAAAACCAATACAGTATATCATTGATGTACCTGTGCCACAACAAAGTGTGGCGCAGGTACATCGAATGCAAATCTGATGAAAACACCTCACTCTCCCACCCCCCAGGTACAGGTTGACATAAGACAGGGCACACTTGGTCCCCATGGCTACACCCTGCATCTGGAGGTAGTGGGAGCTGTGAAAGGTGAACGCGTTGTGTGTTAAGATAAGGTACAACATTTCCGCAATAAAGGTGTTGTATGGAATGGCATTGAGATCCCTTTCACAGAGAAAGAGAGACATGACCTGAACCCCCTTCTCATATGGGATGCTAGAATATAAAGCCTCCACATCAATGGAGGCTAAGATGGTATGAGTTGTGACAGATAATCCATCCCAATACAGTTAATAAGTGGATAGTATCCTTTAGGTAAGTGGGCAGACTCTGAATGTGTGGATGTAAATAGTCTTCTATAAGGGAGCTGGCTTGTTGGGTAAGACAACCAACCCCTGAGATTATAGGTCTTCCTGGTGGATTTGAAAGGGAGTTGTGGGTTTTTGGTAAAGCATAAAAGGTCGGGGTGATTGGATGATGTACTTTGAGATAATCCCTGATATTCCTAGTAATCAGATTTTTACTGTATGCTTTGTCTATGATATTAAAAACTGCTGCTGATAATTATGAATAGTCAGTACTGAAATTTTACGATACCAATTTGAATTTCCTCAGATTTTCTGGCACATGGCTTTATAGTCCTCAGTGGTTTGTATCACAAGATTGCCTCCTTTTATCGGAAGGTTTGATAATTATATCCTGTCTGGATTTATGTTGGTTAAGTGCTAAATTTTGTGTAGAAGTTAAATTGGACCTTCTAGGGGTGGCATGTATCTTCTGAATGTCTTGGGTCACTCGTTCAACAAATAACTTTAAGTTGGAGTTGAAAAAGGCTGGGAACTTACGTGATTTTTTGTTATACTCAGGGGGTCTAAAATCTGAGGTATCAGTGTCCTCTGAATCGGTTAACACTTTATATATTTCATGGGCGTCATTCCAGACACCTCCTTCCCTTTCATATTGATTGAGGACTTTTAGCATCCTGTAGTCTGCTCTGGACCATTTTAACTCAAAATTTTCATTTGTGCGAGTGTCACGTACCTGACTGTGGAGCCTGAGATCATGAGTGTGGTCTCTTGAACAATTCCTGCACAAGCACCCCTGGTAGTGGAGACAGGGACTGCTAGGGCAGTGGAAGGGTGCAGGTGCCTGGCAGCTGTAGGAGTGAGCTGTAACTTGAAGACATAGGAGTCCTCCCAGTGGTGGCATGGAGTCTGGTCACAAGCCTTGTTCAGTGGAAGCCAGGCAGACAGGTGCAGAATTAGGATCAGTTCCAAGGTCGGGAACAGGCAGAAGTCGGTAATGTGCTGGCGGTGAGGTACCAAATCAGGAGGCGGAGCCGTAGTCATAAATCCAAGCCGGGGTCAGTAACATAAGCAAGAAGCAGATATAGCAGACAGGGGTGATCCAAGAGAGTTGTTAGACATAGCCGGGCCAGGAACAAGGTCAGAAGACATGGATAAGAATCAGGAGCACAGGAACCAAAGCTGAAGACAATCCAGCACTGAAGCCAGGCAGACTCTCAGTTTAAATAGGCTGCTGGGCGCCAGAATCTATGGCTGCGTGTGCACACTAACGTGTACACGCACGTGCTCGCACATACGCACCAATGCATTCCAGTCCTTGCTCATTCGAATTAGCACTTGCTGAACGGGCATAAGCAGCTGCTGAATGGGAAGGAGCACTTACTGCACGGGAAGGAGCACTTACTGCACGTGAATGAGCACCTGCTGCACGAGTTCTCTGACATTGCCCCCTCCTTAAGGTCTGCCTATGGATGCTCTATTGAGCCATCTTTTCAGGGTGAGCATGGTGAAAAGCTTGTAAAAGTCTCTGAGTATGAAGGTTTGCTTCGGGCTCCCAAGAATTCTCCTTGGGACCAAATCCTTTCCACTTAGTTAGGTATTGAATTTGACCCTGTCGTTTCCTGCAATCCAGGATAGCTTCAACTTCAAATTCTTCCTCCCCATCCACCATTATGGCTTTTGGAGGTCCCACCTCTCGATCAGGAAAAGGATTCAATACATCAGGCTTAACCACTTAAGCCCCGGACCATTTTGCTGGTCAAAGACCAGGCCACTTTTTGTGATTCGGCACTGCGTCGCTTTAACTGACAATTCAGCGGTCGTGCGACGTGGCTTCCAAGCATAATTTACCTTCTTTTATCCCCACAAATAGAGCTTTATTTTGTTGTTTTTTGATCACCTCTGCGGTTTTTATTTTTTGCGCTATAAACCAAAATAGAGCGACAATTTTGAAAAAAATGCAATATTTTTAACTTTTTGCTATAATAAATATCCCCAAAAAATATATAAAATGTTTTTTGTTTCCTCAGTTTAGGCTGATACGTATTCTTCTACATATTTTTGGTAAAAAAAAGTCGCAATAAGCGTTTATTGATCGGTTTGCACAAAAGTCATAGCGTCTACAAAATAGGGGATCGTTTTATGGCATTTTTATTAATATTTTTTTTTTACTAGTAATGGCGGCGATCAGCGATTTTTATCATGACTGTAACATTATGGTGGACACATCAGACAACTTTGACACATTTTTGGGACCATTGTCATTTTTACAGCGATCAGTGCTATAAAAATGCACTGATTACTGTGAAAATGACACTGGCAGTGAAGGGGTTAACCACTAGGTGGTGCTGATGGGGTTAAGTCAGTACTAGGGAGTGATTCTTACTGTTAGGGGGCGTGACTACACGTGACATGTCACTGATGACCGTTACCTGCACACGGGGGAACAGCCATCAGTGACATGTCACTAGGCAGAATAGGGGGATGCCTTGTTTACAAAGGCATCCCCCTGTTCTGCCTTTGCCGACCGCAATCACGTGCCGCCCGGGAACATTGAGTTCCCGGGACCCGTGAACACGCTCGCGAGGCTCGCGGCAGCTAATGTAAAGGGCCGTACAGGTATGTCCATTTGCCTGCCCGTGCCATTCTGTCAACGTACATCTGCATGCGGCGGTCGGCAAGTGGTTAACCACTTAAAGACCGCTCACTGTATATATACGTCGGCAGAATGGCACCGACAGGCACAATCACGTAGAGCATACGTGATTGCCTTTGTACAGTTGGGGGGTCCAATCGGACCCCCCTCCTATACAGTGAGCGGTGGCTAAGTGTCCGGGAGCGTTCCGGGATGAGGGGGCAGCCATTTGTTTCTGGCCACCCCCTCGCGATCGCTCCCGGCGAATGGAAATGCCCCCTCTGTCTGTGTCAGACAGAGGGAGCAGGAGGAAGTGATGTCATCTCTGGTGCGGCGCTCACATATACCGAGCGCCGTACAAGAGAAGATATCAGGTCAGTGCACACAACACTACACTGACACCAGGACACATAGGGACATAAATCGCCCCCCCCAGGCCCCCCAGATCACCCCCAGATCACCCCCCCAGCCCCCAGTCACAGTGTCACTGATTGCAGTGACCATTTATTTAGTGATCACTGCAATCAGTGACATTTGTGACTGTAAAAGTGTCACCAAAGTTTAGTCTTAGGTCCAGTGCAGCCCCCTAACCCCCCCTAATAAAGGTTTAACCCCCTGATCACCCCCCAGATAACCCTTTCACCGCCTATCACCACTGTCGCTTAGCGATCATTTTTCTGATCGCTGTCTTAGCGTCAGTGATGCCGATCGGCAGCCAGTAATTTTTTTTAGGTTCGCCGCAGGTTTTTATAGCGTCAGGTACCCCAATATATTATCTAATAAAGTTTTAACCCCCTTGATCGCCCCCCAGGTAACCCTTTCACCCCCTATCACCACTGTCACTAAGCGATCGTTTTTCTAAACGCTGTCTTAGTGTCTGTGATGCAGATCGGTAGCCGGTAATTTTTTTTAGGTTCGCCGCAGGTTTTTATAGCGTCAGGTACCCCAATATATTATCTAATAAAGGTTTAACCCCCTTGATCGCCCCCCAGGTAACCCTTTCACCCCCTATCACCACTGTCGCTAAGCAATTGTTTTTCTAAACGCTGTCTTAGTGTCGGTGATGCAGATCGTAGCCAGTCATTTTTTTTAGGTTCGCCGCAGGTTTTTATAGCGTCAGGTACCCCAATATATTATCTAATAAAGGTTTAACCCCCTTGATCGCCCCCCCAGGTAACCCTTTCACCCCCTATCACCACTGTCACTAAGCGATCGTTTTTCTAAACGCTGTCTTAGTGTCTGTGATGCAGATCGGTAGCCGGTAATTTTTTTTAGGTTCGCCGCAGGTTTTTATAGCGTCAGGTACCCCAATATATTATCTAATAAAGGTTTAACCCCCTTGATCGCCCCCCAGGTAACCCTTTCACCCCCTATCACCACTGTCGCTAAGCAATTGTTTTTCTAAACGCTGTCTTAGTGTCGGTGATGCAGATCATAGCCAGTAGTTTTTTTTAGGTTCGCCGCATGTTTTTATAGCGTCAGGTACCACAATATATTATCTAATAAAGGTTTAACCCCCTTGATCGCCCCCCCAGGTAACCCTTTCACCCCCATCACCACTGTCGCTAAGCAATCGTTTTTCTAAACGCTGTCTTAGTGTCGGTGATGCAGATCGGTAGCTGGTAATTTTTTTTAGGTTCGCCGCAGGTTTTTATAGCGTCAGGTACCCCCATATATTATCTAATAAAGGTTTTAACCCCCTGATTGCCCCTAGTTAACCCTTTCACCAGTGATCACCATATAAGTGTTACGGGTGACGCTGGTTAGTTAGTTTGCTTTTTATAGTGTCAGGGCACCCGCCGTGTATATAACCCAATAAAGGTTTAACCCCCTGATCGCCCGGCGGGTGATATCAATTAGGTTTTAGCATCAGAGAGGGTCTGAGTCACACCCCAGGCAGCGTCAGGTTAGTGCCAGTAACGCTAACACCCACGCGTGAAGCATACACCCCCTTAGTGGTATAGTATCTGAACAGATCAATATCTGATCTGATCAGATCTATACTAGCGTCCCCAGCAGTTTAGGGTTCCCAAAAACGCAGTGTTAGCGGGATCAGCCCAGATACCTGCTGGCACCTGCGTTTTGCCCCTCCGTCCAGCCCAGGCCACCCAAGTGCAGTATCGATCGATCACTGTCACTTACAAAACAAAAACACACATAACTGCAGCGTTCGCAGAGACAGGCCTGATCCCTGCGACTCCAGTGCTGTAGGAGGTGATTTCACCACCACAGTTAAAAAAAAAAGCAAATATGCCGAAGCATTGGGGCAGCAGGGGCGGAGGAGCGATTTTGCTCCTAATGCCGCGTACATACGGTCGAAATTCCGACGGAGGCTTGCCCGTGGAAAAGTCCGACCATGTGTGTGCGGCATAACTTTTTTGCGGGAGGATGCCCCCATGCTTCGGCATATATAAATGGTGCGTGTATGCCCATCATTGGAAGTGGGTGGATGAAGGGCGGTATTCTAATGGTGGGCATACCCACCGATCAATCTCTTTTTTCGTTCAGCCAACTGGCTGCATGAAATAAAAAGATTACAATACATGTCCAACAAGGACCAGCAACGTACTGGTATGTTGCTGGAATTTGAATGTTTATACCAGAATGATGCCTGCGGGTTTAGGTATCATCTTGGTATCATTCTTTTCAGCCTGCGGCCGGCTTTCATGTAAAAGCAATCCTAGCGGCTAATTAGCCTCTGGACTGCTTTTACAAGCAGTGGGAGGGAATGCCCCCCCGGATATAAAAAGCGCCATTGGGAAATTGGGAAAGCATTTTATCACACCGATCTTGGTGTGGTCAGATGCTTTGAGGGCAGAGGAAAAATCTAGGGTCGAGAAGACCCCAGTTTTTTCAAAAAAAGAGTACCTGTCACTACCTATTGCTATCATAGGGGATATTTACATTCCCTGAGATAACAATAAAAATTATAAAAAAAAAAAAATACTTGGAAGGAACAATTTAAAAATAAAATAAAAAAGCAAAATTAATAATAAAAAAAAAAAGAAAAAAAAAAAAGCACCCCTGTCCTGCCCTGCTCTTGCCCAATGGCGAACGCAAGCGTCGGTCTGGCGTCATATGTAAACAGCAATTGCACCATGCATGTGAGGTATCACCGCGAAGGTCAGATCGAGGGCAATCATTTTAGCAGTAGACCTCCTCTGTAAATCTACTGGGGTAACCTGTAAAGGCTTTTAAAGGCTTTTAAAAATGTATGTAGTTTGTCGCCAATGCGCGTTTGTGCGAAATTTTAAAGCATGTCGTGTTTGGTATCTATGTACTCGGCCTAAGATCATCTTTTTTATTTCATCAAAAATTTGGGCAATATAGTGTGTTTTAGTGCATTAAAATTTAAAAAAGTGTATTTTTTAACCCAAAAAATGCGTTTGAAAAATCGCTGCGCAAATACTGTGTAGAAAAAAAAAATGCAACACCCACCATTTTAATCTGTAGGGCCTTTGCTTTAAAAATATATATAATGTTTGGGGGTTCAACATAATTTTCTTGCAAAAAAAAATGTTTTCATGTAAACAAAAAGTGTCAAAAAGGGCTTTGTCTTCAAGTGGTTAGAAGAGTGGATGTAAGCTTCCTAATATTGTGTATAAAATGCCAGAACAGTTCAAAACCCCCCCAAATGACCCCATTTTGGAAAGTAGACACCCCAAGCTATATACTGAGAGGCATGTCGAGTCCATGGAATATTTTATATGTTGACACAAGTTGCGGAAAAACAACAATTTTTTTTTTTTTTTTTTGCACAAAGTTGTCACTAAATTAAATATTGCTCAAACATGCCATGGGCATATGTGGAATTACACCCCAAAATACATTCTGTTGCTTCTCCTGAGTACGGGGATACCACATGTGTGAGACTTTTTGGGAGCCTAGCCACGTACGGGACCCCAAAAACCAAGCACCGCCTTCAGGCTTTCTAAGGGTGTAAATTTTTGATTTCACTTCTCACTGCCTATCACAGTTTCGGAGGCCATGGAATGCCCAGATAGCACAAAACCCCCCCAAATGACCCCATTTTGGAAAGTAGACACCCCAAGCTATTTGCTGAGAGGTATTGTGAGTATTTTGCAGATCTCGCTTTTTGTCACAAAGTTTTGAAAATTGAAAAAAAAAATATATATATATATATATTTTCTTTCTTCATTTTCAAAAACAAATGAGAGCTGTAAAATACTCGCCATTCCTCTCAGCAAATAGCTTGGGGTGTCTATATTCCAAAATGGGGTCATTTGGGGGGGTTTTGTGCGATTTTGGCATTTTATGGCCTTCGAAACTGTGATAGGTAGTGAGGAGTGAAATCAAAAATTTGTGCCTAGAAATCCTGAAGGCGGTGCTTGGTTTTCGGGGTCCCGTACGCGGCTAGGCTCCTAAAAAGTCCCACACATGTGGTATCCCCGTACTCAGGAGAAGCAGAAAAATGTATTTTGGGGTGTAATTCCACATATAACCATGGCATGTGTGAGCAATATATCATTTAGTGACAACTTTTTGTATTTTTTTTTTTTTGACATTATTCAATCACTTGAGACAAAAAAAAATATATTCAATGGGCTCAACAGGCCTCTCAGCAATTTCCTTGGGGTGTCTACTTTCTAAAATGGGGTCATTTGGGGGGGGTTTTGTGCGATTTTGGCATTTTATGGCCTTCGAAACTGTGATAGGTAGTGAGGAGTGAAATCAAAAATTTGCGCCCTTAGAAATCCTGAAGGCGGTGCTTGGTTTCCGGGGTCCCGTACGCGGCTAGGCTCCCAAAAAGTCCCACACATGTGGTATCCCCGTACTCAGGAGAAGCAGCAAAATGTATTTTGGGGTGAAATTCCACATATAACCATGGCATGTGTGAGCAATATATCATTTAGTGACAACTTTTTGTAATTTTTTTTTTTTTTTTGTCATTATTCAATCACTTGGGACAAAAAAATAAAAAATTCAATGGGCTCAACATGCCTCTCAGCAATTTCCTTGGGGTGTCTACTTTCCAAAATGGGGTCATTTGGGGGGGTTTTGTACTGCCCTGTCATTTTAGCACCTCAAGAAATGAGATAGGCAGTCATAAATTTAAAGCTGTGTAAATTTCAGAAAATGTACCCTAGTTTGTAAACTCTATAACTTTTGCGCAAACCAATAAATATACGCTTATTGACATTTTTTTTACTAAAAACATGTGGCTGAATATATTTTGGCCTAAATGTATGACTACAATTGAGTTTATTCGATTTTTCTTATAACAAAAAGTAGAAAATATAATTTTTTTTCAAAATTTTCGGTCTTTTTCCGTTTATATCGCAAAAAATAAAAATCGCAGAGGCAATCAATTACCATTAAACGAAAGCTCTATTTGTGGGAAGAAAAGGACGCAAATTTCGTTTGGGTACAACATTGCATGTCCGCACAATTTACAGTTAAAGCAGCGCAGTGCAAAATTCTGAATTCACCTCTGGTCCTCTAGCTACCAAATGGTCCGGGGCTTAAGTGGTTAAGTAATGAAACATGAAACCTGGGATGAATTCTAAATGAATCTGGAAGTTCCAGTTCATAGGCCACTGAATTGATTTTTCTTTTAACTGGGAATGGCCCCACATATCTAGGTCCCAGTTTTTTAGAAGGACATGCCAACTTCAGGTTCACTGTTGAGAGCCATACACGATCACCAGGTCTCACATCAAGTTCTCCCCTCCTTTTCTTATAAAAATACTTCTTGTTATCTTCCTGCGCTTTGGAAATGGTTTCCCTTAGTATCTGGTTGTTAGTGTTGAAGAAGTTCAACTTGTCCTGGATAGCCGGCAATGGGGAATCTGGTACCAGCATAGGCAAAAAAGAGGGGTGAAAACCATAATTGAAAAAGGGTGACTGATCTGTGGCAGAATAGGTAGAGTTGTTGAATGAAAAATTAACTAATGGCAACAGTGAAGCCCAATCCTCCTGGGTAAATGAAGAAAAACAGCGTAAATACTGTTCCAAAGTCTGATTCCTACGTTCGGTCTGCCCATTGTTCTGTGGGTGGTAGGCTGAGGAAAAGTTGAGCTTGATACACAGTGCTTCACATAATGCTTTCCAGAATCTTGATGTGAACTGTATTCCACGATCTGAAACAATGTCATTGGGAATTCTGTGTAGCCTTACAAATTCTTTTACAAAAATCCTGGCTGTTTCTGCTGCCGATGGGGTCCCTTTCATAGGGATGAAATGTGCCATCTTGGAAAGACTATCAACCACCACAAATCTGGACGAAAACCCCTCAGAAGGGGGAAGCTCGACAATGAAGTCCATTGCAATCATATCCCAAGGCCTCTCAGTAATTGGAAGTGGTCTTAGCAATCCCCAGGCCTTGTTCTTACTGCGTTTGTTCTTGATACAAGTTAAGCAGGAATTTACATATTTTCTGCAATCTTTTGCCAGGTTTGGCCACCAGAAATGTTGTTGGACCAAGTCCGTGGTCTTATATCCCCCAAAGTGACCTGCCAAGGGATAGTCATGACAGACCGGCAAGATAGCAGTGCACAAGTTCTGAGGTACAAAGATTGTATTTTCATGCCAGTAGAGTCCATCTTTTTCTTGGAGATTCATGCCCTGAGGTAGGGAAGCTCTCAGAGATGCCTGACAGACCTGTGATATCAGATTAGTATGATTAACAGAAAATTCCCAGCTTGAAGAATAGTGTCTGGTTGAGATGGAGCCTCTGATTCAGTGAACATACAAGATAAGGCATTGGGTTTTAGGTTCTTAGATCCTGGCCGGTAAGTAATGTGGAAATTAAAGTGTGAAAAGAAAAGAGCCCATCTTGCTTGTCTAAGTCTGAGATACTAAGCAGCTCTGAGGTATTCTAGGTTTTTGTGATCTGTGAAGATCAGTATTGGATGTGCTGCTCCTTCCAAGAGGTAACACCATTCTTCCAATGCTGATTTTATTGCCAAGAGTTCTCCATCCCCCACATCATAATTATTTTCTGATGGGCACAGTTTCTTTGAGAAGAATGCCACGGGGTGCATTAGAGACTTTGGTCCTTGACGCTGGGACAGGATGGCCCCTACAGCATCTACCTCTAGAACATATGGTAGAGCCGGATCAGGATGTTTCAGGACTGGAGCAGAGTCCCTTTAGAATCCCTTTAGATTATCAAATGCGGCCTGAGCTGCTTTAGTCTATTGAAAGCGACCTTGCTTCTTTCTGAGTTGGGTAATGGGTGTTATGATGCCAGAGAAATTCTTAATAATTTACCTGTAAAAAGTTTGAAAAACCGACAAAAACGTACTTCTTTTTTATCGGTTGGGGGTGGCCATACCCCCGATTGATATCACTAGACCCAGAAAATAAATGGTCTAACGTTCAAATTCACATTTCTCAGCCTTTGTGTATAGTCCATTTTGCCTCAGTCTGTAGAGAACCTGCATCACAGGGATGCGGTGTAATTCTAGGGAAACTGAGAATTAGGGATGAGCTGAACACCCCCCTGTTCAGTTCGCACCAGAACCTGCGAACAGACCTAAAGTTTGCACAAATTTTGGGACCCTATTCAATACAATGGACTCGAACGTTCAAAATCAAAAGTGCTAATTATTAAGGCTAATATGCATGTTATTGTCCCAAAAAGGGTTTGGAGACCCGTGTCCTGCCCAAGGGGACATGTATCAATGCAAAAAAAGTTTTCAAAACTGCAGTTTTTTCGGGAGCAGTGATTTTAATAATGCTTAAAGTGAAACAATAAAAGTGAAATATTCCTTTAAATTTCATACCTGGGGGGTGTCCATAGTATGCCTGTAAAGTAGTGCATGTTTCCCGTGTTTAGAAAAGTCCCTGCACAAAATGTCATTTCTAAAGGAAAAAAAGTCATCTAAAACTACTCGCGGCTATATTGGGTTGGGTCCCGGCAATACAGATAAAAGTCATTGAAAAAAAACGACATGGGTTCCCCCCATGAATATGAATATTAAGGGGAACCCCGAACCAAAAAAATAATGTGTGAGGGTCCCCCCAAATTCCATTACCAGGACCTTCAGGTCTGGTATGGATATTAAGGGGAACCCTGCGCAAATTTTAAAATAAATGGCGTAGGAGTCCCCCTCAAAATCCATACCAAAATCCATACCAGACCCTTATCCGAGCATGCAACCTGGCAGGCCACAGGAAAAGAGGGTTGGACGAGAAAGCGATCGCCCCCTCCTGAACCATACCAGGCCACATGCCTTAAACATGGGGAGGATGTCCCCATGTTGATGGGGACAAGGGCTTCATCCCCACAACCCTTGCCCGGTGGTTGTGGGGGTCTGCGGGCGGGGGGCTTATCGGAATCTGGAAGCCCCCTTTAACAAAGGGGACCCCCAGATCCCACCCCCCCCTATGTGAATTGGTAATGGGGTACATTGTACCCCTACCATTTCACCCAAAAAAGTGACAACAAAGGTAAAAAAAAACACACACACAGCTTGGGACAAGTCCTTTAACCATTTAACGACCGCTCACTGTACATATACATCGGCAGAATGGCACGGACAGGCACAATCACGTGCCTGCCTTCGTATGGGCGGGGGGGTCCAATCGGACCCCCCTCCGGTACAGTGTGCGGCCGGGATCGCTTCGGGAGCGATCCGTGATGAGGGGGCCGCCATTCGATTCTGGCCACCCCCTCGCGATCGCTCCCGGCGAATGAAAAGCTTCCTCTGCCTGTGTAATGTTTACACAGGCAGGAGGAAGTGATCTCTCCTGCGGCGCTCACATATACCGAGCGCCGCATGAGAGAAGACACAGAGGTTAGTGCACAAACACTACACTGACACCACACACATAGGCACATGATCGCCCCCCCAGACACCCCCAAATCACCCCCCAGCCTCCAGTCACAGTGTCACTGATTGCAGAGACCATTTATTTACTGATCACTGCAATCAGTGACATTTGTGTGCTAAAAGTGTCAGGTTTAGGTCCAGTGTAGCCCCCTAACCCCCCCTAATAAAGGTTTAACCCCTTGATCGCCCCCCAGGTAACCCTTTCACCCCCTAGCACCGCTGTCACTAAGCGATCATTTTTCTGATCGCTGTCTTAGTGTCGGTGATGCCGATAGGTAGCCAGTTATTTTTTTTAGGTCGCCGCAGGTTTTTATAGCGTCGGGTAGCCCCATATATTACCTAATAAAGGTTTAAACCCTTGATCGCCCCCCCAGGTAACCCTTTCACCCCCTTTTTCCAGTGTCACTAAGGGATCGTTTTTCTGATCGCTGTCTTAGTGCCGGTGATGCCGATAGGTAGCCAGGTATTTTTTTTAGGTTCGCTGCAGGTTTTTATAGCGTCAGGTACCCCCATATATTACCTAATAAAGGTTTAACCCCTTGATCGCCCCCCCAGCTAACCCTTTCACCCCCTTTTGCCAGTGTCACTAAGCGATCATTTTTCTGATCGCTGTCTTAGTGTCGGTGATGCCGATAGGTAGCCAGTTATTTTTTTTAGGTTCGCCGCAGGTTTTTATAGCGTCAAGTACCCCCATATATTACCTAATAAAGGTTTAACCCCTTGATCGCCCCCCAGGTAACCCTTTCACCCCCTTTTGCCAGTGTCACTAAGCGATCGTTTTTCTGATCGCTGCATTAGTTATGCTGGTGCCGATAGGTAGCCAGTTATTTTTTTTAGGTTTCCCGCAGGTTTTTATAGCGTCAGGTACCCCCATATATTATCTAATAAAGGTTTTAACCTCCTAATTGCCCCTAGTTAACCCTTTCACCAGTGATCACTGTATAAGTGTTACTGGTGACACTGGTTAGCCAGTTAGTTATTTTGTTATTTAGGTTCCCCGTCAGGTTTTTATATAGCGTCAGGTACCCCCATATATTACCTAATAAAGGTTTAACCCCCTGATTGCCCCTAGTTAACCCTTTCACCAGTGATCACCATATAAGTGTTACGGGTGACGCTGGTTAGTTAGTTTGCTTTTTATAGCATCAGGGCACCCGCCGTATATAACCCAATAAAGGTTTAACCCCCTGATCGCCCGGCGGGTGATATCAATTAGGTTTTAGCGTCAGAGAGGGTCTGCGTCGCCCCAGGCAGCGTCAGGTTAGTGCCAGTAACGCTAACACCCACGCGTGAAGCATACACCTCCCTTAGTGGTATACAGGGATGAGCCGAACACCCCCCTGTTCGGTTCGCACCAGAACCTGCGAACAGACAGAATGTTCATGTGAACTTTAGAACCCTATTAAATACAATGGATTCGAACGTTCGAAATCTAAAGTGCTAATTATAAAGGCTAATATGCAATTTATTGTCCTAAAAAGTGTTTGGGGACCCGGGTCCTGCCCCAGGGGAGACGTATCAATTCAAAAAAAGGTTTAAAAAATAGACGTTTTTACGGGAGCAGTGATTTTAATAATGCTTAAAATGAAAAAATAAAAGTGAAATTTTCCTTTAAATTTCATACCTTGGGGGTGTGTATGATATGCATGTAAAGTCGCTCATGTTTCCCGTGCTTAGAACTGTCCCTGCACAAAGTGTCATTTTTGAAGGAAAAAAAGTCATTTAAAACTCACTCGCGGCTATTAATGAATTGTCGGCTTTTATCAATACATAGAAAAGTCATTGATAAAAAAATAAAAAAAAAGCGTGTGGGTTCCCCCAAATTCAATTACCAGGCCCTTCAGGTCTGGAATGGATATTAAGGGGAACTCCGCCGCAAATTTAAAAAAAATGGTGTGCGGTTCCCCCTAAATATCCATACCAGGCTCTTCAGATCTGGCATGGATTTTAAGGGGAACTCCACCCCAAATTTAAAAAAAAATGGCGTGGAGTCCCCTCAAAAATCCATACCAGACCCTTATCCGAGCATGCAACCTGGCCGGGCGCAGGGGAAGAGGGGGGGACGAGAGAGCGGCCCCCCTCCCTCCTGAACCGTACCAGGCCACATGCCCTGAACATGGGGAGGATGTCCCCATGTTGATGGGGACAAGGGCCTCATCCCCACAACCCTTGCCCAGTGGTTTTGGGGGTCTGCGGGCAGGGGGCTTATCGGAATCTGGAAGACCCCTTTAACAAAGGGGACCCCCAGATCCCGGCCCCCCCCATGTGAATTGGTAATGGGGTACATTGTACCCCTATCATTTCACGAAGAAAGTGTAAAAAAATGTAAATAAAAACACACAAACACCTTGGAAAAGTCCTTTATTAAAAAAAAAACAAAAAAAAAAACATTCCAGCGATGAAATCCAGTGTCCCGCGGCGATCCCGATGTCCAGCGCTGTCCGTCATTGGTTGTGCCTGAGCGGACCTGATGGGGAACTTCCTCCGCAGTGTTTTAAATGTATAGACCCGCCCCTTCTAATGTTCCCCATCAGGTCCGCTCAGCGGACCAGATGCGGAACGCGAGAAGGGGCGGGTCTATTCATGTATTACACAGCGAACGAAGTTCCCCATCAGGTCCGCCCCCTCGGTATGTCAGACCCCGCCTACATCATTGACCTGAGCGGGAAACTTCCTTCACTGTGTAAATTTAAATTACACAGTGAAGGAAGTTTCCCGCTCAGGCCAATGACGTAGGCGGGGTCTGACATACCGAGGGGGCGGACCTGATGGGGAACTTCTCTCACTTTGTAATACATGTATAGACCCGCCCCTTCTCAAGTTCCCCATCAGGTCCGCTCAGCCAATGACTAGGTGTAAGGCTAAGGACCTGATGCGAAACATGAGAAGGGGCGGATCTATACATGTATTACACAGCGAACGAAGTTCCCCATCAGGTCCGCCCCCTCGGTATGTCAGACCCCGCCTACGTCATTGGCCTGAGTGGGAAACTTCCTTCACTGTGTAAATTTAAATTACACAGTGAAGGAAGTTCCCCGCTCAGGCCAATGACGTAGGCGGGGTCGGACATACCGATCGGGCGGACCTGATGGGGAACTTCGTTCGCTGTGTAATACATGAATAGACCCGCCCCTTCTCGCTTTCCGCATCTGGTCCGCTGAGCGGACCTGATGGGGAACTTTAGAAGGGGCGGTTCTATAAATTTAAAACACTGCAGAGGAAGTTCCCCATCAGGTCCGCTCAGGCACAACCAATGACAGACAGCGCTGGACATCGGGATCGCCGCGGGACACTGGATTTCATCGCTGGAATGTTTTTTTGTTTTTTTTAATAAAGGACTTTTCCAAGGCGTTTGTGTGTTTTTATTTACATTTTTTGACACATTCTTTGTGAAATGGTAGGGGTACAATGTACCCCATTACCAATTCACATAGGGGGGGGCCGGGATCTGGGTGTCCCCTTTGTTAAAGGGGTCTTCCAGATTCCGATAAGCCCCCCGCCCGCAGACCCCCACAACCACCGGGCAAGGGTTGTGGGGATGAGGCCCTTGTCCCCATCAACATGGGGACATCCTTCCCATGTTGAGGGCATGTGGCCTGGTACGGTTCAGGAGGGAGGGGGGGCCGCTCTCTCGTCCCCCCCTCTTCCCCTGCGGCCGGCCAGGTTGCGTGCTCGGATAAGGGTCTGGTATGTATTTTTTGGGGGAATCCACACCATTTTTTTTTTTAATTTGGGGTGGAGTTCCCCTTAAAATCCATGCCAGATCTGAAGGGCCTGGTATGGATATTTAGGGGGAACCGCACGCCATTTTTTTTAAAATTTGCGGCGGGGTTCCCCTTAATATCCATTCCAGACCTGAAGGGCCTGGTAATTGAATTTGGGGGAACCCACACGCTTTTTTTTTTTTTTTTTATCAATGACTTTTCTATGTATTGATAAAAGCCGACAATTCATTAATAGCCGCGAGTGAGTTTTAAATGGCTTTTTTTCATTCAAAAATTACACTTTGTGCAGGGACAGTTCTTAGCACGGGAAACATGCGCGACTTTACATGCATATCATACACACCCCCCAGGTACGAAATTTAAAGGAATATTTCACTTTTATTGTTTCACTTTAAGCATTATTAAAATCACTGCTCCTAAAAAAAAATGCAGTTTTTAAAACTTTTTTTTGCAAAGATACATGTCCCCTGGGGCAGGACCTGGGTCCCCAAACACTTTTTAGGACAATAACTTGCATATAAGCCTTTATAATTAGCACTTTAGATTTCTCCCATAGACTTTTCGAATTTGCCGCGAACACCCCAAATTGTTCGTTGTTCGGCGAACGGGCGAACAGGCAATGTTCGAGTCGAACATGAGTTCGACTCGAACTCGAAGCTCATCCCTAGTGGTATAGTATCTGAACAGATCAATATCTAATCTGATCAGATCTATACTAGCGTCCCCAGCAGTTTAGGGTTCCCAAAAACGCAGTGTTAGCGGGATCAGCCCAGATACCTGCTAGCACCTGCGTTTTGCCCCTCCGTCCAGCCCAGGCCACCCAAGTGCAGTATCGATCGATCACTGTCACTTACAAAACACAACACACATAACTGCAGCGTTCGCAGAGACAGGCCTGATCCCTGCGACTCCAGTGCTGTAGGCGGTGATTTCACCACCACAGTTAAAAAAAAAAAGAGCATATATGCCGAAGCATGGGGGCAGCAGGGGCGGAGGAGCGATTTTGACATATGGTCAAAATTCCGACGGAGGCATGCCCGTGGAAAAGTCCCACCATGCGTGTGCGGCATAACTTTTGCGGGAGGATGCCCCCATGCTTCGGCATATATAAATGGTGCATGTATGCCCAACATTAGAAGTGGGTGAATGAAGGGAGGTATTCTAATGGTGGGCATACCCACCGATCAATCTCTTTTTTTCGTTCAGCCAACAGGCTGCATGAAAAAAAAGATTACAATACATGTCCAACAAGGACCAGCAACGTACTGGTATGTTGCTGGACTTTGGTTATACCAGATTGATGCCTGCGGGTTTAGGTATCATCTTGGTATCATTCTTTTCAGCCAGCGGCCGACTTTCATGTAAAAGCAATCCTAGCGGCTAATTAGCCTCTGGACTGCTTTTACGAGCAGTGGGAGGGAATGTCCCCCCCCCGGATATAAAAAAAGCGCCATTGGGAAATTGGGAAAGCATTTTATCAGACCGATCTTGGTGTGGTCAGATGCTTTGAAGGCAGAGGAAAGATCTAGGGTCCAATAGACCCCAGTTTTTTCAAAAAAGAGTACCTGTCACTACCTATTGCTATCATAGGGGATATTTACATTCCCTGAGATAACAATAAAAATGATAAAAATAAATAAAATATGGAGAGAACAGTTTAAAAATAAAATAAAAAAGCTAAATTAATAATAAAAAAATAAAAAAAGCACCCCTGTCCCGCCCTGCTCTTGCGCAATGGCGAACGCAAGTGTCGGTCTGGCATCATATGTAAACAGCAATTGCATAATGCATGTGAGGTATCACCGCGAAGGTCAGGTCGAGGGTAGTCATTTTAGCAGTAGACCTCCTCTGTAAATCTAACGTGGTACCCTGTAAAGGCTTTTAAAAATGTATGTAGTTTGTCGGCACTGCGTGTTTGTGCGAAATTTTAAAGCATGTCGTGTTTGGTATCTATGTACTCGGCCTAATATCATCTGTTTTATTTCATCAAACATTTGAGCAATATAGTGTGTTTTAGTGCATTAAAATTTAAAAAAGTGTATTTTTCCCCCAAAAAATGCGTTCGAAAAATCGCTGCGCAAATACTGTGTGGAAAAAAAAATGCAACACCCACCATTTTAATCTGTAGGGCCTTTGCTTTAAAAAAATATATAATGTTTGGGGGTTCAACATAATTTTCTTGCAAAAAAAATAATGTTTTCATGTAAACAAAAAGTGTCAGAAAGGGCTTTGTCTTCAAGTGGTTAGAAGAGTGGATGTAAGCTTCCTAATGTTGTATATAAAATGCAAGGACAGTTCAAAACCCCCCCAAATTACCCCATTTTGGAAAGCAGACACCCCAAGCTATATACTGAGAGGCATGTCGAGTCCATGGAATATTTTATATGTTGACACAAGTTGCGGAAAAAAGACAATTTTTTTTTTTTTTTTGCACAAAGTTGTCACTAAATGATATATTGCTCAAACATTCCATGGGCATATGTGGAATTACACCCCAAAATACATTCTGTTGCTTCTCCTGAGTACGGGGATACCACATGTGTGAGACTTTTTGGGAGCCTAGACGCGTACGGGACCCCAAAAACCAAGCACCGCCTTCAGGCTTTCTAAGGGTGTACATTTTTGATTTCACTCCTCACTGCCTATCACAGTTTCAGAGGCCATGGAATGCCCAGATGGCACAACCCCCCCAAATGACCCCATTTTGGAAATTAAACACCCCAAGCTATTTGCTGAGAGGTATGGTGAGTATTTTGCAGATCTCGCTTTTTGTCACAAAGTTTTGAAAATTGAAAAAAAAATAAAAATTATTTTCTTTCTTCATTTTCAAAAACAAATTAGAGCTGTAAAATACTCACCATGCCTCTCAGCAAATAGCTTGGGGTGTCTACTTTCCAAAATGGGGTCATTTGGGGGGGTTTTGTGCTATTTTGGCATTTTATGGCCTTCGAAACTGTGATAGGTAGTGAGGAGTGAAATCAAAAATTTGCGTCCTTAGAAATCCTGAAGGCGGTGCTTGGATTTCGGGGGCCCGTATGCGGCTAGGCTCCAAAAAAGTCCCACACATGTGGTATCCCCGTACTCAGGAGAAGCAGCAAATTGTATTTTGGGGTGCAATTCCACATATAACCATGGCATGTGTGAGCAATGTATCATTTAGTGACAACTTTTTGTATTTTTTTAAAAATTTTTTATTTTAGTCATTATTCAATCACTTGGGACAAAAAAAATAAAAATTCAATGGGCTCAACATGCCTCTCAGCAATTTCCTTTGCATGTCTTCTTTCAAAAATGGGGTCATTTGGGGGGGTTTTATACTGCCCTGCCATTTTAGCACCTCAAGAAATGAGATAGGCAGTCATAAATTAAAAGCTGTGTAAATTTCAGAAAATGTACCCTAGTTTGTAGACGCTATAACTTTTGCGAAAACCAATAAATATACGCTTATTGACATTTTTTTTACTAAAGTCATGTGGCTGAATACATTTTGGCCTAAATGTATGACTAAAATTGAGTTTATTCGATTTTTCTTATGACAAAAAAATAGAAAATATCATTTTTTTTCAAAATTTTCAGTCTTTTCCCGTTTATATCACAAAAATTAAAAATCGCAGAGGCAATCAAATACCATTAAAAGAAAGCTCTATTTGTGGGAAGAAAAGAACGCAAATTTCATTTGGGTACAACATTGCATGTCCGCACAATTTCCAGTTAAAGCAGCACAGTGCCAAATTCTGAAAACACCTCTGGTCCTTAACCTGCATAATGGTCTGGGGCTTAAGTGGTTATTAAAAAAAAAAATTCCACCGCTGTAATCCTTCTACGACCCGCCGCCACGAACGATACAGCCTCCATAGGTGGCACCCGGCCGAATGACGCGTGACCCATCTGACAGCTCTTAAATAGCCGAGGTGCGGGGCCACCCGTGATGTGGACTGGTGACCCCACCCCCCTCTGACACAACGGGGGTATCCGGTGGTTTCCCCGTGGCATCACGGGGGACCCTGCCCCCATCTGACGCAATGGGGGTTTCCCGTGACAGCGGGTCGTAGAAGGATTACAGCACTGGAATTTTTTTTTTATTAAAGGACTTGTCCCAAGCTGCTTGTGTGTTTTTTGTCCCTTTTTTGTCCCTTTTTTGTGTGAAATGGTAGGCGTACATTGTACCCCATTACCAATTCACATAGGGGGGGGCATTTGTTTTTTATTTTGGCGCGGGGTTCCCCTTAAAATTCATACCAGACCTAAAGGGCCTGGTAATGGAATTTGGGAGGACCCCCACTCTTTTTTTATATTTTGGATCAGGGTTCCCCTTAATATTCATACCAGACCCAATGGGCCTGGTACTGGACTGGCTGGGAACCCATATCGTTTTTTTAAGTGACTTTTATCTGTATTGCCAGGACCCGACAATTCATTATAGCCGCGAGTACTTTTAAATGACTATTTTTCCTTTAGAAATGTAATTTTGTGCAGGGACTTTTCTAAGCACGGGAAACATGCACTAATTTACAGGCATACTATAGACACCCCCCAGGTACATAATTTAAATGAATATTTCACTTTATTGTTTCACTTTAAGCATTATTAAAATCACTGCTCCCGAAAAAACGGCCGTTTTTAAAAACTTTTTTTGCATTGATACATGTCCCCTGGGGCAGGACCCAGGTCCCCAAACACTTTTTATGACAATAACTTGCGTATTAACCTTTAAAATTAGCACTTTAGATTTTTCCCATAGACTTTTAAAGGGTGTTCCGCGGCTTGCCGCGAACAACCCAAATTGTTCGCTATTCGGCGAACGGGCGAACAGCCAATGTTCGAGTCAAACTCATGTTCGACCCAAACATAAAGCTCATCCCTACTCCGGAGGGGGAACCACTACTGTGAGTACTTGCGCTGTGGGTGCATGAGCAGAGGTCGTGGATGATGTGGCTGTCTGGTGCGTTGAGGTGGATGGAGAGAGATACTCCAGTCTTGATGGTAGCCATCTTACAGGCCCTGAACTGCTTGAGTAAGGGTGGCAATCTGCTGGCATAGCGCCTCTAAAGGTCAGACCCCCCTTTCGGGATCCATATGGCTGGATTGTACTGTCACGTACCTGACTGTGGAGCCCGAGATGATGAGGGTGGCCTCTTGCACAATTTCTGCCCAAGCACCCTTGGTAGTGGAGACAGGGACTGCTAGGGCAGTGTAAGTGTGCAGGTGCCTGGCAGCTGTAGGAGTGAGCTGTAACTTGAAGACACAGGAGTCCTCCCAGTGGTGGTGTGGCATCTGGTCACAAGCCTTGTTTAGCTGGAGCCAGGCAGACGGGTGCATATTCAGGATCGGTTGCAAGGTCGGGAACAGGCAGAAGTCGGTAACATGCTGATGGTGGAGTACCAAATCATGTGGCGGAGTCGTAGTCATAAATCCAAGCTGAGGTCAGTAACATAAGCAAAAAGCAGATATAGCAGGCAGGGGTGATCCAAGAGAGTTGTCAGACATAGCCGGGCCAGGAACAAGGTCAGCAGACATAGATATCAGGACTCAGGAGCACAGGAACCAAAGCTGAAGACAATCCAGCACTGAAGCCAGGCAGACTCTCACTTTAAATAGGCTGCGGGGCGCCAGAATCTATGGATGCGTGTACACGCTAACGTGTATGCACACATGCTCGCACTTACGCACCAATGCGCATGCACATTCCAGTCCTTGCCTGTCTTTGTCTGTGACTCTACACATGCGCATTCGAATTAGCACTTGCTGAGCGGGCATTCGCAGCTGCTGAATGGGAATGAGCACCTGCTGCATGAGTTCTCTGACAGAGTGCAAACAGGAACAAAAAAGTCTTCTGGATAGCAGCACTCCAAAAATAAAAGCCTTTATTTTAAAATTCAGGGATCCAAATACACACTGCACATCACGTCACACTGGTCAAAAACTAACTAACGCGTTTCACACTGTACTAGTGTAAGCACTAGTACAGTGTAAGCACTAGTACAGTGTGAAACGCGTTAGCTAGTTTTTGACCAGTGTGACGTGATGTGCAGTGTGTATTTGGATCCCTGAATTTTAAAATAAAGGCTTTTATTTTTGGAGTGCTGCTATCCAGAAGACTTTTTTGTTCCTGTTTGCTGATATTGGCATTGCTTGCACCCTTGGCTGCTGGGAGGAGGTAATTTGTAGGATTTCTACACCTGAGCGGCTTCCTTTTGTCTGCTTTTCAAATTCTCTGACAGAGTGGCTTGATTATGCCAGTATGACTTAAAATTAAGTTTCCTGGAAAAAAGATTAATATATTTAATGCATTCGAAATGATCAAGGTCACGCGAAGTGCAAAAGTTTATCCTAACAACAAATAACTTTAAGTTGGAGTTGGAAAAGGCTGGGAACTTATATGATTTATTTTTATACTCAGGGTATGTAAAATTTGAGGTATCAGTGTCCTCTGAATCGGTTAAAGTGGTTGTAAACCCACTTTTTCAACTTGCACCTACAGGTAAGCCTAGATTAAGGCTTACCTGTAGGTGCAAGAAATATCTCCTAAACCTACACGGTTTAGGAGATATTTAGTTAAATGACAGGCGCCGCTGTCTATGGCGCATGCGCGCCGTAGACAACGGCGCATTCATGGGGTTAATCCCATTCACAAATTTGGCTACTTCCCAGCAATCGCTGGGCGTAGCCGAATGTGACGAGTCCCGTGCGCATGCGCAGAGTGACGTCTCCGCCGCTCCGGCCAATCACAGTGCTGGAGCGGCGCTGTGATTGGCTGGAGCGGCGATAGCCGGAAGTAACCTTCCGGCTGTCGCCGCAGAGATGGCTGCGGCTGAAGAGGGAAACAAGGACGGCTTCGGGGGCCCCGATCTAAGGTAAGTGATGCATAATGAGCTATTATGCTAGTCATATTAGCTCATTATGCCTTTCTCTTACAGGTAGTTTAAAAAAAAAAAAAATTATAAGGGTTTACAACCACTTTAATACTTTATACATTTCATGGGTGTCATTCCAGACACCTCCTTCCCTTTCCAATTGATTGAGGATTTTTAGCATCTTGTATTCTGCTCTGGACCATTTTGACTCAAATTTTCATTTGTGCGGGTCGTTTGATTATGCCAATATGTCTTAAAATTAAGTTTCCTGGCAAAAGATTAATATCTTTAATGCAATCGAAATGATCAAGGTCACGTGAGGAGAAAACATTTAATCCTAGCCCCAGAACCTTAAGTTCTGTGGGAGAAAAAGTATAAGGTGTCAAATTTATGTTGGGAGAAATGTGTCTCCTGTACGCAGAACACGTCAGCTTTTTGAAATAGGGCTTCCTTCCATAGCAAGTTACGCTTGAAGGGAGAGTTCAATCCCTTGACATTAAGTGAGGCAATTGTAATGGCCATAAAGCAGGTATTACCTGAGGATGGGGACGGAGGGAACGAGACCACACCGGAGATGCCAGTCAAGATAGCTTTCTGTGGGTATCAAATCAAAATGCCTATATACAGAATAGGGACAAGATGTGCAGTTAGTCACAGGATAAACAAACGGAAACTGTTATAACTGATTAGAAGATGAATCACAGTATAACAATAGGTAACGAGAAACCTGAGGGGGTGGATTCAAAGATATGTCTTCGCCCATGCTGGATCCGGTACATGCTTGGGACCGATGGCATTAGTGGCAGATTTTTTCAGTCCTTATCCGGTGCCAGGTTCCGGGGTATTGGTGGATGTGGCTGGGAGCCCATACGCCCCGTTGCATTGGTTGGAAGAGGAAGGAATCCCCAGTTGGTCAGCTTTTTATACCCATCTTTAGGTGTAAGGATGGGTATTGTTTGTTGCTTGTAAGTGACCAGTAATTTGGTGGGAAAGCCCCATTTATAAACGATTTTACACTCCTGGAGGATGGAGGTGATTGGAGTGAATGCTCTGCGCATGTCCATAGTAGCTTTTGATAGATTACTGAACAGCAGAATATTGGTGTACGGCGCCGGGAAAGGTTTAGTGTTTTTTTGCAGCATGAAGAATTTGTTCCTTCACGTGAAATAATGTATCCGCGCCAGGATATCTCTTGGAGTATCTGGGGGAAGGTGTGCGGGTTTGGCGATTCTATGGGCCCGATCAATGGTGAGGTCCCTTGCATTTAGGCGAGGGAGCAGCTTTGAGAATAAATGTTGTAAGTATCGGGTGAACTCATTTGTTTTGACTGACTCAGGCACTCCTCTAAATTTTACGTTGTTGCGCCTGGAGCGGTCCTCTAAGTCCGCCAATTTCAATTTAATGTGGTAAATTTCTGACGCATGGTGATCATGTGCATCTAACAGTTCTTTATGCGCTTTGGCATGTTCGTGCATGTTTTCCTCCAACACATCAGCTCTTTCTTCCAGGAAATCTACCCTGTCATGTATTTGAGATATTGATAATTGTAATTCCCTGTGCAGGTCTTTTTGCAGGGTCAGCAGCATGGATTTTAGCATGGCTTCTGTCACAGGGTTGTCTGACACAGGGATGGCTGCTAGAGCTGGGATGTATTCTGTGGCAGAAGCTTCATTGGATAGTTTAGCCCAGAGTTGTTTTTTAGGCAGGGGTTCTTTGCTAGGGGAGAGCACAGGGGAGGACGCCAGCCTCTTACCTCTATCCGTGCCCTGCAGTGAGGAAGGAGTGCTGGGCGAGGGCAGGGTGTCCATATCATCTCTAGGTTCCTCTCCTGAAAGTAAGGCATGGGGATCCTCAATGTGTGCTGTGGAGCGATGTGTCTCCATAGTGAAGGAGCGGGACGGCATGCTTCTTCTGTTCCCGGCGCCGGCGCCATCTTGAGCCGAGTTCATGGCCGTGCTGGGGAAATAATCCATGAGACGGCGGGGTACAGGCGGCTTATACTGCTTCTGGAGCATGCCTGGGATGGTCCTGAGTCTGTAGCCTCCTCGTGTAGCTGGAGCGAGGGTCGGATAGTAGCCGCGAGTTGCCGTGGATCTGAGCAGCGGAGCGGAGCTAAGGACTTAAGCCTCCATTACAGTCCACAGCAGGCCACGCCCCCAGGGTGTCAAATTAATAACATCAAAAGTGCATGACTTGGTTATGTGGGCTGAACTATGTACTGATCTATGTTGCTCTGTGCCGTGGTGTTGTGTGATTTCGGTGTCATGGATGCTTTCTCTTTGGAGGCATTTGTGTGAAAATTTGAAGATCTAGAATATTTGGGAGTAGCTCCTAGTGCTGCTCCAGTGAGTTGTGTTTTACCTCTAATCTCTGTTTGTTTGTGATCAATGTTTTCACTGTCTCAAGGTGGAGGGGTCCTACGTTTTGGTGCCTGCGTGCGATTAGTTCCTGTGTCAACTCCCATTGTGTCATCCGTGGCAGTGGAATTAGGGTGGGGGGCCTATGTGGACCTCGATGTGTTCAACTAGATTGGGATCTGTAAGAGGAAGAAGCAGTCTATGTGTCAGAGACGTTGCCATCATCATCAAATCTAGGTCTATTGTAGTTACCCCTGTATGTTTTGTTCCATCTATATGCTTTCCCTAATTTGAACGCTACTGAGTCCTTAGCGAATTTCTTATCTTTGTTTTGTACCAGTTGTTTGTTGTAACCATCAACAAATTGTTTAATTTCTTTTTCAGACAAAGAAAAAATAGCTGTCTGTTGGAAAAGGTTCAATTTGTTTTGAATTCTCTGAATTTCCGCATCTAATTTCTTCTCTAAATCATAATGATCTTTTAACATTTTAAGCATATTTAATGAGCATGTTGTTAGATTGTCCTCCCATTCAGTACCCAAAGCACTCAATGGATTTTTAAGGGTTGGAAATATCTGGATCCTTTGAGTAATGCAAAAAATTGGTGGTCATTAGTGAGATGAGTCTCTTGTAAACAAATAACAGTTGGAGCCTGTTGGGAGAGAAACGTTAAAATGGCAGTTCTCTTTTTAGGGTCATGCAGGCCTCTCACATTCCAGGAGAGGACAGAATCTGTACGACTACTCATGTAACAATGTGAGTAAGAGGGTCCCAATCCAGTGTTGGGTCATCAGGTAACAGTGTGGCTAGCAGTTCCAGACAGCCAGACATCAGGACCCCAGAGGCAATCAGTGGAACTCTTGCGATTTATCCAACTCCAAATAGTAGTAATATGTGGCAGTCTATGATGACACAGTGACTTTTAGAGGTAAGGCCCCATCAACAAGGGTTTGAAAACTAAAATAAAAACAAAAAGTGTCATAACCATAGGAATTCCTTCCGAACGTGCCCCACGTGGCTAGGTAAGGGGGGGGTAAGCGAGGGCTAAGACCTTGTGTCCTCAGAGTCAAGCACAAGGGTTGCTGG
The DNA here is from genome assembly GCA_029206835.1 of Rana muscosa. Classification (NCBI taxonomy): domain Eukaryota; kingdom Metazoa; phylum Chordata; class Amphibia; order Anura; family Ranidae; genus Rana; species Rana muscosa. The sequence goes on along the minus strand of CM055123.1, from coordinate 4,806,946 downwards.
TAATGGGGGTAGGTAAACAGCAAATCCAGGTGTGTTTCTCTCCAGGCCCCATTACTGAGAAAGGTGAGCAAATAACATTAGAAAGCTACCGGAACGTGCAATTTTAAGCCAGATAATCTTCTAGAGCATCCGCTCTCTGATGCCTTTCTTGTCGATCCAGCCAGTTAGAAGCCATAACCGGATTTTTAAAAAAATGCACAGATCCATCCGCTACCACACGTAGTTTGGCCGGATAAAGCATGGAATAGATAACTGGTATGGCACGCAGTCGTTTTTTGACTTCCATGAATTTTGTTCTCTATTTTTAAACAGCTGCTAAGAAATCTGGTATATGGACACCTTTGTGCCTTGTACTTCCATTTTGGCCTTCTGCCTAGCCAGGTGAAGGATGATATCTCTATCCTTATAATGTAAGCGCTTCAGCAAAAATGGTCTGTCATTGCCCATGGGGAGGCACCCTGGGAGCTCTTTCCACAGAAAAAAATGTAGTAAGGTTATTTCTGCCAAAGGTGTCAGTTAACCACTTTTCAATAAATTCCACTGGATTTTTCCCTTCAGACTTTTCAGGCATGCCGACAATGCGTATGTTACTACGGTGCAGCCTATTCTCCATATCTTCAACTCTAGCTGCAGTATCAGATGCTTTAGCTGATGTGATTTGAACCTCCTGTATAAATTGTGGTAATTCATCCTACAAAGAGCTCACCCTGCCCTCCACTGCAGTAGCCCTTTCTCTTATCTTTTGCATGTCATGTCCGATGTGCAGTATACCCTCCTTCATTCTTTTCACTTCAGCAGATAGTTCTGTAAGAGAGGATCCATAGGTATGAACTGCATTAAGAATTTCTTGCAGTGTGGGTTCTGTATTCCCATCAGCAGAGGGTCCTGCAGTGTCAAAAGGAGGGGGGGAGGGAGAAGGAGTACTCACTGTGGGGTCTGCAGCTGGTGACTCCATATTCCTCCCAGCAGATTGAGCCACGTGCAGGGATTGCACAGGGGGGATTTATTTTGCTGTCAGCATCCGGGGGGAAGAAGAGGGCTTCTGTGCTGAGCCATAGCCACCCAGTTCATGGGCAAATCTCCCGAGCTTGGATGCCGCAGCACTTTGGCAGTCTTTTCCTGCACGTTGTTGCAGGGGGGACCCGCCATGAGGGTGCGCCCATTCGGCAGGTATGTTCTATCCTGACTGTTTTGTCATCTTTACCCGGTAAGTGCTGGGTCCGGCGGTAGAAGTGGAGTTAGCTCCACACCGGGAATGGAGGGTCTGGTCAATTTTGGCGAATATAGGTGCTCACAGCAGGATAAAAACATTCAGGATTGAGGAGCAGATGTGAGGCAAATCTGCTCACATGAACGGCTAAGCCACGCCCCCTCCAACATCTCTTTAATTCGACGTACGCCTACCTTGGCTTCCCCAGGCCTTAGATCCTCCTCCATTAATAGATCAACACATCCTTTCTTTTTCTGGTCCCCGCTTTGTACTTTAGAGCTTCCTTGAGAATTACTCCCAGTGCTTCTTCGCGGAAGATGAAATGTTAGATCTTCCCACCTTAGTCTCCTCCTCTGTCATTTTTTGCCTACCAGCCCCTATACGTACTGAGACCCCCTGTCTAGGGCTATCGTACCTGTCTTCAATTATACTTGTCTCTGCTGACATATAGTGCTGGATACCTCCTGGGCTCGGGGCAGGTGGAGCTCCTTTACCAGCTTTATTTGATTTTCCTCTCATACTTGCTGTATAATCACTGAATAACGTACAGAGTAAACTTTAAGAGCTATGTTTCAGGGGTACTCGGTGAGCAAAGAAGATTTTAGTTAGAGATGAAAAAAAAAGTATATTTAACTCTGATGTTTCAGTAAAATCACGTAGTCTTATTCACTTTGTTAATTCACAGCAAGCTCACTAGTCCAATAATACTTTATCAATGGCAAAAAGAAATGGGTGAGAAATATGAGATGCTCATAGGTATAGATAAAGTCCTCCCATGATATTCAGTAGTAGGCAGGAGGAATTACATTGAGGTGCAAGAGATCATAAACCAGCTTTCTCTCATCACCCAGGGGCAAATAAGAGCAAGTGGAGAGTCCCTTCAGACGGGTTGACTCTGAAGTTAGTCCATATTTCCATTCCCCCAATGCCGGTATTCACACAGTACCCCAAACAAATTGCTCCAAACAGAGCATTACTCACCCAGCCAACCTCTGCCTCTCTCAGAGAACATACCCACTGCTGGGGAGAGGCCTGGACTGGCCCTTCTTCCTGGAGTCCTTTCAGCCGCTGCCCAGCATCCCTGGAGTATACAAGTGGAGACTGAAGTCCCATCCACTTGTGGTAGGTGAAAATCCCCCAGTGCTTGCAAAGCAAGGCTGACATCCTCCTGTCTCAGTGTCGCACCATTTTCTGGGGTTGTGTCAGTGAAGACCGAAGTCCCATTCACTACCACAGGAACTCCCTCTTCTGTTAGTTGAGGGCAGAGGCCAGCAGCACTCTGCTCTGTTGCCAGCTCTTCTGCTGGGATACTGTGAGTGGAGACCGCAGTCCCATCCCCCGATATCAGCTCAAGCTGCAGTTGTGTGCATAGGCCAGTAGCATTCTGCCCTGCTGCCAGTGATTCATCTGGGAGTAAAAGCTTTACCCACTCAGCTTGTCGCTGGAGAGAGGGGCCAACTGCCCCGGCTCCCTGGAACTCCCCAGTTGTTGCCGGTGCTGGGCAGAGGTTGGTAGCACTCTGCCCTGTTGCCAGCACTTCTGCTGGAAACCCCACACCATCTGCTCCGGCTATCTGTTGGGGAGGGAAGATGGCTGCTTCTCCTCCCTGTATCTCTGAAATCCACTGGGAAAGAGGAACATCACCTTCTCACCTCGGGCCTCCAAAACTGCCACGGGTGCAGAGCAGGGGTCTGCAGTACTTGAGCAGGCAATGCATAATCAATAACATCCTCTGAACAGTCCATTAAGTCCATACAATCTGTAAATCTGTTGCTGGGGAGATGAGCCAACTGCCCCAGCTCCCGGGAACTCCACAGTTGTTGCCATTGCTGGGTAGAGTTTGGTAGCACTCTGCCCTGTTGCCAGCACTTCTGCTGGGGACTCCACATCATCCGCTTCAAGTTTAGGGATGGCAATCTCCAGATTTTCCACTGCCGATTCTCTGGCATGCTGCTGGACAGGTACATTCCTCCATCCAAGATCATGTCAAGCAGAAACAGGATCATAAAGGTCAGTCAGCACTTCAGCTTTGGGAATGGCAATCTCCAGATTTTCCACTGCCGATTCTTCAGCCAGGATTTCAGAGTTGTCAACTGGTATTTTCTGATTGTCCCAGGCAAAGGGAGCCCCACCCTGCTCCTGAGCAGAGTCTAGCAGCTGTCTGTAGGCGATCTCCAGCTCCCATTCCTGAACGGCCAGAAACTCCAAATCTTCCTCTGCCCAGTGCCCTTCCGAGACATTCAGTCTTCGCTCTCTGTGCTCCATTATTTCCCCCAAACGCCACTCCCGATCACTCCCAAAGTCATGGTCCCTGGACAGCCTCCAATACAACAATCCCAGGCCATCATAGTCAAAGCCTTCCGTGGGGCTGTCATACGCTGACCACGGGAACTCTTGGGCTACATACCTCCGGAGGGCTCTGTAGCTCTCGTCCAACTGCATCTCTGCCCGGATCAGCCTGCTTAACTCAGCTGTCCACTCCTGCTTCGGTTGTTCCCCCAATAACAGCATTCGTACTACATACTGCGACCAGTACCTTACATGGATGGAGGGGAGAACTTTTCCCTGGTGTTGCTGCTCAAGAGCTAGCGCTTCCTTCCAGAGTTCGCAGCAGATAGAATCAGACCATCCCAGCAGGACCTCCTCTGATACTGGTCCTCTATGCTGTATCTGCATCTCTTGCAACCTCCTTTTGAATTCCTCTTCCATGGCGGCTGGTATCTGTACCTCTCCTTTCAGTTGGTGCGGCTGTGACTTCTACTGCTTCAGCACCTCTTTGCTGTAGCCAATTTGCATCCACAGCCGCTATAACCAGGTCTATGATCTCTGCTGGAGGGTCAGGACCATAATGTGCCAGTCTTATTTTAACAGCCCGATCAAAATTTGCCTCTTCGGGTGTCCTGTCTGTTATGCTGGGCCTTTCGGTTATGTTGGGTCTTTCGGCTCTATCCATTTCGACTAGTTCTGCGATAATGTCCCTCTTCTTACGATTGTTGGCCAGTCTGCTCAGGTTCTCCAGTAAGTCCTTGAGGGAAGAGAGTTTTAGCCGTTCATACTGTGCCTCCATTGGCCTGTGTCCTTGTGTAGCTGTATGAGAGGGGTTAAATCCGTTTAGGACATTCCCTTTCCGAACACCAAGGCAGCTACCGACACTCCAGTCAGGCGAACAAGACCCATACGAATAATTCTCCCCCAAATACGAGATGAAGCTCTGTGTTGAAGGTCAAACAGGAATATGAACTTTATTGGAAGTAATACAGGCTCTTTATATACACTTGAGAATACTGCAGTAACCACATGAACAATGATCCGGATCCACCCACAACATCACACAATGGTTACATAACGAGCCCCCAATACACATTATTCTGAGTGTCAATACATCCCTTAGCAGACAAGATAACTCATATGTAGGGATGAGCTTCGAGTTCGAGTCAAACTCATGTTCAACTAGAACATCGTCTGTTCGGTTGTTCATCGAATTGCAAACATTAAGGGCCGTTCGCACCAAATTTGAGTGGCGCGTCACGGCCCATAATTCACTGCGGCATCGCAGTGCATTGCTGGCTGATGATTGGCCAAGCATGCATTATGACCCGCATGCTTTGGCCAATCACAGCGCGGTAAGAATGGAGAGCCATAATTGGCCAAAGCCAGGGTGGCTTTGGCCAGTTATGTCTCAGGGGTTTTAGTACACGCCCCACACTATATAAGGCCACCTGCGTGGCGGCCTTGTGTAGTATGTTGCAGCGGCAGAGAGAGATAGAGAGAGAGACAGTGTCATTTCATTTGAGTTAGATAGAGCAGGCAGGCGAGTCAGTTAGCTGCAGTTAGTGTATGGAGGATATATATGCATCCTAGGTGTATATTTATATATATATATATATATATATATATATATATATATACACACTGTATTCAGTTTAGCTAGATCCGTTCCTGTTATTTTCTTCCTAATGTACTGACAGGCAGGCAGGTGATTGTGGTAGCTGCAGTATTTTCAGTCAGTGTACTGTGTCCTCTGCCCAGTGTGCAACTAAAGCTAACTGAAGACAATTGCTGGTGTTCTCTTACTAATAATACCACAGGCAGGCAGCTGCAGTATTTTCAGTCAGTTTACTGTGTCCCCTGCACAGTGTGCAACTAAAGCTAACTGAAGACAATTGCTGACATTCTCTTTCTAATATTACCACAGGCAGGCAGCTGCGGTATTTTCAGTCAGTTTACTGTGTCCTCTGCACAGTGTGCAAATAAAGCAAACTGAAGACAATTGCTGGTGTTCTCTTACTAATAATACCACAGGCAGGCATATGCAGTATTTTCAGTCAGTGTACTGTGTCCTCTGCACAGTGTGCACCTAAAGCTAACTGAAGACAATTGCTGATGTTCTCTTACTAATAATACCACAGGCAGGCAGCTGAAGTATTTTCAGTCAGTTTACTGTGTCCTCTGTACAGTGTACAACTAAAGCTAATTGAAGACAATTGCTGGTGTTCTCTTACTAATAATACCACAGGCAGGCAGCTGCAATATGTTAGTGTACTGTATACTGGGCACAGTGTGCAGCTAAAGCTCACTGCAGACAATTCCTGTTGTTTTCTTCCTAATAATACCACAGGCAGGCAGTTGATTCTGCTAGCTGCAGTATAATCAGTATATATATATACATCCCAGCTTTGTGCAGCTACATCTCACTGCAGGCCATTAGTATGTCTGGAAGGCCAACAAGGAGAGGCAGAAAGTCACAAGCCAATAAATGTGTCTACAGGCAACAGTGCTGGTCGTGGACATGGTGCATCCTCATCAGCATCCGCATCCTCATCTTGTCCTTTTCTTCGGCAGCTGGCCGTGTTGAGCCGCAACATGCCGAAGACTTGGTAGAGTGGATGACCAAGCCGTCCTCATTCTCCTCATCCTCTCTCACCCAGGCTCAGGGTACTTTGTCTGGCAAAGCAGCTGCCAAAGCGGCCTCTTCCCTCAGCTCAATGGCATCAGCCACTCCTTCCCTAGCCCCACCATGTCCTCCTGAGGAGTCCCCCAAACTGTTTGACCACAGTGTTGGGTACATGCTGCAGGAGGATGCACAGCGTTTTTAAGGCTCCGATGATGGTACCCAGGTAGAGGAAGGCAATAACGTGAGCCCAGAGAGAGGGGGTGCCCAAGAAGGAAAGCAAACTAGCATATTCCCCCAGCTGCAGCATACTGGCAGGTGTGCTCCAGTGATGAGGAGGAAGGGGATGATGATGTCACGGACTCTACGTGGGTGCATGATAGGAGAGAGGAGGAGGAGGCACATCTCCAACGAGGCAGGATGCCCTCCAGGGGCCAGCTTAAGGCAGCACACGACTGCATCACACCGCAGAGCTCCGCATGTGCAGGGCGCTGCTGTCTCTGCGCGTTATTCCAAAAGTTCTTTGATGTTGGCCTTTTTTGAGACGAGTGCATCAGATCGCACCGCTGCTATTTGCAACATATGTCTCAAGCGTATCTTGCGTGGCCAAAACATCACCCGCTTGGGCACCACATGCTTGACCAGACATATGTCGAACCTGCCATGCAGTTCATTGGCAAGCATACCTAAAAGACCCACACCAAAGAACAAAGCGGACCTCTCCTTGCTCCTCATCAGCTGGGATCTCCAACCCCACTATACCGTCACACCAACATCAGATTGTACCAGGCAAATTTCCCTGCCCCAGCTGCTGCATCGCTGAAAGAAGTTCACTCCCAGCCATCCACATGCCCAGCGGTTGAATGCTAGCTTGGCTAAATTGCTAGCACTTCAACTGCTGCCTTTTCAGTTGGTAGACTCTGCCCCCTTCCGTGAGTTTGTTGAATGTGCGGTTCCTCAGTGGCAGGTTCCCAAATGCCACTTTTTTTCACGGAAGGCGATTCCGTCTCTCTACCGGCATGTGGAAGGCAATGTCTTGGCCTCGCTGGACAGGGCGGTCAGCGGTAAGGTGCATATTACCACTGACTCATAGTCCAGCAGGCATGGACAGGGACGTTACCTATCTTTCACGGCGCATTGGGTGACTCTGCTGGCAGCTGGGAAGGATGCAGGACAAGGTGCAGTAGTGTTGGAGGTTGTTACGCCACCACGTCTCCAAAATGCTACTACTGATGATTCTGACACACCTCTCTCCTCCACCCCCTCCTCTTCTTCTTCCTCCATGGCCTCTTCCTGTGCTTTGTCCTCGGAAACCAGCAGTGCTCCATAGGCGTTCAAGGGGCTACACAAGTACGCAGGCAAAAAAGATGCCATGCGGTGCTTAAGCTGGTGTGCTTGGGGGACAGGAGCCACACTGGGGCAGAGATTCTGTCAGCTCTGCAGGGGCAGGCTCAGAGGTGGTTGACGCCACGCCAGCTTAAGCCAGGAATGGTGGTTTGCGACAATGGCACCAACCTCCTCTCCGCCCTCCGACAGGGACAGCTGACCCATGTGCCCTGTTTGGCTCACGTCCTTAACTTGGTGGTGCAGCGGTTCTTGGGCAGGTACCCAGGCTTACAGGATGTCCTGAGGCAGGCCAGGAAAGTCTGTGTGCATTTACGCCGGTCATATAATGCCAGTGCTCGGCTGACTGACCTGCAAAAAGAAATTTAACCTGCCCAAGAACTGCCTAATCTGTGACATGCCCACCAGGTGGAACTCAACGTTGGCTATGCTGCAGCGGCTGCACACGCAGCAGAGGGCCATCAATGAGTATCTGTGCCAATATGGCACCAGGACAGGGTTAGGGGAGCTTGTTTTTTTTTTGCCACGCCAGTGGGTCATGATCAGGGATGCATGCACTGTCCTGTCACCATTTGAGGAGGCCACGAGGATGGTGAGCAGTGACAGTGCATGCATCAGTGACACTGTCCCTCTTATCCACCTGTTGGAGCACATGCTGCATGGAATAATGGACAGGGCACTTGAGGCAGAACAGTGGGAGGAAGAGGAGGACTTCCTTACCTCTCAAGGCCCCCTTTATCCAGACAGGATACCTGCTGGCCCGCTGATCACACAGGAAGAGGAGGAGGAGGAGGAGGAGGATTGTGTCAGCATGGAGGTGGAGCCTAGCACTCAGCATCAGCAGCATTCTTCAAGGGATCATTTACAGTCCCAAGAAACCCATGGACTTGTACGTAGCTGGGAGGAGGTGGCTGCGGATCATGTCGTCCTTAGTGATCCAGAGGACTCCAGACCGAATCCCTCAGCAAACCTACGCTGCATGGCCTCCCTGATCCTGCAAAGCCTGCGCAAGGATCCTCGTATTCGTGGTATCAAGGAGAGGGATCATTACTGGCTGGCAACCCTCCTTGATCCACGTTACAAGGGTAAATTTGCGGACCTTATCTTGCCGTCACAGAGGGAGCAGAGGATGAAACATCATCGGGGGGCCTTGCAGAAAGCTTTGTGCAACGCGTTTCCAGAGCCTGGGAGGTTACAAAATCCTGGTCCTGGACAACGTGTTGCTGAGGCTTCGGTCAGTCACAGAAGGAGCGGTGGAGAAGGTGGCCGTCTGACCGATGCGTTCAGAAAATTTTTTAGTCCGCAGCCCCAAGGTATGAGCGGTTCCAGCAACCATCGCCAGCGTCTGATTCACATGGTGCAGGAATACCTAGGGGCAAGATTTGGACACCTTTACCACCGAAAATCCTCTGGGTTATTGGGTCTTGAGGATGGATCACTGGCCAGAGCTTGCAGAGTATGCAACTGGACTGTCCTGTATCCAGCGTTCTTTCGGAACGCACATTCAGTGCTGCTGGAGGCTTTGTAACCGATCACAGGGTGCGTCTGTCCACCGAATTGGTCGATCGGCTGACCTTCATAAAAATGAATCAGTCTTGGATCACCAGCACCTGATGCTGATGTAACCAAATATTTTTTTTTGAATGTGAGATCCCTTCAAGACTGCCTATGCTGATGCTGAGTGACTATCCTGTTATGCTGAGTGTCATGGATATGCATTAATGTCTGTCTGCCATCTTACCTTCCTCCTCATGTGTTCATCTAGAGACCAGACCTCCTTCACCTGGCTTCCTTTATAATCTCCTCCCAGCCTGACTCCACCCCAGGCCCTATCACTGAACACTATATTAACCTGTGCACTGCAAGCCTGCTTTGCTGATCAACGTGTTTGTTAGGCATTGTGTGTTTGGGTTCCTGCCTGCCGTGTGCTACGTCTGTCTCTCTGTTACGTTATTGGCTTGTCCCCGACCATCCCTGTCTGCTCGTGACCCTTGACCTTCGGCTCGTTCTTCGTTATCCTTGTCTGCTTGTGGCCCCTGACCTTCGGCTTGTTATTCGGTTCTCTCTATCGTGTGCTGCTGCTTCCCCTTATCCTACGGGGCGTGAGCTAGGAAACTCCAGGGGCCGCGACCTGGTCCCAGCCTGCAGCGTAACATCCTCACCACTAGAGGCCCTGGAGAAGACCAGCTGGGTCTTAGACTCCGCGCCCTGGGGAATCTTGGCTCTCGCTTCCGTTGGGATCCCGGCTGTGCTCCTCTGGTCCCGCTTTCCACAACCACCCAGTTTCCTATCCACAGAAGCCAGCCATAGGGTTCACTACCTCGCGGTGCACTCCTGTCCCCCTACGGTGTGCATCTGTCACCTGGCCACAGGTGACCCTGACAGTTTGATCAGCCATGAACCCGGCTGACATCCCGCTTCCCGCGGATGATCCATTGCAGGGCATAGTTCGCAGACTTGAGACCCAGGAATCAAATCAGACCCAGGTGATGCGATTCCTCCAGGATCTGGCTTCTCGATTCGAGCAGCTTCAGGTCTCCTTGGGAACCCCGAATCCGCAACCCCAAGTACAACCAGCGGCTGTACCTATCGCACCAGTCGCAGCCTCACACTCACTAAGATTGCCAGCTCCGTTCCGTTTCTCTGGGGACTCCAAGGCCTGCAGGGGGTTTCTCAGCCAATGCACTATTCATTTTGAGCTTCAGCCTCAAAGCTTCCTATCTGACCGGGCTAAGGTAGCCTATATCATTTCCCTCCTCTCCGGTGAAGCTTTGGCCTGGGCTGCCCCCCTGTGGGAGAGGAACGATCCGGTGGTTTCCAGTCTGTCCGAATTCTTGAAGCTCTTTCGTAATATCTTCGAAGAGCCGGCTCGGGCTTCTTCAGCGGCTAGTGCCGTCTTACGTCTTCGCCAAGAATCTAGTTCAGTGGGGCAATATGCTCTTCAGTTCCGTATCCACACAGCTGAATTGAGCTGGAATAATGAGGCCCTGGTCGCTACCTTTTTACATGGCCTCTCTGACCGAGTGAAAGACGAATTAGCGGGAAGAGCCATTCCCGTCGGTCTGGACGATGTAATTTCATTATGCAACCAGATCGACATTCGTTTTCAAGAGAGGTCCTTAGAAAAAAGACGCCAGCACTCTCTGGGTCCTAGCCAGTCTGAGCTCCCCTCCCTTCATTCCGTGGAGCATCCTCTACCTGCTGAAGAACCTATGCAGCTGGGCCGGACCAGACTAACCCCCGAAGAACGTGCTAGGCGCAGAACTCTGGGCTTGTGCCTCTATTGTGGGGGCAAGGGTCATTTTCGTGACTCCTGCTCGCTTCGTCCGGGAAACGCTCGGGTCTAATACATTTGGAAGGTGGAGTATTGGACCCAGAAACATCACCTTCTCGCCTGCTCTTGCCGGTGTCCCTTCATGTAGGCACTTCTCCTCAGTCAACCCTTGCATACCTGGATTCCGGGGCTGCCGGCAATTTCATGGATTGGAGAACTGCTTCTTCTATGAAGCTTACCCTTTCACCTCTCACTACCCCATTGGTAGTCTCGGCAATTGATGGCACTGTTCTCCCAGGGGGCCCTATTCGCTTCCAGACGCTACCCATTAGGATGTCGGTAGGGATTCTCCACCAGGAGTGGATATCCTTTCTTATTCTACCCAAGGCCTCTACCCCAGTCGTATTGGGCCTCCCTTGGCTACAGCTCCACTCTCCACATGTGGACTGGGTCTCTGGGCAGATCCTGGCCTGGGGTTCCTCATGTTTCTCGTCGTGTCTTCTCAAGGTGACCCCCAAGGAGAGTCTTCCGGTTGCTGCCACTTCTGTTTCTTCTGATCTTCCCGCCGCATACAGCGATTACCGGGATGTGTTCTGTAAAAAATCAGCTGAGGTGCTTCCTCCCCACAGGTCTTTTGACTGTGCTATTGATCTTGTCCCCGGAGCAACTCTACCCAGGGGTCGTACCTACCCTCTGTCCATCCCAGAGACCCAGGCCATGTCGGAGTATGTAGCAGAGAATCTGGAGAGAGGGTTCATCCGGAAATCCTCATCGCCTGCAGGGGCAGGGTTCTTTTTTGTTGCCAAAAAGGATGGTACCTTAAGACCCTGCATCGATTATCGGGGTTTAAATGCGGTTACTATTAAAAATCGATACCCCTTACCCTTAATATCTGAGCTATTCGATAGGTTGAAGGGTGCCTCCATTTTCACCAAGTTGGATCTCAGAGGCGCGTACAATCTCATTCGAATACGGGAGGGTGACGAATGGAAGACTGCATTTAACACTAGAGACGGGCATTACGAATATCTGGTGATGCCTTTTGGTCTGTGTAATGCTCCAGCCGTGTTTCAAAACTTTGTCAATGAAATCTTCAGAGATCTGCTGTACCAGTTTGTTGTCATCTATCTGGATGACATTCTGATCTTTTCTGAAAATCTGCTCGTCCACAGAAACCATGTCCGCACTGTACTTCAACGTCTTAGAGAGAACAATCTCTATGCCAAGCTGGAGAAATGTTCCTTTGAATGTTCTGAGGTCCTGTTTTTGGGGTGCTTTGTCTCATGTTCGGGGCTTCGTATGGACCCTGGGAAGGTCTTGGCTATCACCAACTGGCCTCTTCCTGCTAGCCTCAAGGCCACACAGCGCTTTCTTGGCTTCACTAATTATTATAGGCAGTTCATAAGGAATTACTCTTCCATTGCCGCGCCTATTATCGCTTTGACCAAGAAGGGTGTGAATGCCAGAGACTGGCCTCCCGAAGCTGTCTCTGCATTTCACAACCTGAAACAGGCCTTTGTTTCTGGCCCCCTCTTGAGGAGACCAAATCCTGGGAATGCATTTTTTATTGAAGTGGACGCTTCCTCAATGGGGGTGGGAGCTGTGCTTCTTCAAATCTTTGAGAAGAGACGCCAACCATGTGCGTTCTTCTCCAAAAAAAATTCTCAGGCAGAGAGGAATTATGCCATCGGTGATCGGGAACTTCTCGCAATTAAATTGGCGTTAGAGGAGTGGCGTCATCTCTTGGAGGGTTCCCCTCACTCCATAACGATCTTTACCGATCACAAGAATTTACAGTATCTACAGAATGCTAAACGTCTGAATCCTAGACAGGCCAGGTGGAGTCTCTTCTTTGCCCGTTTTAATTTCACGATTACCTACAAACCTGGTTCCTGCAACGGTCGGGCTGATGCGCTCTCTAGGTCATTTGACACTTTGGACGAGGAGTCCGCCCCTGAACCTGAGCCGATCATTCCCACCTCATGCATTGTTGCCCACTCTACCACCCTGAAGTCTAAAATTCCGCCTGGTAAGACCTTTGTCCCCACTGGGCTAAGAGCTAAGATCCTTCGTTGGGGACATGATTCCAAGGTGGCAGGGCATTCTGGATTCCTCCGATCCTTCCTACTCATCAGTCGTCACTACTGGTGGCCTAATCTCCGCTCAGACGTCAAAGACTACGTTAAAGCTTGTCATGTCTGTGCTCAGTCCAAATCCTCCACACAAGCTCCTGCTGGTCTCCTCATGCCCTTGCCTATTCCTAAGGAACCCTGGGCCCATATTGCCATGGATTTTATCACCGATCTCCCACTGTCTGAGAATAATACAGTCATTTGGGTGGTAATCGATCGATTCTCCAAGATGGCTCATTTTGTTCCTCTTCCTGGTCTTCCTTCTGCCCCTGCCTTGGTTCCCATTTTCATTCGAGAAATTCTCCGCCTACATGGGGTCCCTTCTCATATTGTTTCCGACAGGGGAGTCCAATTCACGTCTCGTTTTTGGAGAGCCTTTTGCAAATCCCTCAATATTGTCTTGGATTTTTCTTCTTCTTACCATCCCCAATCCAATGGACAGACTGAGAGGGTTAATCAGGAGTTAGAGGTCTTTCTTCGCACCTTTGTGTCTTCTCACCATGACGATTGGTCCTCTCTACTCCCGTGGGCAGAATTCTCCCATAACAATCATGTGAATACCAGTTCGCAGAAGACACCCTTTTTCACAGTTTATGGAAAACACCCTCAACTTCCTCTTCCTATGATCTGTTCTCCAGACATTCCAGCTTTGGCTTCGCTTCAGGAGTCTCTCAATTCCGTTTGGGGTCACGTTCATGATTCCCTCCGGGCAGCTGCTGAAAAATTCAAAGGCTTTGCCGACCGCCGCAGGCGTAAACCGCCTTCTCTTCAGCCAGGGGACAAAGTCTGGCTCTCTACCAGGAACATCAAGCTCCGAGTTCCTTCTCTGAAGTTTGCTCCACGATTCATCGGTCCATACACGGTAACTGCTAAACTGAATCCGGTTTGTTTCAAACTCCAGATTCCTAAGAGCCTTAAAATCACTAACTCCTTTCATGTTGCTCTTCTAAAGCCTTTAGTCCTCAATAAATTCTCTCGTCCTCTTCCTACCGTGGCGCCTGTCTCTGAGGATAATCAGGAGTACGAGATCAGTCAAATTCTGGACTCCCGACTCTGTAAAGGCGTTCTTCAGTACCTCGTTCATTGGAAAGGGTTTGGTCCTGAGGAGAGGTCTTGGATCACTGCATCTGAGGTCTTTGCACCTCGTCTGTTAAAGGAGTTTCATCTGAAGTTTCCCTCTAAACCTGGGCCCAGGCGGGGAAGGGGGAGGCCTCGTAAGAGGGAGGGTACTGTCATGGATATGCATTAATGTCTGTCTGCCATCTTACCTTCCTCCTCATGTGTTCATCTAGAGACCAGACCTCCTTCACCTGGCTTCCTTTATAATCTCCTCCCAGCCTGACTCCACCCCAGGCCCTATCACTGAACACTATATTAACCTGTGCACTGCAAGCCTGCTTTGCTGATCAACGTGTTTGTTAGGCATTGTGTGTTTGGGTTCCTGCCTGCCGTGTGCTACGTCTGTCTCTCTGTTACGTTATTGGCTTGTCCCCGACCATCCCTGTCTGCTCGTGACCCTTGACCTTCGGCTCGTTCTTCGTTATCCTTGTCTGCTTGTGGCCCCTGACCTTCGGCTTGTTATTCGGTTCTCTCTATCGTGTGCTGCTGCTTCCCCTTATCCTACGGGGCGTGAGCTAGGAAACTCCAGGGGCCGCGACCTGGTCCCAGCCTGCAGCGTAACATCCTCACCACTAGAGGCCCTGGAGAAGACCAGCTGGGTCTTAGACTCCGCGCCCTGGGGAATCTTGGCTCTCGCTTCCGTTGGGATCCCGGCTGTGCTCCTCTGGTCCCGCTTTCCACAACCACCCAGTTTCCTATCCACAGAAGCCAGCCATAGGGTTCACTACCTCGCGGTGCACTCCTGTCCCCCTACGGTGTGCATCTGTCACCTGGCCACAGGTGACCCTGACACTGAGTGACTATCCTCTTCCTCCTCAATGATCATGCTGATAGCTTTTAAGAAAATTTTTGGTTCTGGGCACATCCACCAGTGGTTAAGGCCAAATTTTTTTGCCCCTGTTTAACAGAGGCGTGTAATTATGATTTTTGATGCAATACTTTGCAGCAGGGCTCATTCCTGCGCTCCAACTACAGTATCTGTGAGGGGTTGCAGTATTGTGGCACCAGCACCAGTGCCTATGGCCCAATTTTTCAGCTCCTGTTTAACAGGGACATGTAATTACAATTTTTGATGCAATACTTTGCAACAGGGCTCATTCCTGCGCTCCAACTACAGTGTCTTTGAGGGGTTGCAGTGTTGTGGCACCAGCACCAGTGCTACAATTCTTGATCTAATATTTCACAGCAGGGTCCATTCCTGTGCCCACCAAGAGTAACTGTGAGGCCTTACAGTGTTGTGGCAACACCACCACCACCACCAAAGGCCCAATTTTTCTGACTCTGTTATACAGGGGCATGTAATTACAATTCTTGATCTAAAATTTCACAGCAGGGCCCGTTCCTGCGCCCACCAAGAGTAACGGAGGGCTTATAGTATTGTGGCAACACCAACACCTAAGGCCCAAATTTCTGTATATATGGCAGGCCCCTACTTTTAAACATCCAACTTACAAACGGAAGGAGACTACAGGAAGTGAGAGGAAATCTACCCCTAGGAAGGGAAATTCTCTCCTGTAAGAGTTCATTGTTTCACTAAAAACCCCAAATTTTCTAAATCCAATTGTCATTGGGACAGAAAGTGAGGTGAAATCTTCTGACGAGGTGCACAGACAGCAAAACAAATGTTACAGGGGTGATAACCCTTCCCCATGTTTTCCAAAAAAAGCTTAAAAATAGATTTTTTGGCTGGAGCTACACTTTACAAATGTACCAGTTCAAAATTATAAACAGATTCTACATAAGAACAAACCTACAGTCCCTGTCTTACTTGGGACCGCCTGTATACTGCTGTTCAGAGTATATAGGGCATGGGGGCCCCACGCCTTTCCTTTTTTTAATTTGGGTGCGGGATTCCCCTTAATATCCATACAAGACCCAAAGGGGCTGGTAATGGGCTAGAGGGGTGTGGAGGGGGGGGGGGGTACCAATGCCGTTTTTCTCAATGATTTTCATCCATATTCCCCGGACCAGACATTACACATGCAAGCAGTTTTAAAGTACTTTTTTTCCTTTAGAAATATAATTTTGTCCAGGGACAGTTCTAAACACGGGAAACACGTGCCACTTTACAGGCATGCTGTAGGCACCCCCCAGGCACAATATTTAAAGGAATATTTCACTTTTATTTTTTCACTTTAAGCATCATTAACCACTTCCATACCGGGCACTTTCACCCCTTCCTGCCCAGGACAATTTTTATCTTACAGCGCTTTCGCACTTTAAATGACAATTGCGCAGTCATGCTACACTGTACCCAAATGAAATTTTTTATCATTTTCTTCCAACAAATAGAGCTTTCTTTTGGTGGTATTTGATCACCTCTGCGGTTTTAAATTTTTGCGCTATAAACGAAAGAAGAGCGAAAATTTTGAAAAAAAACTGATGGGCACTGATGGGCTGCACTGATAGGCGGCACTGATGGGCACTGATAGGCGGCACTGATGGGCACTGATAGGCGGCACTGGTGGGCACTGATGGGCACTGATAGGTGGCACTGGATAGGCAGCACTGATGATGAGTAGTGATGAGCCGAACACCCCGGGTTCAATTCGCACCAGAACCCGCGAACGGACCGAAAGTTCTTACGAACATTAGAACCCTATTAAATACAATGGATGCGAACGTTCAAAATCTAAAGTGCTAATTATAACGACTATTATGCATGTTATTGTCCTAAAAAGGGTTTGGGAACCCGGGTTCTGCACCAGGGGACATGTATCAATGCATAAAGAAGTTTTAAAAACAGCAGTTTTTCGGGAGCAGTCATTTTAATGATGCATAAAGTGAAAAAAAAAAAAGTCAAATATTAATTTAAATATCGTACCTGGGGGGTGTCTAAAGTATGCCTGTGAAGTGCCACGTGTTTCCCGTGTTTAGAACTGTCCCTGCACAAAATTACATTTCTAAAGGAAAAAAAGCCATTTAAAACTGCTTGCGGCTTTAATGTAATGTCTGGTCCCGGTAATATGGATGAAAATCTTTAAGAAAAATGGCATAGCTACCCCATCACACCCCCCCCCCCCACCCCAGCCCATTACCAGCCCCTTTGGGTCTTGTATGGATATTAAGGGGAACCCCGCACACAAAATAAAAAAGGCCCTATATACTCTGAACAGCCGTATACAGGCGGTGCATACAAGACAGGGACTGTAGGTTTGTTCTTATGTAGAATCTGTTTGTAATTTTGAACAGGTAAATTGTTTAAGTGTAGCTCCAGCCAAAAAATCTATTTTTAAGCTTTTTGGAAAACATAGGGAAGGGTTATCACCCCTGTAACATTTGTTTTGCTGTCTGTGCAGTGTGCACCTGTTCAGACCAGTTCACCTCACTTTCCGTCCTAATGACAAATGTTTTTTGAAAATTTTGGGTTTTTATTGAAACAAGAATTGGTGATAAAGCATCAGTGGAGAGGAGACACTTTTTTTCCCATATTAACTCTTACAGGAGAGAATTTGCCTTCCTAGGGGTAGATTTCCTCTCACTTCCTGTTGTATCCTTCCGTTTGCAAGGAGGAGTCGTTTGTAAGTTGGATGTTTGAAAGTAGAGGCCTGCCGTATATACTCTGCTGAAATTTGCCCCTTACATGTTGGTGTTGCCACAACACTGTGAGCCTTCACAGTTACTCTTGGTGGGCGCATGAATGGGCCCTGCTGTGAATAATATGATCAAGAATTGTAATTGCATGCCCCTGTTGAACAGGGGCTGAAAAATTGGGCCTTTGGTGGTGGTGGTGGTGGTGTTGACACAACACTGTAAGGCCTCACAGTTACTCTTGGTGGGCGCAGGAATGGGCCCTGCTGTGAATTATTAGATCAAGAATTGTAATTACATGCCCCTGTTAAACAGGGGCAGAAAAATTGGGCCTTAGGCACTGGTGCCACAACACTGCAACCCCTCACAGATACTGTACTTGGAGCACAGCAATGAGCCCTGTTGCAAAGTATTGCATCAAAAATTTTAATTACACGCCCCTGTTAAACAGGGGCTGAAAAATTGGGCTTTAGGCACTGGTGCTGGTGCCACGACACTGCAATCTCTCCCAGATACTCTAGTTGGAGTGCAGAAATGAGCCCTGCTGCAAAGCATTGCATAAAAAATTGTAATAACACGCCCCTGTTAAACAGGGGCTGAAAAATTGGGCCTTAGCCACTGGTGCTGGTGCCACGACACTGCAACCTCTCCCAGATACTCTAGTTGGAGTGCAGGAATGAGCCCTGCTGCAAAGCATTGCATAAAAAATTGTAATTACATGCCCCTGTTAAACAGGGGCTGAAAAATTGGGCCTTAGCCACTGGTGGCGACACCCAGAAACAAAAATGTTCTTCCAAGCTATCATCATCAATCGGATCATTGAGGAGGAGGAGGATAGTCAGTCAACATAACAGGACAGTCTCTCAGCATCAGCTGAAGGGATGTGACATTTGAAAATAAATTAGTCTGTTATATCAGTTTCAGGTGTTTGGTAGCTGGTGGTGATCCAAGACTGGTTCATCTTAATGAAGGTCAGTCGATCAACCGAGTCGGTGGACAGGCACACCCTGTGATCCGTGACAAATCCTCCAGCAGCACTGAATGTGCGTTCTGAAAGAACGCTGGATGCAGGACAGGTCAGTAGCTCAATTGCATACTGTGCAAGCTCTGGCCAGTGATCCATCCTCAAGACCCAGTAAGCCAGGAGATTTTCGGTGGGGAAGGTGTCCAAGTCTGACCTTGCCCCTAGGTATTCCTGCACCATGTATATCAGACGCTGGCGATGGTTGCTGGAACCGATCATATCTTGGGGCTGCGGACTAAAGAATTGTCTGAACGCATCGGTCAGACGGCCACCTTCCCCACCGCTCTTTCTTTGACTGACCGAAGCCTCAGCAACTCGTTGTCCAGGACCAGGAGTTTGTAACCTCCCAGTCTCTGGGAACGCGTTGCACAGACCTTTCTGCAAGGCCTCCCGGAGTTGTCTCATCCTCTGCTCCCTCTGCGACGGTAAGATAAGGTCCGCAACCTTACCCTTGTACCGTGGATCAAGGAGAGTGGCCAGCCAGTAATGGTCCCTCTCCTTGATCCGAAGAATACGAGGATCCTTCCGCAGACTTTGCAGGATCAGGGAGGCCATGCAGCGTAGGTTAGCTGAGGCAATCGGTCCGGAGTCCTCTGGGTCACTAAGGACGACATGATCCGCAGCCACCTCCTCCCAGCCACGTACAAGTCCACGGGTTTCTTGGGACTGTAAATCATCCCTAAAAGACTGCTGCTGATGATGCTGAGTGCCAGGCTCCACCTCCATGCTGACACAATCATCCTCCTCCTCTTCCTGTGCGATGGGTGGGACAGAAGGAACACTGTCTGGGTAAAGGGGGCCTTGAGAGGCAAGGACGTTCTCCTCTTCCTGCCTCTGTTCTGCCTCAAGTGCCCTGTCCATTATTCCAAGCAGCGTATGTTCCAACAGGTGGACAAGAGGTACAGTGTCACTGATGCATGCACTGTCACTGCTCACAATCCTCGTGGCCTCCTCAAATGGTGCCAGGACAGTGCATGCATCCCTGATCATGCCCCACTGGCGTGGTGAAAAAAAACCAAGCTCCCCTGACCCTGTCCTGGTGCCGTAGTTGCACAGGTACTCATTGATGGCCCTCTGCTGCGTGTGCAGCCGCTGCAGCATGGCCAACGTTGAGTTCCACCTGGTGGGCATGTCACATATAAGGCGGTTCTTGGGCAGGTTCAACTCCTTTTGCAGCTCAGCCAGGTGAGCACTGGCATTATAAGATCTGCGGAAATGCACACAGACTTTCCTGGCCTGCCTCAGGACATCCTGTAAGCCCGGGTACCTGCCCAAGACCTGCTGCGCCACCAGGTTAAGGACGTGAGCCACACAGGGCACATGGGTCAGTTGTCCCTGTCGGAGGGCGGAGAGGAGGTTGGTGCCATTGTCGCAAACCACCATTCCTGGCTTAAGCTGGCGTGGCGTCAACCACCTCTCGGCCTGCCCCTGCAGAGCAGACAGAACCTCTGCCCCAGTGTGGCTCCTGTCCCCCAAACACACCAGCGCAAGCACGGCATGGCATCTTTTTGCCTGCGTACTTGCGTAGCCCCTTGAACGCCTACGGAGCACCGCTGGTTCCGAGGACGAAGCACAGGAAGAGGCCATGGAGGAAGAAGAAGAGGAGGGGTGGAGGAGAGAGGTGTGTCACAACCAGTAGTAGCATTTTGGAGGCGTGGCGGCGGTACAACCTCCAACACTACTGCACCTTGTCCTGCATCCTTCCCAGCTGCCAAAAGAGTGACCCAATGGGCCGTGAAAGAAAGGTAATGTCCCTGTCCATGCCTGCTGGACCATGAGTCAGCGGTAATATGCACCTTACCGCTGACCACCCTGTCCAGCGAGGCCAAGACATTGCCTTCCACATGCCGGTAGAGAGCCGGAATCGCCTTCCGTGAAAAAAAGTGGCGTTTGGGATCCTGCCACTGAGGAACCGCACATTGCACAAACTCACGGAAGGGGGCCGAGTCTACCAACTGAAAAGGCAGCAGTTGAAGCGCTAGCAATTTAAAAAAAAGGTGCTTGTGCGCTTACCACTCAGTAAAAATAGAAACACTAAAATGCAAATATTGCTGAACAAATTAAATATTAAGAGACAACTAGCAGCTAACTTCTATAATGTGACCAACATACAATAAAATAGTTTATATAGTGAAGCAGCGCTAAATGTCAATAGAAAGTGCTAATATTAAAAGTGCTATTAATAAAGTCTAACTTCTCATAAATTAAATAAATGGGGTGACAAAATCAACAATAATAAAATAAAATTAAAACGTCCAAACAGTGACTATGTAAATAAAGTGCTAAATAGCCAAAATGGCAGTCCAAATAGCAACAGCTAATTGCAGGGAGAGAAGCAAGGATGGGTGTGGGAATACACCTTGTCTCATCAGAAACACACTGGATCAGATGAACAAATGATGCATAAATAATCCTCCCCCATAGACACCAGCCTCTCACCTCTCTGGTGGACCCCACAGGGTCAGTAATAACCACAAAGATCTCCACTGCTCACAATGAGAACTTCCAGTCCTTTTGCGTGACCCGAAACCACTGTAGGGATCTCCACAGCTTACCAGTGTTCTTCCTTAAAGCGAATCTTCCTGATGGACCCCACGAGGTCAATAATGGCCACAAAGATCTCCACTGCTCACAATGAGAACTTCCAGTCCTTTTGAGTGACCCGGAACCACTGTAAGAATCTCCACAGCTTACCAATGTTCTTCCTTAAAACGAATCTTACTCCATAATATTCAGAAAAAAACAAAAAGGGACTCCATAGTGAAGCATGTAAAGGAAAGCCCCAAGAAAAGGCGTTTATTCAAAATAAAAACAGCTAAAAAACACGTTAAAAACCAAGGGGTAAAAAAACGCCAAACAAAATGTTCATAAAATACTAACTTCCGGTTTACGGCCGCAAACCGGAAGTGGACGTCACTTAGGCTCCTCCTCCCGACGCGTTGCGTCACTACACACGTGACTTCATCAAGGGCATAGGGGCCAAGTGACTAATAGGAGCTTATATACACTTCTGATCATCATATGCAAATTAATACCAAGCAATGGATTCTGGGAGATCAGTCAGGTCATTCTTGGTCTCCATGACCTTGACAACTACTGCCCAGAACAAGGTATAAATACAAACTAGATAAACTAGTAAATAGATAAAAAGATATACAGTAAAGTTGCTAACGTCAAAACATTAAAACTAAATATTGCACAAACATTAAAAAAAAATATATATATATAAAAAAATATAGAAAAAAAAATAAAAATTATTAAAATAAAAAATAATTTTTTTTTTTTTTCAAAAAATAAATAAAATTGACGTAACTACTAAAATACACATCTAATAATTGGAAATAAAACAATTAAGATCAAACTCAATATTTAAACCTAGAGGAGTAAGCGACTGTAACTCAAAAATCCAACGAGACTCAGCTTGACTGAGAGTGATGACCTTGTTACTTCCTCTCCAATGGGGTCTATACTTTTCAATACCCCAAAAGGAAAGGGAACTAGGATCTTTCCCATGAACTTCAGCAAAGTGCCTAGATACACTATGCTTGGGAAAGCCAGATTTAATATTTTGAACATGTTCCCTCAACCGTTTCCAGAGGGGCCTTTTCGTTCTGCCCACATACTGGAGTTTGCATGAGCACTCCAGTACGTAGACAGCCCCTTCAGTCCTACAGGAAATAAACTCTTTGATAACATAATTTTTTCCTGTGGAGGTGGCTACAAAATCATCTTTTTTGGACTTCTTAAACTTAGTATGCCTACACGCATAACATTACTTGCACGGGTAGAAGCCCTTTCCTTCAAAAAAGGAAAAAGGCTTCTTAGTTGGAGGATCCAAAACATTCTTGGCTAGTATATTGCGAAGGGTAGGAGCCCTTCTATAAATGAATTTAGGAAATTGAGGTAATACTTGAGACAAGTGGCGGTCTGCTTTTAAGACATTCCAATGTTTCCGGATGATGGATTCTAATTTTTTTGAACTGCACATTGTAATCGAGGATCAATGGAACCTCTACATAGTTGACCTTTTCTTTTTCTCTGTCTCTAAGGAGATTAATTCGTTCCAAGCTACCTACTTTGTCGATCTTCTTTTGGAGGAACCCCTGATCATATCCTTTATCACGAAAACGTTCCCCAATGAATTCGGCTTGCTGTCTAAACTCAGACTCAATAGTGCAATTCCTTCTCAACCTCACTAGCTGTCCCTTAGTAATATTCATTAGCCAAGGTGCATGATGACAGCTATCAGTGGGGAGGTAACTATTCCTGTCAACTGTTTTGAAGAAGGTTCTGGTTTTAATGGTTGTGTCTTCTTTCCAAATTTCCAAGTCCAAAAAATGTATTTTTACTTCATCTATATTCCAGCTCAGCCTGATATTTTTATCATTTTCTTCAAGTTCCTGGCTGAACTCTATCAGGCTCTCTTTTTCTCCTTTCCAGATAAGGAATAAATCGTCGATAAACCGCTTATACATAATCAATTGGGAGGGACTATTCTTATGTAGCGATACCTCCAACTAAGGAGGCCGCAGAATTAGATTTGGGCCCTGAGTGCAGCTCCGCCAACCCCCGGCAATAGGCTCTACCCCCTTCTGGCACAGCTAGTACTGATAATCAATGATATATCCTATGCAATATAATAACTAAGCCAGGACACAGTAATGAATTGTGATAGATAAAGTGTTTTACTTATTTTCTCAATATGGATAAAAGGGGGTAACAGTAATCACAGTTCAAGATAATCACTCCTAAGGGCAGCGTCCTGCCACTCTAACACACTATGTAGTAACACACGCTACAGGTGCGCCATACGGGCGACCGTTAACTAAGTGCCCTATGGCGCAGTAATTAAACACGCTAGAATCCCCACCAGGCCTGGTTCTAATATTTAACTTAGTTCTCCTTTCTTCACCGGCAGGTCTGTAATGGTGGTGCACTTTAAACAGAGTATAACTTTGTAATCCAAGGGGTATAGAACTTGGTTAAATAAAGCCGCAGGCTCAGTTCTGACAAGGCTCTTCAATAGGGGTATCAAAATAACTTGTAGGCCACGGCAGTCTATAGGCCTATATACAGTAACAGTATCTTAGCTGGGCTTATGCCCTCTCACCCGCCGGACTATGGATCCAGTCCGGGAAACCTCCACCGGCCGTGTCACACACACACGATCTCTCCAACGATCGGGCCCCCGATCCGACAAGGCTGTAGCGCACAAAGTCAGATGCCACCCAGGCTCGCAGAGGGGGGTGGAAGGCTCTTTGATGCAGAGCAAGGCCTCAGGCTTCAGGCCTTGCACTCCGACACATCCGCACAGGAGGATCCGTCTGTGAAGTCTCGTGTCCCAAAGAGGCCGAGCCCGGCCTCACCTCCTCCTTTTATAACCCCTCCCATGAGTCTCTGCGGTGGAACATGTGAAGAATGGGGTTATGGGTGATGTAGTCTCTTCCCATTATAGGGGAACACCCCGCTACACACTCCCCCCACTTAAACTCTTTGGTCCCCAAAGATAAATTTTAACAACAACTATATATAACACTGGTCAAATTCTGAAAAAACGATGCTGGGATAGGGGATTCCCACCATAACTGAGGGGTAGAATTCCCTTGCCCACAGGTCACATTATCATGGGTGGCCTGCCTAACTGTGCCAGAGAGTGAGCTGGGGTTGCCCTCCACCAAATGGACAGTGGAGGGATCCGGAATCTCAGCATTTCTCCTAGCAGTGCCTACAGAGTCTTCCGAACTGTTCCCCATCTGAGGGTAGGTCAGCTTCTTAGGAGGTCGAATGACTCTTCGAGCTCTTTGCTCTCCTGGACTCTCTGGCTCTGGCGCCACAGGCTCCTCTTCCTCGGAGCAACTATCATGGGCATCTTCCCAGTAATCTGCTGAAGGACTAAAGGGGATGAACTCTGTAGCCTCTGGGTTCAGTGTTTCATCTGTGGTATCTTGGGTGACTGGAAGATCTATGATAGAAGTTCCTGGAGTTGGGGAAGACCACAGCCAATCAAGTTCTCCCTCTTCATCTCCACTAAGTTGGGAGGCTTCTCCATTTTCAGCTCGGGAGGTCTGTGACCGAGTGTTCGGCCTAGGAGTATCCAAGATAGAGGCCGGTTCAGGGGAGTCTCTCACGGAAGGTATTCTAACTGCCTCCGCAAGTGGGAGCAGTTGGTTTTGATGCCATGTCTTCAGTGGACCTACCTTTCCCTCTGGCTTCACCTTGTAGACAGGTAGGCCCGGCAACTTCCTGCAGATGACATAGGGTTCAGATCTCCATCTGTCTGCAAGTTTGTGCTTTCCGGGGACTCCCAGATTGCGCAACAGTACTCGATCCCCGGGCTGTAGGTCTTGTACCCGGACCTTCAAGTCGAAATTTCTTTTATTCCGAGCTCCCCTTTGATCTGAGGCCGCTTGAGGTTGTTCATAGGCTACTTTCAGGCTGTGTCTGAGCCTGTCCACATATCCTTTGTGGGATGTGGCTGAGGAATGGTCCAGTGAGGTGCCAAAAGCCAGGTCCACCGGTAGTCTCGCTTCTCTCCCAAACATGAGTCGATATGGGGAGTAGCCTGTAGCATCACTGATGGTGCAGTTGTAAGCATGTACTATGGCTGCTATGTGTTGGCTCCAATGTTGCTTTTTCTCGCTTTCCAGAGTCCCCAACATGTTGAGCAAGGTTCGGTTAAACCTTTCCGGCTGAGCATCTCCCTGAGGATGGTAAGGTGTAGTTCGAGTCTTCTTAATTCCCAAAGAATCCAAAAGCTTCCGGATCAGCTTACTCTCAAAGTCCCTCCCTTGGTCTGAATGGAGTCTCTGTGGCAGCCCATAATGGACAAAATACTTCTCCATAAGTACCTTGGCAACGGTAGAGGCCTTCTGGTCTTTGGTGGGGAAAGCCTGGGCATACCGGGTGAAATGGTCGGTTATCACCAGAACATTTCCTAGTCCACTCAGGTCGGGTTCGAGGCAGAGAAAGTCAATGCACACCAGGTCCATGGGCCCTTGGCTCTGTAGATGGCCCATCGGGGCAGCTTGATGGGGCAAAGTCTTCCTCTGGATGCATCGCGCACATGAGTGGCAGTACTCCTCTACCTCTGCCCTCATGCAGGGCCAATAGAACCGACTTCTGACAAGTTGAAAGGTCCTTTCAGCCCCTAAGTGGCCATGATTGTCATGCAGGGCAATCAGAACAGTCTCCCGATGTTTCTCTAGGAGGAACAGCTGCCACTTATCTTCTGAGTCATCAGAGGGGCCCCTTCGGTAGACCACTCCCTGATGTAACTGCAACCTGTCCCACTCTTTTCTCAGCAGGCAAGCTTCTTTTGAAGGTTGACGCATGAGTCTGTTTGGATCCTGATTCTCCAAGGCCTTCAGGACCAATCTCCCCATGGGGTCTTCCAATTGGTCACACCTCAGTTCCTTCTTGGACAGTCTTGGTAGGTTGTCCTCTTCCAATTGAGCTACTCCACAGTAGTGTTTGGGGACTCCCACCGTGGTAACTCCTATTTCCTCTGCTCTGGAGCCTCCTCGGGCTTGGAATTCAGCTCCTTGACAAAGGGCCCGCACCCCGTCCGGTGCCACTTGAGTCCAATCTTCTAGTTCAATGGTGGGGGAATGAGATCTTCTGGACAGAGGGTCTGCGTCTCGATTCCCCACTCCTGGTCTATACTTAAGGCTGAAGTTGAATCCAGACAGTGCGGCCAGCCACCTGTGTCCAGTGGCGTCCAGCTTGGCCGTGGTGAACAGGTAGGTAAGGGGGTTGTTGTCAGTCTTCACAGTGAACTCCGCTCCATACAGGTAGTCTTTGAGCTTGTCTACTACCGCCCACTTGAGGGCCAGGAACTCCAGCTTGTGAGTGGGGTAGTTCTTCTCAGAGGGGGTCAGGCTCCTACTCACATAGGCAACAGGCCGCAATTGCCCCTCGTGTTCTTGGTAAAGTACTCCTCCCAGACCGTCATGACTATCATCCACGTGCAGTTCATAGGGTTTGGTTGGGTCTGCGTAGGCCAAGACTGGTGCAGTGGTCAGGCTCCTCTTCAATTCCTGGAAAGCCTCTTCACACTTCTGATTCCACTGATCTCTGATGGACTCTCCTGGCCTCCTGGGCCCCGAGCCATCCTCTTCTCCTTCAGTCTTGAGCAACTCATTCAATGGTCTAGCAATTCGGGCAAATCCCTCCACAAACCTCCTGTAGTAGGAGTAGAAGCCCAAGAAGGATCTGAGTTCTGTTACTGTGGTGGGCCGTGGCCAGGAGGTAACTGCCTCCAATTTCTCAGGGTCTGTGGCCACCCCTTCTTCAGACACTATGTGCCCCAGATAGTTCACAGAAGACTGGTAGAACCGACACTTCTCAGGCGAAAGCTTAAGTCCTTCCTCACTGAGTCTTCTCAACACTTTTTCCAGCCTCTCTTCATGTTCCTCCAATGTTCTCCCAAAGACAATGACATCGTCCAGGTATACAAGGACTTCGATCAAGTTCATGTCTCCTACTGTCTTCTCCATGAGGCGTTGGAAAGTAGCTGGGGCTCCAGACAGACCTTGGGGCATCCGGTCGAATTCAAAGAACCCCACTGGGGTTATGAAAGCTGTCTTCTCCTTGTCTGCTGGGTGCATCGGAATCTGATAGTACCCACTCTTGAGATCCATAACGCTGAACCATTTGGCTCCAGACAAGCTCTGTAGGGCATCCTCTATCCTCGGAGTGGTGTATTGGTCAGGTATGGTTCTCCTGTTGAGAGTCCTGTAGTCGATACAGAGCCTCAATGATCCATTCTTCTTTCGGACCACCACTATGGGAGAGGCATAGGGGCTTCTGGACTCCCGTATCACACCAGTCCTCTTGAGTTCTGCAAGTTGTTCCCTCAGATCCTCCAGATCTGCTAGCGGGACCCGCCTGACCCTTTCTCGGAAGGGCTTATCTTCCTGGAGGCGGATCCGATGGGTGGCACTCCTTGCACACCCCACATCAAACTCATCCTTAGAGAAGATCTTCTCCCATCTATTCAACTGGGCCTTGGCTCTCTCTTTCCAAGCCCTGGACAGATTCGGGTTTTCCATGGACAGCTTCTCCCAAACATCCCCTCCTCCACCTGTCCTCTTCACTTCTGACAGGGTAACAGGGGCCACCGAGCTCACCTGGCCTAGCAACATTCTGGCTGGGATTTCCATGGGGTCTTTGGTAGTATTCCTAACACTCACTGGAACTCTATAATGGGCCTTCTTCAGGACCTTCAGCGGAATCACTTCCGGTATCACCTCCAGGCCTGAGGACTCACCCCTTGGGTCTGACTCCAGCATGACAAAGGGACCAGGCTGCTCCCAAGTAAGCTTCACAGTGGCCCTGAGACAGGTTACTTCACCGGGCTGCAACACTACCCCTTCTCTTCCAAGTCTCCACACCTTCCCTATCTCCTCTCCAGGGGTCTCCCGCTCTTGGACCAGCCGTTGGTAGGCTGTCTTCAGCATGGGATGGATCTTGGTAGCTGCTTGTCTTTCTTCTGTCACGAGAGGGGTCAGGAGTCTTCGGACCAGGTCCGTGTTCGTCCCTATTATAAGGGAATTCTTGTTGGCTCCAGGCGGCCTAGGGCACACAACTGCCAGGGTGTCAAACACTTTGGCCTTCCCAGCCACGGATGGGTCAAAGGTCATTTTGATGGGAAGGTAGCCGTCGTAAGGGAAACTCTGGGTTCCAATTCCCCATATTTCCAGCTCTTCTATCTTCTGGATAGGCAGATGACTCAGGTGCCTGTCGTAGAAGTCCCGGTATAGTAGGGTCACTTGTGCCCCGGTATCCAGGAGGCCCCTGGTGTAGACTCCCTCCACTTGAATGGGCACTATAGGGGATGGGCCTACCAGCTTCTCTGGATATGGTCCGGCAGGAGCCGCCTTCTTCAGACCTTTTCCCTTTAGACTCTCTCTTGTCCTATTCCCTTTGGACTTGAACCTTTCTTGAGCCTGGTATGCACTGACTTCCCTCCTTTTAATGGGTGTAGGAACCCGCTGAGGGGTACTATTATTTTTCTTGGGTGGGCACCCCCTTTGGGGAGTGCTGTGCCTCTCCTGAGGGGTCTCCCCCGTTCCTCCTGGAGTATAGCTTTGTTGAGGGGTATTGCGTTTCCCCTTTGGTGTTCTATCTCTCTTTTTGTTTTTCTTCGCATTCAGCTTGGAGTTTACTGAAGATGATGGGCACCCGGTTGACTCCTTCACCGGGGCCCTCTGGAGTTTCCCGCCGGCTTGCGGTTGTCTGGTCTCTTCTTCTTCGGACTAGAACATGTGGCTGCAATGTGGCCAACTCCCCCACAGTTGAAGCAGACTATATCTCCCCATTCTTGTAAAGGTTCGGGTGCTGAGGCAATCGGGAACAATTCCTTCCTTGGACTTTCCTTCTTCTTGGGACACTCTGTGTCTTTTGCTATCAGAGAGGTCAATATCTCTAACACCTTGGACATCTGAGTTTTTAGGGTGTCTATCTCCGCCTCTCTTTCAGGGGTAATTACTGGATTGACCAGCACCTGTGCGGGTACAACACTTGTCTTATCCTTCTGCTGGTCCTGTTGCAGCGCCTCCTCATCTCTGATGATTTTTATTAAATCAGCATAAGTCAGCAACATTCCTCCTCCCAAGGTTTTCAGGTGCAGCCAGACTGGATCGGAGCGTAGCGCTCCCTTTAAGACTTGCTTCATTCTTGCCGCATCGGCATCTTGGGGCTTCATCCCTTTCTTTAACACAATCTTGCACAGTAGCCTGTTTAGCCTTCTGACATACTCGGAAAGTTTCTCCTCCGGTTTTTGGAAAGTGTGTTCAAACTGGTAGACCATCTCTGTCACCTTGTCTAATTGACCAAACTCTTCCTGCAGCATAGCTAGACAGTCCTGCGCCGTGCACCCTGCATTCCCAAACCGGAAACTTTTCACTGCTTCTGCTGCTGCACCTTTAAGGCTTTCTAACACTCGCTGCCTCTTCTGTGCTTCAGGCACCTCCCATGCCTCCACCGCCTGTAATGCCTGCTCCACCCAGGTATCAAAATCTTCTTCCCCTGCCGGGACAGGGAGCTTCCCTGAGAATATTTTTAGTCTCCGGTAGCTAGTTTCCACATGCACCGTACTTGTCTTCTGACATTTGGCTAACAAATCCCCTATTGCATTTATCAGTTCTGGTGATATAGCAGTGGCCAGTGCAGGTGCCACCGGGGGTGTCGCCCTGTCTTCTCTTTCAGGTGGAGTTCGGGCCGCAGCCTGTGGCGATCCCGTAGGGGATGGTTCCCTTTCTACAGTTATTGCGTGCGCCAGCCTAAATGTTCTGTTGTCTGGCGTCCGCAGACACTTGTGCTTACAGGCCTCTGGCATCCCCGTCCCAATATTCCACTAATGCGTATTGATATGAGATGTCTGGGTCTGTCTTCATGTCTATCACCCACGGTGTGTGATCTGGGGACACTGAACTCATTAGTTCCTCTACCGTCTCACTCGACCATTTCTCCCCAGGGAGGCTGTCATGGATATGCATTAATGTCTGTCTGCCATCTTACCTTCCTCCTCATGTGTTCATCTAGAGACCAGACCTCCTTCACCTGGCTTCCTTTATAATCTCCTCCCAGCCTGACTCCACCCCAGGCCCTATCACTGAACACTATATTAACCTGTGCACTGCAAGCCTGCTTTGCTGATCAACGTGTTTGTTAGGCATTGTGTGTTTGGGTTCCTGCCTGCCGTGTGCTACGTCTGTCTCTCTGTTACGCTATTGGCTTGTCCCCGACCATCCCTGTCTGCTCGTGACCCTTGACCTTCGGCTCGTTCCTCGTTATCCTTGTCTGCTTGTGGCCCCTGACCTTCGGCTTGTTATTCGGTTCTCTCTATCGTGTGCTGCTGCTTCCCCTTATCCTACGGGGCGTGAGCTAGGAAACTCCAGGGGCCGCGACCTGGTCCCAGCCTGCAGCGTAACATCCTCACCACTAGAGGCCCTGGAGAAGACCAGCTGGGTCTTAGACTCCGCGCCCTGGGGAATCTTGGCTCTCGCTTCCGTTGGGATCCCGGTTGTGCTCCTCTGGTCCCGCTTTCCACAACCACCCAGTTTCCTATCCACAGAAGCCAGCCATAGGGTTCACTACCTCGCGGTGCACTCCTGTCCCCCTACGGTGTGCATCGGTCACCTGGCCACAGGTGACCCTGACAGTTTGATCAGCCATGGACCCGGCTGACATCCCGATCCCCGCGGATGATCCATTGCAGGGCATAGTCCACAGACTTGAAACCCAGGAATCGAATCAGACTCAGGTGATGCGATTCCTCCAGGATCTGGCTTCTCGATTCGAGCAGCTTCAGGCCTCCTTGGGAACCCCGAATCCGCAACCTCAAGTACAACCAGCGGTGGTACCTATCGCACCAGTCGCAGCCACACACTCACTAATACTGCCAGCTCCGTTCCGTTTCTCTGGGGACTCCAAGGCCTGCAGAGGGTTTCTTAGCCAATGCACGATTCATTTTGAGCTTCAGCCTCAAAACTTTCTGTCTGATAGGGCAAAGGTAGCCTATATCATTTCCCTCCTCTCCGGTGAAGCTTTAGCCTGGGCAGCCCCTCTGTGGGAACTGAATGATCCAGTGGTTTCTAGCCTGTCTGGCTTCTTGAAACTTTTTCGGAATATCTTTGAAGAACCGGCTCGTGTCTCTTCAGCGGCCAGCGCCCTTCTACGTCTCCGCCAAGAGTCTGCTTCAGTGGGACAGTACGCCCTTAATTTCCGCATACTGTCGGCTGAGTTGAGCTGGAACAATGAGGCCTTAGTCGCAACCTTTTTGCATGGCCTTTCTGATAGAGTGAAGGATGAATTAGCAGGAAGAACCATCCCCACTGATCTGGACGGAGTTATCTCCTTGTGTAACCAGATCGATATTCGCTTTCAGGAAAGGACCCTAGAAAAGCGGCGCCAGCACTCCTTGGTCCTTAGTCAGCCTGAGCTCCCCTCTCCTCGACCCGTGGAGCATCTCCTGCCAGCTGAGGAACCCATGCAGCTGGGCAGGACCAGGCTATCCCCAGAGGAACGTGCTAGGCGCAGAAATCTAGGCCTGTGTCTCTACTGTGGGGGCAAAGGTCATTTTCGTGACACTTGCTCTCTTTGTCCAGAAAAACGTTTGGGTCCACTTCATCTGGAAAGTGGAGTATTGGACCCAGAAATATCACCTTCCCCTTCTCGTCTTCTGCTTTCTGTGTTCCTTCATGTTGGTGCTTCTTCTCATTCGGTCTCAGCATATCTGGATTCCGGAGCCGCTGGTAATTTCATGGACTGGGAAATCGCATCGTCCATGAGACTTACTCTTTTGCCCCTCACCACGCCATTGGTGGTCTTGGCGATTGATGGTACTATTCTCCCAGGGGGACCTATCCGCTTCCAGACCCTCCCTGTTAAGATGTCGGTGGGTACACTCCACCAGGAGTGGATATCCTTCCTTATCTTACCCAAGGCCTCAACGCCTATAATTTTGGGTCTCCCATGGTTACAGCTCCATTCTCCTCATGTGGACTGGACTACTGGACAGATCCTGGCTTGGGGTCCCTCCTGTTCCTCGTCCTGCCTACCCAAGGTTGCCCCCTGTGAATCTGAGCCGGTCATTCATTCCAGGTTGCATAACCATTTACATTTCTCTGTCCCTAACCACCCTTGGACGCACAGCCAGGCTAGCTTGTCTACAAGTCCTGCAGTCGCTACGTCTTGCGATGCGATTCAGGTAGTCGCTACACCTGACTCAGCTATTCACTCTGCCTCTGTACTAGTTATGCCAGTCCAGCCCATGCCCAGTGAGCCTCTCACTTTTTCTTGTTCGGGACATTCTGCTTGTCCTTCAGCTATTCAGCTTGACTCCGGCGACATGTCACCTTCTAACCAACCTGACTTCAGGGTTCCACTGACATCTGCCCAGTCTGATGGTCCTGTGCAAGATGACCAGTTCCCCTTTAAGGGTCTAGGGGACCCTCCTCAGATTCCTGTTGATCGTCTCATGCCCTTGCTTATTCCTAGAGAGCCTTTGGTCCTCAATAGATCTTCTTGTCATCTCCCTACCTCGTTTTCAGTCTCTGAGGATAATCTTAAGTACGAGGTTAGACAAGTTCTGGATTCTCGGCTCTGCAGAGGCATTCTTCAGTACCTTGTGCATTGGAGAGGTTTTGGTCCTGAGGAGGCGTCTTGGATCGCTGCATCTGATGTCGCTGCACCTCATCTGTTGAGAAGGTTTCATCAGAGATTTCCCTTTAAGCCTGGGTCCAGGCGGGGGAGGGCCCATAAGAGGGAGGGTACTGTCATGGATATGCATTAATGTCTGTCTGCCATCTTACCTTCCTCCTCATGTGTTCATCTAGAGACCAGACCTCCTTCACCTGGCTTCCTTTATAATCTCCTCCCAGCCTGACTCCACCCCAGGCCCTATCACTGAACACTATATTAACCTGTGCACTGCAAGCCTGCTTTGCTGATCAACGTGTTTGTTAGGCATTGTGTGTTTGGGTTCCTGCCTGCCGTGTGCTACGTCTGTCTCTCTGTTACGCTATTGGCTTGTCCCCGACCATCCCTGTCTGCTCGTGACCCTTGACCTTCGGCTCGTTCCTCGTTATCCTTGTCTGCTTGTGGCCCCTGACCTTCGGCTTGTTATTCGGTTCTCTCTATCGTGTGCTGCTGCTTCCCCTTATCCTACGGGGCGTGAGCTAGGAAACTCCAGGGGCCGCGACCTGGTCCCAGCCTGCAGCGTAACATCCTCACCACTAGAGGCCCTGGAGAAGACCAGCTGGGTCTTAGACTCCGCGCCCTGGGGAATCTTGGCTCTCGCTTCCGTTGGGATCCCGGTTGTGCTCCTCTGGTCCCGCTTTCCACAACCACCCAGTTTCCTATCCACAGAAGCCAGCCATAGGGTTCACTACCTCGCGGTGCACTCCTGTCCCCCTACGGTGTGCATCGGTCACCTGGCCACAGGTGACCCTGACAGAGGCTAATGGCTATTGACTGTTTTGGCTCTGTATCAGCGGCTTTGCACCACTCTTCTACCGCTCTTGGATCCATGGGGTCCATGCCGGCACTTCTGGCGTTCGCTTGCTGCATCAGGATCCCGGACGAGCCCCCACGTGTAGCGATACCTCCAACTAAGGAGGCCGCAGAATTAGATTTGGGCCCTGAGTGCAGCTCCGCCAACCCCCGGCAATAGGCTCTACCCCCTTCTGGCACAGCTAGTACTGATAATCAATGATATATCCTATGCAATATAATAACTAAGCCAGGACACAGTAATGAATTGTGATAGATAAAGTGTTTTACTTATTTTCTCAATATGGATAAAAGGGGGTAACAGTAATCACAGTTCAAGATAATCACTCCTAAGGGCAGCGTCCTGCCACTCTAACACACTATGTAGTAACACACGCTACAGGTGCGCCATACGGGCGACCGTTAACTAAGTGCCCTATGGCGCAGTAATTAAACACGCTAGAATCCCCACCAGGCCTGGTTCTAATATTTAACTTAGTTCTCCTTTCTTCACCGGCAGGTCTGTAATGGTGGTGCACTTTAAACAGAGTATAACTTTGTAATCCAAGGGGTATAGAACTTGGTTAAATAAAGCCGCAGGCTCAGTTCTGACAAGGCTCTTCAAAAGGGGTATCAAAATAACTTGTAGGCCACGGCAGTCTATAGGCCTATATACAGTAACAGTATCTTAGCTGGGCTTATGCCCTCTCACCCGCCGGACTACGGATCCAGTCCGGGAAACCTCCACCGGCCGTGTCACACACACACGATCTCTCCAACGATCGGGCCCCCGATCCGACAAGGCTGTAGCGCACAAAGTCAGATGCCACCCAGGCTCGCAGAGGGGGGTGGAAGGCTCTTTGATGCAGAGCAAGGCCTCAGGCTTCAGGCCTTGCACTCCGACACATCCGCACAGGAGGATCCGTCTGTGAAGTCTCGTGTCCCAAAGAGGCCGAGCCCGGCCTCGCCTCCTCCTTTTATAACCCCTCCCATGAGTCTCTGCGGTGGAACATGTGAAGAATGGGGTTATCGGTGATGTAGTCTCTTCCCATTATAGGGGAACACCCCGCTACACTTATAAATCGCATCATCTTCCCATAATGCCATATGAAGGTTGGCGACACTGGGGGCAAATTTGGCCCCCATGGCCACCCCTTTAGTTTGTTTATAGTAATGGGAGTCATACCAGAAATAATTATGATTAAGACAATAATCTAAGCATTCCAAAAGAAATTTTCTCTGTTTACACTTCAAACTACTGGATTTCCTCAAAGCCCATCTAGTAGCTGCTAAAGCGTCTTCATGACTAATGTTGGTGTATAGCGAAGCTACATCCGCCGTAGCGAAAAAAATCTGTTCATCATCCAGGGTAGTGGCTTCAAGTAGTTGGATAAGGTGCTTAGTGTCTTTTAAATATGCTTGAGTTTATTTTACTACTGGTTGTAGGAAAAAGTCCAAATATTCTCCCAATCTTGCTCCCACTGAATTAATCCCATTTAGAATAGGTCTACCGGGAGGATTTTCCTTATTTTTATGCACTTTTGGCAGAATATATATCACTGGTATCCGGCATGTGTTTGGAACCAGGTATAGTGCTTCTTTTTCTTTCAAAAGTTTTTTCTCTTTTCCTTTTTCTACCAATTTCTCCAAATCCTTTTTATATTGTAAAGTAGGATTACTGAGTAATTTCAGGTACGTCTCTCCATCCTCAAGCTGTCTCTCCATTTCCTGTTTGTATAAATCCTTAGATAAAATAACTATAGCCCCACCTTTATCTGCCGGTCTTATTACGATATTTTTTCTTTCTTCCAATTGAGTCTGTGTTTAGACAGCAAGCCGAATTCATTGGGGAACGTTTTCGTGATAAAGGATATGATCAGGGGTTCCTCCAAAAGAAGATCGACGAAGTAGGTAGCTTGGAACAAATTAATCTCCTTAGAGACAGAGAAAAAGAAAAGGTCAACTATGTAGAGGTTCCATTGATCCTCGATTACAATATGCAGTTCAAAAAATTAGAATCCATCATCCGGAAACATTGGAATGTCTTAAAAGCAGACCGCCACTTGTCTCAAGTATTACCTCCATTTCCTAAATTCATTTATAGAAGGGCTCCTACCCTTCGCAATATACTAGCCAAGAATGTTTTGGATCCTCCAACTAAGAAGCCTTTTCCTTTTTTGAAGGAAAGGGCTTCTACCCGTGCAAGTATTGTTATGCGTGTAGGCATACTAAGTTTAAGAAGTCCAAAAAAGATGATTTTGTAGCCACCTCCACAGGAAAAAATTATGTTATCAAAGAGTTTATTTCCTGTAGGACTGAAGGGGCTGTCTACGTACTGGAGTGCTCATACAAACTCCAGTATGTGGGCAGAACGAAAAGGCCCCTCTGGAAACGGTTGAGGGAACATGTTCAAAATATTAAATCTGGCTTTCCCAAGCATAGTGTATCTAGGCACTTTGCTGAAGTTCATGGGAAAGATCCCAGTTCCCTTTCCTTTTGGGGTATTGAAAAGTATAGACCCCATTGGAGAGGAAGTAACAAGGTCATCACTCTCAGTCAAGCTGAGTCTCGTTGGATTTTTGAGTTACAGTCGCTTACCCCTCTAGGTTTAAATATTGAGTTTGATCTTAATTGTTTTATTTCCAATTATTAGATGTGTATTTTAGTAGTTACGTCAATTTTTTTATTTATTTATTTATTTTTTATTTTATTTTTTTTAATTTTAATAATTTTTTTTTTCTATATTTTTTTTTTAAATATTTTTTTCTATTTTTTTTTTTTTTTTTTAATGTTTGTGCAATATTTAGTTTTAATGTTTTGACGTTAGCAACTTTAATGTATATCTTTTTATCTATTTACTAGTTTATCTAGTTTGTATTTATACCTTGTTCTGGGCAGTAGTTGTCAAGGTCATGGAGACCAAGAATGACCTGACTGATCTCCCAGAATCCATTGCTTGGTATTAATTTGCATATGATGATCAGAAGTGTATATAAGCTCCTATTAGTCACTTGGCCCCTATGCCCTTGATGAAGTCACGTGTGTAGTGACGCAACGCGTCGGGAGGAGGAGCCTAAGTGACGTCCACTTCCGGTTTGCGGCCGTAAACCGGAAGTTAGTATTTTATGAACATTTTGTTTGGCGTTTTTTACCCCTTGGTTTTTAACGTGTTTTTTAGCTGTTTTTATTTTGAATAAACGCCTTTTCTTGGGGCTTTCCTTTACATGCTTCACTATGGAGTCCCTTTTTGTTTTTTTCTGAATATTATGGAGTAAGATTCGTTTTAAGGAAGAACATTGGTAAGCTGTGGAGATTCTTACAGTGGTTCCGGGTCACTCAAAAGGACTGGAAGTTCTCATTGTGAGCAGTGGAGATCTTTGTGGTTATTACTGACCCCGTGGGGTCCACCAGAGAGGTGAGAGGCTGGTGTCTATGGGGGAGGATTATTTATGCATCATTTGTTCATCTGATCCAGTGTGTTTCTGATGAGACAAGGTGTATTCCCACACCCATCCTTGCTTCTCTCCCTGCAATTAGCTGTTGCTATTTGGACTGCCATTTTGGCTATTTAGCACTTTATTTACATAGTCACTGTTTGGACGTTTTAATTTTATTTTATTATTGTTGATTTTGTCGCCCCATTTATTTAATTTATGAGAAGTTAGACTTTATTAATAGCACTTTTAATATTAGCACTTTCTATTGACATTTAGCGCTGCTTCACTATATAAACTATTTTATTGTATGTTGGTCACATTATAGAAGTTAGCTGCTAGTTGTCTCTTAATATTTAATTTGTTCAGCAATATTTGCATTTTAGTGTTTCTATTTTTACTGGGTGGTAAGCGCACAAGCACCTTTTTTTCTATATTTGTCACATCACCATTTTACACTTGTGCAGCTGCCATGCAGGTTTTTGATTATTTAGAGAGTAGAGCCATCAATCTAGATGAGGTGTTCTCCAAACAAGAGAATAAACTTAATGGAGACATAGAAGGGATTTTTAGAAAGATGGGGCATCTCATGGAGAAAAAAATGAATTCTTGGTGGGATATTGTCTCACATGAGAAATATTAAAGACAAAATAGTCCCAAGAAGACTCCGTTGGGATGTACCTATAAATGATGGACTATTGGATGATGATTCTATAGAAGAATGGTTCAGCTTCTTCAATGCAAGAGGTTTGGATCTGCTACATTTCCTCATTAAAAGGAAACAGCGTAAAATCAAAGCAATAGATGTGCAAATTACGGATTTAAAAGAAAAGCTTGACCCGGTCAAAGATTTGCCAGAATTTGCGACACTATCCGCCCAACTTAACAAAGATATGGTAAAGAAAGATAAAGATACCGCAGCCAGGAAAAAGAGGAAATTCCTTAGAGATATCAAGGACTATCAAGATGAAACAGCCTATAAATGGCAAATCAATGCAGTCACAACTGCATCCAACTTATCTACCCCAGAGAAGGAGGAAAGATGTGTACCTATTAATACCACCGTAGAACATCCAATGAATCCCAACCAATGGGTTGAACAACCAAAAACTCCCCGAAATTCAGGAAATAATCGACCACCCGTGTACAGAACCCCTAATGGACATGGACAAAATAATCAAGGGAAAAAAACGCATTGGAAGAACAATGGGAGAAAACCACCATATAAGGGCCCTCACTATCAACAATCCCAAGTCCAATATGGACAGTATCATGAAAAGAGAACTCCAGATCGTGGACAATATTGTGATACAAGAAATCAAGCCCCCTATTGGCAGGATCAATATCCACAAAATAGAGGTGGAGTATATCAATATGATAGAAGGAGGAGCCCAATACCAACTTCGAATAGGTATGATGTTCTGAGAAGGGATGGTGACTCCTTTGGAGCACCATACCCTTATCCATCCCAAGAGGGGAGACACCATGAGACCTATGAATATAACTCCCAGCGTTTTTTAGAAGAGCGCTACCCAAGACCCCCAAGAAATCCAGATGGAGGAAACGGAGAAAGGAGATCACCAAGAAGATCCCCGAGACCAGAAACAAGGAGGAAATAAGACAGAAAAGAATGAGAGGATGTAGAGGAGGTTTGAAGAAACAGTTGAGAAAAAAGAGGAAAGAAAGACCTATAGGAGAGGGCATTATTAACATTAGCAGCATTACGTTAACTCAGGAAGAACTAAGAACCTTGGATAAAGGATTGAAATTTACGCCAAAGAAGAATCTCAATAAATTTAGTGCGTATGTTGATGTGCAGAAATTCACCAGGAAATTAAACATAAAAAAATATATGCTATCACAACCTGGAGAGTTATCAAGGCATGTGATTAAACCTGACCGATATGCACACAGCACTTTGAAAAATAAATCGCTTTTCAATCCACCCCCTGGAAATGAAGGTCACATAGATGTCTTTAAAAGAATGGTGATACAAGATCTTCATAAACTACAAGTCAAGAAAGCATGGGATCTGATTGAAATAAGAAAGGGAATAAAGCAATTGGAAGAAAGAAAAAATATCGTAATAAGACCGGCAGATAAAGGTGGGGCTATAGTTATTTTATCTAAGGATTTATACAAACAGGAAATGGAGAGACAGCTTGAGGATGGAGAGACGTACCTGAAATTACTCAGTAATCCTACTTTACAATATAAAAAGGATTTGGAGAAATTGGTAGAAAAAGGAAAAGAGAAAAAACTTTTGAAAGAAAAAGAAGTACTATACCTGGTTCCAAACACATGCCGGATACCAGTGATATATATTCTGCCAAAAGTGCATAAAAATAAGGAAAATCCTCCCGGTAGACCTATTCTAAATGGGATTAATTCAGTGGGAGCAATATTGGGAGAATATTTGGACTTTTTCCTACAACCAGTAGTAAAAGAAACTCAAGCATATTTAAAAGACACTAAGCACCTTATCCAACTACTTGAAGCCACTACCCTGGATGATGAACAGATTTTTTTCGCTACGGCGGATGTAGCTTCGCTATACACCAACATTAGTCATGAAGACGCTTTAGCAGCTACTAGATGGGCTTTGAGGAAGTCCAGTAGTTTGAAGTGTAAACAGAGAAAATTTCTTTTGGAATGCTTAGATTATTGTCTTAATCATAATTATTTCTGGTATGACTCCCATTACTATAAACAAACTAAAGGGGTGGCCATGGGGGCCAAATTTGCCCCCAGTGTCGCCAACCTTCATATGGCATTATGGGAAGATGATGCGATTTATAAGAATAGTCCCTCCCAATTGATTATGTATAAGCGGTTTATCGACGATATATTCCTTATCTGGAAAGGAGAAAAAGAGAGCCTGATAGAGTTCAGCCAGGAACTTGAAGAAAATGATAAAAATATCAGGCTGAGCTGGAATATAGATGAAGTAAAAATTAATTTTTTGGACTTGGAAATTTGGAAAGAAGACACAACCATTAAAACCAGAACCTTCTTCAAAACAGTTGACAGGAATAGTTACCTCCCCACTGATAGCTGTCATCATGCACCTTGGCTAATGAATATTCCTAAGGGACAGCTAGTGAGGTTGAGAAGGAATTGCACTATTGAGTCTGAGTTTAGACAGCAAGCCAAATTCATTGGGGAACGTTTTCGTGATAAAGGATATGATCAGGGGTTCCTCCAAAAGAAGATCGACAAAGTAGGTAGCTTGGAACGAATTAATCTCCTTAGAGACAGAGAAAAAGAAAAGGTCAACTATGTAGAGGTTCCATTGATCCTCGATTACAATATGCAGTTCAAAAAATTAGAATCCATCATCCGGAAACATTGGAATGTCTTAAAAGCAGACCGCCACTTGTCTCAAGTATTACCTCCATTTCCTAAATTCATTTATAGAAGGGCTCCTACCCTTCGCAATATACTAGCCAAGAATGTTTTGGATCCTCCAACTAAGAAGCCTTTTTCCTTTTTTGAAGGAAAGGGCTTCTACCCGTGCAAGTATTGTTATGCGTGTAGGCATACTAAGTTTAAGAAGTCCAAAAAAGATGATTTTGTAGCCACCTCCACAGGAAAAAATTATGTTATCAAAGAGTTTATTTCCTGTAGGACTGAAGGGGCTGTCTACGTACTGGAGTGCTCATGCAAACTCCAGTATGTGGGCAGAACGAAAAGGCCCCTCTGGAAACGGTTGAGGGAACATGTTCAAAATATTAAATCTGGCTTTCCCAAGCATAGTGTATCTAGGCACTTTGCTGAAGTTCATGGGAAAGATCCCAGTTCCCTTTCCTTTTGGGGTATTGAAAAGTATAGACCCCATTGGAGAGGAAGTAACAAGGTCATCACTCTCAGTCAAGCTGAGTCTCGTTGGATTTTTGAGTTACAGTCGCTTACCCCTCTAGGTTTAAATATTGAGTTTGATCTTAATTGTTTTATTTCCAATTATTAGATGTGTATTTTAGTAGTTACGTCAATTTTTTTTTTTTTTCTTTTTTTATTAAAAAAAAAAAAAAATTATTTTAATTATTATTATTTATTTATTTTTTTATATTTTTTTCAATTTTTTTTTTAATGTTTGTGCAATATTTAGTTTTAATGTTTTGACGTTAGCAACTTTAATGTATATCTTTTTATCTATTTACTAGTTTATCTAGTTTGTATTTATACCTTGTTCTGGGCAGTAGTAGTCAAGGTCATGGAGACCAAGAATGACCTGACTGATCTCCCAGAATCCATTGCTTGGTATTAATTTGCATATGATGATCAGAAGTGTATATAAGCTCCTATTAGTCACTTGGCCCCTATGCCCTTGATGAAGTCACGTGTGTAGTGACGCAACGCGTCGGGAGGAGGAGCCTAAGTGACGTCCACTTCCGGTTTGCGGCCGTAAACCGGAAGTTAGTATTTTATGAACATTTTGTTTGGCGTTTTTTACCCCTTGGTTTTTAACATGTTTTTTAGCTGTTTTTATTTTGAATAAACGCCTTTTCTTGGGGCTTTCCTTTACATGCTTCACTATGGAGTCCCTTTTTGTTTTTTTCTGAATATTATGGAGTAAGATTCGTTTTAAGGAAGAACATTGGTAAGCTGTGGAGATTCTTACAGTGGTTCCGGGTCACTCAAAAGGACTGGAAGTTCTCATTGTGAGCAGTGGAGATCTTTGTGGCCATTATTGACCTCGTGGGGTCCATCAGGAAGATTCGCTTTAAGGCAGAACACTGGTAAGCTGTGGAGATCCCTACAGTGGTTTCGGGTCACGCAAAAGGACTGGAAGTTCTCATTGTGAGCAGTGGAGATCTTTGTGGTTATTACTGACCCCGTGGGGTCCACCAGAGAGGTGAGAGGCTGGTGTCTATGGGGGAGGATTATTTATGCATCATTTGTTCATCTGATCCAGTGTGTTTCTGATGAGACAAGGTGTATTCCCACACCCATCCTTGCTTCTCTCCCTGCAATTAGCTGTTGCTATTTGGACTGCCATTTTGGCTATTTAGCACTTTATTTACATAGTCACTGTTTGGACGTTTTAATTTTATTTTATTATTGTTGATTTTGTCGCCCCATTTATTTAATTTATGAGAAGTTAGACTTTATTAATAGCACTTTTAATATTAGCACTTTCTATTGACATTTAGCGCTGCTTCACTATATAAACTAATTCTACACTAGTGATGAGCCGAACACCCCGGGTTCGGTTCGCACCAGAACCCGCGAACGGACCGAAAGTTCGTACGAACATTAGAACCCTATTAAATACAATGGATGCGAACGTTCGAATTCTAAAGTGCTAATTATAACGACTATTATGCATGTTATTGTCCTAAAAAGGGTTTGGGAACCCGGGTTCTGCACCAGGGGACATGTATCAATGCAAAAAGAAGTTTTAAAAACGGTCGTTTTTCGGGAGCAGTCATTTTAATGATGCATAAAGTGAAAAAAAAAAAGTCAAATATTCCTTTAAATATCGTACCTGGGGGGTGTCTAAAGTATGCCTGTGAAGTGCCACGTGTTTCCCGTGTTTAGAACTGTCCCTGCACAAAATGACACTTCTAAAGGAAAAAAAAGCCATTTAAAACTGCTTGCGGCTTTAATGTAATGTCTGGTCCCGGTAATATGGATGAAAATCTTTGAGAAAAATGGCATAGCTACCCCATGACCCCCCC
This sequence comes from Rana muscosa, assembly GCA_029206835.1. Taxonomy (NCBI): domain Eukaryota; kingdom Metazoa; phylum Chordata; class Amphibia; order Anura; family Ranidae; genus Rana; species Rana muscosa. The sequence goes on along the minus strand of CM055123.1, from coordinate 4,764,312 downwards.
TACCCCAGCCCATTACCAGCCCCTTTGGGTCTTGTATGGATATTAAGGGGAACCCCGCACATAAAATAAAAAAGGCCCTATATACTCTGAACAGCCGTATACAGGCGGTGCATACAAGACAGGGACTGTAGGTTTGTTCTTATGTAGAATCTGTTTGTAATTTTGAACAGGTACATTGTTTAAGTGTAGCTCCAGCCCAAAAATCTATTTTTAAACTTTTTGGAAAACATAGGTAAGGGTTATCACCCCTGTAACATTTGTTTTGCTGTCTGTGCCCCTGTTCAGAACATTTCACCTCACTTTCCGTCCCAATGACAACTGTTTTTGAAATGTGGTGTTTTTCTTGAAACAAGGATTGGTGATAAAGCATCAGTACAGAGGAGACACCTTTCTCCCATATTAATTCTTACAGGAGAGAATTTTCCTTCCTAGGGGTAGATTTCCTCTCACTTCCTGTTGTCTTCTTGCGTTTGCAAGTAGGAGTCGTTTGTAAGTTGGATGTTTGAAAGTAGGGACCTGCCGTATATACTCTGCAGAAATAGGCCCCTTAGTTGTTGGTGTTGGCACAACACTGTAAGCACTCACAGTTACTCTTGGTTGGTGCTGGAACGCCCTGCTGTCAACTATTATATCAGGAATTGTAATTACATATAATTGTTGAACAGTGGTAGTAAAAATTGGGCCTTTGATGGTGGTGCTGGTGCCACAACACTGTAAGCCCTGACAGTTACTCTTGGTGGGTGCAGCAATGGGCCCTGCTGTGAATTATTAGATCAAGAATTGTAATTGCATGCCCCTGTTGAACAGGGGCTGAAAAATTGGGCCTTTCGTGGTGGTGGTGGTGGTGGTGGTGGTGTTGCCACAACACTGTAAGCCCTCAGAGTTACTCTTGGTGGGTGCAGGAATGGGCCCTGCTGTGAATTATTAGATCAAGAATTGTAATTACATGCCCCTTTTGAACAGGGGCTGAAAAATTGGGCCTTTCGTGGTGGTGGTGGTGGTGGCGTTGCCACAACACTGTAAGCCCTCAGAGTTACTCTTGGTGGGTGCAGCAATGGGCCCTGCTGTGAATTATTAGATCAAGAATTGTAATTACATGCCCCTGTTGAACAGGGGCTGAAAAATTGGGCCTTAGGCACTGGTGGCACAACACTGCAACCCCTCACAGATACTGTACTTGGAGCACAGCAATGAGCCCTGTTGCAAAGTATTGCTTCAAAAATTGTAATTACACGCCCCTGTTAAACAGGGGCTGAAAAATTGGGCCTTAGGCACTGGTGGCACAACACTGCAACCCCTCACAGATACTGTACTTGGAGCACAGCAATGAGCCCTGTTGCAAAGTATTGCTTCAAAAATTGTAATTACACGCCCCTGTTAAACAGGGGCTGAAAAATTGGGCGTTAGGCACTGGTGGCGGCACCCATAAACAAAAATGATCTTCCAAGCTATCATCATCAATCGTATCATTGAGGACTCGGAGGAGGAGGATAGCCAGTCAACATAACAGCACAGGCACTCAGCATCAGCATCAGTCTTGAAGGGATGTGACATGTTAAAATCAATTAGTCTGTTATATCAGCATCAGGTGTGTGGTAGCTGGTGGTGATCCAAGACTGGTTCATCTTGATGAAAGTCAGTCGATCAACCGAGTCGGTGGACAGGCGCACCCTGTGATCCGTGACAAATCCTCCAGCAGCACTGAATGTGCGTTCCGAAAGAACGCTGGATGCAGGACAGGCCAGTAGCTCAATTGCATACTGTGCAAGCTCTGGCCAGTGATCCATCCTCAAGACCCAGTAAGCCAGAGGATTTTCGGTGGGGAAAGTGTCCAAGTCTGACCTTGCCCCTAGATATTCCTGCACCATGTTTATCAGACGCTGGCGATGGTTGCTGGAACCGATCATACTTTGGGGCTGCGGACTAAAGAATTGTCTGAACGCATCGGTCAGACGGCCACCTTCCCCACCGCTCCTTCTTTGACTGGCCGAAGCCTCAGCAACTCGTTGTCCAGGACCAGGAGTTTGTAACCTCCCAGTCTCTGGGAACGCGTTGCACAGACCTTTCTGCAAGGCCTCCCGGAGTTGTCTCATCCTCTGCTCCCTCTGCGACGGTAACATAAGGTCCGCAACCTTACCCTTGTACCGTGGATCAAGGAGAGTGGCCAGCCAGTAATGGTCCCTCTCCTTGATCCGAAGAATACGAGGATCCTTCCGCAGACTTTGCAGGATCAGGGAGGCCATGCAGCGTAGGTTAGCTGAGGCATTCGGTCCGGAGTCCTCGGGGTCACTAAGGACGACATGATCCGCAGCCACCTCCTCCCAGCCACGTACAAGTCCACTGGTTTCTTGGGACTGTAAATCATCCCTAAAAGACTGCTGCTGATGATGCTGAGTGCCAGCCTCCACCTCCATGCTGACACAATCCTCCTCCTCCTCCTCCTCCTCTTCCTGTGCGATGGGTGGGACAGAAGGAACACTGTCTGGGTAAAGGGGGCCTTGAGAGGCAAGGAAGTCCTCCTCTTCCTGCCTCTCTTCTGCCTCAAGTGCCCTGTCCATTATTCCACGCAGCGTGTGCTCCAACAGGTGGACAAGAGGTACAGTGTCACTGATGCATGCACTGTCACTGCTCACCATCCTCGTGGCCTCCTCAAATGGTGCCAGGACAGTGCATGCATCCCTGATCATGCCCCACTGGCGTGGAGAAAAAAAACCAAGCTCCCCTGACCCTGTCCTGGTGCCGTAGTCGCACAGGTACTCATTGATGGCCCTCTGCTGCGTGTGCAGCCGCTGCAGCATGGCCAACGTTGAGTTCCACCTGGTGGGCATGTCACATATAAGGCGGTTCTTGGGCAGGTTCAACTCCTTTTGCAGCTCAGCCAGGCGAGCACTGGCATTATAAGATCTGCGGAAATGCACCCAGACTTTCCTGGCCTGCCTCAGGACATCCTGTAAGCCCGGGTACCTGCCCAAGAACCGCTGCACCACCAGGTTAAGGACGTGAGCCACACAGGGCACATGGGTCAGTTGTCCCTGTCGGAGGGCGGAGAGGAGATTGGTGCCATTGTCGCAAACCACCATTCCTGGCTTAAGCTGGCGTGGCATCAACCACCTCTCGGCCTGGCCCTGCAGAGCAGACAGGACCTCTGCCCCAGTGTGGCTTCTGTCCCCCAAACACACCAGCGCAAGCACGGCATGGCATCTTTTTGCCTGCGTACTTGCGTAGCCCCTTGAACGGCTACGGAGCACCGCTGGTTCAGAGGACAAAGCACAGGAAGAGGCCATGGAGGAAGAAGAAGAGGAGGGGGTGGAGGAGAGAGGTGTGTCACAACCAGTAGTAGCATTTTGGAGGCGTGGCGGTGGAACAACCTCCAACACTACTGCACCTTGTCCTGCATCCTTCCCAGCTGCCAAAAGAGTGACCCAATGGGCCGTGAAAGAAAGGTAACGTCCCTGTCCATGCCTGCTGGACCATGAGTCAGCGGTAATATGCACCTTACCGCTGACCGCCCTGTCCAGCGAGGCCAAGACATTGCCTTCCACATGCCGGTAGAGAGCCGGAATAGCCTTCTGTGAGAAAAAGTGGCGTTTGGGAACCTGCCACTGAGGAACCGCACATTGCACAAACTCACGGAAGGGGGCCGAGTCTACCAACTGAAAAGGCAGCAGTTGAAGCGCTAGCAATTTAGCCAAGCTAGCATTCAACCGCTGGGCATGTGGATGGCTGGGAGTGAACTTCTTTCGACGGTCCAGCAGCTGGGGCAGGGAAATTTGCCTGCTAGAATCGGACGTCGGTGTACTGCTAGCAGAGTGGCCGCAAGTACTTGGCTGTGACACACCTAATTCTACACCTTCATTCCTCTCAGTGCATGTTTCAGAGAGGACTGAAGGTATAGTGGGGTTGGAGATCCCAGCTGATGCGGTGCAAGGAGAGGTCCGCTTTGTTCTTTGGTGTGGGTCTTTGAGGTAGGCTTGCCAACGAGCTGCATGGCAGGTCAACATATGTCTGGTCAGGCATGTGGTACCCAAGCGGCTGATGTTTTGGCCACGCGATATACGCTTGAGACATATGTTGCAAACAGCAGCTGTGCGATCTGATGCACTAGCCTCAAAAAAGGCCCACACCAAAGAACTTTTTGAATGACGGGCAGAGGCAGCGCCCTGCACAGGGGGAGCTCTGCGGTGTGATTCCGTCGGTGTACTGCCCTTACGCTGGCCACCAAAGGGCATCCTGCCTCGTTGGAGATGTGCCTCCTCCTCATCCTCCTCCTCCTCCTCTCTCCTATTAGGCACCCACGTGGAGTCAGTGACCTCATCATCCCCTCCCTCCTCATCACTGGAGCCAATCTGGCAGTATGCTGCAGCTGCTGGAACATGACTGCCAGATTGGTGTCCTTCTTGAGCATCCCCTCTGTCTGCTCTCACGCTACTGCCTTCCTCTAGCTGGGTTTCATCATCAGACCCTTCGAAACGCTGGGCATCCTCCTGGAGCATGTACCCAACACTGTGCTCAAACAGTTCGGGGGACTCCTCAGGAGGAGGACATGGTGGGTCTAGGGAAGGAGTGACTGATGATGAGTCTGACATTGATACCAGGGAAGAGGACGCTTTGGCAGCTGCTTTGCCAGTACCCTGAGCCTGGGTGAGAGAGGATGAGGAGGAGGAGGAGGGCTTGGTCATCCACTCTACCAAGTCTTCGGCATGATGTGGCTCAACATGTCCAGCTGCCGAAAAGAAGGACAAGCGTGTCCCATGGCCATGTGCTGATGACAATGCACCGCGTCCACGACCAGCACTGTTGCCCCCAGACACAGAGCCTGCTTGCCCTCTTTTATTGCCTCCTGACTGTCTGCCTCTCCTTGTTTGCCTTCCAGACATTCTAATGGATGGCCTGCAGGGAGATGGGAAAAAAGCAATAAGGGCTACCTTCAGGTGTCCTTCTCTGTCCCTTTACTTAAGGATTTCTAAATATGGTTGAGGATGATTGCTTTCGCACAGAATAGCACAATGACAATTTCCCTGACTGTCCAAAAAACAAGGATTTCAAAGATGGTTGATGAGGAATGCTTTAGCACAGTATAGCACAATGAGAATTTCCCTCACTGTCCTTCCCTGTCCCTACAAACAAGGTTTAGCACAGTAAAACACACTGACACTCTCCCTACCTATAGTTTTCTGTCCCTATAAAAAATGTTTTTTTAAAGATGGTTGATGATGAATGCTTTAGCACAGTATAGCACAATGAGAATTTCCCTCACTGTCCTTCCCTGTCCCTACAAACAAGGTTTAGCACAGTAAAACACACTGACACTCTCCCTACCTATAGTTTTCTGTCCCTATAATTTTTTATTTTTAAAGATGGTTGATGATGAATGCTTTAGCACAGTATAGCACAATGAGAATTTCCCTCACTGTCCTTCCCTGTCCCTACAAACAAGGTTTAGCACAGTAAAACACACTGACACTCTCCCTACCTATAGTTTTCTGTCCCTATAAAAAATGTTTTTTTAAAGATGGTTGATGATGAATGCTTTAGCACAGTATAGCACAATGAGAATTTCCCTCACTGTCCTTCCCTGTCCCTACAAACAAGGTTTAGCACAGTAAAACACACTGACACTCTCCCTACCTATAGTTTTCTGTCCCTATAAAAAATGTTTTTTTAAAGATGGTTGATGATGAATGCTTTAGCACAGTATAGCACAATGAGAATTTCCCTCACTGTCCTTCCCTGTCCCTACAAACAAGGTTTAGCACAGTAAAACACACTGACACTCTCCCTACCTATAGTTTTCTGTCCCTATAATTTTTTTTTTTTAAAGATGGTTGATGATGAATGCTTTAGCACAGTATAGCACAATGAGAATTTCCCTCACTGTCCTTCCCTGTCCCTACAAACAAGGTTTAGCACAGTAAAACACACTGACACTCTCCCTACCTATAGTTTTCTGTCCCTATAAAAAATGTTTTTTTAAAGATGGTTGATGATGAATGCTTTAGCACAGTATAGCACAATGAGAATTTCCCTCACTGTCCTTCCCTGTCCCTACAAACAAGGTTTAGCACAGTAAAACACACTGACACTCTCCCTACCTATAGTTTTCTGTCCCTATAAAAAATTTTTTTAAAGATGGTTGATGATGAATGCTTTAGCACAGTATAGCACAATGAGAATTTCCCTCACTGTCCTTCCCTGTCCCTACAAACAAGGTTTAGCACAGTAAAACACACTGACACTCTCCCTACCTATAGTTTTCTGTCCCTATAAATTTTTTTTTTTAAAGATGGTTGATGATGAATGCTTTAGCACAGTATAGCACAATGAGAATTTCCCTCACTGTCCTTCCCTGTCCCTACAAACAAGGTTTAGCACAGTAAAACACACTGACACTCTCCCTACCTATAGTTTTCTGTCCCTATAAAAAATGTTTTTTTAAAGATGGTTGATGATGAATGCTTTAGCACAGTATAGCACAATGAGAATTTCCCTCACTGTCCTTCCCTGTCCCTACAAACAAGGTTTAGCACAGTAAAACACACTGACACTCTCCCTACCTATAGTTTTCTGTCCCTATAAAAAATGTTTTTTTAAAGATGGTTGATGATGAATGCTTTAGCACAGTATAGCACAATGAGAATTTCCCTCACTGTCCTTCCCTGTCCCTACAAACAAGGTTTAGCACAGTAAAACACACTGACACTCTCCCTACCTATAGTTTTCTGTCCCTATAATTTTTTTTTTTTTAAAGATGGTTGATGATGAATGCTTTAGCACAGTATAGCACAATGAGAATTTCCCTCACTGTCCTTCCCTGTCCCTACAAACAAGGTTTAGCACAGTAAAACACACTGACACTCTCCCTACCTATAGTTTTCTGTCCCTATAAAAAATGTTTTTTTAAAGATGGTTGATGATGAATGCTTTAGCACAGTATAGCACAATGAGAATTTCCCTCACTGTCCTTCCCTGTCCCTACAAACAAGGTTTAGCACAGTAAAACACACTGACACTCTCCCTACCTATAGTTTTCTGTCCCTATAAAAAATTTTTTTTTAAAGATGGTTGATGATGAATGCTTTAGCACAGTATAGCACAATGAGAATTTCCCTCACTGTCCTTCCCTGTCCCTACAAACAAGGTTTAGCACAGTAAAACACACTGACACTCTCCCTACCTATAGTTTTCTGTCCCTATAATTTTTTTTTTTAAAGATGGTTGATGATGAATGCTTTAGCACAGTATAGCACAATGAGAATTTCCCTCACTGTCCTTCCCTGTCCCTACAAACAAGGTTTAGCACAGTAAAACACACTGACACTCTCCCTACCTATAGTTTTCTGTCCCTATAAAAAATGTTTTTTAAAGATGGTTGATGATGAATGCTTTAGCACAGTATAGCACAATGAGAATTTCCCTCACTGTCCTTCCCTGTCCCTACAAACAAGGTTTAGCACAGTAAAACACACTGACACTCTCCCTACCTATAGTTTTCTGTCCCTATAAAAAATGTTTTTTTAAAGATGGTTGATGATGAATGCTTTAGCACAGTATAGCACAATGAGAATTTCCCTCACTGTCCTTCCCTGTCCCTACAAACAAGGTTTAGCACAGTAAAACACACTGACACTCTCCCTACCTATAGTTTTCTGTCCCTATAATTTTTTTTTTTTAAAGATGGTTGATGATGAATGCTTTAGCACAGTATAGCACAATGAGAATTTCCCTCACTGTCCTTCCCTGTCCCTACAAAGAAGGTTTAGCACAGTAAAACACACTGACACTCTCCCTACCTATAGTTTTCTTTCCCTATACAATTTTTTTTTTTAAAGATGGTTGATGATGAATGCTTTAGCACAGTATAGCACAATGAGAATTTCCCTCACTGTCCTTCCCTGTCCCTACAAACAAGGTTTAGCACAGTAAAACACACTGACACTCTCCCTACCTATAGTTTTCTGTCCCTATAAAAAATGTTTTTTTAAAGATGGTTGATGATGAATGCTTTAGCACAGTATAGCACAATGAGAATTTCCCTCACTGTCCTTCCCTGTCCCTACAAACAAGGTTTAGCACAGTAAAACACACTGACACTCTCCCTACCTATAGTTTTCTGTCCCTATAAAAATTTTTTTTTAAAGATGGTTGATGATGAATGCTTTAGCACAGTATAGCACAATGAGAATTTCCCTCACTGTCCTTCCCTGTCCCTACAAACAAGGTTTAGCACAGTAAAACACATTGACACTCTCCCTACCTATAGTTTTCTGTCCCTATAAAAAATGTTTTTTTAAAGATGGTTGATGATGAATGCTTTAGCACAGTATAGCACAATGAGAATTTCCCTCACTGTCCTTCCCTGTCCCTACAAACAAGGTTTAGCACAGTAAAACACACTGACACTCTCCCTACCTATCCTTCTCTTTCCCTAAACTAAAGGAATCCAGGTTAAGCAAGAAAAAAAAATGTCACTGTCCCTGCCTATGCTTCTCTTTCCCTGCTCCGGAACACACTACACTAGGCCGCCGTGCTGGCGGCCTTTTATAGTGTGGGGCGTGTACTAAACACCCTCAGCAATAATTGGCCACAGGCATCCTGCCTGTGGCCAATCATTGCTCTCCTCGCTGCCGGCGCTGTGATTGGCCAAGCATGCGGGGTCACAGTGCATGCTTGGCCAATCACAGCGCCTGGATGACACTGCGATGGCGTAGTGCATTGTGGGCCGCGAATTAGGCGCGAACGGCCCAAATCGTTCGTTGTTCGGCGAACGATCGAACAGCCGATGTTCGAGTCGAACGTATGTTCGACTCGAACACCGAGCTCATCCCTATTCTACACCTTCATTCCTCTCAGTGCAGGTTTCAGAGAGGACTGAAGGTATAGTGGGGTTGGAGATCCCAGCTGATGCGGTGCAAGGAGAGGTCCGCTTTGTTCTTTGGTGTGGGTCTTTAAGGTAGGCTTGCCAACAAGCTGCATGGCAGGTCAACATATGTCTGGTCAAGCATGTGGTGCCCAAGCGGGTGATGTTTTGGCCACGCGATATACGCTTGAGACATATGTTGCAAACAGCAGCTGTGTGATCTGATGCACTCGACTCAAAAAAGGCCCACACCAAAGAACTTTTTGAATAACGGGCAGAGGCAGCGCCCTGCACAGGCGGAGCTCTGTGGTGTGATTCCGTCGGTTTGCTGCCCTTACGCTGGCCCCCCGAGGGCATCCTGCCTCGTTGGAGATGTGCCTCCTCCTCATCCTCCTCCTCCTCCTCCTCTCTTCTATTAGGCACCCACGTGGAGTCAGTGACCTCATCATCCCCTCCCTCCTCATCACTGGAGCCAATCTGGCAGTATGCTGCAGCTGCTGGAACATGACTGCCAGATTGGTGTCCTTCTTGAACATCCCCTCTCTCTGCTCTCACGCTACTGCCTTCCTCTAGCTGGGTATCATCATCAGACCCTTCGAAACGCTGGGCATCCTCCTGTAGCATGTACCCAACACTGTGCTCAAACAGTTCGGGGGACTCCTCAGGAGGACATGGTTGGTCTAGGGAAGGAGTGACTGATGATGACATTGATACCAGGGAAGAGGACGCTTTGGCAGCTGCTTTGCCAGTACCCTAAGCCTGGGTGAGAGAGGATGAGGAGGATGAGGAGGGCTTGGTCATCCACTCTACCAAGTCTTCGGCATGATGCGGCTCAACTTGTCCAGCTGCCGAAAACAAGGACAAGCGTGTCCCATGGCCACGTGCTGATGGCGATGCACCGCGTCCACAACCAGCACTGTTGTCTCTAGACACAGAGCCTGCTTGCCCTCTTTCATTGGCTCCTGACTGTCTGCCTCTCCTTGTTTGCCTTCCAGACATTCTAATGGCCTGCAGGGAGATGGGAAAACCAGCAATAAGGCCTAGCTTCAGGAGTATATTTTGCAGGAATCACACTACGCCTGCTGTAAATTTTTATTATTATTTGTAAACTACTGCCAAATACAACTATATACATAAAGAAACTAACATATACATCAAAGAAACCTACCACATCAAACTAACACTTATTACTAAAAACTCACCACCACCACCCTTACCCATCGTCCAACCACCCACACGTGGGTCTCTTATTATATTACACATATCCAGAAATCCTAAAAAACAGAAAAAAACATATCACCCACTAGTCAAAAACACCCAACCCTAATACACATCAGAAACCTACTAACCTAATATTAACACCAAACCACCCACCGGCTACCACAGGCGAGGATGCAAATGAGGTCTAGAATGCCTGCAAACCCTACTTGTTAGAAGAAAAAAAACTCAAAATCTAAGGGGGGTGAAAAGGACAGAAAGAACCACCCCCTAAAGCAGGGATATGCAATTAGCGGACCTCCAGCTGTTGCAAAACTACAAGTCCCATCATGCCTCTGCCTCTGGGTGTCATGCTTGTGGTTGTCAGAGTCTTGCTCTGCCTCATGGGAATTGTAGTTCTGCAACAGCTGGAGGTCCGCTAATTGCATATCCCTGCCCTAAAGGAAGAAGGCCCAGAGCCTCAAGGAGGCCGGAAGGAGAAACCTCTCCACAACCAGGCACTCCTATCGGCACCTACCCTCTCCCTCTCAAGACTCCTCACCTTCACCAACTCCCGAAAGATATCACCCACCACCTCATGCGTGGACAGGACTTTGCCCCTAGTGGACACCAAACACCGAGCGTGCCATGTGTAATAGAGGGCCACTAAACTAGCTAAATAAAGTGACGACAACTCAAACCCTCTGTGAACCCTGAAGTCGCCGTACACCACCTCAGAATAAGTCAAGGACGAGAGTCGGGAATAACCAATGGCTTCCCCTGCCCCCTCGAGAACCTCAATGTTGAACGGGCATTCGACCAAAAAGTGGTCCATGGTCTCCAACGCCCCCCCACATTCTGCACGAGGACAACCTCTGTCCCCTAGGTTCCTAAACTTTAGGTTTCCACGGACATAGAGACGTCCGTGGAAAGCCCTCCACGCAAGATCCCAAAACTTGCTTGGGATTCTTGGGGAATTCAGAAGGGCTAGTCCCTTCTTGAGGACTCCCTCCCGGCAATCCCTTAAAGACAGTGGCTTCAAAATGTCCGAGGCCATGACTCTCGAGTACAGCTCACGCCGACCCAAAGAGCCCACCTCAAGGGCAGTTATCCGCCACTGCCTCAGTACCTTCATAGCCTGTGGGACATAGGACGGGAGATACCCGTGTGATCTACGAAGATCACCAGGCCGACCCCCATCCTCCCACCTACTCAGGAACAGCATGAATCAGTTCTTACAAAAAGAAAAAGAACAACGAGTACCAGGGTGGTTCAACCCAAAAGGCCGTTCATTAAATATGAACTAGGGGTATGTGACTAAAGTTTAGAAATATAGTTTGTCGTCTGTAGCCTAGGAGACTGCATAAAGAAAGAATGTTAATCCCAGATGTAATAGAAAGGGGATTAAAAAGAAAGTGGCTACTTTTAAACGACAATTTAGTCTAGGCCATGGGGTTAGAAAAATATATACCATTTATTGTTAAGTATCAAAAGAAAAGCAATTTTATACATAAATATTCAGTTAAATGCTTTGATAAGTAAAAAGATATGACTTCTTAAACTATTTTACCGATTAACTCCTAGAGGAGGAGTCAATTCGGAAAATATTACAATCAAACAAGGAGGACAGACAGAACTAACAGTACCATCACCAACAATAAGGGAAAGACACACAGCACAGATGGTCCGGACGCCGGCAATTAAATTCAAAGTGGAGCTGCAGGATGGCAAAACTAATTTGATAAAGATCAACTTATAAATCTTATATGGTCATATGGACAGAATATACCATGGTGCAGCTTCACTGTGAATAAACCCTATTAGAATTTGGGCCCAACTGGAGAGGATGACGATGTTCCATCAATATCAACCTCCTGGAGGAGGAAGGAAGTCCATGAAGTATTGGATGGAATTTAGAAAAAGGAGGGACAGGGGACAAGTGTTCCTGTTGCGCTTTAGGAATCACAGTATAATGCTCAAATAGCCTTCTGTATGGTTTTTCCAGATGGTAATCTTAATCACATCTCCTCCAGAAAATGGTCGGTTGGGATGGGGATGATAAGGGGTTTAAGTCATTGATTTGTGGGTTGATTAAAGAACATGACCCCTAGTAGGATGACTGACAGAAATGCAATACAGCGCGGAGTGGTAGGAGTTAAGGTTAGGAGTTAGGGTAGCCACAGGTGTACATCAACTTCTTAGTATATTCAGAAGGAAAGAGATTCAGTTACCACTGACAAACTGAGCGGGGCCAGTTTAGTTCACTGGACTCCCGTTGGTACTTTACCCTCTCAGTTGCTCAGCGTCCTTTGAGTTAACTGTGGCTCCGTGCTCTCCCGATCCTCCTTGTTGGGATGTCTCACTGTCCGTCGGTCTTTGCACGCCGGTTGGTAGCGGTTCTTATGTCAGCGTGGAGATTCCAGAGTTCACTCTGTGTACGCTGCACACGCGCCGACCGGGACTTCGAAAAACCACTGCGTCCGACGCTGCTGTCTGCCGGTGTCCTCCGTACATCAGTCTCCGCTGTCAGGCTGAGGGGGTTGCGTTGCCGGCGTCACGTGACCTCCGTGACATCAACGCGTTTCGCTTTGATGTTGCGTAGCTTCGTCTGGACGAATTTAATTGCAGGCGTCCGGACCATCTGTGCTGTGTGTCTTTCCCTTATTGTTGGTGATGGTACTGTTAGTTCTGTCTGTCCTCCTTGTTTGATTGTAATATTTTCCGAATTGACTCCTCCTCTAGGAGTCAATCGGTAAAATAGTTTAAGAAGTCATATCTTTTTACTTATCAAAGCATTTAACTGAATATTTATGTATAAAATTGCTTTTCTTTTGATACTTAACAATAAATGGTATATATTTTTCTAACCCCATGGCCTAGACTAAATTGTCGTTTAAAAGTAGCCACTTTCTTTTTAATCCCCTTTCTATTACATCTGGGATTAACATTCTTTCTTTATGAATCAGTTCTTGCATGAGCGCTCCCACAGAGTAGGCAGGTCCACAAAGATGGACTGCAGGTTGAATGTCACAAATATGATGATGAAAAATACCACCGGATTGATCATATCCAACCCACCATGCCTCCTCTGTCGGTACGTGACCTCCCTCTTGATCAGATTTAGCCTGTTTCCCCACAACAGCAGGAAGAACAGGCCAGAGATCCGGGCATAGAGAGATGCAGGCAAAATACAGACATAGCTGACATAGAGAAATTCTGGCAGCAAGTATGTTTTGACCAGGCTTACCCTTTCCCTCAATGACAGCTTCCAGCCCTTCCAGGCATTCACCTTCCGAGACGCACCCGCCAGTCTGCGCTCCCAATTTAGCTTGGGGTAATCACTCGGGCCAAATAGGATGCCCAAAATTTTAACTTCTGGCTGGGGCTGGGGAAATACGTCCGGAAGAGCAAACTGCTCGCCTTCCTTCCCCAACCAGAGAACTTCACTCTTGCCCCAATTGACCAACGAACCAGATGCCTCGGAGTAGCTCCCAATTTGTGTTTCCACAAAGAGGGCCTCCTCGCGGCTGGACACCACCACCGAGACATCGTCCGCGTAGGCCACCACCCTCACTGCTGGATCCAGACCAATGCAAGGCCCCACCGGAACCCCCTCAAATGCTCACAGTCGAGCCTTCTCACGAAGGGATCGACGGCAAAGACATAGAGAAGGGGGCTCAACGGGCAACCCTGCCTGACCCCAGAGTCCACAGCAAAGTCAGGACCCACCCAACCGTTGACAAGAGGGAAGCTCACCGCCCCCCTTTACAATACTTTCAGCCAATTCACAAATTGTTCAGGCAAACCGTACTTTCTCAGGAGAAGCCAGAGGTACTCATGGTTCACCCGGTCAAAAGCCTTGGCCTGGTCTAATGCCAGCAGATACCGCCCATCCCCCATTGGCCTGCACCTTTCCACGGCCTCCCGGACGTTCAGGACAGCACTAAAGGTGCCCCGGCCAGGAATTGCGCAGTGCTGGGAGACAGAAAGCATCCCGTCAGCGACTGCTGACATACGCAAAAAGAGTATTTTTGCCAACACCTTCCTATCTGTAGTGAGAAGGGCGATCGGGCGCCAGTTCTCAATCACAGTCGGATCTTTACCCTTTGACAGCAAAATCAAGGCTGACCTTCTCATTGAGGGAGGGAGCAGGCCGTCAGCCAAACACTCACTGAAAACCTCCCTCAAAAGAGGAGCCAAAAGACTCTTAAAGGTTTTATAAAATTCGGCCGTGAGCCCATCGGGCCCCGGCTACTTCTTCAGGGACAAAGAGTCAATGGCCTGCTCGACTTCCGCAACCGAGATTTCTGCTGTCAGAGAGTCCGGAAGATCAGGCCCCGCACGAAGCGGGGTCTCATCAAGAAACACCCTGGCTTTCTCCATACCCAAAGGCTTCCTTCGAAGGAGGTCTGAAAAATGGTCCCTGATGATGCCCAGGATACCCGGTCTGGACCGGACCAGGGACCCCGAAGCATCCCTCAGGCCATGTATGACCTTCAAACTCACCGCCTCACCACAGCTCTTGTAAGGATCCGGGGAGGAGAACTTCCCGTAATCCCTCTCAAGGACCAGGGAGGCGAGACGGTCATACTGACGCTTCAGATCGGCTATCTGCTCCTGAGGGCCCCCAGCTGAAACCAGGCGGTCTAACTGCCTGCGCAACTTCTGGTAGGCCAGGTACTTGGACGCCGCCCGGTACCTAGAGATCCTGCGGAAAAAGCCCTCCGACCTCCTTTTCACTACTTCCCATCATTCCTGGCGGGAGCAGCCGCTCTCAAGGAGCGAGGCCTGATCCGCAAGAAAGATCTCATAGGCCTCCCTAACCTCGAGGTCCTCGAGCAGCGATCCATTGAGACGCCAGAAACCTCGACCCTTCTGAGGAGTGTCGGCCACATTCAGGGTCACAGAAACCATACAGTGATCGGAGAACTCTACCACCTGCAACACAGGTGCCGCAAAGGCAGAGTCCCCCTTTAAAAAAAACCTATCTAGCCTACTCCTACTACTACCTTGGGCATAGGTGAACCCAGTGAGGTTGGGGAGGTGCTGAACATGCGCATCCACCAACCCGGCTTCCCTTACTATATTATTCCAAAAAATGCTATCATATCCCAGGGGGCCTGAGGCGCCTGCCCGATCCTTTGATCTGGTGACCATGTTGTAGTCACCACCAAAGACCACCAGCTGGGACGTAAACAAGTAGGGCTTGACCATCGTGAGGAGGCTCCTCCTATCCCTCTTGGTTTGAGGGCCATAGAAATTAATCAGCCTGAGGAATTGCCCCCCCACGACGGCGTCCACCACCAAGCACCTACCGACCTCTACCTCAATCACTCGTCGACAAGCCACCGAACCAGTCTTAAAAAGGACTGCAACTCCACTGCAGGGCTCGGCCGCAAGAGACCAGAGGGAGGGCCCGCACCTCCACTCCCTCTTTGCTAGATGCATCTCTGCCACCGATGCCAGCCAGGTCTCTTGCAAAAACAAAATGTCAGCTTCAACACGGCTGAGAAAATCGAAGGCCATGAAACGAGCCGCCGCAGAACGCACACTTGCGACATTAATGGTCGCAACGCGTATTGGATAGGGTACCGCCATCCCTAGTGATTTCGGCCTGCATTCTCCTCTGCGTTTTTGCCTACACCCCGGGGTCCTCCTCCGAATCGGAGAGGACCCCATACATATTTCCCAGGATCACTGGGGGGCCCCCCAGGGTCCCTACTAGGGACAACCCAGGGTACAGAAACCCCAACCTGCCCAGGACTAGTGATGAGCCGAACACCCCCGGGTTCGGTTCGCACCAGAACCCGCGAACGGACCGAAAGTTCGCACGAACATTAGAACCCTATTAAATACAATGGATGCGAACGTTCGGATTCTAAAGTGCTAATTATAACGACTATTATCCATGTTATTGTCCTAAACAGAGTTTGGGAACCCGGGTTCTGCACCAGGGAACATGTATCAATGCAAAAAGAAGTTTTAAAAACGGACGTTTTCCGGGAGCAGTCATTTTAATGATGCATAAAGTGAAAAAAAAGTCAAATATTCCTTTAAATATTGTACCTGGGGGGTGTCTAAAGTATGCCTGTGAAGTGCCACGTGTTTCCCGTGTTTAGAACTGTCCCTGCACAAAATAACATTTCTAAAGGAAAAAAAGCCATTTAAAACTGCTTGCGGCTTTAATGTAATGTCTGGTCCCGGTAATAGGGATGAAAATCTTTAAGAAAAATGGCATAGCTACCCCATCAACCCCCCCCCCCCCTACCCCAGCCCATTACCAGCCCCTTTGGGTCTTGTATGGATATTAAGGGGAACCCCGCACACAAAATAAAAAAGGCCCTATATACTCTGAACAGCCGTATACAGGCGGTGCATACAAGACAGGGACTGTAGGTTTGTTCTTATGTAGAATCTGTTTGTAATTTTGAACAGCTACATTGTTTAAGTGTAGCTCCAGCCCAAATACCTATTTTTAAGCTTTTTGGAAAACATAGGGAAGGGTTATCACCCCTGTAACATTTGTTTTGCTGTCTGTGCCCCTGTTCAGAACATTTCACCTCACTTTGCGTCCCAATGACAACTGATTTTGAAATGTGGTGTTTTTATTGAAACAAGGATTGGTGATAAAGCATCAGTAGAGAGGAGACACCTTTCTCCCATATTAATTCTTACAGGAGAGAATTTTCCTTCCAAGGGGTAGATTTCCTCTCACTTCCTGTTGTCTTTTTCCGTTTGCAAGTAGTAGTCGTTTGTAAGTTGGATGTTTGAAAGTAGGGACCTGCCGTATATACTCTGCAGAAATTGGCCCCTTAGGTGTTGGTGTTGGCACAACACTGTAAGCACTCACAATTACTCTTGGTGGGTGCTGGAACGCCCTGCTGTCAACTATAATATCAGGAATTGTAATAACATATAATTGTTGAACAGTGGTAGTACAAATTGGGCCTTTGATGGTGGTGCTGGTGCCACAACACTGTAAGGCCTGACAGTTACTCTTGGTGGGCGCAGCAATGGGCACTGCTGTGAATTATTAGATCAATAATTATAATTGCATGCCCCTGTTAAACAGGGGCTGAAAAATTGGGCCTTTGGTGGTGGTGGTGGTGGTGGTGGTGGTGGTGGTGTTGACACAACACTGTAAGGTCTGACAGTTACTCTTGGTGGGCGCAGCAATGGGCCCTGCTGTGAATTATTAGATCAATAATTATAATTGCATGCCCCTGTTGAACAGGGGCTGAAAAATTGGGCCTTTGGTGGTGGTGGTGGTGGTGGTGTTGACACAACACTGTAAGGTCTGACAGTTACTCTTGGTGGGCGCAGCAATGGGCCCTGCTGTGAATTATTAGAACAATAATTATAATTGCATGCCCCTGTTGAACAGGGGCTGAAAAATTGGGCCTTAGGCACTGGTGGCACAACACTGCAACCACTCACAGATACTGTACTTGGAGCACAGCAATGAGGCCTGTTGCAAAGTATTGCATCAAAAATTGTAATTACACGCCCCTGTTAAACAGGGGCTGAAAAATTGGGCCTTAGCCACTGGTGGCGGCACCCATAAACCAAAATGATCTTCCAAGCTATCATCATTAATCAGATCATTGAGGAGGAGGAGGAGGATAGCTAATCAACATAACAGCACAGGAACTCAGCATCAGCATCAGTTTTGAAGGGATGTGACATTTTAAAATCAATTAGTCTGTTATATCAGCATCAGGTGTGTGGTAGCTGGTGGTGATCCAAGACTGGTTCATCTTGATGAAAGTCAGTCGATCAACCGAGTCGGTGGACAGGCGCACCCTGTGATCCGTGACAAATCCTCCAGCAGCACTGAATGTGCGTTCTGAAATAACGCTGGATGCAGGACAGGCCAGTAGCTCAATTGCATACTGTGCAAGCTCTGGCCAGTGATCCATCCTCAAGACCCAGTAAGCCAGAGGATTTTCGGTGGGGAAGGTGTCCAAGTCTGACCTTGCCCCTAGGTATTCCTGCACCATGTATATCAGACGCTGGCGATGGTTGCTGGAACCGATCATACTTTGGGGCTGCGGACTAAAGAATTGTCTGAACGCATCGGTCAGACCGCCACCTTCCCCACCGCTCCTTCTTTGACTGCCCGAAGCCTCAGCAACTCGTTGTCCAGGACCAGGAGTTTGTAACCTCCCAGTCTCTGGGAACGCGTTGCACAGACCTTTCTGCAAGGCCTCCCGGAGTTGTCTTATCCTCTGCTCCCTCTGCGACGGTAACATAAGGTCCGCAATCTTACCCTTGTACCGTGGATCAAGGAGAGTGGCCAGCCAGTAATGGTCCCTCTCCTTGATCCGAAGAATACGAGGATCCTTCCGCAGACTTTGTAGGATCAGGGAGGCCATGCAGCGTAGGTTAGCTGAGGCATTCAGTCCGGAGTCCTCTGGGTCACTAAGGACGACATGATCCGCAGCCACCTCCTCCCAGCCACGTACAAGTCCACTGGTTTCTTGGGACTGTAAATCATCCCTAAAAGACTGCTGCTGATGATGCTGAGTGCCAGCCTCCACCTCCATGCTGACACAATCCTCCTCCTCCTCCTCCTCCTCTTCCTGTGCGATGGGTGGGACAGAAGGAACACTGTCTGGGTAAAGGGGGCCTTGAGAGGCAAGGAAGTCCTCCTCTTCCTGCCTCTGTTCTGCCTCAAGTGCCCTGTCCATTATTCCACGCAGCGTGTGCTCCAACAGGTGGACAAGAGGTACAGTGTCACTGATGCATGCACTGTCACTGCTCACCATCCTCGTGGCCTCCTCAAATGGTGCCAGGACAGTGCATGCATCCCTGATCATGCCCCACTGGCGTGGTAAAAAAAACCCGAGCTCCCCTGACCCTGTCCTG
The DNA here is from genome assembly GCA_029206835.1 of Rana muscosa. NCBI lineage: Eukaryota > Metazoa > Chordata > Amphibia > Anura > Ranidae > Rana > Rana muscosa. Next base: position 4,745,390 of record CM055123.1, on the reverse strand, counting down.
GTGCCGTAGTCGCACAGGTACTCATTGATGGCCCTCTGCTGCGTGTGCAGCCGCTGCAGCATGGCCAACGTTGAGTTCCACCTGGTCGGCATTTCACATATAAGGTGGTTCTTGGGCAGGTTCAACTCCTTTTGCAGCTCAGCCAGGCGAGCACTGGCATTATAAGATCTGCGGAAATGCACACAGACTTTCCTGGCCTGCCTCAGGACATCCTGTAAGCCCGGGTACCTGCCCAAGAACCGCTGCACCACCAGGTTAAGGACGTGAACCATACAGGGCACATGGGTCAGTTGTCCCTGTCGGAGGGCGGAGAGGAGGTTGGTTCCATTGTCGCAAACCACCATTCCTGGCTTAAGCTGGCGTGGCGTCAACCACCTCTCGGCCTGCCCCTGCAGAGCAGACAGGACCTCTGCCCCAGTGTGGCTCCTGTCCCCCAAACACACCAGCGCAAGCACGGCATGGCATCTTTTTGCCTGCGTACTTGCGTAGCCCCTTGAACGCCTACGGAGCACCGCTGGTTCCGAGGACAAACCACAGGAAGAGGCCATGGAGGAAGAAGAAGAGGAGGGGGTGGAGGAGAGAGGTGTGTCACAACCAGTAGTAGCATTTTGGAGGTGTGGCGGTGGAACAACCTCCAACACTACTGCACCTTGTCCTGCATCCTTCCCAGCTGCCAAAAGAGTGACCCAATGGGCCGTGAAAGAAAGGTAACGTCCCTGCCCATGCCTGCTGGACCATGAGTCAGCGGTAATATGCACCTTACCGCTGACCGCCCTGTCCAGCGAGGCCAAGACATTGCCTTCCACATGCCTGTAGAGAGCCGGAATCGCCTTCCGTGAGAAAAAGTGGCGTTTGGGAACCTGCCACTGAGGAACCGCACATTGCACAAACTCACGGAAGGGGGCCGAGTCTACCAACTGAAAAGGCAGCAGTTGAAGTGCTAGCAATTTAGCCAAGCTAGCAATCAACCGCTGGGCATGTGGATGGCTGGGAGTGAACTTCTTTCGACGGTCCAGCAGCTGGGGCAGGGAAATTTGCCTGCTAGAATCGAACGTCGGTGTACTGCTAGCAGAGTGGCCGCAAGTACTTGGCTATGACACACCTAATTCTACACCTTCATTCCTCTCAGTGCAGGTTTCAGAGAGGACTGAAGGTATAGTGGGGTTGGAGATCCCAGCTGATGCGGTGCAAGGAGAGGTCCGCTTTGTTCTTTGGTGTGGGTCTTTAAGGTAGGCTTGCCAACGAGCTGCATGGCAGGTCAACATATGTCTGATCAAGCATGTGGTGCCCAAGCGGCTGATGTTTTGGCCACGCGATATACGCTTGAGACATATGTTGCAAACAGCAGCTGTGCGATCTGATGCACTCGCCTCAAAAAAGGCCCACACCAAAGAACTTTTTGAATGACGGGCAGAGGCAGCGCCCTGCACAGGCGGAGCTCTGTGGTGTGATTCAGTCGGTGTGCTGCCCATACGCTGGCCACCCAAGGGCATCCTGCCTCGTTGGAGATGTGCCTCCTCCTCATCCTCCTCCTCTCTCCTATTAGGCACCCACATGGAGTCAGTGACCTCATCACCCCCTCCCTCCTCATCACTGGAGCCAATCTGGCAGTATGCTGCAGCTGCTGGAGCATGACTGCCAGATTGGTGTCCTTCTTGAGCATCCCCTCTCTCTGCTCTCACGCTACTGCCTTCCTCTATCTGGGTATCATCATCAGATCCTTCGAAACGCTGGGCATCCTCCTGGAGCATGTACCCAACACTGTGCTCAAACAGTTCGGGGGACTCCTCAGGAGGAGGACATGGTGGGTCTAGGGAAGGATTGACTAATGAAGATAATGATACCAGAGAAGAGGACGCTTTGGCAGCTGCTTTGCCAGTACCCTGAGCCTGGGTGAGAGAGGATGAGGAGGATGAGGTGGGCTTGGTCATCCACTCTACCAAGTCTTCGGCATGATGTGGCTCAACATGTCCAGCTGCCGAAAAGAAGGACAAGCGTGTCCCATGGCCATGTGCTGATGACAATGCACCGCGTCCACGACCAGCACTGTTGCCCCCAGACACAGAGCCTGCTTGCCCTCTTTTTTTGCCTCCTGACTGTCTGCCTCTCCTTGTTTGCCTTCCAGACATTTTAATGGATGGCCTGCAGGGAGATGGGAAAAACAGCAATAAGGGCTACCTTCAGGTGTATACTGTGCAGGAGGCTTAGCAACAATGACACTGACACTGTCCCCTGCCTATCCTTCTCTGTCCCTAAACACAAGGATTTGCAATATGCTTCAGCAAGATTGGTTTAGCACAGAATAGCACACTGACAGTTTCCCTCACTGTCCTTCTCTGTCCCTACAAACAAGATTTAGCACAGAATAGCACACTGATAGTTTCCACGAGTGTCCTTCTCTGTCCCTAAACTCAAGGATTTCAAATATGGTTCAGCAAGATTGGTTTAGAACAGAATAGCACACTGACACTTTCCCTCACTGTACCTCTCTGTCCCTAAACTCAAGGATTTCAAATATGGTTCAGCAAGATTGGTTTAGAACAGAATAGCACACTGTCAGTTTCACTCACTGTCCTTCTCTGTCCCTACAAACAAGATTTAGCACAGAATAGCACACTGATAGTTTCCACGAGTGTCCTTCTCTGTCCCTAAACTCAAGGATTTCAAATATGGTTCAGCAAGATTGGTTTAGAACAGAATAGCTCACTGACACTTTCCCTCACTGTACCTCTCTGTCCCTAAACTCAAGGATTTCAAATATGGTTCAGCAAGATTGGTTTAGAACAGAATAGCACACTGTCAGTTTCACTCACTGTCCTTCTCTGTCCCTACAAACAAGATTTAGCACAGAATAGCACACTGATAGTTTCCACGAGTGTCCTTCTCTGTCCCTAAACTCAAGGATTTCAAATATGGTTCAGCAAGATTGGTTTAGAACAGAATAGCACACTGACACTTTCCCTCACTGTACCTCTCTGTCCCTAAACTCAAGGATTTCAAATATGGTTTAGCAAGATTGGTTTAGAACAGAATAGCACACTGTCAGTTTCACTCACTGTCCTTCTCTGTCCCTACAAACAAGATTTAGCACAGAATAGCACACTGATAGTTTCCACGAGTGTCCTTCTCTGTCCCTAAACTCAAGGATTTCAAATATGGTTCAGCAAGATTGGTTTAGAACAGAATAGCCCACTGACACTTTCCCTCACTGTACCTCTCTGTCCCTAAACTCAAGGATTTCAAATATGGTTCAGCAAGATTGGTTTAGAACAGAATAGCACACTGACACTTTCCCTCACTGTACCTCTCTGTCCCTAAACTCAAGGATTTCAAATATGGTTCAGCAAGATTGGTTTAGAACAGAATAGCACACTGACACTTTCCCTCACTGTACCTCTCTGTCCCTAAACTCAAGGATTTCAAATATGGTTCAGCAAGATTGGTTTAGAACAGAATAGCACACTGTCAGTTTCACTCACTGTCCTTCTCTGTCCCTACAAACAAGATTTAGCACAGAATAGCACACTGATAGTTTCCACGAGTGTCCTTCTCTGTCCCTAAACTCAAGGATTTCAAATATGGTTCAGCAAGATTGGTTTAGAACAGAATAGCTCACTGACACTTTCCCTCACTGTACCTCTCTGTCCCTAAACTCAAGGATTTCAAATATGGTTCAGCAAGATTGGTTTAGAACAGAATAGCACACTGACACTTTCCCTCACTGTACCTCTCTGTCCCTAAACTCAAGGATTTCAAATATGGTTCAGCAAGATTGGTTTAGAACAGAATAGCACACTGACACTTTCCCTCACTGTACCTCTCTGTCCCTAAACTCAAGGATTTCAAATATGGTTCAGCAAGATTGGTTTAGAACAGAATAGCACACTGTCAGTTTCACTCACTGTCCTTCTCTGTCCCTACAAACAAGATTTAGCACAGAATAGCACACTGATAGTTTCCACGAGTGTCCTTCTCTGTCCCTAAACTCAAGGATTTCAAATATGGTTCAGCAAGATTGGTTTAGAACAGAATAGCTCACTGACACTTTCCCTCACTGTACCTCTCTGTCCCTAAACTCAAGGATTTCAAATATGGTTCAGCAAGATTGGTTTAGAACAGAATAGCACACTGACACTTTCCCTCACTGTACCTCTCTGTCCCTAAACTCAAGGATTTCAAATATGGTTCAGCAAGATTGGTTTAGAACAGAATAGCACACTGACACTTTCCCTCACTGTACCTCTCTGTCCCTAAACTCAAGGATTTCAAATATGGTTCAGCAAGATTGGTTTAGAACAGAATAGCACACTGACACTTTCCCTCACTGTCCTTCTCTGTCCCTACAAACAAGGTTTAGCACAGAATAACACACTGACACTCTCCCTACCTATCCTTATTTGTCCCTAAACACAAGGAATCCAGGATTAGTAAAGGAAAAAAAATGACACTGTCCCTGCCTATGCTTCTCTTTCCCTGCTCCGGAACACACTACACAAGGCCGCCGCGCTGGCGGCCTTTCATAGTGTGGGGCGTGTACTAAACCCCCTCAGCAATAATTGGCCACAGGCATCCTGCCTGTGGCCAATCATTGCTCTCCTCGCTGCCGGCGCTGTGATTGGCCAAGCATGCGGGGTCACAGTGCATGCTTGGCCAATCACAGCGCCTGGATGACACTGCGATGGCGTAGTGCATTGTGGGCCGTTCGCGTCACTCGAATTTGGCGCGAACGGCCCAAATCGTTCGATCTTCGTCGAACGATCGAACAGCCGATGTTCGAACACGAAGCTCATCCCTACCCAGGACCCTTCTTTTTTACTTTTCTCTTAATTTTCTTTTGCAGCCAGCCCGCCCGGGTCTGGCCGCCCACATTGTCGTCAGAGTGCCCGCTAGAGGCATCCTTGGGCCTCTTGTGCAGGCCCTTCGACGACTCAGCCACCTCCATACCCTCCTCCCCCGAATCCTGGAAACACAAAAGGGGATCCAGGATGGGACGGGAAGGGGACGGAGGCGAAGAGGGGAGAGGGAGAATAGGGGGAAGGGGGGAAAGGAGGGGGAGGAGGGGGAAAGGGGGGGAAGGGAGGGAGAGAGGGGGGGGGAAAGAGTTTTTTTGGGCAGAAGGAGGAGGGGGTGCAGAAGAAAGAGGGGGAGGGGGACGGCCCTCAGTAGAGGACCCCCCACCCCCCCGACCCTTCACCCCCACTGGGCCCGATGCTGGCGCACCCGGCCCCCCAGAAACAAGTCCCGAGGGACCAGGCACATTCCCAGCAGGGGCCCCCACTCCACCGCGCCTGCGTCCGGACCTCTGCCTCTGCGGCAAAGGCCCCTCTGGGCCACCAGCCCCAGGCCCATCACCTAGGTCCGCCTGAGGCGCTTGGGGTGGGAGACCCACCCCCTCCGGTGCGTCATCTGGGCCTGGCCCATCCCCATCAGCCGCACGCCCCTGAAAAGCCTTGGGGCAGCGGCTGAATGGGTGACTGGACACCCCACAGAGGTTGCAGACAATTAGTCTGCAAGTCTCCAAGGAGTGCCCAGGCTTGTTGCACCTGACGCACCGGGATGTTGTGCAATCCGCACTCAAATGGGTGGGGCTCCCACACTTGAAGCAGCGACGGGGCTGACCGGGGTAAAAGACCAGGATCCTATCTCTTCCAATAAACGCGCTACCAGGGACATGGGTCACACTAGTCCCCTGGCGCCTGAGACGGATCCTGGTCAACCAGGCCCCGGTCCAGACCCCGCGCTCATCCAGGTTTTTGCGGAGGGGAGACTGCAGCTGGCCAAACCTCCCCAACCAGGTGGCAATGTCCTCAGGTGGGAGGGATTCGTTCCTGACCAAAATGGTCAGGGACTTTATATCCTCCTGCCTGGACAGGGGGATCACCCTAAAGGACTTCCAAGGCTCCAACCTCTTCAGGAGCTCGTAGATGGTAATAAAGAGCTCCATTTGCACCAAGGAGGAAAAACTAACATCAAACTCCTTGGTGCCCGTGGGATGGATCACCGCGAAGAGGTCGGCTACCTTGGACTTGGCCCCCTTCAGCAGGAGATCCACCACCTGCCCCCTGCTGGGGCACTGTCCAGGTCCCTTCCACCGCAGCTGCACGACATTGCGCCTGCGCCTCTCCGGACCCCCTGTACCCCTCGACCACAGGTTCACCCCCTGGAGCTGGTCTGCGGGGGGAACCCGGAAGTTTTGGGTGCCAAACTGGTCGTACAGGGGGGCCAAAGGGACGCTGGTCCCTGCCACCCGGGCAAAAGACCTGGTCTCCCTAAGCGCCTCAAGCAGCTCTGCCTCCTGGGCCTGCCCAACACACCCCCAGCCTCAGTGCCAGAAGCACCCTCCGCTGCATCAATAGGAGCACCCTCGGAGGGCACTCCAGCATCCATGGCTGAAATGCCAACCGGGGGAACCCCCTGGCCTAATCCTGCCGGGGGGGTCCCTCCCATATCCTGCCGGGGGGGTCCCTCCCATCCACCGCCCCCCGGAGCAAGCCACACCCACAACATCCCTCCTCCTAACACTGGGAGGAGGGTTTACCACTGGGAGCCCACTGGAGCAGCAGGCACGAGCCCCAGATGGCTCCCCCCCTGCTCCCGTGGCTGCTCCTTCCCCTTCATGCGTGACTGTTCTTCGTGGGATTCAATGCCCCTGATAAAGGCCAAGGCTGGGTGATCTCCGGAAAGCTCCCCGGCCTCGGCCTCACTCCACCTACCCACTCTTTGAGCGGCGCTCAGGTACCCAGACGAATCCATGAAATCGATCAGATCACCTCCTGCCATCCCTCCACACACTTCAGGCATCTCCTGGTCATTCAGGCCGTCAGAGGCCGCCAACCGGAAGTGCTCCCGGCCATCCCCGACCACTTCTGGTACAGACCCCACTTCCGGGTCAGCCCGCCCGCCTACTTCCGGTTCAAGCTGACCAGAGAAACCGGAAGTGGTCATAGAAACGCCACCCGACCTTCCCGGCTCCACCTCCTGCTCAGACTCCCGCCCAGGCTCCTCCCCCTGACCACTCAGCCTGCCGGAGCCATGCCCCAAAGCCCCGTCCCCACTGTCAGCAAAGGCAGTTCCTTTTACTGGCGCCAATACGTCCTTTGATTGTGCAGCAGTTTGCTGTTCACTGCACTCGCCCTTAGGTAATGGCGTCCCCCCTCCTCCCCACCAATCCTTGCAGCCTCCAAACTTTTACCACCATCAATGCATGGTATAACAGTTACTTCTGTTTGAGCTTGTCCATGTTTGCCAGACCCCTCTCCCTCCTCCACAGCATGAGCGGTAATGGCAGGATCCACCATTAGCAGTGGCCTGCCTTGCACCTGGCTGCATGCGGGAATCACAGGGGCCATTGGGGTCCCAGCAACGGCAACATGCCTGGAAGTCTTTCCTGCTTCTGTCTCCAGCCTGATCCTTGGGAGCGGTGTAAGAACCACCACTGGGGTGAGTCCCAGCTTCCCCTACCCCACTGCATCCCCCACGGCGTTCCCCACGGCGTTCCCCTCCTGATTTCCCTGGCTGTATCATCAGGTACCCTACCCGGGCCTGCCTGAATGCTGGCAGCTTTCTCTGACCCAAGCACCACATGGTCCCGGGGACCCTCCACAGCCAGGTTGTCAGGGACAGCGCCTCCCGGGGAGAGGGGGGAAGATTCCTCACCAGTTCTGTCTCCTGCTCCACCGGCCAAACCACCTGGGCTTGATGTCTCCATGGATCTTTCTTCAGGCTGGGGACGTGCCTGCTGGCTCCGCTGGTTGCCGTGCCTGACAGCCTGGGATCCTTCTTTGCTGGCCCTTCTCAGCTCATCCCTGATTTCCAGAAGGAAGTCGGTCTCACCCCGGCCCCTCTCGCAGAGGCCTCCCAGCAAGCTCCAGAGTTCCCCACACTGGCCTTTCAGGGAGTCAATGGCCACATTGAACTCCCCCTCTTGCTGCTGCTGGCCCAGTTCCTGCGATTCCGGAGGCCGGTCAGTATTGCAGACTTCCCACAGAAGGCCCGGCTGGTCTTCTGGATCAGATCCTTGATCCTTACGATCCTCCGTTGTAGCTTGGCCGGACCTTCCCCGGGCTGGGCCAAAGTCCAATCCAGCAACTCGTGCTGCGTTTTCAGGAACAGCAGCTCCTCCCTGGCCAGATCTTTCAAACCCAGGGAGGAAGCTGCATTAGACCGAGAAAGCTGCCCTGGTCCTGGGCTGGAGGAGGCCATCACACCCCCTCCTCCTGGAGCCCCTGGAGCTCCTCACAGCAGGTCCTCACTCGTCAAAGGTTAGACTGCAAATGCCTGTTGGTGTAACACACCAGGAAAACACAGCAATACGGGCTAACTTCAGGTGTATAATGTGCAGGAGGCACACTCCGCCTGCTGTAAGTGCTGCAAATGCCTGTTGGTGTAACACACCAGGAAAACACAGCAATACGGGCTAACTTCAGGTGCATAATGTGCAGGAGGCACACTCCACCCACTATAAGTGCTGCAAATGCCTGTTGGTGTAACACACCAGGAAAACACAGCAATACGGGCTAACTTCAGGTGTATAATGTGCAGGAGGCACACTCCGCCCGCTGTAAGTGCTGCAAATGCCTGTTGGTGTAACACACCAGGAAAACACAGCAATATGGGCTAACTTCAGGTGTATAACGTTCAGGAGGCACACTCTGCCCACTGTAAGTGCTGCAAATGCCTGTTGGTGTAACACACCAGGAAAACACAGCAATACGGGCTAACTTCAGGTGTATAATGTGCAGGAGGCACACTCCGCCCACTGTAAGTCCTGCAAATGTCTGTTGGTGTAACACACCAGGAAAACACAGCAATACGGGCTAACTTCAGGTGCATAATGTGCAGGAGGCACACTCCGCCCGCTGTAAGTGCTGCAAATGCCTGTTGGTGTAACACACCAGGAAAACACAGCAATACGGGCTAACTTCAGGTGTATAATGTGCAGGAGGCACACTCCGCCCGCTGTAAGTGCTGCAAATGCCTGTTGGTGTAACACACCAGGAAAACACAGCAATACGGGCTAACTTCAGGTGTATAATGTGCAGGAGGCACACTCCGCCCGCTGTAAGTGCTGCAAATGCCTGTTTGTGTAACACACCAGGAAAACACAGTAATACGGGCTAACTTCAGGTGTATAATGTGCAGGAGGCTTAGCAACAATGACACTGACACTGCCCCCTCCCTATCCTTCTCTCTCCCTGCACACAAGGTTTATCAAAGAATATGACACTGACACTCTCCCTGCCTATCCTTCTCTCTCCCTGCACACAAGGTTTAGTAAAGAATATGACACTGACACTGTCCCCTGCCTATCCTTCTCTCTCCCTGCACACAAGGTTTAGCAAAGAATATGACACAGACACTGTCCCCTGCCTATCCCTCTCTCTCCCTGCACACAAGGTTTAGCAAAGAATATGACACTGACACTCTCCCTGCCTATCCTTCTCTCTCCCTGCACACAAGAATAGCACAAAGAATATCAACACTGTCCCTGCCTATCCTTCTCTTTCCCTGCGCCGGAACACACTACACAAGGCCGCTGCGCTGGCGGCCTTTTATAGTGTGGGGCATGTGCTAAACCCCTTGAGCTATAATTGGCCACAGGCAACCTGCCTGTGGCCAATTATGGCTCTCCTAGCTGCCGGCGCTGTGATTGGCCAAGCATGCGGGGTCACAATGCATGCTTGGCCAATCACAGCGCTGGGATTGCACTGCGATGACGCAGTGTATTGTGGGCCGTTCGCGTCACTCGAATTTGTAGCGAACGGCCCAAATCGTTCGATGTTCGCCGAACGGTCGAACAGCCGATGTTCGAGTCGAACACCGAGCTCATCCCTAATGAGGAGCTACTGACAGGCTTTTCTGAGTGGCACTGATTGGCAGTTTGATGGGGCACTGACAGGCATTACTGATGGGGTACTGATTGGCACTTTTTGGGCACTGTTGTGGGCACTGATCTGCACGGATATGGGCACTGACAGGCTTTATATAGGGGCACAGGCTGGCATGTGATGGGCATTTATTTTCAACTGATTGGCATATTTTGATGGGGTTGTGGTGATAATCAATGTGCTGATTATCAGCACAGACCCCCCTCTGACAGGGAGAGCCGCCGATCGGCTCTCCCTGTCAGCATGAACAGAGGAGAGCCGTTTACCGGCACTTCTTGGTTCACGCGATGATCAGCTGTGATTGGTCACAGCTGATCACGTGGTATGACGTCTCTGTCAGAGGCTTCATACCACGATCGGAGTTGCTGTGTGTCAGACTGACACACAGCACCCCTGATCGCCGCGCTGCGTGTCCCCACGGGCGCGCGCCGGCAGTGATATCCTGATCACGTCATATGACCTCCAGTCAGGATATCACAACCACTTTGCCGCCGTCATTCTGCTATATGGCAGGCGGCAAGTGGTTAAAATCACTGCTCCCGAAAAAACTTCAGTTTTTAAAACTTTTTTTGCATTGATACATGTACCCTGGGGCAGGACCCGGGTCCCCAAACACTTTTTAGGACAATAACTTCCATATTAGCCTTCAAAATTTGCACTTTTGATTTCTGACGTTCGAGTCCCATAAACTTTAACGGGGTTCGAAAATTCACGCAAACTTTTGGTCTGTTCGCAGGTTCTGGTGCAAACCGAACCGGGGGGTGTTCGGCTCATCCCTACTCATATGCATGACCTTTGAGTTTCCTAGATGGGCTGTCTCCTAAACTACAATATACATTATCACAGGACTTCTCACACAATTACAGGGTCAATTAGCACAAGCCACAATGAAAAGATCCTTAGAACTTAGCCTGGACTCATTTTCATTACAACAGACAGACAGGTGGTTGGAGTTGATGACATTAGCATCGTTAAGCAATAGACGGTCGGCCTGTTTCATTGAACTTCCTGGAATGCCCAAATAAGGAGTTATACTTCCTGTGCATAGACCTCACAGTGTACAGGGGATAACATCTTCATATTTTTAATATGCTAATTCCAGTGCATGGCACGCATTCGTAGGCATTATTGCTGGCCCTCCCACTTATCTGACCTGACATCTCACCATGTGATCTGAAGTCAGTGGGCTGGTATGTGTCTCAATCCCGGGAGCTGCGATCCGCTCTGGGTGCCCCCCCCCCTTGTTCCTCCTTTCCATTGGACACGCGGGGATGGGTGGGCGCTTCCATTGCAGATCGGCGCCACGCAGCCGGCATTGTGCGTGTGACGTCTTTGGTGGGCGTCCCATTGCGCAGGTGATTGCTATATCAGCTTAACTGACACAGGGGGAAATCACTCCGGTGGCGGCCAGGCTGTTTTTCTCCCCCTTCGTGTCATGTCAGCGTGACGCTGGAGGGGTTCTGGTTGCTATGTCGGGTTTGAGATCCGCAGACCTTACAAATTCACCGCTTTAATCCCAGCACTACTCTGCATTCTCTATGCTGATGCTCTAGGAGTTGTCTTCTCCATGTCTCATTACATCCTTGTAAGAAGGTAATTTACCTTTCAATCACTCTTGGATCTTGTTTCACTCCAGCCTCTTCCTCACGTGCTATTTCTGTTTACCTCTGTTCCCACCTCTACACTCCCCCTTTTCATTTATTGTGTCACTCTTATTTCTTCTTCGCCTCATCACGGTTATGGCCTCTCTCTGTATACTTTCATATTGACAAGGTCACTTATACCTTATATTTATTCAATTCCACACATTTTAGAATTCCCATTAACCGTGACACTTTGGACTCACTCTCTGTGTGGAATTGTGATCGCATGCCTGGCTTCCCCTATTAATTCCCTTCCTCAGCTCCCGGGCGAGACATAGTTGACTGGTCTCTGTCACACGCTACCACATGACTCAGCTCAGATGTGAGTAATCTTTGGCCTGGCCAGGATGTAATTAATTATTTAGTTCCCTTTTTCATGTTTTGATACAACAGATTATAATGGTTATCCATCGTTCTCTTTCTTCTTTAGAACATGGATGCATGGCCCCTGATGAGTGGATGCAGTCGGGCCTACCCTGATGCATCTATCTACTGTATCATGTATGTTATGCTGTATTTTGTTATGCTAACTTTTGGTTTAGCAATAAACACTTAGATGTTTTCTACTTATACGATCTGGTTGGTCTGTACAAACACACCTCATTCAAAGTCCCAAACCTTCCCCCCCTTTATGTTGCATTCAGCATCAGGGATGGAGGCGTGAACATTCCCTCACGTTTCATTTAAAGTCCCAAAATTTGTCCCTTCCTTCTTTCTCTTCATATTTCTTGAGCGATATTGTTAATGAATATTACTGTCCCATTTGAAGTAGTCCAAGATATAATTTCTCAGTCACCCTATGCCCCTAATGGACATGAGGGTGATTTAGACATAAGAGGTGCATGGGGAGCTGAAGCAAGGGTATTTTATACTTTCCAAGAGATTCTGGGTTCCACGGGCCCTCCCGTCACAATATTTATAGTGGATGCACATTTTGATATGAACATAAGTCAGATATTAATAGTATCAAGAGTTCAAGTACTTTTGATCTCTTCTTGACACATTGTTAAATATTCATTCATTTGTTACAGGTGCTATCCTTTCCTTCCTCCCCTTGGGGAGTGTTTCACTGTGTGGTTTCTTGTAAGACTCTTTGGGCCGAAATCCTTGCTTGGGGAGGCGAGGACAGCCATGGAGTCTGTGACGGATCCTATCCCACACTCCGCTGAGTGCTTTCGTCAGTAATACCGCTTCCTCCAGTATGACCATCAGAGAGATATAGCTGCATTGAATACAAGTCTAGCCGGGAATAGCTTGTAGCAACTTGAATGGTTTATTGGGCAGAATACAGACTTTTTATACACTTTTAACACAATGGGTTAGATAACGAGGTGGGGCTGACTCATGGATACTCCCCCCTCCCCTCTCCCAACACCTTTAGCAGACAACTATATAATTAACATGTTAATTAACACAACACAGCCCAGGTGACCAGACAGCCCGTCTCCGGAGGTCAATGTGATCATCTCTTTCAATGTTAATGTATTGTTCAGAATTAACAACTTATGCGGCGTACACACGATCATTTTTCATGCCGTTAAAAATGGAATTTTTTAAAATGGCCATTAAAACCGATCGTGTGTATGCTCCAGAGCATTTTTAACGGCGTGAAAAACGGGCATTAAAAATTTCGAACATGCTCTATTTTTTCACGTCGTTTTTCATGTCGTTTTTTTTAACGACGTGAAAAACGGTAGTGTGTATGCTTTTACGAGGGGGAAAAAAACGCGCATGCTCAGAATCAAGTGTGAGACAGGAGCACTCGTTCTGGTAAAACTAGCGTTCGTAATGGAGATAGCACATTCGTCACGCTGTAATGGACTGAAAAGCATGGGGCTGAAAAGCGCAAATCGCCGCTCAACAAAGTTTACTAACATGAAGGGTGGCGCCATTCGAATGGAACTTCCCCTTTATAGTGCCGTCGTACGTGTTGTACATCACTGCGCTTTGCTCGAGCGGTTTTTTAATGATCGTGTGGATGCAAGACAGGCTTGAAAGGAAACATGAAAAAAAACTACGAGAAAAACTTTGGTTAAAAAAATGGCTTGAAAAACGATCGTGTGTACGCCGCATAAGAATAGTCTTTGGGCAAATCCAAGAAAACAGTCTCTCAAAAATGTAACAAAAAGATTCATATAGCAATAACAAATAACAGAGTGAATGTGGCAGAAAAGGTGCCTGCAGCCAGTGTCCGCGACAGTGCCCCCCCTGTCCCATAGTCTGGCAGACCCAGCTAGATCCACCACGGGTCAGCTTGGGGCTGTCCGGGAGAGTCTAATGCCACGTACACACGATCGTTTTTAATGTCATTTTCAAAAACAACGTTTTTCTCTACGTGATTTTTCTTGTTTCCTCTCAAGCCTGTCTTGCATACACACGTTCATTAAAAAAAACGCTCGAGCAAAGCGCAGTGACGTACAACACGTACAACGGCACTATAAAGGGGAAGTTCCGTTCGAATGGCGCCACCCTTCATGTTAGTAAAGTTTGTTGAGCGACGATTCGCGCAGTTCAGCCTCGTGCTTTTCAGTCCGTTACAGAGTGACGAATGTGCTATCTCCATTTTGAACGCTAGTTTTACCAGAACGAGCGCTCCCGTCTCATACTTGATTCTGAGCATGCGCGTTTTTTTCCCCTCGTAAAAGCATACACACTACCGTTTTTCACGCCGTCAAAAAAAACGACGTGAAAAACGACGTGAAAAAATAGAGCAGGTTCTCATTTTTTTAGGCCATTTTTCACGTAGTTAAAAATGCTCTGGAGCCTACACACAATCGTTTTTAATGCCCAATTTAAAAAATTGCATTTTTAACAACGTGAAAAACGATCGTGTGTACGCGGCATTATAGTTCAGTTTGCCGGGAAAGTCCATCAACGTTCCCATTCTGCTTTCCTGGCCAATACTGGATGTTAAAATTTTAAGGCTGCAGGGCCAAGCTCCATTGTAACAAACGTCCATTATCCCGGAGACCCGATTAAGCCAGATTAATGGATTGTGGTCGGTGAGCACCGTAAAAGATCATCCGTAGAAATAAGGTTGGAATTGCTTAAGAGCCCACACCAGCGCCAAACACTCATTCTCCACGGCTGCATAACCGACTTCCCTGGGTAGCAGCTTCCGACTGATGTAGGCCACGGGGTGCTCACCGCCATCAGGTCCTACTTGGCTCAGTACTGCCCCCAGCCCGAATGTAGAGGCATCTGTGTGGACACAAAAACGTTTGGTTGGGTCAGGGGCAGCTAGAACAGGATCCGAAGTTAGTGCATTCTTTAATCGTTGGAAGGCAGCTTCACACTCTGGGGACCACAGTACCTGTCGGGGAAGGTGCTTCTTAGTCAGGTCTGTCAGGGGTTTAGCGATGGAACTATATTCCGAGACAAACTTCCTATAGTACCCAGCTGTGCCGAGGAATGCCATGACCTGGGTTTTAGTATGGGGGAGTCGGCCACTTGGCAACTGCCTAAATCTTAGCAGTCTCAGGTCATTGTTGTCCACTGCCTACTCGATGTCCACGGTACTGTACCTCGGACATCCCTATGCTGCATTTTTCTGGCTTAAGCACCTTTGATGCGGTCAAACATGACACTAAGGTGAACCAGATGGTCCTCCCAGGTATCACTGTAGATCGCGATGTCGTCCAGATATGCACAAGCATAGTCCTGGAGGCCATCGAGGAGTTGATCTACCATCCTCTGGAAAGTCGCTGGTGCATTTTTCATCCCAAATGGCATTACTTTAGACAGGTATAGGCCAAATGGGGTAATGAACGCCGATTTTGGAATAGATTCCACATCCAGAGGAATTTGCCAGTACCCTTTGCATAAGTTGAGGGTTGTCAGGAATTTTCCCCGAGCAATGCGATCTAACAGATCATTCACCCGGGGCATAGGGTAAGCGTCAGTGGTGGTGCAATCATTTAATCTGCAGTAGTCTACACAGAAGCGAGTCGTGCCATCCCGCTTCGGTACAAGGACCGCCGGGGAAGCCCAGGGGATGCTGGATGGCTCAATGACTCCCAACTCAAGCATCTCCTTAATCTCACGATGCATTCCCTCTCTCACTGCGTCAGGTATACGGTAAGCCGCCTGTCTTAATGGCAGCTGTCCTGGGGTCTCCACTCGGTGCACTGCCATAGTAGTGTACCCAGGCACTGTGGAGAACATTTCCCTTCTCCGACTAAGGACCTGTCTAGCTTGTTCTCTCTGCGTCGGCCTTAGCTGATCATCAAGCTTTATTGTTTCTATCCCTGCAGTAATCCTATTTAGCTCCGGGAGCACCAGCAGGGGAAGGTTCTCAGAATCTTTCCCAGTATGCTTTCAACATGTTCACATGAAAGGTCCGTCTGACTCTTTCATCCCAACATTTAGCCACTAGGTAGGTTGTGTCACAGAGCTTTGCCACAACCCGGTAAGGTCCCTGCCAAGTGGCCTGTAACTTGTCCACTTGTCCTGCTTGGTTGGCCTGAGGGCAAGAACCTTCTGCCCAACCTCAAGAGTGAGGTCCCGGGCATTACGATTGTACCATCGTTTCTGCCGACTTTGGGCAGCCCGAAGGTTACATAGTTACATAGTTACATAGTTAGTCAGGTTGAAAAAAGACACAAGTCCATCCAGTTCAACCGTAAAAAATAAAAATAAACATATATCGTACAATCCCATATACCCAATTCTATACCCACAGTTGGTTCTCTTGGACAGTGTCCGTGAACTCCTTCAGTCTGTCCCTAAACTCAAGAATGTATGCTACGATAGAGGACACTTGGGGATCAATTCCCCCTTCCCAGTGGGCTCTGACTAGATCTAGGGGCCCCCTCACCAACCTCCCATACAGTAACTCAAATGGGGAGAACCCGGTAGATTCCTGCGGCACCTCCCGATAAGCAAAGAGAAGGTGCGGCAGATATCTCTCCCAATCCCTGTGAGAGGTTGCAAATGTCCTAAGCAGCTGTTTCAGTGTTCCATTGAACCTCTCACACAGCCCGTTTGTCTGGGGGTGATAAGGAGAGCTATGTAGGGGCTTTAACCCACAGAGCCTCCATAACTGCTGAGTGAGCTCAGCAGTGAACTGGGTCCCCTGGTCGGAGATGATTTCCAGAGGGAAGCCCACCCGGGCAAAGATCCGGAGCAAAGCGTCGGCCACGGTTTCTGCGTGGATATTTGCCAGGGGAATGGCCTCTGGGTACCGGGTGGCATAATCCACCGCGGTAAGGATATATCTCTTCCCAGAAGGACTAGGTCTGGGCAATGGTCCTACCAGGTCTATGGCAACACGGCTAAAGGGTTCATCAATGATAGGTAAAGGGTGTGGGGGAGCATTCAGTGGGCCCCCATGTCTACCCACCCGCTGGCATGTGTCACAGGTCCGGCAATACTGTTGGACATCCCCTGTAATCCCTGGCCAAAAAAACTACTGAGTCAGATGGTGGAGGGTCCGGGTCATCCCCAGGTGTCCGGCTAAGGGTATGTCATGCCCAATGCGCAGCAGGTCATGCCGATATTTCTGCGGCAGAACCAGCTGCCGCTTGGGTGGATGGGAGGCTGTCTTTCCCTCTGTTACCCGATAGAGTAATCCCTGGACCCACTCTACCCACTCCCCCTCCAATCCTGCTCTTTCCCTATAGCTAGCTAGGGAAAGGTCGCTGAGAGTTGCCTGTGCAAAGTCTTGGGGAGAAGCCCAAGTCGGGGTAAGAATAGCTGGGGAAGTACAGTCTAAATCAGGGGTGACAGGTCTTACCGGGGTTCGGTCCTCGAGGGAGCGCATCTCCATCTGGGCTTGCTGGCGGGTGGAAACATGGCAGGCTTCCGGGGATACATCCAGGGAGAAGGCTGAATTTAAACGTACCATATCGTTGCCCAACAAAACCTCCGCAGGTACGTTCCGCATTATTCCAACTTCCACTTCTTTGGCCCCCGAACCCCAATCAAGGTGAACCCTGGCAGTGGTCACCCGCATAACATTTCCCCGGTGACCCGCACAGCCACAGACCGTCCCGTCTGTTCTGCTGGGGTTATCATTCAGGACTGTATCAGGGTAATAGTAGCTCAGGTGTCCCGCAGTCCCTGGGCAGCCCGACCGTTAATCCACACGGCTTGTCGATAGTGCAAACGATTATCTGTAGCAGCAGCTTGCACAGGGTCTGCCTCATGTAGAATTCCAATATTCTCCTCACTTGGGTAAGTCACATCATCTCTCTCAAGACAGTGTGCAGCAGCCCGGGCAGGTCCAAGGGGCCTGTGGTTCTGCATGTCCTGGGAAACATTCTGCGGACAATACCTCCTAATATGCCCTGCTTGGTTGCATGTGGATGGCTGGTGTGGAGGGGCAGCGCTCCTTGGAATGTTGGGGACAGCCCGAGCTGGGGTCTTAGGCTCTGGTTGTACAGTCTGCCTTGAATCCTCCACGTATTGGTCAGCTAGGGTGGCAGCTTCATCTACTGTGACTGGCCGCCGATCTTTTACCCAGTCTCTAACTTCACATGGGGTATGATCGTAGAATTGTTCCAGGAGTATTAGCTGGAGCGCATCTGCCATGGTAACAGCTTGGCACCCGGTCATCCAACTCTCCGCTGCTCGGGTCATTCGATGAGCCCATTCTGTGTAAGACTGTCTCTCCTTTCGGAAGAGGTTGCAAAACCTCAAACGGTGTGCCTCTGGAGTAATGCCGAAGCGAGCCAATAGTCTTTCTTTTACCCGGTCATAGTCCTGGCTGATCTCACCTGGGACATTATTGTATGCCTCTGCAGCCCTTCCTGTGAGCCGGCTGACCAGGAGCATGACCCAATCTGCTGTATCGACACCTTGGAGCCCCCATTGCCGCTAAAACATTTGCAGGTAAACATCCATCTCATCTTCCCCATCTTGAAACATGCGGAAGGCGGCATAGGGTAGCTTTTTGCGGGCCACTGGAGCTTCCCGTTTGGACATAACTGATGTACCATGGTCCCGCTGGAGTCCAGCCATTTGCAGCTGGGACACCTCTCGTAACACTTGACTGATAATCTCCTGCGGGGATGAGTACCATACAAGGCCAGGCGTCACTGGACATCACGCTGGAACTCTGTCGCCTCTGAGGTATCTGCTGGTGAGTTGCTGGCCTGGTCGATCTCCATTCGTTCGGTGATGAGAGTCGCTTTGGATTTGTTACTGGAGACTTTTCCACGGGCTTCCAAGAGATCCTTCAAGGTGCTGCGCTTGAGTCTGGCGTAGTGATTTTCCATCTGCTGTTAGGTACAGAGGGTCACGGTGGTGGTTTGGGTGTGCCTAGGCAAGAGGAAGCATCCCACAGCTTGCCACCAATTGTGACGGATCCTATCCCACACTCCGCTGAGTGCTTCCGTCAGTAATACTGCTTCCTCCAGTATGACCATCAGAGAGATATTGCATACAGGTCTAGCCGGGAATAGCTTGTAGCAACTTGAATGGTTTATTGGGCAGAATACAGACTTTTTATACACTTTTAACACAATGGGTTAGATAACGAGGTGGGACTTACTCATGTATACTCCCCCTCCCCTCCCCTCTCCCAACACCTTTAGCAGACAACTATATAATTAACATGTTAATTAACACAGCACAGCCCAGGTGACCAGACAGCCTGTCTCCGGAGGTCAATGTGATCATCTCTTTCAATGTTAATGTATTGTTCAGAATTAACAACTAAGAATAGTCTTTGGGCAAATCCAAGAAAACAGTCTCTCAAAAATGTAACAAAAAGATTCATATAGCAATAACAAATAACAGGGTGAATGTGGCAGAAAAGGTGCCTGCAGCCAGTGTCTGCGACAGAGTCCATTGGATCATCCAACGGATTTGAACATTTCTGGTTGCGAGGTCATCTATTGCATCCTTCAGCGGTAAATATAACAGCATTGTGCTCATGAAAATTAGTGCATAGTGTTAGATATCTTCGTAAGACTGAGATGTTTAATATATTTATTTAGGAGCCAACTATCCCCCAGAAGAAGACCATGATATAATAGGTCGAAAAGGCGTCGGGGTCTCCATACAGTTCAACCACTAATGTAATGCTGTATAAATATATAGTTGCTTGGCTGTATCATGAAATATGTATTGTATCCCTACAACCAGAGTTTGCATTTTAATATTAACATGTATTTGTAATTTATTCCAATAAAGACTTTATATAAATTTTCATACTTTGATTGATATATCTTGCTGCATTAAAACCCCACTGGGGAACCTTTCCAATAGTATCCAAATGTATCTTGGGGTGCGCAGCCCGAACTCTCCTATATGTGTTTTTCCTGTTCCAGAGCCATTTTTATTGGCTCTTTACACTGATCTGGGATGGGCTGTGGAGCGGCGGAAATGGGAGGACGTCATATGATGTCCACCCAGGATGGGACGGTGTTCTCTCACAGGGACCTGAGTCCTGAGCGATAAAGGACTTGCTACAGCAGCTCCTGACATCCAGGGCTGCACTTGCTTCTCTCCCCAGATCTCTTCCTATTTTCCCCTTGCTCTCCCCTTCTCTCCCCCCTTCTCTCCCCCTTCTCTCCCCCCCTCCACACAGAGTGACCTCAGCGATCCAAGAACCCCCACCCGCCGCCGCCGCCATCTTGGGCCACCCAGCCCCGGCCCCCAACACCCTCTCCCGGCCCCCCTGGACCACTCTGACCCGGTACAACCACCTGACTGCACCCCCTCACCTACCATCTGACGGTGGCCCCCACTGGATCACTCCACAAAGGCTGCCTGGAGGACGAAACTGTGATCTGGCCTGGTAAGTAGCGGCCATCTTGGTACACCCAGGAGCCTGCCCCTACACTGACACAAAAAAAATACTTTTTCTTTCATTCTCCTTTCCACTGATTGCCTCCCCCCCCCACCCCACACCACCACTATCTTCACACTACTCTTTACCCTTCTCTATTGATTACTGATTAGCCTATTATCACACCGCCCGTAGCCGCCGACTGCCCCCTGCCGCCATCTGGGCGCCCGCCTCTAGACTGCTAGACCTGCAGGACAGACCGCGGCTGCGCCCTAGCTCTGACTATCCCATTACCTTCCCCCCCAATTCTCTCTCCAGCGGGCCCACGTGTGCCGACCTGGTAAGTACATTGAGGCACCTCTAACCAGTAGGGATGAGCTCGGTGTTCGAGTTGAACATACGTTCGACTCGAACATCGGCTGTTCGATCGTTCGACGAAGATCGAACTATTTGGGCCATTCGCGCCAAATTCGAGTGACGCGAATGGCCCACAATACACTGCGCCATTGCAGTGCAATCCCGGCGCTGTGATTGGCCAAGCATGCACTGTGACCCCGCATGCTTGGCCAATCACAGCACCGGCAGCTAGGAGAGCCATAATTGGCCACAGGCAGGTTGCCTGTGGCCAATTATAGCTCAGGGGGTTTAGCACACGCCCCACATTATAAAAGGCCGCCAGCGCGGCGGCCTTGTGTAGTGTGTTCCGGCGCAGGGAAAGAGAAGGATAGGCAGGGACAGTGTCATTGTGCTATTCTTTGTGCTATTCTTGTGTGTAGGGAGAGAGAAGGATAGGCAGGGAGAGTGTCAGTGTCATATTCTTTGCTAAACCTTGTGTGCAGGGAGAGAGAAGGATAGGCAGGTGACAGTGTCAGTGTCATATTCTTTGCTAAACCTTGTGTGCAGGGAGAGAGAAGGATAGGCAGGGAGAGTGTCAGTGTCATATTCTTTGCTAAACCTTGTGTGCAGGAAGAGAGAAGGATAGGCAGGGAGAGTGTCAGTGTCATATTCTTTGATAAACCTTGTGTGCAGGAAGAAAGAAGGATAGGCAGGGGACAGTGTCAGTGTCATTGTTGCTAAGCCTCCTGCACAGTATACACCTGAAGCTAGCCCGTATTGCTGTGTTTTCCTGGTGTGTTACACTAGCAGGCATTTGCAGCACTTACAGCGGGCGGAGTGTGCTTCCTGCTAAATATACACCTGAAGCTAGCCCGTATTGCTGTGTTTTCCTGGTGTGTTACACTAACAGGCATTTGCAGCACTTACAGCGGGCGGAGTGTGCCTCCTGCACATTATACACCTGAAGCTAGCCCGTATTGCTGTGTTTTCCTGGTGTGTTACACTAACAGGCATTTGCAGCACTTACAGCGGGCGGAGTGTGCTTCCTGCTAAATATACACCTGAAGCTAGCCCGTATTGCTGTGTTTTCCTGGTGTGTTACACTAACAGGCATTTGCAGCACTTACAGCGGGCGGAGTGTGTCTCCTGCACATTATACACCTGAAACTAGCCCTTATTGCTGGAGCTTTTTTCTTTTGTGTTACACTAACAGGCATTTGCAGCACTTACAGCGGGTGGAGTGTGCTTCCTGCAAAATAAACACCTGAAGCTAGCCCTTATTGCTATTTTTTCCTGTTGTGTAACACATGCAGTCATCTGCAGCACTTATAGCGGGCATAGTGTGCTTCCTGCAAAATATACACCTGAAGCTACCCCTTATTGCTGGTTTTCCCATCTCCCTGCAGGCCATTAGAATACCTGGAAGGCAAACAAGGAGAGGCAGACAGTTAGGAGCCAATAAAAGAGGGCAAGCAGGCTCTGTGTCTAGAGACAACAGTGCTGGTCATGGACGTGGTGCATCGTCATCAGCACATGGCCATGGGACACGCTTGTTCTTATTTTCGGCAGCTGGACGTGTTGAGCCGCATCATGCCGAAGACTTGGTAGAGTGGATGACCAAGCCCTCCTCATCCTCCTCATCCTCTCTCACCCAGGCTCAGGGTACTGGCAAAGCAGCTGCCAAAGCATCCTCTTCCCTGGTATCAATGTCATCATCAGTCACTCCTTCCCTAGACCCACCATGTCCTCCTGAGGAGTCCCCCGAACTGTTTGAGCACAGTGTTGGGTACATGCTCCAGGAGGATGCCCAGAGTTTCGAAGGGTCTGATGATGATACCCAGCTAGAGGAAGGCAGTAGCGTGAGAGCAGAGAGAGGGGATGCTCAAGAAGGACACCAATCTGGAAGTCATTTTCCAGCAGCTGCAGCATACTGCCAGATTGGCTCCAGTGATGAGGAGGGAGGGGATGATGAGGTCAATGACTCCACGTGGGCACCACATGCTTGACCAGACATATGTTGACCTGCCATTCAGCTCGTTGGCAAGCCTACCTTAAAGACCCACACCAAAGAACAAAGCGGACCTCTCCTTGCACCGCATCAGCTGGGATCTCCAACCCCACTATACCTTTAGTCCTCTCTGAAACCTGCACTGAGAGGAATGAAGGTGTAGAATTAGGTGTGTCACAGCCAAGTACTTGCGGGCACTCTGCTAGCAGTACACCGACATCCGATTCTAGCAGGCAAATTTCCCTGCCCCAGCTGCTGGACCGTCAAAATAAGTTCACTCCCAGCCATCCACATGCCCAGCTGTTGAATGCTAGCTTGGCTAAATTGCTAGCACTTCAACTGCTGCCTTTTCAGTTGGTAGACTCGGCCCCCTTCCGTGAGTTTGTGCAATGTGCGGTTCCTCAGTGGCAGGTTCCCAAACGCCACTTTTTCTCACGGAAGGCGATTCCGGCTCTCTACCGGCATGTGGAAGGCAATGTCTTGGCCTCGCTGGACAGGGCGGTCAGTGGTAAGGTGCATATTACCGCTGACTCATGGTCCAGCAGGCATGGACAGGGACGTTACCTTTCTTTCACGGTCCATTGGGTCACTCTTTTGGCAGCTGGGAAGGATGCAGGACAAGGTGCAGTAGTGTTGGAGGTTGTTCCGCCGCCACGCCTCCAAAATGCTACTACTGGTTGTGACACACCTCTCTCCTCCACCCCCTCCTCTTCTTCTTCCTCCATGGCCTCTTCCTGTGCTTTGTCCTCGGAACCAGCGGTGCTCCGTAGGCGTTCAAGGGGCTACGCAAGTACGCAGGCAAAAAGATGCCATGCCGTGCTTGCGCTGGTGTGTTTGGGGGACAGGAGCCACACTGGGGCAGAGGTTCTGTCTGCTCTGCAGGGGCAGGCCGAGAGGTGGTTGATGCCACGCCAGCTTAAGCCAGGAATGGTGGTTTGCGACAATGGCACCAACCTCCTCTCCGCCCTCCGACAGGGACAACTGACCCATGTGCCCTGTGTGGCTCACGTCCTTATCCTGGTGGTGCAGCGGTTCTTGGGCAGGTACCTGGGCTTACAGGATGTCCTGAGGCAGGCCAGGAAAGTCTGTGTGCATTTCCGCAGATCTTATAATGCCAGTGCTCGCCTGGCTGAGCTGCAAAAGGAGTTGAACCTGCCCAAGAACCGCCTTATATGTGACATGCCCACCAGGTGGAACTCAATGTTGGCCATGCTGCAGCGGCTGCACATGCAGCA
Organism: Rana muscosa; assembly: GCA_029206835.1. Taxonomy (NCBI): domain Eukaryota; kingdom Metazoa; phylum Chordata; class Amphibia; order Anura; family Ranidae; genus Rana; species Rana muscosa. The sequence continues at coordinate 4,721,547 of CM055123.1, read as the reverse complement.
GAGGGCCATCAATGAGTACCTGTGCGACTACGGCACCAGGACAGGGTCAGGGGAGCTCAGGTTTTTTTCACCACGCCAGCAGGGCATGATCAGGGATGCATGCACTGTCCTGGCACCATTTGAGGAGGCCACGAGGATGGTGAGCAGTGACAGTGCATGCATCAGTGACACTGCACCTCTTGTCCACCTGTTGGAACATACGCTGCGTGGAATAATGGACAGGGCACTTGAGGCAGAACAGAGGCAGGAAGAGGAGGACTTCCTTGCCTCTCAAGGCCCCCTTTACCCAGACAGTGTTCCTTCTGTCCCACCCATCGCACAGGAAGAGGAGGAGGAGGATTGTGTCAGCATGGAGGTGGAGCCTGGCACTCAGCATCATCAGCAGCAGTCTTTTAGGGATAATTTACAGTCCCAAGAAACCCGTGGACTTGTACGTGGCTGGGAGGAGGTGGCTGCGGATCATGTCGTTCTTAGTGACCCAGAGGACTCCGGACCGAATGCCTCAGCTAACCTACGCTGCATGGCCTCCCTGATCCTGCAAAGTCTGCGGAAGCATCCTCGTATTCTTCGGATCAAGGAGAGGGACTATTACTGGCTGGCCACTCTCCTTGATCCACGGTACAAGGGTAAGGTTGCGGACCTTATCTTACCATCGCAGAGGGAGCAGAGGATGAGACAACTCCAAGAGGCCTTGCAGAAAGGTCTGTGCAACGAGTTCCCAGAGACTGGGAGGTTACAAACTCCTGGTCCTGGACAACGAGTTGCTGAGGCTTCGGTCAGTCAAAGAAGGAGCGGTGGGGAAGGTGGCCGTCTGACCGCTGCGTTCAGACAATTCTTTAGTTCCGCAGCCCCAAGGTATGATTGGTTTCAGCAACCATCGCCAGCGTCTGTAACATGGTGCAGGAATACCTAGGGGCAAGGTCAGACTTGGACACCTTCCCCACCGAAAATCCTCTGGCTTACTGGGTCTTGAGGATGGATCACTGGCCAGAGCTTGCACAGTATGCAATTGAGCTACTGGCCTGTCCTGCATCCAGCGTTCTTTCAGAACGCACATTCAGTGCTGCTGGAGGATTTGTCACGGATCACAGGGTGCACCTGTCCACCGACTCGGTTGATCGACTGACCTTCATAAAGATGAACCAGTCTTGGATCACCACCAGCTACCAAACACCTGAAGCTGATATAACAGACTAATTTATTTTCAAATGTCACATCCCTTCAAGACTGATGCTGATGCTGAGTGACTGTCCTGTTATGTTGACTGACTATCCTCCTCCTCCTCAATGATCCAATTGATGATGATAGCTTGGAAGAACATTTTTGTTTCTGGGTGCCGCCACCAGTGGCTAAGGCCCAATTTTTCAGCCCCTGTTTAACAGGGGCATGTAATTACAATTTTTTATGCAATGCTTTGCAGCAGCGCTCATTCCTGCACTCCAACTAGAGTATCTGGGAGAGGTTGCAGTGTCGTGGCACCAGCACCAGTGCCTAAGGCCCAATTTTTCAGCCCCTGTTTAACAGGGGCATGTAATTACAATTTTTTATGCAATGCTTTGCAGCAGGGCTCATTCCTGCACTCCAACTAGAGTATCTGGGAGAGGTTGCAGTGTCGTGGCACCAGCACCAGTGCCTAAGGCCCAATTTTTCAGCCCCTGTTTAACAGGGGCGTGTAATTACAATTTTTGATGCAATACTTTGCAACAGGGCTCATTGCTGTGTTCCAAATACAGTATCTGTGAGGGGTTGCAGTGTTGTGGCACCAGTTCCTAAGGCCCAATTTTTCTGCCCCTGTTTAACAGGGGCATGTAATTACAATTCTTGATCTAATAATTCACAGCAGGGCCCATTCCTGCACCCACCAAGAGTAACTGTGAGGCCTTACAGTGTTGTGTCAACACCACCACCACCAAAGGCCCAATTTTTCAGCCCCTGTTCAACAGGGGCATGCAATTACAATTCTTGATCTAATAATTCACAGCAGGGCCCATTCATGCGCCCACCAAGAGTAACTGTGAGGGCTTACAGTGTTGTGGCAACACCAACATGTAAGGGGCAAATTTCAGCAGAGTATATACGGCAGGCCCCTACTTTCAAACATCCAACTTACAAACGACTCCTACTTGCAAACGAAAGGAGACAACAGGAAGTGAGAGGAAATCTACCCCTAGGAAGGGAAATTCTCTCCTGTAAGAGTTAATATGGGAAAAAGGTGTCTCCTCTCTACTGATGCTTTATCACCAATCCTTGTTTCAATAAAAAAAAACACTTTTCAAAAACATTTGTCATTGGGACGGAAAGTGAGGTGAAATGTTCTGAACAGGGGCACAGACAGCAAAACAAATGTTACAGGGGTGATAACCCTTCCCTATGTTTTCCAAAAAGCTTAAAAATAGATTTTTTGGCTGGAGCTACACTTAAACAATGTACCTGTTCAAAATTACAAACAGATTCTACATAAGAACAAACCTACAGTCCCTGTCTTGTATGCACCGCCTGTATACGGCTGTTCAGAGTATATAGGGCCTTTTTATTTTGTGTGCGGGGTTCCCCTTAATATCCATACAAGACCCAAAGGGGCTGGTAATGGGCTGGGGTAATGGGGGGGGGTGATGGGGTAGCTATGCCATTTTTCTCAAAGATTTTCATCCATATTACCGGGACCAGACATTACATTAAAGCCGCAAGCAGTTTTAAATGGCTTTTTTTTCCTTTAGAAATGTCATTTTGTGCAGGGACAGTTCTAAACACAGGAAACACGTGGCACTTCACAGGCATACTTTAGACACCCCCAGGTACGATATTTAAAGGAATATTTGACTTTTTTTTTTTTCACTCTATGCATCATTAAAATGACTGCTCCCGTAAAACGGCCGTTTTAAAACTTCTTTTTGCATTGATACATGTCCCCTGGTGCAGAACCCAGGTTCCCAAACCCTTTTTAGGACAATAACATGCATATTAGTCGTTATAATTAGCACTTTAGATTTCGAACGTTCGCATCCATTGTATTTAATAGGGTTCTAACGTTCGTGCAAACTTTCGGTCCGTTCGCGGGTTCTGGTGCGAACCGAACCCGGGGGTGTTCGGCTCATCCCTACTAACCAGTAGGAAGTTGATCCAGGGTTCACCTGATCGCCTTTCGGGGGGTCAGGAAGGAGTTTTTTACCATGCTGTAGCAATTGGCCTCGACACGGCTGGGTTTTTTTCTCCTTCCTCTGGACCAACGGGGGGGGGGGGGGTGGCTAGGTCACTGGGCCCTATTCACCATTCCCATCACCTTTTTTTTCCCATCATGTGCAACTTTAAATATTCAGTAGACACCCTCCACAGGCTAAGGAATACGGCCCCAACATTACCAACCTCCACCCAAAAAATACTACGAAAAGAACAACTGCTAAGGATCAATCGAATATCAAAAACACGAAAACACCACTTCAACTACAACATTTATCATGCGCCCTGATCAGACCAGATCGGCAGTCAAGCACAGACAGGAAATTCACGACTTCATCACGCAAAACGACATAGATTGCCTCTTTATCACGGAAAGCTGGCTAACACCAGACTGTAACACCATCCTAACAGAATTAGTACCTGAGAACTACTGCATCCTAACCGAGCACAGAATAGGACAAAGAGGAGGAGGCCTAGCAGTGTTCTTCAAATCTAACCTCTCTCTCACCAAACCAACTCTACAGAGTTCATTGCCGTTCATGGAGACCCTCACTCTGCAACTCCAAACAACACCCCAGGACACCATCCACATACTGCTTTGCTACAGACCGCCCGGACCAAAGACAAATCTCCTCACACCCCTTACCGAATTCATCTCGACATATACTCTAAAAACCAAAAACTTCCTTTTACTAGGGGACTTCAACCTCTGGGCTAACTCCACTCAGGACCCCATCGCCACCTCCTGCATCAACTAATTGGAAGAACTAGGTCTGCAGCAATTGATAAAGGCCCCCACGCATGGATCGGGTCACATTCTTGACCTTATCTTCAAACAAAATTTGGACATCAACACACTGGATAACATGCCGTTACCATGGACGGACCACCACGCTATCAAATTCAAAATTACCACCAACACCATCTCCCAAAAACCAGAACACTCAATAACAAAATACTGGACAAGATCTCAGAAGAAATTACACTCGGAACTCTTCAAAACCACACTATCAAAAAAAATAGGAACGCAAAATCACAACCACTCAACGGAACAAACACTCAACTCTTTAAACAAAGCATTACTACAAACAGCAGACACAGTCGCTCCGAGACGCAGTGCACTCATTCACAAAAAACAACTCAGGCTGGTTTAATGACAATCTTACTCTACTGAAGCAAGAACAGAGAAGGGCCGAAGGAGCCTGGAGAAGAAACCCAACTGAGGAAAACCGCATTAACTATAAAGCACTCACTAAGAAATATCACAAAGCAATTTTCAAAGCAAAAAAGGAACATTTCTCAAACACCATCAAAAAAGCCCTAAACCGACCTCGGGAACTCTTCAAACTAGTCACTCAGACTATGAACCCCACCTGCCTAGAACCTCCAGCAAGCGAAACCCAAGAGTTCTGTAATGAGCTATCAGATTTTTTTATCAACAAAATCAAAAACATTCGGGAAAAAATTCAACAGAAAAAAACAACCAACCCCACTCCGCCAAAGCAAATAGAGGAAATCAATATGAACATTATACAATTGACAAAATTTTCACTGGTCCCGATCACCGTCTACACCACCAAAAACATAATCGTGCATGTTCTTCACCATGTGAAATATTCCACCGACCAAACCGATGGTGCCCTTTGCATCTCCTCAGTAGGTATGAGCCAAACATCCCCCAGTTCGGTTCACACCAGAACTTACGAACAGGCAATAAACCAGCAATGATTAAGGCCAATTCTTGCTTTCATCAAAACTACCTCTAGAAGGTTACAGGCACCACCAACATGCAAAGACCAATTTTTACACAACAGGTTTGACAGCGGCGTCAAATGATTTTTTTTACAGCAAGGCCAATTCTTGCTTTCATCAAGACTACCTCTAGAAGGTTACTGGGTGAAAGCACCAACAACACCCAAAGCCCAATTTTAAAGCACCTGTTACTTCTATCCAAAGTCTGCGAAAGAGACACCAGACTTTATCTATAAAAAAATATATTAAGTGTATTATAACTTTGCTTCTTCACATAAGGCTTACTCACTGTGGTAAAAAACTTTGTTATTTCCATCTAATGTCTGCCATAGAGATATCAGAATTTATCCCAAAAAATCTTTAATCTTGTTCCAAGTGCACTAAAATGTGGCCCTTATAATACAGACTGGCTCCCTAAGCCATTGTTTACTAAATAAAGTTTGTAGGGGAAATCTATTTAAATGTAATTTATTTTCTTTATATATGTCAGTTTTGCTGTAGCGGGTTATATATACGGTACAGATTTGCCACTTCACATGCAGACTAAGGCACTATATTTAAAGGGCTTTTTTCATTTTTATTGCTTCACTTTAAGCATCAATAAAATCACTGCTCCTTTAAAAACAATACTTTAAAAAAAAAAAATTATTGCATTGGTACGTGTCCCCCAAGGCGGTACCCGGGCCCCCATACCCTTTTTATGGCCACTAATAAGCCTTCAAAATAGGGACTTTTGATTTTTCCTGTTCGGGTCCCATAGACTTCAATGGGGTTCATCATGTGGGTCCGAACTTTTACGATCTTCAAAAGTCCTGGTCGAACCGAGGGGTGTTCGGCCCATTTCTATTGAGGACATATGGACACATTTCAATATTGAGCTGAACATTGCTCATGATGTCTTCTAGTTTTCCCCAATTTTTTACACTTTCTTTGTGAAATGGTAAGGGTACCCCTTACCAATTCACATAGGGGGGCCGGGATCTGGGGGTCCCCTTTGTTAGGGGTCTTCCAGATTCCGATAAGCCCCCCCGCCCGCAGACCCCCACAACCACCGGGCAAGGGTTGTGGGGATGAGGCCCTTGTCTCCATAAACATGGGGACATGGTTCTTTGAGGGGTCACAGACCCCCAAAGCATCCTCCCAATGTTGAGGGCATGTGGCCTGGTATGGTTCAGGAGGCGGGGCGCTCTCTCGTCCCCCGCTCTTTTCCTGTGGGCTGCCAGGTTGCATGCTCAGATAAAGGGTCTGGCATGGATTTTTTGGGGAACTCCATGTCATTTTTTTTTTACATTTGGCGTGGAGTTCCCCTTAAAATCCATACCAGACCTGAAGGGTCTGGTATGGATATTTGGGGGGAACCCCACGTCATTTTTTTTTATTATTTGACGCAGGGTTCCCCTTAATATCCATACCAGACCTGAAGGGCCTAGTACTTTTTATGACCATAACTTGCATATAAGCCTTTAAAATTAGCACTTTAGATTTCTCCCATAGACATTTACAGGGTGTTACGCGGCTTTTCGAATTTGCCGCGAACACTCCAAATTGTTCGCTGTTTGGCCAACGGCTGAATGAATATGGGGCTCATCCATCAGTGGTTATTTGTGTCCACATGGATGAGTGTACCCGTATCCCATATCTGAGAGCTACACATCACCTTATGCGGTGTACACACAATCGTTTTTCATGCCATTTTTTAAACCAACGTTTTTCTCGTCGTTTTTTTTTCATGTTTCCTCTCAAGCCTGTCTTGCGTACACACGATCATTTTAAAAAAGTTCAAGCAAAGCGCAGTGACGTACAACACGTACGACGGCACTATAAAGGGGAAGTTCCATTCGGATGGCGCCACCCTTCACGTTAGTAAAGTTTGTTGAGCGATGATTCATGCTTTTCAGCCTCGTGCTTTTCAGTCCGTTACAGCGTGACGAATGTGCTATCTCCATTACGAACGCTAGTTTTACCAGAACGAGCGCTCCCGTCTCATACTTGATTCTAAACATGCGCGTTTTTTTTCACCTCGAAAAGCATACACACTATCGTTTTTCACGTCGTTAAAAAAAACGACATGAAAAACGACATGAAAAAATAGAGCATGTTCGAAATTTTTAATGGCCGTTTTTCACGTTGTTAAAAATGCTCTGGAGCATACAAATGATTGGTTTTAATGCCCATTTTTAAAAATTGCATTTTTAACGGCATGAAAAACGATCGTGTGTATGGGGCATTACAGGCATATCTATCGTCATACACATACCTTTTACGATTTACAATAAAAGTTTTAGACAAGTGTCATTTTGTGCGCAGGGCAGCACACCCTAGTCTAGTCTTATTTGATCATTGCCACAGTGAATGTCATTTATAACACAGGCGTTTGTATATTTGTAATTTCATTAATGCATTTTTTTTCTGGGACCTGGCCTGGGTCCAATTTATAACAAAGGCTGGTTTTCGTAAAAAAGAGATTGATTTTGACTTTCTCCCTAGAAGCCAGCCAGGTGTTCTTCAAGGAGGCACCTATTAGATTTAAAGAGGGCTGGTTTTCTTGGAAAAGAGATTGATTTTGACTAGATCTCTCTAGAAGCTAGCCAGGTATTCTCTAACGAGGCACCTACTATATTTAAAGAAACAATACTAAACATCAACATTGGTATAGATCATATTGGGATTTAGGTAAAAATCTACATTCACTTTTAATTCCCCTTTGCTCAAGAGGAATTATACACATGTACAGGACAATGTTATATGGGATAGGAGCAATCAATGAGTGATTGCCTTGTGGTTCTGATTTTATCCACAAGATGGTGATAGGATCCCCCTCAGCAATGAGCATGTGCAGAGGCCATTTCAGCCGGTCAGGTTATAAATAGATGAACTACAAAGAAAATACACCATTTTATTTTTAACATGTGACAGCCAGTTACTTTGGGTTGCTCATTTTCTTCACTTTCTAAGCTCTATTTGAAGAGTGAAACGTTAGGTTTGAGTGATTTGATTTGGGAGCACCTTCTAACTTCATTTTTATTTAGGTTCACATGATTTAATTTTTGTTCTGACACATTTCCCCCTCCCCACCATTTTTTTTTTTTTGTGGGGTGAGATATGCCTTGTGTTAATGCAGTCTTGATTAAAAGAGAAGCTTTTTTTTGACATGGTGAAATATGGGGCTCATCCATCAGTGGTTATTTGTGTCCACATGGATGAGTGTACCCGTATCGCATATCTGAGAGATAGACATTCCTTTTACGATTTATAATAAAAGTTTTAGACAAGTGCCATTTGGTGTTCAGGGCAGCGCACCCTCATCTAGTCATAGATAGTAAAGGCAGTTCCTGAGTTACAAACATCTGACTTACATACGACTCATACTTACAAATGGAAGGAGACAACAGGAAGGGAGAGGATATCTACCCCTATGAAGGGAAATTCACTCCTGTCAAGCCTTGTACACACAATCGGATTTCCTATGGTTTTTAAACCGATGGATTTTTTCCATCGGAAAACTGATGAAGCTGACTTCCATCAGTCTTGCCTACACACCATCAGTCAAAAAACAGACCGTTCCAAACGCGGTGACGTAAAACACTCCGATGAGCCAAGAAAAATGAAGTGCTTCTGAGCATGCGTCGACTTGATTTTGAGCATGCGTGGGTTTTTTATCCGATGGAGTTCCCCACAGACGATAGTAATTTGCTATCGGTTTTTTAACCATCGGATAAATTTAAAACATGTTCTATTTTTAAACACCGATGGAAAAAAGACCGATGGGGCCCATACACGATCGGTTTGTCCAAGGAAAACAGTCCGATGGACTGTTTTCATCGGTAAAACCTATCGTGTGTACACGGCTTAAGAGTTATCATGGGAAAAAGGTGTCTCCACTGAAGTTTTATCACCAATCCTTGTTTCCACAACAACCCAAAACTTTCAAAATCCAATTGTCACAGGGACAGAAAGTGAGGTTAAATCTTCTGAACATGGGCAAAGACAGCAAAACAAACATTACAGGGGTATTAAACCTTCCCTATACTATCCAAAAAAATTTACAATTTTTTTGGGCTGGTGTTACACTTAAAAAATGTACCTGTTCCAACTTACATACAAATTCAAGAATAAACCTACAGAACTTGTTTATAACCCAGGGACAGCCTCTGTCACCAGTGGCTTTTCCCAGTATATAGACCAATTTTTGCAGCCCCATGCACAAAATTTACAATCTTATATTCAAGATAGGATTAATTTATTAGAACTTCTTGCCCTGTATACCAGGGAAGACTGTTATCATTGAATGTAAATTCATTACATACATCCATTCTAAATGACATTGGTATGTTGGCTCTACAGCATTTTCTTTCACAGGATACATTATTCAACCCCAGGCAAGCCACTTTAATTCTAGAAGCTACATCTTTTTGCCTTGCCCAAAATGATGTTACTTTTTATGGAGACTATTATTTACATATCCATGACACTGCTATGGGGGTCAATTTTGCGCCCTCATATGCAAATTTAACCATGGGTGTAAAAGGTGCTCTGTTTGGGGTGTCCGGCTTCCAATAAAAATATGACAAATTCTTAGAATAAGGGTTGTATTTACTTACAATAGGGATATCAATACATTACCATTTTAAATAAGGAGAGGGGAGATGGGGTAACAGGGGAAGAAAGGGGTCTTTCAGGTCTAACACTCATACACATGGATTCTCTCTGAATCTCTCAGGCCAGGGTCCTTTTTATCTGGACTTGAGACCCACACCCCAGCTGGGGTGGGGGGGGGGTAGGGGTTGTTGGCCATCACAGCCATTGAAGACAGTTGAACTAAAGATCATAAAAGTTTGTTCCTCTCCCAGGCTCTACTTCAGTTCCTTTGAGCAGTTTATCACACAGGATGTCCATCCAGTTCATCACCCTTTTAGGCACCATGCTGGCCAGGTGTGAGAGGGCAGTTGAATATCTTCAGGAGTAAAGATGAGCCGAACACCCCCTGGTTCAATTCGCACCAGAACTTGCGAACAGGCAAAAAATTTGTTTGAACCCTGTTAAAGTCTATGGGACACAAACATGAAAAATAAAAAGTGCTAATTTTAAAGGCTTATATGCAAGTTATTGCCATAAAAGGGGACCTGGGTCCTGCCCCAGGGGACATGTATCAATGCAAAAAAAAAGTTTTAAAAAGTGCCGTTTTTTCAGGAGCAGTGATTTTAATAATGCTTAAAGTGAAACAATAAAAATTAAATATTACTTTAAATATCATGCCTGGGGGGTGTCTATACTATGTCTGTAAAGTGGCACATTTTCCCGTGTTAACAACAGTCCCACAGCAAAATGACATTTCTAAAGGAAAAAAAGTCATTTAAAACTGATCGCGGCTGTAATGAATTGTCGGGTCTCGGCAATATACATAAAACTCATTGAAAAAAACAGCATGTAAAAAAAAATTGCGTGGGGGTCCCCCCAAAATCCATACCAGGCTCTTCAGGTCTGGTATGAATATTAAGGGGAACCCTGTGCCAAATTGAAAAAAAATGGCGTAGAGTTTCCCCCCCAAAATTCATACCAGACCCTTCAGGTCTGGTATGGATTTTAAGGGGAACCATGCGCCAAAAAAAAAAAAAAAATGGCGTAGGAGTGACCCCAAAGCACCTTGTCCCCATGTTCATGGGGACAAGGGCCTAATCCCCACAACCCTTGTATGGTAGTTGTGGGGGTCTGCGGCAGAGGGCTTATCGGAATCTGGAAGCCCCCTTTAACAAAGGGACCTCCAGATCCCGGCCCACCTATTTGAATTGGTAGCGGGGTACGACCTACAATTCCACATAAAAAAGTGTCAAAACTGGTAAAAAAGACAAGAGACAGACCCCAAAGCACCACCCTCCCCATGTTGAGGGCATGTGGCCTGGTACGGTTCAGGAGGGGGGCGCTCTCTCGTCCCCCCTCTTTTCCTGCGGCCTGCCAGGTTGCATGCTTGGATAAGGGTCTGGTATGGATTTTTGGGGGGACCCCACGCCATTTTTTTTATTTTGGCGCAGGGTTCCGCCATTTTTTAAAAAAAAAATTGGCGTAGGGTTCCCCTTAATATTCATACCAGACCTGAAGGGCCTGGAATGGATTTTGGGGGAAACTCCACCAAACTTTTTTTTTACATTTTTGGTTCGGGGTTCCCCTTAATATTCATACAAGACCCAAAGGGCCTGGTAATGAACCCATGCCGGTTTTTTTAATGAGTTTTATGTATTTTGCCGAGACCCGACAATTCATTACAGCTGCGATCAGTTTTAAATGACTTTTTTTTCCTTTAGAAATGTCATTTTGCTGTGGTAATGTTCTAAACATGGGAAAAATGCGCCACTTTACAGGCATACTATAGACACCCCCAGGCACGAAATTTAAAGGAATATTTCATTTTTATTGTTTCACTTTAAGCATTATTAAAATCACTGCTCCTAAAAAAACTTCAGTTTTTAAAACTTTTTTTGCATTGATACATGTCCCCTGGGGCAGGACTCTGGTCCCCAAACAATTTTTATGGCAATAACTTGCATATAAGACTTTAAAATTAGCACTTTTGGTTTTTCATGTTAGTGTCCCATAGACTTTAACGGGGTTCTGCGGCTTTCGAATTTGCCTCGAACTCCGCATATTGCTCATTGTTCACCGAACATCCGAACAACCAAAGTTCGGCCCAAACTTATGCTCGGGCCGAACCGTTCGCCCGTCCCTACTCAGGAGTCCCGTTTGTTAGATAATAATGACATTATGCCTTGTTCTAGCCATGTTTACTGCAAGCTGGCTGTAAACACTGTAATTTGCTTCACATCAAAGTCCTTTGAAAGCTTTGTTGTACAAGACATATTGTTCTCATGTCCCATCTGCATTAATATAATTTTTTCCAGTATTACATCTCCTCCTATTGTGCCTGATTGGCACACAAACATTTGCCACAAGATGCAAAAAAAAATGTTGATATTGGTCTTGCTCCAATCCTTGTGATGTTTTGGTATGAAAGAATTTCGCTGATGATAACCTTTTTGTCAATATAGTTGACGGTGGACCGAGAGCCTTTCTTATCAGGAACCCATACATTCCACATTCACTCACAATTTTACATGGATGTATATAACATATCCCCATCTCCCTTATAAAAATCACACCAACATTATATATACATTCACCATGCAATATGCTAACCTTCTCAGTGCAAAGTTAAATATTATACATAACGACAGTAAACCTAATATACTCCCAAATGATGTTCTCAGACAAAGAGGGGAAATTACAGATAGGTACAATCACCAGCTATACTGGTATAATTATCTTAAGAGATGGCAAAAACATCAAGGTGTCACTTATGACATTCCAGCACATTGTTTGAGTATGCCAACAACCACACAATAGCTCCATATGTCTGGTGCATCTGTCAAAAACTTTCCAGCATACTGGATAATTTTGTGACTTGTTTTTGTGCACCCTTCATTGCCAAAAGAGCAAAGCAATTAGAGACAACTAGTGTGGTCATTAAAACACTCAGAGGTACCCAAAAATCATCTGTGCGTGGAGTGGACAGGCCAAAGTAATGACAACTAGCAATAAGCTCTTAATTTAAGGCTTCTATATATATATATATATATATATATATATATATATATATATATATATATATATTGTGACAGCAGGAAGGTAAAGTCACCTGGTTGCATCCAGGGGGGTAGATATATTTCTCCCAGATTCAGGCTTTATGCTGACTTATACAACTAGGGAGGGAGTTGATGAAGCCCAGCTGAGGCTAGTGGGCTCATGGATGACTCATACCTCTAGGGAGAGGGCTGGGCGTCGTGCAGGCAGGGAGTTGATGAGACCAGCTGAAGCCTGTCAGTTCGTTTAAGGCCTCTATAAAAACTCCCAGCTTCATTAGATGTTAGCTCATGCCTGGACCCAGACCTGTGTGGACTGTCTAGGGAGAGTGAACCCCTGTGCGGTGAGGCAAAGCCTGTGTGGCTATTTGTTTGGACTTTTACTAAACCAGGGACTTAGGGACTAGGACAGCACCAGGCTGATCCCAGTTGTTAGTTTAGGAAACCTGCATGTTTAGTCAGAGGTCAAACTGACCAGGATTTATTTTGTTTATGTTTCTTTTTGGCTTTGCTGTGTTTTTGTCACTGTACATAGAGAAATAAACCGCACCTTTTGATTTTGAAAACCACAACCTCCGTCTGCTGGCCCTGTTTATGTGTGGGGAGCCCAACCAGGGGGTCACACACACCCGCTACTGAGTTAACCCCCTCACAGTTGGTGGAGAACCAGTGGCAGTTTTTTTTAAGCCAGCATGGAGGAGATACTGAAACAGCTGGCTCTAGCAAATGCCAATCAACAGCAGACAAATGCAGGTTTGCAAAGGAGCCTTGCAGCCCAGCAGCAAGCTCATCAACAAGCCCAGCAGCAATCTGAGGCGCGCTTCATAGACCTGTTACAGAAGCAAGAGCAGAGACTACAACAAATGGAAGCAGTAATGCAGCAACGTCCGCAGACCAGTGAGGAAAGCCGTCCCACTAATACCGCGTCCTTTGGGGTGAGTCGTTTATTGACAAAAATGACTGGAGAGGATGATCCAGAGGTATTTTTGACCACATTTGAAAGGACTGCTGAAAGAGAAAAGTGGCCTGAGGAGCAGTGGGCTGGACTGGTGGCTCCTCTGTTAACTGGTGAATCGCAGAAGGCTTACTATGACCTAGAGCCTGACCAAGCAAAAGACTATGTGATGCTAAAAGCTGAAATATTGGCAAGGCTGGGTGTCACCCTGGCTGTCCGGGCTCAGCGTGTGCATAACTGGACTTTCCAGCTTGGAAAACCCCCCAGGTCTCAAATGTATGATCTCATTCACCTGAGCAGGAAGTGGCTACAGCCAGAGACTTTGTCCGCACCAGAGATTGTGGAACGTGTTGTAATGGATCGGTTTTTGAGAGATCTTCCTACTGCCATCCAAAAGTGGGTAAGCCATGGAGACCCAGAGACGGCCGGTGGTCTTGTGGATCGTGTAGAGAAATACTTGGCTACAGAGAACCTGACGGCCTCTTCCAGAGACTCTCGGACTTTCCACCCTAAGACCAGACCATCCCCAGGGGCGGATAAGAGGATTCCAAGGGGTGAGGGTGGAGAGAGTGAGAGGGTGGGAGCTCTACCCAAAGTTTGGCGAGAACAGCCTGGGAAGTCAGGGGCTCAAGAGGCAGCCAAAAGGATTGTTTGCTACCGCTGCCGGCAAGCGGGACATATTGCAGCAAATTGCCCGGTTGTGGAGGAACCCATGCAATGTGACTTTCTGACGGACAGACGTCAGTCGCTGTGTGCGACAGTCGCATGCACTGCCATTCGGGGAACTGAGAAACATTTATGCAAAATGTGTATTAATGGTAGAAATGTTGTGGTATTACTGGATTCAGGTAGCCTTGTGACCCTGATAAAGGCTGAATTAGTTAAAACAGAGGTCTCTGGGAATAGCAAGGTAGCTGTTATTTGTGTGCATGGGGACACCCGAGAGTATCCAGTGACTACAGTGTGTTTCGAGACCCCCAAAGGTACCCTCTCTCATCCAGTGGGGTTAGTATCTCAATTACCGCATGATGCCATTGTGGGAAGAGATTTTCCGAAGTTCTGGGAACTGTGGGATGATCCTGAGCCCCCCACTGGTGCCCCTATGTACCAGGAATGTGATAGCCAGAACTCCTCTGAGAGTGGTGAGGACTCTCCAGAATTTCCCTTGTCAGTATTGGCAGGGGAGACTCAAGAAACTGGAGAGGAGCCCACCTCCTCAGACGAAAACCTACCGTCTGTGGAGTTTTCTGATCTGGAGGTTCACAGGGAAAATTTTGCCACAGAACAGTTAAAAGACCCCGCCCTAATAAAGGCACGGGAAAACGTAGTGGAAATAGATGGCGAGTTAGTGAACCCAGATAATACCTACACTTACCCATACTTCAGCGTAGAGAAGGACCTACTGTATCGGGTGGCAAAAAGGGCAGAAGAAACCGTTGAGCAGCTTGTGGTGCCCAAACCTTACAGGAAGTTGGTGTTGGAGTTGGCCCATGGGCACATTCTTGGAGGTCATCTGGGGACAGAGAAAACCCGAGAGAGGGTATTACAGAGATTCTATTGGCCTGGGGTGATGAAGGACATAGAAAATTATTGTTCCTCCTGCCCTGTGTGTCAGAGGTCGGCCCCGATGCCACATTTCCGTAGCCCGCTGGTCCCTCTACCCATCATTGAGGTCCCGTTTGAGAGAATCGCAATGGATTTGGTAGGTCCTATAATCAAGTCCGCTAGGGGGCACCAGTACATATTGGTTATAATGGACTATGCCACCCGTTATCCAGAAGCGATCCCTCTCAGAAATACCTCGGCCAAAACCATAGCCAAAGAGCTATCTCTTGTTTTTAGCCGGGTGGGTATTTGTAAAGAACTGCTTACGGACCAAGGTACACCCTTTATGTCCCGGGTTATGAAAGAGCTGTGTAAATTGTTCAAAGTGACGCAATTGCGTACATCTGTGTATCACCCCCAAACCGATGGGCTGGTTGAAAGATTCAACAAAACCCTAAAACAAATGTTGAAGAAAGTGGTGGATAGAGATGGAAAGGATTGGGACTGTCTACTTCCTTATTTGATGTTTGCTATTAGGGAGGTGCCCCAATCCTCTACGGGATTCTCCCCCTTTGAGTTACTGTATGGGAGACACCCAAGAGGGCTGTTGGATATTGCCAAGGAAACTTGGGAAAGTGAGAGTTCTCCCCACAGGAGTGTGATTGAGCATGTCGCCCTGATGCAAGATCGAATTGCACAGGTAATGCCCATCGTGAAGGAACATTTGGCCCAAGCGCAGTTGGCACAGCAGAGAGTGTACAACCGTGGAGCAAAGACCCGTACCTTTTCCCCGGGGGATAGGATATTGGTACTTGTCCCTACGGTTGAAAGTAAATTCCTTGCCAAATGGCAAGGCCCCTACGAGATAATGGAAAAAGTGAGCGAAGTGAATTACAAGGTCAGACAACCAGGAAGGCGAAAGCCCGAACAGATATATCACGTTAATCTGTTGAAAGCCTGGAGGGATAGAGAGTCCCTAGTCGCAGAAACTTGGTCACCAGCTCAAACTGGTTGCGTGATTCCGGAGGTTGGAATAGCAGCCACCTTGTCACAACCCCAACAACAGGAGGTTAAGGAGTTTGTGCTTCGCAACAAGGAGGTGTTCTCTGAGCTGCCGGGACAAACATCTGGGGTAGAGCATGATATTATTACCCCGCCCGGTGAAAGGGTGAAGTTAAAACCCTATCGGATCCCAGAGGCCCGACGGGAGGCAATACGGGAGGAAGTACAGAAAATGCTGAACTTAGGGGTGATAGAGGAGTCCCAAAGTGATTGGTCTAGTCCCATTGTGTTGGTGCCTAAACCGGATGGGAGCTGGCGATTTTGTAACGATTTTCGTCAGTTGAACAAAGTTAAAAAATTTGACACCTACCCCATGCCACGTATAGATGAGTTGATCGACCGGCTGGGAACAGCCCGATACATGACGACTCTTGACCTCACAAAAGGGTATTGGCAAATTCCCCTGGCCAAGTCGGCCAAAGAGAAAACCGCATTTGTAACCCCAGACGGGGCGTTCCAATATAAGAGAATGCCGTTCGGGTTACAGAATGCGCCGGCCACATTCCAGCGGAAAATGGACCAGATACTGAGGCCCCATCGGAAGTATGCTGCGGCTTACCTGGATGACGTAATTGTCCATAGCACAGATTGGGCCTCACATCTGCCAAAAGTGCAAGCAGTCCTAGACTCTATCCGGGAAGCGGGGTTTACGGCTAACCCCAAGAAGTGTACCATTGGGCAGGAGGAGGCCAAATATCTTGGGTACACCATTGGCAGGGGAGTGATAAAACCCCAACTCAACAAAGTCGAGGCCATCCAGAGTTGGCCACGTCCCAACAGCAAGAAGCAGGTACGGGCCTTTCTGGGAATCGCGGGTTATTATCGGCGCTTCATTCCCCACTTTGCTTCTAAGGCTGTGCCCCTAACCAACCTGACGAAAGGGAAAGGGTCGGTCATGATTAAATGGACCCCCGAGGCTGAGGCAGCATTCCAATTCTTGAAACAAGCCTTATGTAGCCAGCCAGTGTTGTACTCACCCGACTTCTCTAAAGACTTTGTCGTACAAAGTGATGCGTCAGATGTGGGGTTAGGAGCAGTATTGTCCCAGGTCTGGAACGGGGAAGAGCACCCAGTCATTTACCTCAGCAGGAAGTTGAAGTCCCATGAGGTAAATTACGCCACGGTTGAAAAGGAGTGTTTAGCGGTGAAGTGGGCTCTAGATTCCCTTCGGTACTATCTGCTAGGTAGGCACTTTGACATGGTTACGGATCACGCTCCGTTAAAGTGGATGGCTCAAAACAAGGAGACAAATAGAAGAGTGAATAGGTGGTTCCTGGCCCTACAGGAATTCAACTTCACAGTAAAGCATCGCCCTGGCGTTCAAATGGGGAATGTGGATGCTTTGTCTCGAGTACATGAATGCCTGATTGCTGGTGTTCCAACCCCAAGGTTAAAACAAGAGGGGGGGTATGTGACAGCAGGAAGGTAAAGTCACCTGGTTGCATCCAGGGGGGTAGATATATTTCTCCCAGATTCAGGCTTTATGCTGACTTATACAACTAGGGAGGGAGTTGATGAAGCCCAGCTGAGGCTAGTGGGCTCATGGATGACTCATACCTCTAGGGAGAGGGCTGGGCGTCGTGCAGGCAGGGAGTTGATGAGACCAGCTGAAGCCTGTCAGTTCGTTTAAGGCCTCTATAAAAACTCCCAGCTTCATTAGATGTTAGCTCATGCCTGGACCCAGACCTGTGTGGACTGTCTAGGGAGAGTGAACCCCTGTGCGGTGAGGCAAAGCCTGTGTGGCTATTTGTTTGGACTTTTACTAAACCAGGGACTTAGGGACTAGGACAGCACCAGGCTGATCCCAGTTGTTAGTTTAGGAAACCTGCATGTTTAGTCAGAGGTCAAACTGACCAGGATTTATTTTGTTTATGTTTCTTTTTGGCTTTGCTGTGTTTTTGTCACTGTACATAGAGAAATAAACCGCACCTTTTGATTTTGAAAACCACAACCTCCGTCTGCTGGCCCTGTTTTTGTGTGGGGAGCCCAACCAGGGGGTCACACACACCCGCTACTGAGTTAACCCCCTCACAATATATATATATATATATATATATATGAAACATCTCCTCTTTCCCTCACTTTCACCCCTGAATTTACTGTGTGGTGTAAGTAAGATAAAGAGAAGAATACAAGCTTTTGTCGTGGTCCTCTCAAATACCCCTAGAGGTATGTTAAACGCTTTTCAATTGATAATCATGCTATTACCTGACTAGATTCTATTAGCAAAATTATTCAAGCATGTAACCCTTTATAATCATTATTTACAGTTTCCACACTTTCACATGCTGCCAGGCATCATTCTGATTATTGGTGATTGTATTGCCTATTAATCTCCTTTACCAGTCACTATTAATAGTTTATTGTCCATATCAGACATTTAAAGTGTCCATTTCCAGATAATGTCCTTACACACCTAAACAAGGAACTTATCATTTCTTTCCATCATTTCTGCCAGAGGCTGAGGAAAATCCAAGTTTCTTTTCATTGGGATAGGCTATTTAAAAGCTCTGTATTAACCTAGGTGTCATGTGTGGTGGGATTCCAATTATGTCACCCAGATAACACTCTGCATATATTCCAATTGCCACCACAAGTATGGCTTGCTGTTCCTCCTCTAGGTTCCCAAAATTTAGATATCTAGTCACCTCATCATGGAACTTGGAAATAAACGAACAAGAGCAGCATCAGATTCTTAGCAGTTACTATCTCTATATACCTTCATAAAATTCCCTGTTATCCCAATGCTCAGACCAGACGATGGTCTCAATTTTCCCTAGCTGGGGGTATTCTTCCCCACAAAAGCAAATTCTTGTGACGCCAAAACAAAAAGTATGATAAAAAACAAAATAATAATATATATATATATATATATATATATATATTTATATGTAGCGGGGTCTCCTTTAAGGCCCCGGGACTACGTTACCCAGAACCCCGTTCGGCACCCAGAGTGCAGTTAGCCATCGCAGAGACTCATGGGAGGGGTTATTTAAGGAGGAGGCGAGGCGGAGCTCGGTCTCTTTGGACACCGCACTGCAAGCAAGAGTTTCTTCCTGTGCGGATCTGCTGCAGTGCAAGGCCTGAAGCCTGGGCCTTGCGCAACTTCCAAAGAGCCTTCCACCCCACTGCGGAGCCTGGGTGGCATCTGACTTGTCGAGTGAGGACATCAGTTGGATCGGGGACCCGATCGTTGCAGACGCTGTGTGCGGATACACAGCAGGGTGGACGTTCCGGACTGGGATCGCGTCCGGAGTGGTGAGCGGGCACCTGCCCAGACCAATAGACTGTGCCGTGTTCAGGCCTATAGACTGCATAGGCCCACAATTTGCTGTTCCCCGGGGGGACCGGTAGCAGGACAGAGTTGAAGTGTCCCCCCCCCCAGTATAGTGTTTCAAGTTATTGCCTGGTTGTGGATAACAAAGTACTATTCATCAAGTGCACCACCGAAAGCTGGCATGCGAAGAAATCCCTATGGGAGGTGACTGAGATTTACTCCATGTCAGGCCTGACCGGGGTGGAAGTTAAGATATTGTTCAGTGCGCCATAGGGCGCGCATACCATAATAGCTACGCGTGGTGAAGTACCGCGCAGCGCCATTATTGTGTGCTGTATTGATTTCTGCAGGGCCCTGCAAGCCAGTTGCATGTGTTGTATTCTTCCTATGCTACCTTTGAGATAAGAGTAAACTGTTATATTTAATCCCTCGCTTCAGTGTGTTGTCTTACTGCTAAGAGATTACCCCTTGCAATACTTTTGAATGTGATACAGATATAACCCTAGACTAACTGTGCCAGAGTGGGTCGAGTAAGATTGCCGGGGGTTGGTGGTGCTGCACACAGGGCCCGAAATCAAACCAAGCGGCTCTCTTAACTGGGGGTAGCGCTACACGTGGGGGCTCTCGAGTCCGTGATCCTGTTGCAGCAAGTAACGCGCCAAAAGTACCAGCATGGACCCACTAGAAGTAGGGCAGTGGTGTAAAACGGTCGGCACAGATCCAGCCGGGATAGTAGTCATAGAACTCCCAGGGATCTGGCAAGAAGAAGCGGTGAAGCAGCTAGTGATGTCACTGTCACTGTATCAGAAAGCATGGGTGGTGGATGTCAGGACGAATTCCTCACTGACACACGCATTAGTGGAATAGAAGGACGGAGTCCCAGAACATTTCAAGAATCCAAGTATAGAAGCTATAGATGATCAGACTTATAGCCTAATACACGCGCTGCCGCTCAAGCCAGGAGGACGGTCTCAGACACTGAAACTATCTCCATCACCCACCCCAAAAGCAGTAAGACAGGTGAAAAGGGAAAGTCCCGGGTCGCCATCTGCCACTCTCGGCGCAGAGTTGTGCGCAGTCCTGGGGGAACTTGTGGCAAAGTGTAAGAAAGATCCTACAGATTACCAGATGTCAGGATACAGAAAGCTTAGAATATTCTCAGGAAGGAAACCTGTACCCTCGGGTAAAGAGGGGTTCGAGGAGTGGTTAGACGGTGCCACTCAGGCCCTAGAAGAATGGGAAGTCCCAGACCACAGAAAGAAGCAGAGAATTGCTGAGAGCTTGAAGGGGCCTGCTCTAGAGGCCATACGCAACCTCAAGATGAGTAAGACAGACTGTAATGCACAGGACTATCTGGACATCCTGCAGAATGTGTTTGGTGGAACAGAGAAAATCACTGAGCTCACTTATCAGCTGGAGCACTGCTACCAGAAGACAGGAGAGAAGCTGTCAGAGTTCATGAGGAGCCTGGATAAGATCCTGCATAAGATGATTCTTAAGAAGGGGATTGACCCACGAAAGGTGGATGAGGCCCGTGTTCAACAGGTGATGAGAGGATCTCAGCCCCTGGACCCCATCGCATTGGCTCTATGCACAAGACAGGACGGGAAGAGCCTGGAGTACCCTGACTTGATCCGAGTGGTCAGAGAGGAAGAAGCTATGCTGGAGGAGAAGAAGAGGAGCCTACCAGTTGAGTCGGTAAATCCTCCTCCAGTGATGGTCAGGACGGCCATGACCCTGGAAAGAGACTCAGAGGTGGATACCTTGAAGTCACAGATGTCCCAAGTGTTGGGGATGCTGACCTCCCTGATGGAAAAGAAGTCAAGGGAACCAGAGAGGGAAAGTCCAAGGAAGGAGCAGTTTCCCAACACCTCAGCGCCCGCATCCCTGGAAGATTGGGGGGATGTGATTTGTTTCAATTGTGGAGGAGCTGGCCATTTTGCCAAAGTGTGTGCCAGCCCAAAGAAAAAAAAGATGAATAACCACAAGCCGCCGGAAAACTTCAGCGGGCCCCGGTGAAGGAGTCAACCAGGTGCCCATCATCTCCAGTGAGCTCCAAACTGAATGAGAAGCAAATGAAAAGAGTGGAGAAGACCCCTCAGAAGAAATGCAAAGTTCCTCAGAAGGAACGCACCCCAAAGAAAGAGAGTAGTGTCCCTCAGCGGGTAGTTACACCCACCAAAAGGAGGGAGATCAATGCATACCAGGCCCAGGAGAGGCTTAAGTCCAAAGAGAAACGGAAGAAAGAAAGTCAAAAGGGAAAATGCAAAGATCAAAAGAAAGAGACCCCTACGAAGTGATATCCAGAGAAGATAGTACCAGTTCAAGTGGAGGGAGTCTACACAAGAGCCATATTGGATACTGGGGCGCAAGTGACCCTGTTGTACCGAGACTTTTATGACAAGCATTTAAGTCACCTACCCATCCAGAAGATTGAAGAGTTAGAGATATGGGAAATTGGGATAGAGAGTTTCCCTTATGATGGCTATCTGCCTATAAAACTGACTTTTGACCCGTCCATAGCCGGGAAGGCTGAAGTGTTCGACAACTTAGCTGTGGTGTTCCCCCGACCGCCTGGAGCTAACAAGAGTTCCCTGATAATAGGGACAAACACGTTTCTGGTCCGAAGACTTCTGGCCCCTCTGACAAGAAGGAAAGACCCCACAGTCACTGAGATCCACCCAATGTTGAAGACAGCCTACCAACGGCTGATCTTGGAACAGAAGGCCCCGGAAGAGGGGGTAGGGAAGGTCTGGAGGCTGGGAAGAAGGGGAATAGTGCTGCAGCCCGGTGAAGTAACCTGTTTGAAAGCCACAGTGAAACTCACTTGGGAGCAGCCTGGCCCTTTTGTCATGTTGGAACCCGACCCAAGGGAAGAACATTCGGGCTTAGAAGTAGTCCCAGAAGTGGTCCCGGTGAGGGCCCTGAAGAAGGCTCATTGTAAAGTGCCTGTGAGCGTCAGAAATACCACGGATGGTCCCATGGAAATCCCAGCTAGGCTGTTACTGGGCCGGGTGAGCCCAGCTACCCCAGTTGCTTCGCCAGATGTGGAGAAGACAGATGGAGAAAGTACTGTGTGGGAGAAACTTTCTATGGAGAATCCAAATCTGCCCAGGGCTTGGAAAGAGAGAGCCAAGGCCCAGTTGACCAGGTGGAAAGGATCTTTTCTCAAGATTAATTCGATGTGGGGTGTGCTAGGAGTGCCATCCATCGAATCCGCCTCCAGGAAGACAAACCCTTCAGGGAAAGGGTTAGGCGGGTTCCGTTAGCAGACCTTGAAGACTTGATGGAGCAGCTCGCCGAGCTCAAGCGAACAGGGGTGATTCGAGAATCTAGAAGTCCCTATGCCTCCCCTATAGTGGTGGTCCGGAAGAAGAATGGGTCACTGAGGCTGTGCATAGACTATAGGACCCTCAACAGGAGAACCATACCGGATCAATATACCACTCCAAGGATAGAGGATGCCCTACAGAGCTTGTCTGGAGCCAAGTGGTTCAGTGTTATGGATCTCAAGAGCGGGTACTATCAGATCCCGATGCATCCAGAAGACAAAGAGAAGACGGCTTTCATAACCCCGGTAGGGTTCTTTGAATTCAACCGAATGCCTCAAGGTCTGTCTGGAGCTCCAGCCACCTTCCAACGTCTCATGGAGAAGACTGTGGGAGATATGAACCTCATCGAAGTCCTCGTATACTTGGATGACATCATTGTCTTCGGAAGAACCTTGGAAGAGCATGAAGAGAGGCTGGAGAAAGTTTTGAAGAGACTGAGTGAGGAAGGACTCAAGCTCTCACCTGAAAAATGCCAATTCTATCAGTCATCAGTCAACTATCTGGGGCACATAGTGTCTGAAGATGGGGTAGCCACAGACCCCGCAAAATTGGAGGCAGTCACCTCCTGGCCCAGGCCCACCACTGTGACAGAGCTCAGATCCTTTCTGGGGTTCTGTTCCTATTACAGGAGGTTTGTGGAGGGGTTTGCTCGGATAGCCAGGCCTCTGCATGAGCTGCTAAATACGGAGGGGGAAGAGGATGACACAGGCCCCAGAAAGCCAGGGGAGTCAGTCAAGGACCAGTGGAACTAGAAGTGTGAGAATGCCTTTCAGATGTTGAAGAAGACATTAACCACTGCCCCTGTCCTGGCCTACGCAGACCCTAAGAAGCCTTATGAACTTCATGTAGTTGCCAGTCATGATTGTTTGGGAGGAGTGCTGTACCAGGAGCATGAAGAGCAACTGAGGCCCCATTGCGTATGTGAGCAGAAGTCTGACTCCCTCCGAAAAGAACTACCCCACCCATAAATTGGAGTTCCTGGCCCTTAAGTGGGCGGTAGTTGACAAACTTATGGACTATTTATATGGGGCGGAATTCACAGTGAAAACAGACAACAACCCCCTCACCTATCTCTTCACCACAGCAAAGTTGGATGCCACAGGACATAGGTGGCTGGCGGCGCTGTCTGCCTTTGACTTTGGCCTGAAGTACAGACCTGGGGCTGGAAACCGAGATGCAGACGCTTTGTCTAGAAGATCTCACGTCCCCACTTGCAGTACAGAAGACTGGGCCCAAGTGGCACCCGACGGGGTGCGGGCCCTCTGTCAAGGAGCTGAACTCCAAGCCAGTGGCGGCTCAAGAGCAGAAGAGATAGGGGTTACCATAGTAGGAGTTCCCAAGCAATACTGTGGAGTAACCCAACTGGGGGAAGATAACTTGCCAAAACTGTCTAAGAAGGAGCTGAGATCCGACCAATTGGAAGACCCTATGGGGAGATTGGTCCTAGAGGCCCTGGAGAATCAGGACCCGAATAGACTCTTACACCACCCTTTAAAGGAAGCTCCTCTGTTGAGGAAAGAGTGGGACAAGTTACAGGTGCATCAGGGAGTGGTCTACCGAAGGGGCCCCTCTGATGACCTAGAAGACAAATGGCAGTTGTTCTTGCCTGAGAAGCACCGAGAGACAGTCCTGGTTGCTCTGCACGACAACCATGGTCACCAAGGGAGGAAAGGACTTTCCAACTCATTAGGGACCGTTTCTATTGGCCCTGCATGAGGGCTGAAGTTGAAGAATACTGCCACTCATGTGCACGATGCATCCAGATTAAGACTTTACCTCATCAAGCTGCCCCAATGGGCCATCTGCAAAGTCAAAGCCCACTTGATCTGGTATGCATTGATTTTCTCTGCCTCGAACCCAACCTGAGTGGACTAGGAAATGTTCTGGTAGTAACCGACCATTTCACCCGGTATGCCCAGGCCTTTCCAACCAAGGACCAGAAGGCTTCCACCGTGGCCAAAGTGCTGATGGAGAAATACTTTGTACATTATGGACTACCACAACGGCTCCATTCAGATCAGGGAAGGGATTTTGAAAGTCGATTGATCCGGAAACTCCTGGATTCTTTGGGGATCAAGAAGACAAGAACTACCCCCTATCATCCACAAGGTGATGCTCAGCCGGAGATGTTCAACCGAACCCTGCTCAACATGCTGGGGACCCTAAGTAGTGAAAAGAAGCAGCATTGGAGCAACCACATAGCGGCAGTTGTGCATGCATACAACAGCACCACCAGTGATGCTACAGGGTACTCACCCTATCGACTTATGTTCGGGAGAGAAGCAAGACTACCCGTAGATCTAGCCTTTGGCACTTCCATAGACCATTGTTCTGCTGCTTCCCACAAGGGATATGTCGATAGGCTCAGACGCAATTTGAAATTGGCCTATGAACAGGCCCAGGCAGCCTCAGAGCAAAGGGGGGCCCGCAACAAGAAAAATTTTGACTTAAAAGTTAGGATCCAAGATCTACAACCTGGAGACAGAGTGTTGTTGCGGAATTTGGGGATCCCTGGAAAACACAAGCTTGCAGACAGATGGAGACCTGAACCTTATGTTGTTTGCAAAAGACTGCTGGGCCTACCCGTTTACAGACTTAAACCAGAAGGGAAGGTGGGGCCATTGAAGACCTGGCACCGGAACCACCTACTTCCACTGGCTGAGGCAGTTCGGATCCCCCCTGTGATGGATTCCCCCTGAGCCAACTTCCATTCTGGATACTCCCCGACCAAACACTCGGTCCCAGACCCCCCGGATCGGGGATACAGAGACCTCGGAAACAAGTGAAGATAAGGGAGAAGAACTTGGTTGGCTTTGGCCTTCACAGGCTCCAGAAACTTCTGCTATTGATCTTCCACCTGAAGAAGATGCTGAGGACCAGACACTGAATGCAGCAGCCACTGAGTTCATCCCGTCCAGTCCTTGGTCAGATGCTTGGGAGAGTGTTTGTGTCTTACCCCCAGAGGAAGATCCGAGGGATTCCATGTATCTCCCTGCTTCGGAGTCCAGTGTTCCCGAAGCAGAGGAGATTCCTAAGTCGATTCCGGAAGAGGAGCCCGTTTCAACAGAAAGTCCAAGAGGACAGAGGAAGCGAAGAGCCATAAAGCCTCCCAGAAGATTAACTTACCCACAGATGGGGAGAAGTGCGGAAGACACTGTGGTTACTGTCAGAAGGAGTATGGAAGACCCTGATCCTCCCACTGTTCATTTGGTGGGAGGCAGCCCCAACTTACTCTCTGGCACAGTTAGGCAGGACACTAATGATAGTGTGACCTGTGGGCAGGGAAGTTCACCGCCTCGGTTTTGGTGGGAATTTCCTCTACCAACATCATACGAAACTTTGATTGATGTTGTACGTTCTGTGATTTAAGTTTGTTATCTTTGGGGGACCAAAGAGTTTAAGTGGGGGGAGTGTGTATCGGGGTCTCCTTTAAGGCCCCGGGACTACGTTACCCAGAACCTCGTTCGGCACCCAGAGTGCAGTTAGCCATCGCAGAGACTCATGGGAGGGGTTATTTAAGGAGGAGGCGAGGCGGAGCTCGGTCTCTTTGGACACCGCACTGCAAGCAAGAGTTTCTTCCTGTGCGGATCTGCTGCAGTGCAAGGCCTGAAGCCTGGGCCTTGCGCAACTTCCAAAGAGCCTTCCACCCCACTGCGGAGCCTGGGTGGCATCTGACTTGTCGAGTGAGGACATCAGTTGGATCGGGGACCCGATCGTTGCAGACGCTGTGTGAGGATACACAGCAGGGTGGACGTCCTGGACTGGGATCGCGTCCGGAGTGGTGAGCGGGCACCTGCAGACTGTGCCGTGTTCAGGCCTATAGACTGCATAGGCCCACAGTTTCGTTTATTTGCTGTTCCCCGGGGGGACCGGTAGCAGGACAGAGTTGAAGTGTCCCCCCCCCCCCCAGTATAGTGTTTCAAGTTATTGCCTGGTTGTGGATTACAAAGTACTATTCATCAAGTGCACCACCGAAAGCTGGCATGCGAAGAAATCCCTATAGGAGGTGACTGAGATTTACTCCATGTCAGGCCTGACCGGAGTTAAGATATTGTTCAGTGCGCCATAGGGCGCGCATACCATAATAGCTACGCGTGGTGAAGTACCGCGCAGCGCCATTATTGTGTGCTGTATTGATTTCTGCAGGGCTCTGCAAGCCAGTTGCATGTGTTGTATTCTGCCTATGCTACCTTTGAGATAAGAGTAAACTGTTATATTTAATCCCTCGCTTCAGTGTGTTGTCTTACTGCTAAGAGATTACCCCTTGCAATACTTGTGAATGTGACACAGATATAACCCTAGACTAACTGTGCCAGAGTGGGTCGAGTAAGATTGCCGGGGGTTGGTGGTGCTGCACACAAGGCCCGAAATCAAACCAAGTGGCTCTCTTAACTGGGGGTAGCGCTGCATATATATATATATATATATATATATATATATATATATATATATATATCTTCCTAAAAACTTTCTCCACCTTCCCCACCCCTTGGTACCATAATACATTGGTACCATGCCATAGACTATAGAGTATACCTGGCCACTAAAATATTTGCTTACACAAACAGTGGGTCTTAAGGTAGAACACCAATACCTATTAAGAACAATTAAAAAAAATATATATAAAAAATAAATCACGAAAACTAAAACAAAAGGAGAATTAACAATAAATAATAATAAAAAAAAAGGTAAAATAAAAAACGAACAATAAGAAAAATGAAAAAAATCTGGTCATTATCACACAAAAACAACATGACAAGACAACCACCATAAAACAATGACAAAAACTCAACTTTTAATTAAAAACATCCATAGACTTGTCTCACGAGAAGAGTAAGTGCTAATTTCAATCTGAAAGACAATTAGTTAATGGGAAAAACAAAAAAACAAAACATCTGTACCTCATGTCAACATTTGTAACTTCAATTGTAACTTTTTAATCCATTAATGCCTGTGACAGGTCTCGGATACCCCAGGTGGGCACATCCACCAGACCTGTGTCTCCTGTCCTCCAAACGTACCCGCAGCCTGTAGATTCGCCATAACCAGCCCTTAACCTATCAATCACGAGACAATCCACACAGGTGTTGAGTGTTAAACATGCAGAGCATCAACAGTTTTTTAAAACAAAACATACACTTTTTCACACAGTTAAGGACACTCCCCTTAGCCTTGTCATAGAGGGGGGTAGGGGACAAGGAAGAACCAATGGGAACTGAACACTTGTACATTGAAACAGAGACTACAGTTAAACATAAAGGGATTATGGTAAGCAGGCAGCCCCTCAATACACATCCCCTGTGGAGAGATGTCTCCAGTCCAGACCATTGTCTACATGTCCTGAACCAACACAATTAAACACAGCAACAAGAGAGTGGGGGAGAAGGGATGTAACATTACATTACATTATCTCAATGCCAGCTTGTCCCCAAGTCTCTCAGTCTCTTCTGGGCCATAATCTGTGGGTAAGAGGCCAGCCCACAGTCCCTTCCAAAACACACAGTGACAGTAGGTTCTGTCACAATGCCTGACGA
Source organism: Rana muscosa (assembly GCA_029206835.1). NCBI lineage: Eukaryota > Metazoa > Chordata > Amphibia > Anura > Ranidae > Rana > Rana muscosa. Next base: position 4,693,282 of record CM055123.1, on the reverse strand, counting down.
TTGTTTTATTGTTTTCATTGTTTGCAAACAATTACTAATTAATGAGCTCATGGTACCATGTGATAATCGATTATGCATTTATATTAATCTAACCCCTGCTCTGCTCAATTTGGCCACTGTTGCTCTCATTTTGAAGGACCTGCAAACAAAATACAAACATTAGTATTCAAACTAGTTTAACTTCTTCCATGGTCCCTGGAAAAAGAACACAAAGACAGTTATTACACACAATTATCACAACAATTGACTTTTTAAGTCCCCCAAGTCTTTTCCCATTAATTGTCCAAAGACAAATTGGCCCAGTATATATATGTGTACAAATGTGTGTCCCAAGCGCGTTGAGATCCTACGGGGTTAATGACCGCACCAGCCAAGTAGACACTGGCTGCTAAAAGCGCCTTGAGGCGATTCAGTTCGCATTTGCAGCGCTATAAGAGGATCAAAATCTCTCTGCTCATTAGAGTCATATGCATCGAGGCCCATGGGTAAGACTACGTTTACAAGCATTGTTTAATAATAATAATAATAATTGTAATGCAAGGGGAACAATTACCATATTTTCCTATACTAAGCAGGCAGTATTGGTAAACTTTGCCATATTACTTAATGGCAATGCAATTTGCGTCCAACTACATACAATCCAGAATGGTAGATTAGCCCAGGGGGAAAATATTGAAATGTTCATCCAGTCTTGTTGCCGGCTTTGTTTAGGGTGTGGGCTGTCATTTATAATCTCTTCTTCAGAACTGTGTGATCTGTCCTGGCTGCTATCTTTCATATCAGGCCTTTGCGCTATGCTATCCATGTTCTGGGTGGGGGTTTTAATTTCAGATACCTGTATTTCTGGGGTTTCTTGCTCCATGCTAGCAATGTTAAGGGCTTTACAAAATCCCTGTGCATGTCTATTCCATTTAGAATGTCTGAACTCTCTCTACCTTCCTGTACCTCTGCTTATTACGGATACATCAGCCTTTGACCTGTACTTCCTATCACTGGACTCTTGACAGAAGTCTTGCAGGATATTGACAAAATTTTGGTAGGACCTAGCATTCCTCAGAGCCATTCTAGTGGGATAGCGTACATAACTCTTATTGGCCATTGAGTATATGAAACTTGCATCATCCTCCAATAGGTCAGGACAGTTGAACACTTCCGTATACAATGCAAGATACTCACTGCAGAACAATATTGGGTCAGCTCCTCTCCTAAATTTAATTAGTTGTAAATCACTCATACCGCTATCACGACTGTCCACAATACACTGCAACTCTTTCCTCCGCACCTCTGCATCTGCTAAGTTATCATTAACATGTGAAGAAAACTGGCCTGCCAAAGGTCCTGGTAGCCATGCTTTTAGAAGAGAACGTGCATCCTCATTACTCAAATAGAATTTAAGCACTAGAGCCTCAAATTTATTAGACAGACTCACTGGTGATTCCAGGGTATTAAATTCACCCAGAATCTGGCACAAAGTAAAGCTAGCCATACACTATACGAAAAATCGGGCGAAAATCGGTCGTTCAGACAGTTCTTTCGTTTTTCGAACAGTTAATGGGCACAAAATCGATAATCGTTGGGACGTTTTTGAGCCGAAAAAGGAAGGACAAATTTTCTGCCGAACGAACGATAAATCAGAAGATTAATGTGTTTCCTGTCCGAACTTTCTGCACTAGGTATATGTAAAAAAAAAAAAAAAAAAAAATGTATTTATGTCCACTGAACGATTTATCGGTTATTACATGATGGCAATATCGTTTGCGCTCACGGCAGAACGTTCGTTTTCCGAAAGTTCGTTCAGGCGATTTTTCGTAGAGTGTATTGCCGGGGAATTATGGGACTGTGACGTCATATGGGGCAGGGTCACTGGGTGGCAACACCAGGTGACCATGCCCATGCCTAAAAAAGTGAATGCGCTCCGCTCATACGGCATTACAGCCAGAGATAGCGACGAGTCAACATCTCCAGGAGAGAAGAGGGAAGAAGTCAACAAAGAAGACCGGGCCCCCGCTAGCAAAAAGAGCTGGAATGAGATAGCGGAGGACCGGCAGAAGGAAGAAAGAACCGGAGAGCGAGAGAAGAACCTGAGAGTGCGGAGATGACACCGGAGACCCCCGAAGTCAGAAGAGACCCCCCGAAGTTTGAAGAAGACCACCGAAGTCAGAAGAAGACCCCCGGAGCTGACTAATAAATTACTTAAAAAACCTGTGTAGTGTTTTTATTGCCATTTTTTTCACCAGGTGAATGGGTAGGGGTACGATGTACCCCATACTCATTCACATAGGGTGGGGGGCCAGGATCTGGGGGCCCCCTTATTAAAGGGGGCTCCTGGTTTCCGATAAGCCCACCGCCCGCATACCCCGACAACCAATGGCCAGGGTTGTCGGGAAGAGGCCCTGTCCTCATCAACATGGGGGCAGGGTGCTTTGGGGTGGGGGGGGCCGCAGTGCGCCCCCCTGCCCCAAAGCACCCACCCCCCCATGTTGAGGGCATGCGGCCTGGTACGGTTCAGGAGGGAGGGGGGCCGCTCTCTCGTCCCCCCCTCTTTTCCTGCGGCCTGCCAGGTTGCGTGCTCGGATAAGGGTCTGCTATGGACTTTGGGGGGACCCCCACGCCGTTTTTTTGGCGTAGGGGTTCCCCTTAAAGTCCATACCAGACCTAAGGGCCTGATATGCTCTTGGAGGTGAACCCCTGACGTTTTTTTTTTTTTATTTGGCGTGGAGTTCCCCCTCAAGATCCCTGTTCAGAACGCAACACATGTGCGAATCAGATGCGTGCCCACAGAACATAATGGGCCTGAATTCGCACCTGAGCCGCACCGCAATGCCTAGAGAACGCACACGTTTTTTTGGCAATGTGTACTGCGAATGCATCGCACATATGTGAACCAGCCTCATTGGAATCAATGTATTTTATAATGTTATGCGAATTGGATGCAGTGTAAGCCGCAACCAATTCGCATAGGTGTGAACGGGGCCTAAAAGTTTGCTCTTCATATTACAGTCCATGTTGCACCTCTGAAGCTGTTTTTGTAGCTCACTGTTTCTTCCTGACAAATTGCCTGTAGTAGAGCGCAATGCATCCATCTCAATACTGGAGGCTGTTGCAACCTTTAGAAGGTTTTCACAAATTTTCTCTGTGTCCTCCCCGAGACGTCTCCTCTCTACTTCCCACTTCCTCCCCCCCGATTGCTCAGACATAAATTTAATTCTGAGCAACACTGCAATTTCATTTGCCAACCTCTCTTTCTTCACTTTCTTTGTTAGCTGTTTACCCAATAATCTGCTATTATGTTGCTGACACTGAGACATTAGTACAATACACTGGCTTTTAAGAGGTTCATCTGCACATGAATGATAACTGGCAGAGACATATATTTTAACATATGTATACACAAGTTCCATTTCACAACTATACAATCCACACAATAAACAATTCTATTAGTACTAACGTTCCAACACTGCACTGAGCAACAAACCAAACTCAATTATCTTTAGCTCTTACAACTCACAAATAATAAAAAAAAAATCGCTCTTCTAGCATTCAATATTCTTCATTCATTACCACTTTTACCTGATCACATTCAAAAAGATTAAACTTTTGCATATCCATAGAAAAGACTCACCACACTTGCAGCCCTTCTGGTTTCTGTGGTGTTATCAGCTGGCTTTACAACGAGAGATTCATAGTCCTGCTTGTCCTTATGAAACCGTGAATCTGAGCACTTCTGTCCTGTAGATTCTATGCGGCTTTTAGGATTACCACAAGCTTTCTGGGGTGCCAAATGTAAAATATACTCTATTTGGGGTGTCTAGCTTCCAATAAAAGGATGACTAACTCTAAAGCCCTGTACACACGATCGGTTTGACTGATGAAAACCGTCCGATGGATGGTTTTCATCAGACCAACCGATCGTGTATGGGACCCATCGGTCTTTTTTCCATCGGTTTTAAAAAATAGAACATGTTTTTAATTTTTCCGATGGATAAAAAACCGATCGAAAACTCAGATCGTCTATGGGCAAGTCCATCGGATCAAAAACCCACGCATGCTCAGAATCAAGTCGACGCATGCTCAGAAGCATTAAACTTCATTTTTCTCGGCTCATCTGAGTGTTTTACGTCACTGCGTTTGGAACGGTCGGTTTTTTGACTGATGGTGTGTGGGCAAGACTGATGAAAAACAGTTTCATCGGATTTTCGATGGACAAATCCATCGGACGAAAATCCATAAGGTTATCCGATCGTGTGTACAGGGCTTTAGACTAAGAGTTGTATTTACTTACAATAGGGATATCAATAAATTACAATTATAAATAAGGAGAGGGAAGATGGGGTAACAGGGTAAGAAAAGGTTCTTACAGGTCTAACACTCATACACATGCATTCTCTCTGAATCTCTCAGGCCAGGGTCGTTTTTATCCAGACTTGAGACCCACACCCCAGCTGGGGGACGGGGGGGGGGTGCAGGTGGGGGTGTTGGTCATCACGGCCATTGAACACAGTTGAACCAAAGTTTGTTCCTTTCCCAGGCTCAACTTCAGTTCCTTTGAGCAGTTTATCACACAGGATGTCCATCCAATTCATCACCCTTCAGGCACCATGCTGGCCAGGTGTAAGGGGGCAATTGAATATCCTCAGGAGTCCCGTCGGTTAGATAATGATGACCGTTTGCCTTGTTCTAGCCATGTTTACTGCAGACTAGGGATGAGCTGAACACCCCCCATTTCGGTTCGCAACAGAACTTTCGAACAGATCGAAAGTTTGCGCAAACTTTAGAACCCTATTAAATAGAATAGACTTGAACGTTCGAAATATTATTATAACGGTCTAATAAGCTAGTTATTGTCCTAAAAAGGGTTTGGGGACCCGGGTCCTGCCCCAGGGGACATGTATCAATGCAAAAAAAAGTTTTAAAAACTGCAGTTTTTTCGGGAGCAGTGATTTTAATGACGCTTTAAAAAAAAAAGTGATGGTGGTGGTGTTGGTTGGGGTGGAGGTGGTGTTGCCACAACACTGTAAGCCCTCATAGTTACTCTTGGTGGGTGCAGGAATGGGCCCTGCTGTGAATTATTAGATCAAGAATTGTAATTACATGCCCCTGTTGAACAGGGGCATAAAAATTGGGCCTTAGGCCCTGGTGCAACAACACTGCAACCCCTCACAGATACTGTAGTTGGAGCGCAGCAATGAGCCCTGCTGCAAAGTGTTGCATCAAAAATTGTAATTATATGCCCCTGTTAAACAGGGGCAGGAAAATTGGGTCTTAGGTACTGGTGCCACAACACTGCAACCCCTCACAGATACTATAGTTGGAGTGCAAAAACGAGCCCTGTTGCAAAGCATTGCATAAAAAATTGGGCCTTAGCCACTGGTGGAGGTGCCCAGAAACAAAAATGTTCTTACAAGCTATCAGCATGATCATTGAGGAGGAAGAGGATAGTCACTCATCATAGCAGGATAGTCACTCAGCATCAGCATTGGCAGTCTTGAAGGGATCTGACATTTCCAAAAAAATTATTCGGTTACATCAGCATCAGGTGCTTGGTAGCTGGTGGTGATCCAAGACTGATTCATTTTTATGAACGTCAGTCGATCAACCGAGTCGGTGGACAGGCGCACCCTGTGATCGGTTACAAAGCCTCCAGCAGCACTGACTGTGCGTTCCGAAAGAACGCTGGATGCAGTACAGGCCAGTAGCTCAATTGCATACTGTGCAAGCTCTGGCCAGTGATCCATCCTCAAGACCCAGTAACCCAGAGGATTTTCTGTGGGAAAAGTGTCCAAATCTGATCTTGCCCCTAGGTATTCCTGCACCATGTAAACCAGACGCTGACGATGGTTGCTGGAACCGATCATACCTTGGGGCTGTGGACTAAAAAATTGTCTGAACGCAACGGTCAGTCGGCCACCTTCTCCACCGCTCCTTCTTTGACTGACTGAAGCCTCAGCAACACGTTGTCCAGGACCAGGAATTTGTAATCTCCCTGTCTCTGGGAACGCGTTGCACAGACCTTTCTGCAAGGCCTCTTGAAGATGCTTCATCCTCTGCTCCCTCTGCAACGCTACGATAAGGTCCGCAACCTTACCCTTGTAACGTGGATCAAGGAGGGTTGCCAGCCAGTAATGATCCCTCTCCTTGATCGCACGAATACGAGGATCCTTCCGCAGGCTTTGCAGGATCAGGGAGGCCATGCAGCGTAGGTTTGCTGAGGCATTCGATGCGGAGTCCTCTGGATCATTGAGGATGACATTATCCGCAGCCACCTCCTCCCAGCCACGTACAAGTCCATCTGTGTCTTGGGACTGTAATTGATCCCTTGAAGACTGCTGCTGATGCTGAGTGCTAGTCTCCACCTCCATGCTGACACAATCCTCCTCCTTCTCCTCCTCCTTGTCCTCTTCCTGTGTCATAGGCGGGCCAGCTGGAACACTGTCTGTATAAAGGGGGCCTTGAGAGGTAAGGAAGTCCTCCTCTTCCTCCCTCTGTTCTGCCTCAAGTGCCTTGTCCATTATTCCACGCAGCGTGTGCTCCAACAGGTGGACAAGAGGGACAGTGTCACTGACGCATGCACTGTCACTGCTCAGCATCCTTGTGGCCTCCTAAAATGGTGCCAGGACAGTGCATGCATCCCTGATCATGGCCCACTGGCGTGGGGAAAAAAAACCAAGCTCCCCTGACCCTGTCCTGGTGCCATATTGCAACAGATACTCATTGATGGCCCTCTGCTGCGTGTGCAGCCGCTGCAGCATGGCCAACGTAGAGTTCCACCTGGTGGGCATGTCACAGATTAGGCGGTTCTTGGGCAGGTTCAATTCCTTTTGTAGGTCAGCCAGCCGAGCACTGGCATTATATGACCAGCAGAAATGCACCCAGACTTCCCTGGCCTACCTCAGGACCTCCTGAAAGCCCGGGTACCTGCCCAAGAACCGCTGCACCACCAAGTTAAGGATGTGAGCCAAACAGGGCACATGGGTCAGTTGTCCCTGTCGGAGGGCTGCCCCAGTGTGGCACCTGTCCCCCAAGCACACCAGCTCAAGCACCGCATGGCATCTTTTTGCCTGCGTACTTTCGTAGCCCCTTGAACACCTACGGAGCACCGCTGGTTCCGAGGACAAAGCACAGGAAGAGGCCATGGAGGAAGAAGAAGAGGAGGGGGTGGAGGACAGAGGTGTGTCAGAATCACCAATAGTAACATTTTAGAGGCGTGGTGGCGGAACAACCTCCAACACTACTGCACCTTGTCCTACATTCTTCCCAGCTGCCAGCAGAGTCACCCAATGTGCCGTGAAAGATAGGTAACGTCTCTGTCCATGCCTGCTGGACCATGAGTCAGCGGTAATATGCACCTTACCGCTGACCGCCCTGTCCAGTGAGGCCAAGACATTGTCTTCCACATGCTGGTAGAGAGCCGTAATCGCCTTTCGTGAGAAAAAGTGGCGTTTGGGAACCTGCCACTGAGGAACCGCACATTCAACAAACTCACGGAAAGGGGGCAGAGTCTACCAACTGAAAAGGCAGCAGTTGAAGTGCTAGCAACTTAGCCAAGCTAGCATTCAAACGCTGGGCATGTGGATGGCTGGGAGCGAACTTCTTTTGGCAGTGCAGCAGCTGGGGCAGGGAAATTTGCCTGGTACAATCGGATGTCGGTGTACCGAAAGGAGATTGTCCGCGAGAATTTGGCTGTGACTGTGACACACCTAATTCTACACCTTCATTCCTCTCAGTGCAGGTTTCAAAGAGGACTGAAGGTATAGTGGGGTTGGAGATCCCAGCTGATGAGGAGCAAGGAGAGGTCCGCTTTGTCCTTTGGTGTGGGTCTTGTACGCCTGCCAACGGACTGCATGGCAGGTCGACATATGTCTGGTCAAGCACGTGATGCCCAAGCGGCTGATGTTTTGGCCACGTGAGATACGCTTCAGACATATGTTGCAAATGGCAACGGTGCGATCTGCTGCACACGTCTGAAAAAAGGCCCACACCAAAGAACTTTTGGAATAACACGCAGAGACAGCAGCGCCCTGCACATGCGGAGCTCTGCGGTGTGATGCAGTCGGTGTTCTGCCCTTAAGCTGGCCCCTGGAGGGCATCCTGCCTCGTTGGAGATGTGCATCCTCCTCTCTCCTATCAGGCACCCATGCGGAGTCAGTGACCTCATCATCCCCTCCCTCCTCATCACTGGAGCAAATCTGACAGTATGCTGCAGCTGTGAGAACATGACTGCCAGATAGCTGTCCTTGTTGGGCACCCCCTCTCTCTGAGCTCACGTTACTACCCCCTCTCTCTGGGCTCACGTTACTGCCTTCCTCTAGCTGGGTTCCATCATCGGACCCTTCAAAACGCTGGGCATCCTCCTGGAGCATGTACCCAACACTGTGGTCAAACAGTTCTGGGGACTCCACTTAGCCGAGGGAAGAGGCCGGTTTGGCAGCCGCTTTGCCAGACAAAGTACCCTGAGCCTGGGTGAGAGGATGAGGAGGATGAGGACGGCTTGGTCATCCACCAAATCATGGGCATGTTGAGGCTCAACATGGCCAGCTGCCAAAAAGAAGGACAAGCGTGTCCCACGGCCACGTGCTGATGAGTAGTGATGGACGAACATCTAAAGCCTCGTACACACGATCGGATATCCTATGGATTCTAATCCGATGGTTTTGTCCATCGGAAATCCGATGAAGCTGACTTCCATCAGTCTTGCCTACACACCATCAGTCAAAAAACCGACCGTTCCAAACGCGGTGGCGTAAGACACTCCGATGAGCCGAGAAAAATGAAGTTCAATGCTTCTGAGCATGCGTCGACTTGATTCTGAGCATGCGTGGGTTTTTTATCCGATGGACTTGCCCATAGACGATCTGAGTTTTCAATCGTTTTTTTATCCATCGGAAAAATTTAAAACATGTTATATTTTTTAAAACCGATGGAAAAAAGACCGATGGGTCCCATACGCGATCGGTTTGTCTGATAAAAACAATCCATCGGACGGTTTTCATCGGTAAAACCGATCGTGTGTACAGGGCTTCTGGGGACGGTTCGTGAACGCGCACAAATGTTCGCGAACCGCAGGTTCGCGGCGGGTCCCATTCATTTTAATGGCAGGCGAACATTAAAAACCTCCAGGTCATATTTGCAGCCACAAAATACTTACTAGCTGTGCACACATAGTCCCACAACATGGACACTGACATACCAGAAGTATTAAGCGAATCTGCAATCGACAACGACAAGCATTCTTTTTTTATCTATGAAATTTCATCAATTTAGGAGCGCATGAAGGCCATGGAGGAGAGGCAAGGCCAGGCTATGAAAGGGCTTCAGGAGATGATCCTACTATTGGAAAAGTTGCCATATTTTTTTTTTTTATAAGTTATTGTAGCGGGTATCCCAAATTTAGGGGTGACCTGAGCAATAGTTGGCTCGGGTCTTCTAATTGTTTGGACTCTGCCTTGTTGCTGTTTCACCTGGCGTGCAGTTCCTCTTAGGTGTATAGGTGGTGCTGACACTTGTACCCGGGGTTGAACCACAGGTGATGGAGTGGCTATTGGGTGTCTCTCGGCAACCGTGCAGTGGGCGTGGTCTACCCACTGTGCATGCCGGAAGAGGGTACAAAAGGGGCAGACGCCATTGTTCTGGGCGCGAATACCCGGGGGCCTGTACCCAGAGGAGTGTATCCCCTCGAGTGGGGATACGAGCATTGACTGTGGGGTCTCGGGCACCTTCAGCCTGAGGCTACGGAGTTCCAGGTAGGCCCAGTACCTTTAACTGGGTCTACAAAGCCAGAAAGGAAACCCAGGGTGCCCAGGTGAGGGCGACCGCTCTGACTAAGAGGAAGCCAGGGGAGGATCGGTCCCATAACAGGAGGCGAGTGATAAAGATTGCGGTCTTGGGAGAGGTCTGGTGACCTGTCGGAGGGAAGGATTCCTTGCTCCGCAGACTGCCTTTGCGGAGTGCTGCTACCTAAGGAGGGATCTCCTTGACTTTGTCCTTGGAGGGGACTAAGTCACTATTCGAGCTACATGCTGGCTGCTAGTGCCATTGGGTGACTATCCGGGTGAGCTGTACCCACTCGTGACCGAGTGGCGATGAAGCCAAGAGTGTGCCTGAATCAGTTCTATCTGCTAACCCCTTTCTCTTTTCAACTCGCCGGTTACTGAAGCATAAAAGGAAAATAAACTTGTGTTGGAGTTGAAGCGTGGTGTGGACATTGGCCTTCTTTGGGAAAGGTAAAGACTTGCCTCTAAACTCTAGAGGGGAGAACCAGTGGAAGGAAGCAACTCGCTGCGGACCCAAAAATATGACACCGCTCAACCTCTTCAAACAGGAGGGTACGGACATATAGTACGGTGTGCTTTTTTCTACAAGTGAGCCAAAGGTAGAAAAAAGGTCCGTGTTCTGCATTATATAAATCGTTTATACAGTTATGCATATACATGGTCTATTGGTCACATGTGTTTGAATTCCTCAGAGATCCATGCCTCTTTCATTTTTATAAATGTGAGGTAGTCAACGCTGTCGTGAGCTAGGCAAGTGCGCTTATCGGTCACTATCCCCCCTGCTGCACTGAACGTCCTTTCGGACAGGACACTGGACGAGGGGCAAGCCAACAGTTCCATTGCAAATTGTGCAAGCTCTGGCCAGAGGTCAAGCCTGCGCACCCAGTAGTCCAGGGGTTCATCACTTCTCAGAGCGTCCACATCGGCCGTTAACCCGATGTAGTCGGACACCTGTCGGTCTAGGCGTTCCCTGATGCTGGATCCGGATGACACCTGTCGATGGGTCGGCTGAAAGAATGATCTCATATCAGAAGTGACCAACACATCTTCAAACCGCCCTCTTCTTGCAGGCGCTGTTGGATTGGTACCTGCAACTGTTTCTCAGGAAGTGCAAATTCCTCTGCCAGCGCATGCAAAAGCAGAATGCAGCATTTCTCTAAGCAAGGCCTGGAAGTGCTCCATTCTGACAGCCCTCTGTGATGGTGGTAACATTTCCGGCATTTTTTGTTTGTACCGGGGGTCTAAGTACGTTGCCACCCAGTACTGGTCCTTGCCCTTTATGCTTTTTGTACAGGGGTCCCTCTTAAAACACTGGAGCATAAGGGCCCCCAATTGCACTAAACTGGAAGCGGCGTGGTGGCCTGGCTCCTGCTCATCATCCAGGATAATGTCGTCCTCGTTCCCCTCCCCCCATCCACGGACAACAACAGGGATCCCAGAAAGGTTTAAAGCATGCTCTTCTTGCTCCTCCTCATCCGCCCCGGCACCATCCTCCTCTGACTCCTCTTCAGACTCCTGTTGTTGACTTGTCTCAGATAGAGTAGCCCCCCCTGGGAGTTCATCCAGCATTGCGACTGCCTCACCTTCCTGCTCCTGCTCCTCGACGGCTTAATCAATGACACGATGCAATGCACGCTCCATAAAGAAGGAGTCAGGTACGATGTCACTGATGGCGCCATGGCTGCGACTGACCAGTTTGGTGATCTCATCAAATGGCCGCAGAAGTCTGCATGCGTCGCGCATGAGCAGCCACTGGCGCGGTGAAAAAAAAACAAGCTCCCCAGAACCTGTTCTGCAGCTGAGTTCGTACAGGTAGTCGTTAACTGCACATTTCTGCTGGAGCAGCCTATCAAGCATATACAAGGTTGAGCTCCATTGCGTAGGGCAGTCACAAATAAGACGTCTGACCGGCAGATTGTGTCGCCGCTGAATGTCAGCAAGGCGAGCCATGGCCGTGTAAGATCTTCTGAAATGGGCCGAGATTTTCCTTGCCTTCTGCAAGATGTCCTGGACCCCAGGGTATTTGACAACGAATCGCTGCACGACCAAGTTTAAGACGTGTGCCATGCATGGCACGAGTGTAATTTTGCCCTGTTTCAACGCGCTCAGCAGATTGGCACCATTGTCGCACACCACTTTACCAACTGTCAAATTGAGCGGTGTTAGCCACGGATCTGCCTGTGAACGCAAAGCTGAAAGGAGTGCAGGGCCAGTGTGACTCTTGGCTTCCAGGCACAACAGACGCAGCACAGCATGGCAACGTCTCACCTGGCATGTCGAATAGGTTCTGGGGATCTTGGGCGGCGCAGCGGAAGAGATGGTAGCAGCGGAAAAGGAGGAGTTAGCCAAGGAGGAGAGGGAGGATGGAGTAAGTGGAGGAGAAGAAAAGGCAGGCCTGCATGCAATCCGTGGCGGTAAAACCAAATCTACACGGGTGCCACGGGTTACATGCTTGACGGCCGTCAGAAGGTTCACCCAGTGGGCAGTAAAAGTTATATACCTTCCCTGCCTGTGTTTGCTAGACCACGTGTCTGTGGTCAGATGTATCTTGGCACTGACACTGTGTGCCAGAGATACATTCACTTGCCGCTGAACATGACCATATAGCTCTGGGATGCCCTTCTGTGAGAAATATTTCCTTCCTGGGACCTTCCATTGTGGTGTTCCAATGGCCACAAATTTTCAAAAGGCCTCTGAGTCCACCAGTTTATATGGCAGTAGTTGGCAGGCTATCAGTTCTGACAAGCCAGCGGTCAACCGTTGGGCAAGAGGGTTATCCGGCGTCATAATTTTTTTACGCTCGAACATTTGGTCCACGGAAGCCTGCCTTTTTCCAGAAAAACGTGAGGACGGCATGATGGAAGGTGGAGTGGGGGATAATTGTGAGAAGAGAGGAGAAGGAGAAGTAGAAGAGGCTGGACGGTGAGAGCCTGGAGTGTGGATTTGTGGGTTCTGATGGCGTTGCTCCCACTGGGCTTGGTGATGGGAGTTCATGTGCCTTCTTAAGGCGGTCGTCCCTAGGTGAGTGTTGGGCTTACCGCGACTTATGCGTTGACTGCAAAGGCTGCAGATGGCAACACTATTGTCCGCAGCGGACACGTTAAAAAAAGCCCACACTGCGGAGCCATGTGCCGGCGTCCTGGGAGCGCCAGATGTGACCGTACATGGTTGATGGCTCACTCCTGATACATTAGCAGTCTGGTTTGTTCCTCCTGTGCAATGTAAGTTCCGCCTGCTTCTCCTCCCTATCTGCTGGTCCATCTCTCCCTCTGAACTCCCCTCCTCTTCCTCTCTTGTGGGCACCCACGTGACGTCCCTAGACACGTCATCATCTACGTCATCTTCCCCACCACTATAATTAGAGATCTCGGAGTAGGCAGCAACAGTGGGGACCAACCTCCTTGGGCTGATCTGGGTACTGTCGTCAGACTGCTGAGTGGCGGTTGTTGCTACCTCCTCTTCCTGATCCAATGCCAAGAACTCCTGCGCATCGGAAATGTCTTGTGATGGATCGGAAAATTATTCTTGTGACTCAAGTGGAGGGTATATGGTGGTGGTGGTGTTGGTGGTAGTGTCTTTGGACACACAGCAGAGAGTGAAGAGGGTGCAGATAGAGAGGATGAGGAGGGTGCAGAAGAATAAGGCTGAGTGAGCCATTCAACCAAGTCTGGTGCATCCTTTGACGTAATCGAACGCACCTTCTGCAACTTCCCACTTTGGCTCAAGCCTAGTGCTCCTGCCCTACCCCTACCACCCCTGCGGAAGGGCCTGCCTCTTCCTCTGCCTGTCATTTTTTAAATGACCCTGTGACAAAAGTCTCTAGAGAAGTGCAGTATATGTGGAAGAAGGTATATATCACCCCGCTTCAATCTGTCGTTTTGGGGGGCCACTGGTCTATCACACCAGTTATAATACTTTTTTCTAATTGCGTTTGTCACTCTTTGTAGTTGTAGTATTGCTGCAGAACCGCTCAGCAGTCACAATGCTGCACAATAGAAAGGCACTATAATATGCTTTCTATATTTGAAAGTATTTTATACGTGTATTACACCCCTATATAATGCACACCTAATAGTACACCTATACCAGTCCTTAAAAGGACTTTTGTGGACCTATAATCGTTAGCGATTTGTGTAGCTACAGTCTGTCCCTGCGACACACAGCAACCTCTCCCTACACTGACAAAAGAGCTGCAGAACCGCTCAGCAGTCACAATGCTGCATAGTAGAAATGCACTATACTATGTTTTCTATATTTGAAAGTATTTTAGACGTGTATTACACCCCTATATACTGCACACCAAATAGTACACCTATACCAGTCCTTAAAAGGACTTTTGTGGACCTATATTAGCGATTTTTGTAGCTACAGTCTGTCCCTGCGACACACAGCCACCTCTCCCTTCACTGACAAAAGACAGCTGCAGAACCGCTCAGCAATCCCAATGCTGCACAGTAGAAATGCACTATACTATGCTTTCTATATTTGAAAGTATTTTATACGTGTATTACACCCCTATATACTGCACACCAAATAGTACACCTATACCAGTCCTTAAAAGGACTTTTGTGGACCTAATAGCTAGTGATTACAGTCTGTCCCTGCTACACACAGCAACCTCTCCCTACACTGACAAAAGACAGCTGCAGAATCGCTCAGCACTGCAGTCATAATGCTGCACAATAGAAATGCACTATAATATGCTTTATATATTTGAAAGTATATTATAAGTGTATTACACCCCTATATACTGCACACCAAACAATAGTACACCTATACCAGTCCTTAAAGGACTTTTGTGGACCTAATAGCTAGTGATTACAGTCTGTCCCTGCTCCACACAGCAACCTCTCCCTACACTGACAAAAGACAGAATGTAAAATGGCAGCCAGATCAGGTCTATTTATAAGGTAGGGGGTATGTCCATGTGCTGAAATGTCTCAATTGGCTGTCCTGTAGACATGTGCGATTAGTTTCGTACGAATCGAAAATTCGTACGAATTTTTCGAAATTCCTACATTTGGACGAATCCGAATTACGAATTTTTACGGATACGAATTCTGTACGAAATACGAAGTTTCGTTTACGAATTTTGGCTCCAAATTATCAAACTACCAAATAAGACATAAAGATTCGACAAAGCAATAGGTAAATATTTTTGGGTCGAATGTGACTAACCTTAACTCTACTCTATTAGTCCAAGATTATTCTACATAGAGAGAAAAGATTCGACATAGAGAGAAAAGATTCGACATTATAGAGAGAAAAGATTCGACATAGAGAGAAAAGATTTGACATTATAGAGAGAAAAGATTTGACATAGAGAGAAAAGATTCAACATTATAGAGAGAAAAGATTTGACATTATAGAGAGAAAAGATTCGACATACGACGCCGCAATCGTACATTTCCGGTCGAATCATTCGTTCGTTCCGGTCGAATCGTTCGTTATACGTGTCATACGAAATTCGGATTTCGTACGAATCCGAAGTGAATTCCGTACACGAATTACGATTTTTTTTTAATACGAAACGGAACAGAACAAAACAAATTTTTCGACGGCTCCCATGTCTACTGTCCTGTACCACATGATGGATGTGTCATGGGTCAAAGTTCTTCACAATGTAAAAGAATATGGCGGCCGCGAACAGCGCAATATGTCCGCCGGTTTGGCTAATAGCGAACGTGCAAAGTTCGCCGCGAACCGACCGTGGGGCGAACCGCAAGGCCATCACTACTGATGAGGATGCACCGTGTCCACGACCAGCACTGTTGCCTCTAGACACAGAGCCTGCTTGCCCTCCTTTATTGCCTCGTGACTGTCTGCCTCTCTTTGTTTGCCTTCCAGACATACTAATGGCCTGCAGTGAGGTGTAGCTGCACAAAGGTGGGATGTATATATATATATTGTGACAGCAGGAAGGTAAAGTCACCTGGTTGCATCCAGGAGGGTAGGTATATTTCTCCCAGATTCAGGCTTTATGCCGACTTATACAACTAGGGAGAGAGTTGATGAAGCCCAGCTGAGGCTAGTGGGCTCATGGATGATTCATACCTCTAGGGAGAGTGCTGGGCGTCGTGCAGGCAGGGAGTTGATGAGACCAGCTGAAGCTTGTCAGCTCGTTTAAGGCCTCTATAAAAACTCCCAGCTTCATTAGGTGTTTGCTCATGCCTGGACCCAGACCTGTGTGGACTGTCTAGGGAGAGTGAACCCCTGTGCGGTGAGACAAAGCCTGTGTGGCTATTTGTTTGGACATTTACTAAACCAGGGACTTAGGGACTAGGACAGCACCAGGCTGATCCCAGTTGTTAGTTTAGGAAACCTGCATGTTTAGTCAGAGGTCAAGCTGACCAGGATTTATTTTGTTTATGTTTCTTTTTGCTTTGCTGTGTTTTTGTCACTGTAAATAGAGAAATAAACCGCACCTTTTGATCTTGAAAACCACAACCTCCGTCTGCTGGGCCTGTTTTTGTGTGGGGAGCCCATCCAGGGGGTCACACACACCCGCTACCGAGCTAACCCCCTCACAGTTGGTGGAGAACCAGTGGCAGTTTTTTTTTTAAGCCAGCATGGAGGAGATACTGAAACAGCTGGCTCTAGCAAATGCCAATCAACAGCAGACAAATGCAGGTTTGCAAAAGAGCCTTGCAGCTCAACAACAGAGCTTCGCAGCCCAGCAACAAGCCCAGCAGCAATCTGAGGCCCGCTTCATAGACCTGTTGCAGAAGCAAGAGCAGAGACTACAACAACAGATGGAAGCAGTAATGCAGCAACGTCCGCAGACCAGTGAGGAAAGCCGTCCCACTAATACCGCGTCCTTTGGGGTGAGTCGTTTATTGACAAAAATGACTGGAGAGGATGATCCAGAGGTATTTTTGACCACATTTGAAAGGACTGCTGAAAGAGAAAAGTGGCCTGAGGAGCAGTGGGCTGGACTGGTGGCTCCTCTGTTAACTGGTGAATCGCAGAAAGCTTACTATGACCTAGAGCCTGACCAAGCAAAAGACTATGTGATGCTAAAAGCTGAAATATTGGCAAGGCTGGGTGTCACCCTGGCTGTCCGGGCTCAGCGTGTGCATAACTGGACTTTCCAGCTTGGAAAACCCCCCAGGTCTCAAATGTATGATCTCATTCACCTGAGCAGGAAGTGGCTACAGCCAGAGACTTTGTCCGCACCGGAGATTGTGGAACGTGTTGTGATGGATCGTTTCTTGAGAGCTCTTCCTACCGCCATTCAAAAGTGGGTAAGCCATGGAGACCCAGAAACGGCCGGTAAACTTGTGGATCGTGTAGTGAGATACTTGGCTGCAGAGAACCTGACGGCCTCTTCCAGAGACTCTCGGACTTTCCACCCTAAGACCAGACCATCCCCAGGGGCGGATAAGATGATTCCAAGGGGTGAGGGTGGAGAGAGTGAGAGGGTGGGAGCTCTGCCCAGGGTTTGGCGAGAACAGCCTGGGAAGTCGGGGGCTCAAAAGGCAGCCAAAAGGATTGTTTGCTACCGCTGCCGGCAAGCGGGACATATTGCAGCAAATTGCCCGGTTGTGGAGGAACCCATGCAATGTGACTTTCTGACGGACAGACGTCAGTCGCTGTGTGCGACAGTCGCATGCACTGCCATTCGGGGAACTGAGAAACATTTATGCAAAATGTGTATTAATGGTAGAAATGTTGTGGTATTACTGGATTCAGGTAGCCTTGTGACCCTGATAAAGGCTGAATTAGTTAAAACAGAGGTCTCTGGGAATAGCAAGGTAGCTGTTATTTGTGTGCATGGGGACACCCGAGAGTATCCAGTGACTACAGTGTGTTTCAAGACCCCCAAAGGTACCCTCTCTCATCCAGTGGGGTTAGTATCTCAATTACCGCATGATGCCATTGTGGGAAGTGATTTTTCGAAGTTCTGGGAACTGTGGGATGATCCTGAGCCCCCCACTGGTGCCCCTATGTACCAGGAAGGTGATAGCCAGAACTCCTCTGAGAGTGGTGAGGACTCTCCAGAATTTCCCTTGTCAGTATTGGCAGGCGAGACTCAAGAAACTGGAGAGGAGCCCACCTCCTCAGACGAAAACCTACCGTCTGTGGAGTTTTCTGATCTTGAGGTTCACAGGGAAAATTTTGCCACAGAACAGTTAAAAGACCCCGCCCTAATAAAGGCACGGGAAAACGTAGTGGAAATAGATGGCGAGTTAGTGAACCCAGATAATACCTGCACTTACCCATACTTCAGCGTAGAGAAGGACCTACTGTATCGGGTGGCAAAAAGGGCAGAAGAAACCGTTGAGCAGCTTGTGGTGCCCAAACCTTACAGGAAGTTGGTGTTGGAGTTGGCCCATGGGCACATTCTTGGAGGTCATCTGGGGACAGAGAAAACCCGAGAGAGGGTATTACAGAGATTCTATTGGCCTGGGGTGATGAAGGACATAGAAAATTATTGTTCCTCCTGCCCTGTGTGTCAGAGGTCGGCCCCGATGCCACATTTCCGTAGCCCGCTGGTCCCTCTACCCATCATTGAGGTCCCGTTTGAGAGGATCGCAATGGATTTGGTAGGTCCTATAATCAAGTCCGCTAGGGGGCACCAGTACATATTAGTTATAATGGACTATGCCACCCGTTATCCAGAAGCGATCCCTCTCCGAAATACCTCGGCCAAAACCATAGCCAAAGAGCTATCTCTTGTTTTTAGCCGGGTGGGTATTTGTAAAGAACTGCTTACGGACCAAGGTACACCCTTTATGTCCCGGGTTATGAAAGAGCTGTGTAAATTGTTCAAAGTGACGCAATTGCGTACGTCTGTGTATCACCCCCAAACCGATGGGCTGGTTGAAAGATTCAACAAAACCCTAAAACAAATGTTGAAGAAAGTGGTGGATAGAGATGGAAAGGATTGGGACTGTCTACTTCCTTATTTGATGTTTGCTATTAGGGAGGTGCCCCAATCCTCTACGGGATTCTCCCCCTTTGAGTTACTGTATGGGAGACACCCAAGAGGGCTGTTGGATATTGCCAAGGAAACTTGGGAAAGTGAGAGTTCTCCCCACAGGAGTGTGATTGAGCATGTCGCCCTGATGCAAGATCGAATTGCACAGGTAATGCCCATCGTGAAGGAACATTTGGCCCAAGCGCAGTTGGCACAGCAGAGAGTGTACAACCGTGGAGCCAAGACCCGTACCTTTTCCCCGGGGGATAGGATATTGGTACTTGTCCCTACGGTTGAAAGTAAATTCCTTGCCAAATGGCAAGGCCCCTACGAGATAATGGAAAAAGTGAGCGAAGTGAATTACAAGGTCAGACAACCAGGAAGGCGAAAGCCCGAACAGATCTATCACGTTAATCTGTTGAAAGCCTGGAGGGATAGAGAGTCCCTAGTCGCAGAAACTTGGTCACCAGCTCAAACTGGTTGCGTGATTCCGGAGGTTGGAATAGCAGCCACCTTGTCACAACCCCAACAACAGGAGGTTAAGGAGTTTGTGCTTCGCAACAAGGAGGTGTTCTCTGAGCTGCCGGGACAAACATCTGGGGTAGAGCATGATATTATTACCCCGCCCGGTGAAAGGGTGAAGTTAAAACCCTATCGGATCCCAGAGGCCCGACGGGAGGCAATACGGGAGGAAGTACAGAAAATGCTGAACTTAGGGGTGATAGAGGAGTCCCAAAGTGATTGGTCTAGTCCCATTGTGTTGGTGCCTAAACCGGATGGGAGCTGGCGATTTTGTAACGATTTTCGTCAGTTGAACAAAGTTACAAAATTTGACACCTACCCCATGCCACGTATAGATGAGTTGATCGACCGGCTGGGAACAGCCCGATACATGACGACTCTTGACCTCACAAAAGGGTATTGGCAAATTCCCCTGGCCAAGTCGGCCAAAGAGAAAACCGCATTTGTAACCCCAGACGGGGCGTTCCAATATAAGAGAATGCCGTTCGGGTTACAGAATGCGCCGGCCACATTCCAGCGGAAAATGGACCAGATACTGAGGCCCCATCGGAAGTATGCTGCGGCTTACCTGGATGACGTAATTGTCCATAGCACAGATTGGGCCTCACATCTGCCAAAAGTGCAAGCAGTCCTAGACTCTATCCGGGAAGCGGGGTTTACGGCTAACCCCAAGAAGTGTACCATTGGGCAGGAGGAGGCCAAATATCTTGGGTACACCATTGGCAGGGGAGTAATAAAACCCCAACTCAACAAAGTCGAGGCCATCCAGAGTTGGCCACGTCCCAACAGCAAGAAGCAGGTACGAGCCTTTCTGGGAATCGCGGGTTATTATCGGCGCTTCATTCCCCACTTTGCTTCTAAGGCTGTGCCCCTAACCAACCTGACGAAAGGGAAAGGGTCGGTCATGATTAAATGGACCCCCGAGGCTGAGGCAGCATTCCAATTCTTGAAACAAGCCTTATGTAGCCAGCCAGTGTTGTACTCACCCGACTTCTCTAAAGACTTTGTCGTACAAAGTGATGCGTCAGATGTGGGGTTAGGAGCAGTATTGTCCCAGGTCTGGAACGGGGAAGAGCACCCAGTCATTTACCTCAGCAGGAAGTTGAAGTCCCATGAGGTAAATTACGCCACGGTTGAAAAAGAGTGTTTAGCGGTGAAGTGGGCTCTAGATTCCCTTCGGTACTATCTGCTAGGTAGGCACTTTGACATGGTTACGGATCACGCTCCGTTAAAGTGGATGGCTCAAAACAAGGAGACAAATAGAAGAGTAAATAGGTGGTTTCTGGCCCTACAGGAATTCAACTTCACAGTAAAGCATCGCCCTGGCGTTCAAATGGGGAATGTGGATGCTTTGTCTCGAGTACATGAATGCCTGATTGCTGGTGTTCCAACCCCAAGGTTAAAACAAGAGGGGGGGTATGTGACAGCAGGAAGGTAAAGTCACCTGGTTGCATCCAGGGGGGTAGGTATATTTCTCCCAGATTCAGGCTTTATGCCGACTTATACAACTAGGGAGAGAGTTGATGAAGCCCAGCTGAGGCTAGTGGGCTCATGGATGATTCATACCTCTAGGGAGAGTGCTGGGCGTCGTGCAGGCAGGGAGTTGATGAGACCAGCTGAAGCTTGTCAGCTCGTTTAAGGCCTCTATAAAAACTCCCAGCTTCATTAGGTGTTTGCTCATGCCTGGACCCAGACCTGTGTGGACTGTCTAGGGAGAGTGAACCCCTGTGCGGTGAGACAAAGCCTGTGTGGCTATTTGTTTGGACATTTACTAAACCAGTGACTTAGGGACTAGGACAGCACCAGGCTGATCCCAGTTGTTAGTTTAGGAAACCTGCATGTTTAGTCAGAGGTCAAGCTGACCAGGATTTATTTTGTTTATGTTTCTTTTTGCTTTGCTGTGTTTTTGTCACTGTAAATAGAGAAATAAACCACACCTTTTGATCTTGAAAACCACAACCTCCGTCTGCTGGGCCTGTTTTTGTGTGGGGAGCCCATCCAGGGGGTCACACACACCCGCTACCGAGCTAACCCCCTCACAATATATATATATATATATTGTGACAGCAGGAAGGTAAAGTCACCTGGTTGCATCCAGGGGGGTAGATATATTTCGCCCAGATTCAGGCTTTACGCCGACTTATACAACTAGGTGGAGAGTTGTATAAGCCCAGCTAAGGCTAGTGGGCTCATGGATGACTCATATGTCTAGGGAGAGTGTGGGGCGTCGTGCAGACAGGGAGTTGATGAGACCAGCTGAAGCTTGTCAGCTCATTTAGGCCTCTATAAGAACTCCCAGCTTCATTAGATGTTAGCTCATGCCTGGAACCAGACCTGTGTGGACTGTCTAGGGAGAGTGAACCCCTGTGCGGTGAGAAAAAACCTGTGTGGCTATTTGCTTGGACATTTAAAACCAGGGACTTAGGGACTAGGACAGCACTAGGCTGATCCCAGTTGTTAGTTAGGAAACCTGTATGTTTAGTCAGAGGTCAAGTTGACCAGGATTTATTTTGTTTATGTTTCTTTTGGCTTTGCTGTGTTTTGTCACTGTAAATAGAAAATAAACCGCACTTTTTTTGATTTTGAAAACCACAACCTCCGTTTGCTGGGCCTGTTTCTGTGTGGGGAGCCCATCCCGGGGGTCACACACACCCGCTGCCGAGCTAACCCCCTCACAGTTGGTGGAGAACCAGTGGCAGTTTTTTTTAAGCCAGCATGGAGGAGATACTGAAGCAGCTGGCTCTAGCAAATGCCAATCAACAGCAGACAAATGCAGGTTTGCAAAAGAGCCTTGCAGCTCATCAACAGAGCCTTGCAGCTCAACAACAGAACTTCGCAGCCCAGCAGCAAGCTCATCAACAGAGCCTTGCAGCCCAGCAGCAAGCACACCAACAGAGTCTGGAAGCTCAGCAACAAGCCCAGCAGCAATCTGAGGCCCGCTTCATAGACCTGTTACAGAAGCAAGAGCAGAGACTACAACAAATGGAAGCAGTAATGCAGCAACGTCCGCAGACCAGTGAGGAAAGCCGTCCCACTAATACCGCGTCCTTTGGGGTGAGTCGTTTATTGACAAAAATGACTGGAGAGGATGATCCAGAGGTATTTTTGACCACATTTGAAAGGACTGCTGAAAGAGAAAAGTGGCCTGAGGAGCAGTGGGCTGGACTGGTGGCTCCTCTGTTAACTGGTGAATCGCAGAAGACTTACTATGACCTAGAGCCTGACCAAGCAAAAGACTATGTGATGCTAAAAGCTGAGATATTGGCAAGGCTGGGTGTCACCCAGGCTGTCCGGGCTCAGCGTGTGCATAACTGGACTTTCCAGCTTGGAAAACCCCCCAGGTCTCAAATGTATGATCTCATTCACCTGAGCAGAAAGTGGCTACAGCCAGAGACTTTGTCCGCACCAAAGATTGTGGAACGTGTTGTAATGGATCGGTTTTTGAGAGCTCTTCCTACTGCCATCCAAAAGTGGGTAAGCCATGGAGACCCAGAGACGGCCGATGGTCTTGTGGATCGTGTGGAGAAATACTTGGCTACAGAGAACCTGACGGCCTCTTCCAGAGACACTCGGACTTTCCACCCTAAGACCAGACCATCCCCAGGGGCGGATAAGAGGATTCCAAGGGGTAAGGGTGGAGAGAGTGAGAGGGTGGGAGCTCTACCCCAAGTTTGGCGAGAACAGCCTGGGAAATCAGCGGCTCAAGAGGCGGCAAGAAGGATCGTTTGCTACCGCTGCCGGCAAGCGGGACATATTGCAGCCAATTGCCCGGTTGTGGAGGAACCCATGCAGTGTGACTTTCTGACGGGCAGACGTCAGTCGCTGTGTGCGACAGTCGCATGCACTGCCATTCGAGGAACTGAGAAACATTTATGCAAAATGTGTGTTAATGGTAGAAATGTTGTGGTATTGCTGGATTCAGGTAGCCTTGTGACCCTGATAAAGGCTGAGTTAGTTAAAACAGAGGTCTCTGGGAATAGCAAGGTAGCTGTTATTTGTGTGCATGGGGACACCCGAGAGTATCCAGTGACTACAGTGTGTTTCGAGACCCCCAAAGGTACCCTCTCTCATCCAGTGGGCTTAGTATCTCAGTTACCGTATGACGCCATTGAGGGAAGGGATTTTCCGAAGTTCTGGGAACTGTGCGATGATCCTGAGCCCCCCACTGGTGCCCCTGTGTACCAGGAATGTGATAGCCAGAACTCCCCTGAGAGTGGTGAGGACTCTCCGGAATTTCCCTTATCAGTATTGGCAGGGGAGACTCAAGAAACTGGAGAGGAGCCCACCTCCTCAGACAAAAACCTACCGTCTGTGGAGTTTTCTGATCTTGAGGTTCACAGGGAAAACTTTGCCACAGAACAGTTGAAAGACCCCGCCCTAATAAAGGCACGGGAAAACGTAGTGAAAATAGATGGCGAGTTAGTGAACCCAGATAATACCTGCACTTACCCATACTTCAGCGTAGAGAAGGACCTACTGTATCGGGTGGCAAAAAGGGCAGAAGAAACCGTTGAGCAGCTTGTGGTGCCCAAACCTTACAGGAAGTTGGTGTTGGAGTTGGCCCATGGGCACATTCTTGGAGGTCATCTGGGGACAGAGAAAACCCGAGAGAGGGTATTACAGAGATTCTATTGGCCGGGGGTGATGAAGGACATAGAAAATTATTGTTCCTCCTGCCCTGTGTGTCAGAGGTCGGCCCCGATGCCACATTTCCGTAGCCCACTGGTCCCTCTACCCATCATTGAGGTCCCGTTTGAGAGGATCGCCATGGATTTGGTAGGTCCTATAATCAAGTCCGCTAGGGGGCACCAGTACATATTAGTTATAATGGACTATGCCACCCGTTATCCAGAAGCGATCCCTCTCCGAAATACCTCGGCCAAAACCATAGCCAAAGAGCTATCTCTTGTGTTTAGCCGGGTGGGTATTTGTAAAGAACTGCTTACGGACCAAGGTACACCCTTTATGTCCCGGGTTATGAAAGAGCTGTGTAAATTGTTCAAAGTGACGCAATTACGTACATCTGTGTATCACCCCCAAACCGATGGGCTGGTTGAAAGATTCAACAAAACCCTAAAACAAATGTTGAAGAAAGTGGTGGATAGAGATGGAAAGGATTGGGACTGTCTACTTCCTTATCTGATGTTTGCTATTAGGGAGGTGCCCCAATCCTCTACGGGATTCTCCCCCTTTGAGTTACTGTATGGGAGACACCCAAGAGGGCTGTTGGATATTGCCAAGGAAACTTGGGAAAGTGAGAGTTCTCCCCACAGGAGTGTGATTGAGCATGTCGCCCTGATGCAAGACCGAATTGCACAGGTAATGCCCATCGTGAAGGAACATTTGGCCCAAGCGCAGTTAGCACAGCAGAGAGTGTACAACCGTGGAGCCAAGACCCGTACCTTTTCCCCGGGGGATAGGATACTGGTACTTGTCCCTACGGTTGAAAGTAAATTCCTTGCCAAATGGCAAGGCCCCTACGAGATAATGGAAAAAGTGAGCGAAGTGAATTACAAGGTCAGACAACCAGGAAGGCGAAAGCCCGAACAGATCTATCACGTTAATCTGTTGAAAGCCTGGAGGGATAGAGAGTCCCTAGTCGCAGACACTTGGTCACCAGCTCAAACTGGTTGCGTGATTCCTGAGGTTGGAATAGCAGCCACCTTGTCACAACCCCAACAACAGGAGGTTAAGGAGTTTGTGCTTCGCAACAAGGAGGTATTCTCTGAGCTGCCGGGACAAACATTTGGGGTAGAGCATGACATCATTACCCCGCCCGGTGAAAGGGTGAAGTTAAAACCCTATCGGATCCCAGAGGCCCGACGGGAGGCAATACGGGAGGAAGTACAGAAAATGCTGAACTTAGGGGTGATAGAGGAGTCCCAAAGTGATTGGTCTAGTCCCATTGTGTTGGTGCCTAAACCGGATGGGAGCTGGCGATTTTGTAACGATTTTCGTCAGTTGAACAAAGTTACAAAATTTGACACCTACCCCATGCCACGTATAGATGAGTTGATCGACCGGCTGGGAACAGCCCGATACATGACGACTCTTGACCTCACAAAAGGGTATTGGCAAATCCCCCTGGCCAAATTGGCCAAAGAGAAAACCGCATTTGTAACCCCAGACGGGGCGTTCCAATATAAAAGAATGCCGTTCGGGTTACAGAATGCGCCGGCCACATTCCAGCGGAAAATGGACCAGATGCTGAGGCCCCATCGGAAGTATGCTGCGGCTTACCTGGATGACGTAATTGTCCATAGCACAGATTGGGCCTCACATCTGCCAAAAGTGCAAGCAGTCCTGGACTCTGTTCGGGAAGCGGGGTTTACGGCTAACCCCAAGAAGTGTACCATTGGGCAGGAGGAGGCCAAATATCTTGGGTACACCATTGGGAGGGGAGTAATAAAACCCCAACTCAACAAAGTCGAGGCCATCCAGAGTTGGCCACGTCCCAACAGCAAGAAGCAGGTACGAGCCTTTCTGGGAATCGCTGGGTATTATCGGCGATTCATTCCCCACTTTGCTTCTAAGGCTGTGCCCCTAACCAACCTAACGAAGGGGAAAGGGTCGGTCATGATTAAATGGACCCCCGAGGCTGAGGCAGCATTCCAATTCTTGAAACAAGCCTTATGTAGCCAGCCAGTGTTGTACTCACCCGACTTCTCTAAAGACTTTGTCGTACAAAGTGATGCGTCAGATGTGGGGTTAGGAGCAGTATTGTCCCAGGTCTGGAACGGGGAAGAGCACCCAGTCATTTACCTCAGCAGGAAGTTGAAGTCCCATGAGGTAAATTACGCCACCATTGAAAAGGAGTGTTTAGCGGTGAAGTGGGCTCTAGATTCCCTTCGGTACTACCTGCTAGGTAGGCACTTTGACATGGTTACGGATCACGCTCCGTTAAAGTGGATGGCTCAAAACAAGGAAACAAATAGAAGAGTGAATAGGTGGTTCCTGGCCCTCCAGGAATTCAACTTCACAGTAAAGCATCGCCCTGGCGTTCAAATGGGGAATGTGGATGCTTTGTCTCGAGTACATGAATGCCTGATTGCTGGTGTTCCAACCCCGAGGTTAAAACAAGAGGGGGGGGTATGTGACAGCAGGAAGGTAAAGTCACCTGGTTGCATCCAGGGGGGTAGATATATTTCGCCCAGATTCAGGCTTTACGCCGACTTATACAACTAGGTGGAGAGTTGTATAAGCCCAGCTAAGGCTAGTGGGCTCATGGATGACTCATATGTCTAGGGAGAGTGTGGGGCGTCGTGCAGACAGGGAGTTGATGAGACCAGCTGAAGCTTGTCAGCTCATTTAGGCCTCTATAAGAACTCCCAGCTTCATTAGATGTTAGCTCATGCCTGGAACCAGACCTGTGTGGACTGTCTAGGGAGAGTGAACCCCTGTGCGGTGAGACAAAGCCTGTGTGGCTATTTGCTTGGACATTTAAAACCAGGGACTTAGGGACTAGGACAGCACTAGGCTGATCCCAGTTGTTAGTTAGGAAACCTGTATGTTTAGTCAGAGGTCAAGTTGACCAGGATTTATTTTGTTTATGTTTCTTTTGGCTTTGCTGTGTTTTGTCACTGTAAATAGAAAATAAACCGCACCTTTTTTTGATTTTGAAAACCACAACCTCCGTTTGCTGGGCCTGTTTCTGTGTGGGGAGCCCATCCCGGGGGTCACACACACCCGCTGCCGAGCTAACCCCCTCACAATATATATATATATATATATATATAATGCAGCTATCAGACTCCACTGCCTGCTGTGGTATTAGTATGAGAAAAGCAGCAAAGGTCTTCAGTTCGTTTTAGGTGAACACTGTGCAGAGGACACAGTACACTAGCTGAAAAATACTAGCAGCTCTCTGCCTGTGGTTTTATTACGAGAACACCACAAATTTTATTCAGGTTCCTTTAAGTGAACGCTCTGCAAAAGGACAGAAGTACTGCAGTACACTACATGAAATTAATGCAGCACTCTGCCTGTGGTTTTATTATGAGAACACCACTAACTGTATTCAGGTAAGCTTTAGGTGATCGCTATGCAAAGCACACAGTACACTAAGTGAAACTGCCGCAGCTAGCACAATCACCTGCCTGCCTGTCACAGTATAGAGAACAGCAGTAACAGATCTAGCTAAACTAAATACAGTGTATAAATATTGTGACAGCAGGAAGGTAAAGTCACCTGGTTGCATCCAGGGGGGTAGATATATTTCGCCCAGATTCAGGCTTTACGCCGATTTATACAGCTAGGTGGAGAGTTGTATAAGCCCAGCTGAGACTAGTGGGCTCATTGATGACTCATACCTCTAGGGAGAGGGCTGGGCGTCGTGCAGACAGGGAGTTGATGAGTCCAGCTGAACCTTGTCAGCTCATTTAGGCCTCTATAAGAAAGCCCAGATTCATTAGATGTTAGCTCATGCCTGGAAGCAGACCTGTGTGGACTGTCTAGGGAGAGTGAACCCCTGTGCGGTGAGAGAAAGCCTGTGTGGCTATATTTTGCTTGGACATTTAAAACCAGGGACTAGGACAGCACTAGGCTGATCCCAGTCGTTAGTTAGGAAACCTGTAAGTTTAGTCAGAGGTCAAGTTGACCAGGATTTATTTTGTGTTTGTTTTTTTTGCCTTGCTGTGTTTTTGTCACTGTAAATAGAAAATAAACCGCACCTTTTTGATTTTGAAAACCACAACCTCCGTCTGCTGGGCCTGTTTTTGGGTGGGGAGCCCATCCCGGGGGTCACACATACCCGCTGCCGAGCTAGCCCCCTCACAGTTGGTGGAGAACCAGTGGCAGTTTTTTTTTAAGCCAGCATGGAGGAGATACTGAAACAGCTGGCTCTAGCAAATGCCAATCAACAGCAGACAAATGCAGGTTTGCAAAGGAGCCTTGCAGCCCAGCAGCAAGCTCATCAACAGAGCCTTGCAACTTTACAACAGAGTCTGGAGGCTCAGCAACAAGCCCAACAGCAATCTGAGGCCCGCTTCATAGACCTGTTGCAGAAGCAAGAGCAGAGACTACAACAACAGATGGAAGCAGTAATGCAGCAACGTCCGCAGACCGGTGAGGAAAGCCGTCCCACTAATACCGCGTCCTTTGGGGTGAGTCGTTTATTGACAAAAATGACTGGAGAGGATGATCCAGAGGTATTTTTGACCACATTTGAAAGGACCGCTGAAAGAGAAAAGTGGCCTGAGGAGCAGTGGGCTGGACTGGTGGCTCCTCTGTTAACGGGTGAATCGCAGAAAGCTTACTATGACCTAGAGCCTGACCAAGCAAAAGACTATGTGATGCTAAAAGCTGAAATATTGGCAAGGCTGGGTGTCACCCTGGCTGTCCGGGCTCAGCGTGTGCATAACTGGACTTTCCAGCTTGGAAAACCCCCCAGGTCTCAAATGTATGATCTCATTCACCTGAGCAGAAAGTGGCTACAGCCAGAGACTTTGTCCGCACCAAAGATTGTGGAACGTGTTGTAATGGATCGGTTTTTGAGAGCTCTTCCTACTGCCATCCAAAAGTGGGTAAGCCATGGAGACCCAGAGACGGCCGATGGTCTTGTGGATCGTGTGGAGAAATACTTGGCTACAGAGAACCTGACGGCCTCTTCCAGAGACACTCGGACTTTCCACCCTAAGACCAGACCATCCCCAGGGGCGGATAAGAGGATTCCAAGGGGTGAGGGTGGAGAGAGTGAGAGGGTGGGAGCTCTACCCCAAGTTTGGCGAGAACAGCCTGGGAAATCAGCGGCTCAAGAGGCCGCAAGAAGGATCGTTTGCTACCGCTGCCGGCAAGCGGGACATATTGCAGCAAATTGCCCGGTTGTGGAGGAACCCATGCAGTGTGACTTTCTGACGGGCAGACGTCAGTCGCTGTGTGCGACAGTCGCATGCACTGCCATTCGGGGAACTGAGAAACATTTATGCAAAATGTGTATTAATGGTAGAAATGTTGTGGTATTGCTGGATTCAGGTAGCCTTGTGACCCTGATAAAGGCTGAGTTAGTTAAAACAGAGGTCTCTGGGAATAGCAAGGTAGCCGTTATTTGTGTGCATGGGGACACCCGAGAGTATCCAGTGACTACAGTGTGTTTCGAGACCCCCAAAGGTACCCTTTCTCATCCAGTGGGCTTAGTGTCTCAGTTACCGCATGACGCCATTGTGGGAAGGGATTTTCCGAAGTTCTGGGAACTGTGGGATGATCATGAGCCCCCCACTGGTGCCCCTATGTACCAGGAATATGATAGCCAGAACTCCTCTGAGAGTGGTGAGGACTCTCCCGAATTTCCCTTGTCAGTATTGGCAGGGGAGACTCAAGAAACTGGAGAGGAGCCCACCTCCTCAGACGAAAACCTACCGTCTGTGGAGTTTTCTGATCTTGAGGTTCACAGGGAAAACTTTGCCACAGAACAGTTGAAAGACCCCGCCCTAATAAAGGCACGGGAAAACGTAGTGAAAATAGATGGCGAGTTAGTGAACCCAGATAATACCTGCACTTACCCATACTTCAGCGTAGAGAAGGACCTACTGTATCGGGTGGCAAAAAGGGCAGAAGAAACCGTTGAGCAGCTGGTGGTGCCCAAACCTTACAGGAAGTTGGTGTTGGAGTTGGCCCATGGGCACATTCTTGGAGGTCATCTGGGGACAGAGAAAACCCGAGAGAGGGTATTACAGAGATTCTATTGGCCTGGGGTGATGAAGGACATAGAAAATTATTGTTCCTCCTGCCCTGTGTGTCAGAGGTCGGCCCCGATGCCACACTTCCGTAGCCCGCTGGTCCCTCTACCCATCATTGAGGTCCCGTTTGAGAGAATCGCAATGGATTTGGTAGGTCCTATAATCAAGTCCGCTAGGGGGCACCAGTACATATTGGTTATAATGGACTATGCCACCCGTTATCCAGAAGCGATCCCTCTCAGAAATACCTCGGCCAAAACCATAGCCAAAGAGCTATCTCTTGTTTTTAGCCGGGTGGGTATTTGTAAAGAACTGCTTACGGACCAAGGTACACCCTTTATGTCCCGGGTTATGAAGGAGCTGTGTAAATTGTTCAAAGTGACGCAATTACGTACATCTGTGTATCACCCCCAAACCGATGGGCTGGTTGAAAGATTCAACAAAACCCTAAAACAAATGTTGAAGAAAGTGGTGGATAGGGATGGAAAGGATTGGGACTGTCTACTTCCTTATTTGATGTTTGCTATTAGGGAGGTGCCCCAATCCTCTACGGGATTCTCCCCCTTTGAGTTACTGTATGGGAGACACCCAAGAGGGCTGTTGGATATTGCCAAGGAAACTTGGGAAAGTGAGAGTTCTCCCCACAGGAGTGTGATTGAGCATGTCGCCCTGATGCAAGATCGAATTGCACAGGTAATGCCCATCGTGAAGGAACATTTGGCCCAAGCGCAGTTGGCACAGCAGAGAGTGTACAACCGTGGAGCCAAGACCCGTACCTTTTCCCCGGGGGATAGGATATTGGTACTTGTCCCTACGGTTGAAAGTAAATTCCTTGCCAAATGGCAAGGCCCCTACGAGATAATGGAAAAAGTGAGCGAAGTGAATTACAAGGTCAGACAACCAGGAAGGCGAAAGCCCGAACAGATCTATCACGTTAATCTGTTGAAAGCCTGGAGGGATAGAGAGTCCCTAGTCGCAGACACTTGGTCACCAGCTCAAACTGGTTGCGTGATTCCTGAGGTTGGAATCGCAGCCACCTTGTCACAACCCCAACAACAGGAGGTTAAGGAGTTTGTGCTTCGCAACAAGGAGGTATTCTCTGAGCTGCCGGGACAAACATCTGGGGTAGAGCATGACATTATTACCCCGCCCGGTGAAAGGGTGAAGTTAAAACCCTATCGGATCCCAGAGGCCCGACGGGAGGCAATACGGGAGGAAGTACAGAAAATGCTGAACTTAGGGGTGATAGAGGAGTCCCAAAGTGATTGGTCTAGTCCCATTGTGTTGGTGCCTAAACCGGATGGGAGCTGGCGATTTTGTAACGATTTTCGTCAGTTGAACAAAGTTACAAAATTTGACACCTACCCCATGCCACGTATAGATGAGTTGATCGACCGGCTGGGAACAGCCCGATACATGACGACTCTTGACCTCACAAAAGGGTATTGGCAAATCCCCCTGGCCAAGTCAGCCAAAGAGAAAACCGCATTTGTAACCCCAGACGGGGCGTTCCAATATAAAAGAATGCCGTTCGGGTTACAGAATGCGCCGGCCACATTCCAGCGGAAAATGGACCAGATGCTGAGGCCCCATCGGAAGTATGCTGCGGCTTACCTGGATGACGTAATTGTCCATAGCACAGATTGGGCCTCACATCTGCCAAAAGTGCAAGCAGTCCTGGACTCTGTTCGGGAAGCAGGGTTTACGGCTAACCCCAAGAAGTGTACCATTGGGCAGGAGGAGGCCAAATATCTTGGGTACACCATTGGGAGGGGAGTAATAAAACCCCAACTCAACAAAGTCGAGGCCATCCAGAGTTGGCCACGTCCCAACAGCAAGAAGCAGGTACGAGCCTTTCTGGGAATCGCTGGGTATTATCGGCGATTCATTCCCCACTTTGCTTCTAAGGCTGTGCCCCTAACCAACCTGACGAAGGGGAAAGGGTCGGTCATGATTAAATGGACCCCCGAGGCTGAGGCAGCATTCCAATTCTTGAAACAAGCCTTATGTAGCCAGCCAGTGTTGTACTCACCCGACTTCTCTAAAGACTTTGTCGTACAAAGTGATGCGTCAGATGTGGGGTTAGGAGCAGTATTGTCCCAGGTCTGGAACGGGGAAGAGCACCCAGTCATTTACCTCAGCAGGAAGTTGAAGTCCCATGAGGTAAATTACGCCACCGTTGAAAAGGAGTGTTTAGCGGTGAAGTGGGCTCTAGATTCCCTTCGGTACTACCTGCTAGGTAGGCACTTTGACATGGTTACGGATCACGCTCCGTTAAAGTGGATGGCTCAAAACAAGGAAACAAATAGAAGAGTGAATAGGTGGTTCCTGGCCCTCCAGGAATTCAACTTCACAGTAAAGCATCGCCCTGGCGTTCAAATGGGGAATGTGGATGCTTTGTCTCGAGTACATGAATGCCTGATTGCTGGTGTTCCAACCCCGAGGTTAAAACAAGAGGGGGGGGTATGTGACAGCAGGAAGGTAAAGTCACCTGGTTGCATCCAGGGGGGTAGATATATTTCGCCCAGATTCAGGCTTTACGCCGATTTATACAGCTAGGTGGAGAGTTGTATAAGCCCAGCTGAGACTAGTGGGCTCATTGATGACTCATACCTCTAGGGAGAGGGCTGGGCGTCGTGCAGACAGGGAGTTGATGAGTCCAGCTGAACCTTGTCAGCTCATTTAGGCCTCTATAAGAAAGCCCAGATTCATTAGATGTTAGCTCATGCCTGGAAGCAGACCTGTGTGGACTGTCTAGGGAGAGTGAACCCCTGTGCGGTGAGAGAAAGCCTGTGTGGCTATATTTTGCTTGGACATTTAAAACCAGGGACTAGGACAGCACTAGGCTGATCCCAGTCGTTAGTTAGGAAACCTGTAAGTTTAGTCAGAGGTCAAGTTGACCAGGATTTATTTTGTGTTTGTTTTTTTTGCCTTGCTGTGTTTTTGTCACTGTAAATAGAAAATAAACCGCACCTTTTTGATTTTGAAAACCACAACCTCCGTCTGCTGGGCCTGTTTTTGGGTGGGGAGCCCATCCCGGGGGTCACACATACCCGCTGCCGAGCTAGCCCCCTCACAATATATATACAACACATAGGATGCATATATATCCTCTACACACTGTAACAGCAGCTAACTGACTCACCTGCCTGCTCTAACTAACTCAATATAAATGACACTGTCTCTCTCTCTCTCTGTAACTCTCTCTTTCACAAATGCCAACACACTACACAAGGCCGACTTCCAGGCGGCCTTATATAGTGTGGGGCGTGTACCTACTCCTCTGAGCCATGATTGGCCAAAGCCACCCTGGCTTTGGCCAATTATGGCTCTCCGTTCTTACCGCGCTGTGATTGGCACAAGCATGCGGGTCATAGTGCATGCTTGGCCAATCATCAGCCAGCAATGCACTGCGATGCCGCAGTAAATTATGGGCCGTGACGTTCCACTCGAATTTGGCGCGAACGGCCCATAATGTTCGAAATTCGGCAAACAGCCGAACAGCCGATGTTCGAGTCGAACATGGGTTAGACTCAAACACGAAGCTCCTCCCTACTGCAGACTGGCTGTAAACACTGTAATTTGCTTCACATCAAAGTCCTTTGAAAGCTTTGTTGTACAAGACATATTGTTCTCATGTCCCATCTGCATTAATATAATTTTTTTTAGTATTACAATGGGTTATTGGGTATCACTATTTATTTTGCAAGGAAATCCCTTTTCAACTAACATAATTTTTTATGGTCTCGACATCAACAATATTATTATCTGGGATGGTTCCCCATCCTCAGTCTATGAATTTGTATCATACTGCAACAGAAATCTTTTTGGCCTATCTTTTAAATAATAATGTGTGCTGATGCCTTATAATGTTATGCCTCCATCCCCTATTTGCAAATACAAAGAACAAAAAAGATTTTTCATGGGACTTTTAATGTTCATATAAAAGAATATCTGGGTAGAAGTCACTATAACATGATTTCATTTAATGTTAGCTCTAAACAACAAGCACATACTGTAACGATAAAAACACTTAAAGTGATTGTAAATGATCACCTTGTAAAATGACCCATTCAGTTTAAAATAGAAATTGAAAGGCAAAACATTTTTGTATAGCTATAGAAAACATTATAAATACCTTTTTCCCCTTTTTTATAAGTGATCACATTCCCTTTGTTCTCAGCTGCATAAGAGCTGGGAGTAGAAGAAGCAACAGCACACTGAGCTTCCCAGTGAATGGCTGCGCAGCGGGGGTGTATCAAGACAAGTCTGATCATTGAAGGGGAGCACACTGAGTTCCCAGCATAGTTAGAAAACTGACCACAATGTGTTATCCTGCTTAGTGTGGTCAGATTTTAATAGGAAAGCAGAGGAACTTGCTGGAACACAAGGGATTTCACATAAAGGAAGCAATACAAAGAGAACAGAATGCTTTCTCATACAAGTACATGGTACAGCAGGTATATATCAGGACTATGAAGTGTTGGGGTAACAAATGCTTTAACTTTAAGAGAGAACATTTTCCAAAGCTGAGGGCTGCTCTCCAACACTACGTCAACGTATAATCTATGAGGCATAATGACTCTTTTGAACATGTAATTTTTTCCACAAGTTTTTGGAAAATGTGGCAAGAAAATGAAAATGCATTTTTTTTTACACAAAGTTGTCCATTTATATGATATTTCTAAGACACAGCATGTGCATACCACAAATTACACCCCAAAATATATTACTCTTTCGTCCATGGACCGACACAGCTTCTATATAGTGATACCACATGTGTGAGACTTTTACACAGCCTGGCCACATACAGAGGCCCAACATGCAGATAACACCTCCAGGCGTTCTAGGAACATAAATTACACATATCATTTCCTGATAACCTATCACATTTTTGAAAACCCTGGAACATCAAGACAATGGAAACGCCCCAAAAAATTACCACATTTTGGAAAGCAAATACCCCATAGTATTATCTATGAGGCATAATGAGTCTTTTGAACGTGTCATTTTTTCCACAAGTTTTTGTAAAATGTGGAAAGAAAATGAAAGCACATTTTTTTACACAAAGTTGTTAATTTGTAAGATATTTCTAAGACACAGCATGTGCATACCACAAATTACACTTCAAAATATATTACTCTTTCGTCCATGGACCGACACAGCTTCTCTATTGACAAAGTGGGTATTATCCGTTAATCAGAAGTGACTAGGCAGAAAACTTGTAAAAAGTTTTGCATCACACATTCTACAGTACCGCCCAGGGGGCGGACCCTCTGGGTATATCCCCTCAGTCTGCATCTCGCAGATCAGATTTTTTCTGTCTAGCAAGGAGTAGGACATGGCTCCCTTCGGGCCCATTGGTCCGGGGGAAAAATATATTTTTTTGCTACATTTTTTTGTTTCCTGCGATCTCCGATCAATTGCCAAATGGGTGACAGGCTGGATCCTCGATCCTTGTATTCTCCCCAGTTTCGGCCATCGAGCGTGTGCCGACCCTAGCTACGCGCTGGGTTTTTCACGACATGCCTGTCGCTCCACGGGTGGCCAGTGAGCCTACGCTCCAGGGCCTGCAGCAGACCGCTCAGCTTCGGCTGACCTTACGGCCATGTCGCAGCAGCCTGGCCAGTGAGCTTACGCTCCAAGGCTTGCATCGGATCGCTCAGCTTTGGCTGACCTTTCGGCCGAGTCACAGCAGCCTGTCCGGTGAGCGTCGCGCTCCAGGGCATACATATGATCGTCCCCTTGGGTCCAATCACAGCATGCCTGGCCAACAGTCACCTTCTGTGCGCGGTCGATGATCTGTTTAGAATGTCTTCCAGCATGATACATGCAGGATAGGTAAGTAAACTCCCCTGCCTCGGCTGGGAGATTTGGCTGGACGTTCCTGAAGAGACCAAGTAAGTGGTTGTGGCCCCTTTCTTCCCTCTCTCCCTGCCTTTCCCTCCTCTCTGGGCTTCTAGCTAAAGGTTGCTGGGTGCTGGGGGTCACCTAAGGGGTTCCACTGGAGCGGGGCTGGCTGTAAATAACATTTAAAAGAAATGTAATTTCTGCTTACCTGTATGTGCTTCCTCCTCCATGCTGTCGGCGGCCATTTTGCCGTGGTCCATGCCGGGTTCAGCCTCTAGTGACTGCCCGGTGGCCATCTTCCTGTGGTTTCGGTGCCATTTTCTTGTAGTTCCACACCCACTGGCCTCTATCGACTGATCGGTGGCCATGTTTGTAATGATCCACGCTGTATGTATATATTGCCGTTCGGCGGCCATCTTTTTGTGGTCTACGGCTGCTTTGGCCTCTATCTTCGGCTCGGCGGCCATTTTCTTAGAGCCCACATTATCTTCCATACATACGTTTTGGCGGCCATTTTGCGAGAGAGAGTCTCCGGCCTCTAGGGTGCATTACACTGGCGCAAAAAATTCACACAGGAAGCGCTGATAAAAGAAGCAGACTGACACAGCAGCGGTGGGACAGCATCACAGGCGCAGCACACGGCAGCATAGTGGTACCGGTCCAGGGTGGTGAGTCCCCTGGGTGACCCAGGATCTTTGCAGCGCAGGAGGGTGGCCTATTGATATCTTGCCTGGAGCCCTGTGGGTGTCAGCGTGTGGTCAGCATGGCATCTGAGCCAGATGTCTTCTCCCCTGAAACACCAGATTTAGCAGCTGGTGCCCCTGAGGTGTCTATGAACGCTATGTCGGCAATCCTAGAGGCATTTGCTGCCAGGGTGGAAGCAGCACACGGGAATACAGGGGGTAGTAAACGCCCCCGTCCCCTGCAATCCTCTGGGGATATTTCTGAGACAGAACCAGGTCCAGCTACGGCTCATGGCCCAGATTTTGACGCATCAGAGACTGCAGACCGTGACCGATCGGACAGTGAGGATGACTCCAAGTCCAGGTCAGTACGCGAGATGGCTTTGGTATCTGACCTTATTACTGCAGTGCGGGATACGCTAAAGTTGGAAAATACTGCAGAAGCAGCAGAGACTCTGGTCCCCTTTGGGTTTCGTAAACCTGCACACACTGCTAACGTGTTCCCTTGTGTGTCTTATTTTGATAAACTCTTATACAAGGAATGGGAGAACCCACTGAGGGTCTTTACAGCCGCAAAGAGGTTTGCGGTACGGTACCCCTTTGAGGAGAGTTTTCTGAAGAAATGGACCTCTCCCCCTATAGTGGCCCCTCAGGTGTCCAGACTTAATAGAGCTACCACTATTCCAGTAGAAGGGGCTCCTGTTTTCAAGGACCCTGTGAATAAGAAGGCTGAAGCACTCGCTCGCTACCTATACTCAGTGGTAGGCTCGGCAGTACGCCCGGCATTGGCGGGGGCCCTAGTGTCTCAGACACTTACTGAATGGGCAAAATTGCTACTCCAGGGGTTAAAGGAGCAAGATGCTCCTCCTGATGAGATAACTTTGGCCGACCAGTTGGTCCAGGGCCTTAAGTTTGTCTGCGAGTCAGACATGGATACTATTCCCCTGCTGTCAGTAGCAATACGCCGCCTGATCTGGCTAAAGGGCTGGTCTGCGGACCAGACTTCCAAGAAAGCCCTGTTGGATCTGCCTTTTAAGAGCGACAGACTTTTTGGGGCTTCTCTGGATGACATCATCAAGGATGCCATAGGAGGTAAAAGCACTTTGCTTCCCCAAACTAGCAAGGGTAAGGGGCCACGCTAAGGGCAAGGGCCCTCCTTTACTGCATGCAAGTGTTTTTTTTTCCCCCTAGGGTGACAGGGAAAAGACCCCAGGCCCGACAAGGCGCCTGCCCAAGGACAAAAGCGTCCTTGGTCCCGCAGACCCAACAAGCCTGCGGACAAATCTGCGTCCGCATGAAGGTCCGCCTCCACCCAGCTCTCGGGACGTCATCGCAAATTCGCGGCTCAGTGGACAGCTCTAGTCTCCAACAGGTGGGTTTGCGAAATAATCTCCTCAGGCTACAAGATAGAATTTCTCTCTTGTCCATCGGACAGATTCGTCACCTCCAATCTCCAGCTACTACCGACCTATTGGGAGGACCTGTATGGGGCGGTCCAGGATCTACTGGAACGCGGGGTAGTTATTACAGTTCCAGAACAGGAACGGGGTCAGGGTTTTTACTCAAATCTGTTCATTGTGCCGAAGAAGGAGGGGGTTCGTCCAATCTTGGATCTCAGAGCTCTCAATTGCTTTGTGAAGGTACAAAGATTTTGGATGGAGTCGGTTCGATCTGTAGTCACGGCTCTCCATCCGGGGGACTTTCTGGCCTCCTTGGATATCAAGGATTCATACCTGCATGTCCCCATATACTCCAGACACCAGAGGTTTCTGCGATTTTCTATCGGGAAAAACCACTACCAGTTTGTGGCCCTCCCGTTTGGCCTCGCCTCAGCACCCAGGACGTTCACCAAGGTGCTCGCTCCGATTCTGGCACTTCTAAGACAGCGGGGTATCGCTATCATGGGTTACTTAGACAACCTTCTTTTGAAGGCCCCTTCAAGCTCAGAATTAGAGGTAAGCGTTTTCATTACCTGTCAGACTCTTCGAGACTGTGGTTGGATACTAAACACGCAAAAGTCAGTATTGGTGCCCACTCAAAGCCTAATGTACCTGGGGTTTATTCTGGATTCCTCAGAGGCAAAGGTATTCCTCCCTGTGGAGAAGTTGCAGACCTTTCGGGCTGCAGTACGGCAGCTGACTTCCAGGAATTGGTCGTCACTCAGTTTTTGCATGCGAGTGTTAGGTCTCATGGTAGCCTCCTTCGAGGCGGTCCCATATGCTCAATACCACACTCGAGTGTTACAGAAGGAAGTTCTGTCCAGATGGAACAGATGTCCATCATCTCTGGATTATCAGATCCGAGTAAGCCACCTAGTCAGGAGATCCCTGGTATGGTGGTTGACAGCACCGGCTCTGTTGGCCGGGAAGTCATTTCTTCCGGGTTTACTGGATAGTGATCACGACGGACACTAGCCTTACAGGTTGGGGGGGAGTCTGGGGTGTTCAGTCGGTGCAAGGTCGCTGGACCCCAGAGGAATCCCGCCTGCCGATCAATGTCCTGGAAATCCGGGCGATCAGGCTGTGCCTCTTCAAAGGGTCTGAGGCTGCAAGGGCGTCCAGTCAGGATCCAGTCAGACAACGCCACAGCAGTGGCATATGTCAATCATCAAGGAGGAACAAGCTCAGCTGCAGCATCGGAGGTCGCTCGCATCCTGAAGTGGGCAGAGAGGAGCGTACCGGCACTGTCGGCCGCGTACATTCCGGGTGTGGAAAACTGGCAGGCGGACTACCTGAGCCGCCAGATGCTGGACCAGGGAGAATGGTCCTTACACCCGGAGGTGTTCCAACTCCTCTGCCAAAGATGGGGCACACCAGACGTAGATCTTCTGGCTTCCCGACTCAATCGGAAGGTATTGAGGTTTGTGGCCCGGTCAAGAGACCCATGGGCAGACGCAACGGACGTGTTGGTGGCATCGTGGGGTCAGTATCGGCTAATCTATGCCTTCCCTCCCTTAAGGCTTCTTCCTCTTCTGCTCCGCAGAGTGGAGGCAGAGGGAATTCCAATGATCCTAATCGCTCCAGATTGGCCTCAGCGTCCTTGGTACGCCGATCTAGTACGTCTGGTATCAGACGTCGCCTGGCGCCTACCACTACGGAAGGACCTGCTATCGCAAGGTCCCATACTCCATCCTGCTTTATGGTCACTGGCTTTAACAGCATGGCTGTTGAGAACCAGGTACTGAGAGACCGGGGCCTATCAGATTCAGTAATCTCTACTATGAGAAGTGCTCGGAAACCGTCCTCTAGGAAGGTTTATCACTGCACTTGGAAGGCCTACATCTCCATGTTGGACTTGAACCTGGTCCTCTTGGTGCTTCAGAAAGCACTGTTTGAGAATATTAGAGATATTCCCCTGTTGACACTTTCTCAGAAAGTGGTCTTTTTGGTGGCTGTTGCGTCAGTTAGACGAGTCTCTGAGCTGGCAGCCTTGTCCTGCAAGGCTCCCTTTTTGATTTTCCACAAGGATAAGGTGGTGCTGCGGCCACAGCCTTCCTTTCTTCCGAAAATCGTTTTGGCTTTTCATCTCAACGAAGACATTGTACTTTCATCCTTGTGTCCTCATCCGTCTAATCCTAAGGAGTCGGCGTTGCATTCCTTGGACGTTGTCCGAGCTTTGAGAGTATACCTATCTGCTACTTCCCTGTTCCGGAAGTCAGACTCACTGTTTGTTTCGGTGGCTGGTCCCAAGAAGGGCCAAGCAGTCTCGTCGGCCACCATCTGTAGGTGGATCCGACAGATAGTAATCCAGGCTTACGCCTTAAAGGGTCAAGCGCCCCCCTTCCCGGTCACGGCGCATTCGACCAGGGCAATAGGTGCCTCTTGGGCTTTCCGACATCAAGCGTCTGTTTCCCAATTATGTAAAGCGGCGACTTGGTCGTCTGCTCACACTTTCACAAAATTCTACAAAGTTGATGTAGGTGCATCTTCGGATGCCTCTTTCGGCCGCAAAGTTTTGCAGGCGGCCGTTTAGAGTTGCATCTTCTCCGTTGGAGGAGTGCTGTTTTGTGTTTGGGGTGAAGTTTATATTTATGCTGTTACCACCCCTCATTTTTTTCTCTGACACTGCTTTGGGACGTCCCACTTTGTCAATAGAGAAGCTGTGTCGGTCCATGGACGAAAGAGTAAATTGGATTTTTTACTCACCGTAAAATCCTTTTCTCTGAGTCCATGGACCAACACAGCACCCACCCCTCCTTTTAAGTTTGTACTGCTTTTTGACGAACTGATCTGCGAGATGCAGACTGAGGGGATATACCCAGAGGGTCCGCCCCCTGGGCGGTAATGTAGAGAGTGTGATGCAACACTTTTTACAAGTTTTCTGCCTAGTCACTCCTAATTAATGGATAATACCCACTTTGTCAATAGAGAAGCTGTGTCGGTCCATGGACTGTAAAAAATCCTATTTCTGCTACTCCTCCCGAGTATGGCAATACCACGTGTGTGAGACTTTTACACTGCCTGGCCACATACAGAGGCCCAACATGCAAGAAGCACCTCCAGGCGTTCTAGGAGCATAAATTACACATAGAATTTCTTGAATTTCTTGACAACCTATCACACTTTTGAAGGCCCTGGACAATGGAAACACCCACAAAATGACTCCATTTTGGAAAGCAAACACCCCAACGTATAATCTATGAGGCATAATGAGTCTTTTGAATATGTCAGAGGCCCAACATCCAAGGAGCACCGCCAGGTGTTCTAGGGACATAAATTACACGTCTAATTTCCTGACAATCTATTAAATTTTTGAAGGCCCTTCATATTTCTAACACATAGCATGTGCATACCAAGAATTACACCCCAAAATAAATTCTGCTGTGCAAAGGGTAAACAAAAAATTACCTGTGATTTTAGTAGTGCAGTTGTCCACATATGTGAGGTGCTTGAGAATTGTTTTTCTGGTTGAAGAAAACACCCCTGTGTTATGAATCCCACTACTCCAGTAGCAGGGTAAAAGATCAGTCTAAAAGGCAGGTAAAAAAAATGGTCAATAAACAGTCAAGGGTCAGTTCCAGAGCAGGCAGAGGTATGTACAGTTTAGCATTAGGCAGAAGCGTGGTCATATAACAGGCCAGAGTCAGTTCCGGTGCAGGCAGAGGTGTGTACAGTTTAGCATTAGGCAGAAGCGTGGTCAAAAAACAGGCCAAGATCAGTCCCGGAGAAACGCTGGGGACAATCCTCTGGAGAACACTCTGCATTTCTTTTGATGTCTTTGGCCTTCTTCACGGTGGGGTGGAGAGTTTCTCATGAAAATGGTGTTCGTGGAGTCTGCTCACTGAATCTGAGCGAATGCTTTCTGGTGGACCTTCAGGGTACAAAAGGGCGGTGATAATTTCTTCATGGTAATGAAGATAGGATACGGGAATGTCGGTAGATTTACGGTAAATAATATGTAGTATTAATAAGTATAATAATAAGTATTATACATGGCCAAACTGAAAAAAAAATTTAGACTTTTTTGTACCAATGGTGGGTTTTTCTTGTGGGAAGGTAGGGTTCGATCATTTTATCATTGAAGTCAACTCCCGCCATGAACAAATTATAGTCGTGGACACATGCTGGTTTCTGGATTGGGCGGTTACTTCTGGGGATTTCCACATAGGTGTCATTATGAATTGATGAGAGCATGTAGACGTTTTGTCTGTCCCTCCAGCCAATATCTTATCATTCCACAAAGATGCCATCTTCTCTCTTCGTAGTCTTTCATTAACGAGCCTTTGCAGGAAGGCTCTCACTGTACCACATGCTGGAGTCTTCTTTCGGTGAAGATTTCAAAAGAGAGGCAAGCTTGTGTAGTAATTATTCACATATAGATGGTAACCCTTTTCAAGGAGTATATATACAAGCTCCCAAACAACGTTTCTGCTGGCTCCAATGTAGTCTGGGCATTCAGGGGCATGCAGCTGGGTGTCCTTCCCTTCGTACATTAAATTATATGAATTAGAGGGAAGCCACAGAGGGTTTTGAAGGGCATAGGGAAGGCTGGCATGGGTCCTAACCCTTTGGGTCTGAGATGACTAGTACTTGGCCTTTCTTGCAGTGGTTTTCCATTTCTCGTGGATGCCACTGCACTACTAGTGGATGCCTCTGCGCTAATGGTGGATGGCACAGAGCTGCTGGTTGATGCCACTGCTCTACTTGTGGTAGCCTGCTCCTCACCAGAATGTCTTTGTTTCATTGGCACCCTTTCCTCCTCCTCCTATTCTGTAGCAGACCCATTGCTTATGTAGCGGGTATATACTTTTAAAACTGGTGAAGACACCAGTGATGCATAGTTCCCTGCAGCCCAGCAGGTCGCGCTGTCACTTTAGGCCGGGGTTGAACCATCGCTGCAGTGCCATACCCTTTGTGACCTCTCGCAGCGGTTGTACGGCGGGGCAGGGAACCCGCCGTGCTTGCTGGGAGAGGGTATAAAGGGGGCGGACATCTTCGCCACGAGGTTCGAGTCCCAGGCACCTTCAGCCTGAGGGCTGCTGTTCGCGGTCGGTGTCCAGGCGGCCTAGGCCTGGACACCTGGAGTTCGTGTTTTATCCCAGACACCTTCAGTCTGGGGTGAGGTACTCAGCCGGAGGCCTGGGGCCCAGTACCTTCCGCTGGGTCCCGCGAGGGAGGGATTGTCCTAGGGGGCCCCGGGAGTGGGGCACTCAAATCCAGAGGCATAAGGGACCGGAGGAGGGACTCATCCAAAGACCTGGTGCAGCAGATTGCCAGTGCCGGGTGAACCTCTGGAGACTGCCCGGAGGGATATCTTTCCCGAAGAGGGGCCAAGTTCCGAGAGGAAGGTGGTTCATGTTCAATGACCGGTGGCAACTATTCAACTCAGGTCAGTGGCAGAGACCTGCTATTAGGCCTGTGGCAGGGGCCTCAACGGTTCATTCAGTCGGTGGCAGCGACCAAAACTCACGGTCGGTGGCAGAGACCGTGCGCCAGGCCTATTTGCTAGCAAAGGAATAGGAGAGTTCAGTTGTGCCTGGGCCTACTCGTACCCAAACCCCTGTCTGTCTGTTACTGAAAGTTCAACTGATTGTGTTCACCCTGAAAGTAGAGAAATAAAGGAGTGTTGGACTTTCGATTGGTGTGGGGCCCTGTGTTATTGGCAGAAACATCTCCACGGAACGGCTGGAGGCTTCCTATGTAGTGAACAGACCCGGAGGTAATTCAAGTAACTCTGCTCAACCCTCATACACATACGAGGGGAGAGCTTGGTGTAGTGTTCCTGCACTCTCCCCTCCCAGGTACCCCTAGACACAAGCCAATCAAATGAGAAAACCCGAGAGGGAGAGTGAGGCTCCGCTACACGTGGGGGCTCTGGCCTGGGATGTGTTCGTGCTACCATGGAGCTGGAGTTGTTGGAATTTGAAAGTGTCTACCCGAAATAGTTCCGAGTAGGTCGGCCATATTGGCCACTGCGCCACGAGGCACACCCTACCTGCTCAGTTCGTGGGTGTGACCCAGGGAAGGAGAAAGCCCGCAAACTGGAGTGCAAGAGGGGAGGAGTCCAATCGTGTGATGGACTACACGTGGGGACTTTGGCGCCAACAGTGCAGTGTGCAATGGATCAGCAGAGAGTCGCCATGTTCACCAATGCATCGTGGATTCCTATTCATCCTACTACCACGAGTCTGACTACTGCTGCTCCGATAACGGATACGGAGATTCGGCTAAAGCCCCGGGGACGATTCGCCCTGTACTCATGCATGGACGTTGAGGCCTGGGTTTGATTTGTCCCGGCTGCTCGGGACTGGTGTGTCAGCTGAAGCCATTCGGGCGCTGCGAGGCCTGCGGAGAGTTCCTATTTGAGGTGGAACCACCTATTGAGAAACCCAGAACCATTCACCTCAACCGCGCAACAGGCCACACCACTCAAGAAGGAGGAATCACTGCTTTTACAGCCATCCCTGTGCGCACTGCAGCGACCGCAGGGGAGGTCGCAATCACTGAGGTACGGGAGAAATCTGAGGATGCTGACTCGGTCACCACTGTTTCCCAGCGTCCACCGCCAAAGAGGAAGACCGGCTTGGTTGCCCCGTCCAGCGGTTGCGGTGGATCACCCTGCTCGCCTACGCCCGCCCTGGATGGATCCGGTCGGAAGATTCCCGAACATCCCTTCTCTACTTTGGGCCGAGGTAAGCCGGGCGGAGGGACTTGGTGTTGGGGCAGAGATGTCGGGGATTCACAGCCCTGTTTGCCCGCGTGGGGTAGCAATTCAGCCTCTACTACAGGCTACCAGCCCGCGGAGGAGTGTGACACCTCCGACCTAGAGTTGCTCTCCGATCCGGGAGACGACGTCATCATAGATTAACTTTTTGCAAAGAAGGGCTGGGACAAGATGCCTCTCTCCTCGTCCCGCAGAGTCAGGGATCCACCCATTTCTACAGGGGATAGTACACCCCGGCTGGAGGCACTAGCGCCTGAGGAGGGATCCCATCCCCAGTCTGCCCTTCTACCTCCGGTGCCTCCTGCATCTGGCACCGGGGAAAAGAGACTGTTGCTGCGGGAGCCTATGCCTAGAATGGAGGTGATCAAGGCACCTCGTCACCCAGATGCCATCGTCCAACCTGGTGAGGGAGAC
This sequence comes from Rana muscosa, assembly GCA_029206835.1. Taxonomy (NCBI): domain Eukaryota; kingdom Metazoa; phylum Chordata; class Amphibia; order Anura; family Ranidae; genus Rana; species Rana muscosa. The sequence goes on along the minus strand of CM055123.1, from coordinate 4,648,287 downwards.
CGGGCCACTATGCCTCCGCTGGTGAGACTACAGCGCCTCTTTGGCCAAAAGGTTGCTAACGAGTACGGGTGGGAGTACCCATACTTACCTAAGGAGCTTCTATATGAAGTGGAAGTCTGCCGGGAACGCTGGTACAACGATTTTGTGTGGACAAACCTTCAGGTCCCACATGCCCGCAGGTACCTCGCGTGTTCCCCTAAAGCCTCTCAACGGTTCAAGGACTGCAAGTCAGAATGGATGCTGGGTCCGCACATCCACGCAGACAAGGTGTTAATTCAGCGCAAAAGAGGGAGAGGATGTGGAATACCATGTAGAGACAATGGACCAGCACTTGAAACCCCTTGTCTTGCCGCACCCAAAGTTCTATTTGTAGGAGAAAAAAAGGACTCCGTTCTTGCTTTGCCTTGTTGCTGCTGAACTTTCCGGGGTTGTTTCTCACATATATGCTAGTTTGAAAACTGGCTGGACTGTAAACCTGTTTCCAAGTATATGTGATTCTTTTGCACACCTGCAGCTAGTATCCTAGCTTGCTTGGGAAGGAGAAAAAATGAGGTATTTGTGAGGTTGAAATCGTACTAATTGCACCAGAACTATATTAGAATCTGTTATATATATGCTTACCTACTTGCAATTGTGTGTATCCACACTTTCCCCAACTGATTAGACGATCAGGCGAGACAGCTGAACTGAAACTCTCTGCAAACCTTGAATTGCTGAAACGCTGACTTGTGGATGGGCAGAGACGCCGGTAATCACATTGTTTAGACGGAGTACAGGCTGGACTGTATACCTGTCCGCAAATACAGGCGTTTTCTTCATACATACGTAGCTAGCATCCCTGCTTACTTACATATAGATCTGCCTGTCAGTTTGCGGGCACACTTTTCTCTCTTAAAATCAGTGGAATCATATAATCGTCAGCCGGTGAAACTATAGAGCACTAGCCTGCCTGTTGAAATAGAATTGAAGTAGAACGTAGCTTGAATCTGCTATACACACACCAACCTGCTTGCAACTGTGGGTATGTGCATCCTGGCAGTAGATTATAAGAAAATGTATTTTTTTTTTACTTAAAATTTATATTTATTGACAGAATAAAAGTTTTGTACAGGTACAGATACAGCAATTGTACATTAATGTAGATACGTACATCTGTACATCTGGTATTACATACATACTGTATGTAATACCAGGTACAGAGAACACGGCCCAGGGTTTGGCCGTCCCTATTTGAGTATGCGACTATAATATATCTATAAAACTGGAACAGAATAGAATGGAGAATAGAATGGAGACTAAAACTATAACCAGAAGTAAAGAGTACAATCGCTCATTGCATAAACATTAGTTATTTGAACATAGCAACAGTACCTGTAGTCAGGCGAACAGAGATAACAGTGCTAATTCCAAGTCATCACTTTTTTTTTTTTTTTTGCAATCAACATATCATATATATTAATCAATGCTAGAGGGTGTTGTGTAGCGAGGGCCAACAATCGCAAAATTTCTGATAGACATGTATTCGGTCTACTTTGTATGCTAGCATTTTTTCCATTAAACACTGAATATTTACAACTTCCAACACGATCGGAGGAGTTGATGTTCTCCATTTGGCTGCTATAGATATGCGGGCAGCATGCAGGATATGAACAACTACTTTCCTTTGTGTATACGGAAAGGATTCTATCCCTAGTGTAAGTAAAGCTAGTTCCGGGGTGGGGGTACATTTTGTTTTAGATATGTCAGAAATAAGCAAAAATACGTCTCTCCAAAAATTTTGTAATATGCTACAGTGCCACATAATATGTAGGAGATTGCCTCTGTTCTGACAGTCCCTCCAACATAGTGGGGATAGGGTGGGTTTCATAATGTGTAGGCGCGTAGGAGTAATGTACCACCTATGGAGTATTTTACACAAATTATCCCAGTGGTCCATACAGGCTGAGGATATTCTATTGTATTTAATAGCTGTCAGCCATTGTGGCAATGTAAAGGATATTTGTATTTCCACCTCCCACTTGAGCATGGGTGGAATTTTGGAGTTCTTCGGTAGTTGATTACAGAATCTTTAACAGAGTGATATGCCCTTAATGGTAGACTTGCATTTACTTAGAAAAAAATCCCATAAAGCTAATGGAATTTCAGTAGTAGTGTGAGGATTTTTCTTATTATATACCTTAATTTGCTGCATCATGAGGGTGTCTAGTGCGGTAGGATGAGTTATGTCTGCAGTATTAAAGTGTGTGCCCTTTTTCTTCCAGTGATGGGTTGAGAAGTTTTGAATGAGGAATGTGTAGGTCGTCAAAGGGATATCTAGTTTGTGGGTGGGTTCATCTGAGAATTTCATCTTGGTAAAGAGGGACCACGCTTCAAGTTCGATACCTAAGTAGGTGATGGAAGGAGCATCCCAGGTGCATGGGAATATTAGTTTGAGTTCATTTACACTTTTCTTGGGGATACTAAGGGGTAGGGCAAAACATTTAGAAGTATTCATTTTATAATATGTTATTTTTCCAAAGTCGTGCATGAGTTCCGTGGCTCTACGTAGGGAAGTCATTGGGTTGGTCAGGGTAAGAATTACATTGTCTGCGAAAAGTCCTATTTTGTGTTCTTTGCTTCCTATTTGGAGGCCTGTGATATCCTTAGTGGTTCTAATGAGCTCTGCCAGGGGTTCTATCGCTAGTGAAAAGACTATTGGCGACAGTGGGCAACCTTGTCTAGTGCCATTTGTAAGGTTGAAAGGATCAGAGAGCATTCCTGATGTAAACACTCTGGCAAAGGTATTTGTGTATAGAGACATGATAGCTCAATGTAAGAAGTCAATTAAACCATATTTATGTAGTGCCTGTGAGAGATATGTCCAGTGGACTCTATCAAACGCCTTTTCCGCGTCTAAGGCTACAAAGATGCTAGGCGGGTGTGTAATTTCAGCGTATCTAAGTAGGTTTATAATTTTTCTAGTGCCATCTGGGGCCTGCCTACCCTTAACAAAACCGACTTGATCTAGTCCTATGAGTGTAGGGGTTATGTGTAGTAATCTGTTTGCTAAAGTCTTTGCAAAAATCTTAAGGTCCGAGTTTAGGAGTGAAATGGGCCTGTAGTTCTGGGGGTGGGCAGGGTCTTTTCCGGGTTTTGGAATAGTCACTATGATTGCTTGGAGCATTTCCTTGGGGAATGTGCCAGTGCTTGCAGCCGAGTTGTAAAGTTCCACTAGTCGGGGGGTGAGTATTGATGAGAACGTTTGGTAATATTCGGCTGAAAACCCGTTGGCTCCCGGGGATTTATGCTTGGGGAGTTTCTTAATTACTTCTCTAATTTCTTCCTCAGTAAAGGGTTCGTTAAGTTTGCGTAGTGATCCCTGATCTATTGATGGGAGGTTAACTCATTCGAGAAAGTCATTGATTTCAGTTTCAGTGGGTTGGTGGGTAGTCTTGTCCTGTTTAAGGTTATAAAGGGCTTCGTAGAAGTCTTTAAATGTGTTTGCAATGTCTTTGGGGTTCTGATATGAGCGGTTATTACTGGGATGTTTAATCATCGAGATTTTCGCCTGAGTTTGTTTTTTCTTTAGTTGGGAGGCTAGTAATTTTCCTGCCCTATTGTTCTGAGAGTAGTATGAAAGTTTAAGTCCTTTATAGTAAAGGTCATAGTCTGATTTCAATACCAGTTTTATTTCTTCCCTGCAAGAGTTTAGTTGTTGTAATAGTGAGTGGTCACCAGTCTGTTTATGTTTACTTTCTAAATCCGCTATGCGGTCATGAAGTTGTGTTATGAGCCTATTTTTTTTCCTCTTTTCTCTGGCTGCTATTTGGATCAAGGTACCTCTCGAGAATGCTTTATGAGCGCACCAGACTGTGGAAGGGGGAGTACTAGGGCTTTCATTAATCTCAAAGAATTCCAATAGTTTTTTGTTAATTTCCTCTTTGATAAGGGGCTGGGAGGGTAGGTAGGTGTTGTTACGCCATAGGGGCGATGCATTAGTTTTATTGGTAGAAGCTATATCAATGGTGATGGGGGCATGGTCAGACCATGTGATAGAGTGAATTTCTGCTTTGGTCACCTTTTGTAAAGTGTATTTGTCCGTAAGGTAGAAGTCAATCCTGGAATAGCTTTTATGCACTGGTGAAAAATAGGTGTAGTCCCTCTCTGTGGTTCGGAGACAGCGCCATGGGTCATAGAGATCTTCCCCATAGTAAAATTTACCCAGGGATGGTCTGTGTCTCCGCCCCTCAGAGGAGGAGTCAAGCACATCATTCATAAGTACATTAAAGTCTCCACATATCACCAGATTACCTTTATGCAATGCTTTAGCTTTTTGTATAGTTTTGCGGATGAATTTTATCGGCCTTTTGTTTGGAGCATACAAATTTACCAATGTATATAGTTCATTGTTAATTTCGGGTTACAAGGATACTATACCTACCATTAATATCATACTGTTCATCTAGAAGCTTAAAAGATACTGAGTCCTTAATGACTATTAAGACCCCACTTCTTTTGCTAGAGTTATTTGCCGTAAAAACATGTAGAAATTTCTTATGGGAGCATTTTGGAGGATTCTGTTCCAAGAAGTGAGTCTCTTGTACACACAGTACATCATAGTTCTTGTCCAGGGCAGTTTTCCATAGGGATCTACGTTTGAATGGGCTGTTAAGTTCCTTAGCATTGATAGAAAGCAGTTTAAGCGTCATTATATTTATCACTGGTGCTTCGGTGACATCTAGTGGTGCAATATAGGAATTGATTGAAGCTTAGAATAATTATTTTTTTTAATAAATTCTTTATTTACATTTTTCCTCACATACACAGAGATACAGCATTTTATACAATACATCGTGTATAACAATCCTAACTTCTCTCTCCTTCCCCACGTCATGTATATTGTCGTTTATCGCTCTTTCCGATCTATCATCTCAAAATTTTTACCTTCTCTTTCATTTTTCTTTCTCATTAATCATATTGCTGTAAATCTCCATTATTTTCTCCTCCACCCCTCCCCCAGCCCTCTCCCCCTCCCCTGTATCTGGGGACCTAGGACTCTGTATTATGCATATCATCATACAGATCTAGATCATCTAATTAGAAAACTAAAAATCTTCAAGAGAGAAGAAGAAGAAAAAAAAACAAAAAACAGTCCCCCCCCTCTCCTCCACCTCTCCTCCTATCCCCCCCTTCTCTAAAGATGGTATAGGGAGCCCACGTTAGACGGTATTTGTCCTCCTGCTCCCTCATACTCATGGTGAGACTCTCCATTTGTTGGATTTCTGTTATTTTAGCAATCCATTGTGCTCTTGTTGGTGAGGCTGTACTCTTCCAGAGAGCTGGAATACATGCTTTCGCTGTTCTAAGCAGATGTCTCACCAAAGATTTTTTGTACTTTTCTATTGAGAGCGGAATGTCAAACAGAAGGAAGGTGTCCGGCATCTCTCCAAGAGACACATTAGTGATTTCTTTTATTGTTTCTGCAACCATCTTCCAGAACTCTTTTATTCCCGGGCAATCCCAAAAAATGTGCATCAATGTGCCCTCAGCTCCTTGGCATCTCCAGCAAAGGTTAGATACCTGTGGATAAATTCGATTCAACACTGCTGGGGTTCTATACCATCTACTCAGGATCTTATAGCCCCCTTCTTGTTGCTAATGAGGACTTATGTGTGTTTCTAAATATCTTGTTTTTCTGGGTCTCTGAGAAGGTGACCCCCAAATCTGTTTCCCATGCCTGTATGAAGCCCAGTTCTTGTGGGGCCTTCAACTCGTTCACCATTGCGTACATCATCGATGGCGCATGTCTCACTGCTTTCCCCTTAAGACATAGCTTCTCGAACTTAGATAATGTAGTTATTTCCCTCGTTTGCTTAGATATTGATTGAAGGAAGGCATTCAACTGCATCCGCCTAAATGGGTCTAATTCCTCTGAGAGTTCTCGATCGATCTCCTCTCTAGACGTCACTTGGTTATTTTTTGTGAAATGTATTAGTCTACTTCTACCCTGTTGCTTTAATTTTGTGAATTTGTTATCTTTTAGACCCGGCAAAAATCCTGGGTTACCCACGATTGGGGTCATTGGGCTCAAGGGCCTATCCATTTTGATTCTCTTAAATGTCTTTTTAACTGAGTTCAGCGTAGCCCCCACCGTTGGGTGGTGCTTTACTGCCTTCGGTATGATCGTATTCGGAAGCCATGCCAATCCCTCTAGGGATATCTCGAACATTGCCTGCTCCATCTGCACCGATGTTTTTTTTTTGAGATGTACACCAATCCAGTACTCTTGTTAGGTGTATCGCCTCATAGTAGCCCACTGGGTCGGGAAATCCCACCCCACCTTGTTCCTTTGCTAGGGTCAGAATATCTCTCCGGATTCTGGCTGGTTTCCCAGCCCAAATAAAGCTCCCAAACTTTGCTCTCAAGTCCCTCAAGAATCCTATAGGGATCCTGATAGGGAGTGTCTGTAATAGATATAGTAGTCTCGGCATTACATTCATTTTTATGATATTAATTCTGCCAAACCACGTAAATACCTCCTTATCCCACCGCTGTAGGTCCAATTTTATCTGTCGTATCAGGGGGATAAAGTTAAGTTCGAGTATCTTATTTAATCTCTTTGGTATTTTCGTCCCTAGGTATCCTATATGGGAGTCTGTCCATCTAAACGAGAAAGACGTAGCTAACTGCTGTTGCATCGTAATGTTCAGCTCAACTCCCATTGCTTCTGATTTGTTGTAGTTGACCTTAAAGTTCGACAGTCTCCCATAATTACCAATCTCGACCAGTAGTGAGGGCATTGATATTACTGGGGAGGTTTTAAAAAACAAAAGATCATCTGCAAAAGCACACAGCTTATGTTCCTCTCCTTTAACTACAATACCCCTGATATATGGATTGGCCCTTATTGTTCTTAAGAATGGTTCCAGGGTCAAAATAAAGATAATGGGTGATAATGGGCAGTCCTGCCGTGTTCCATTATATATCGAAAAGGGTTCAGGTAATAAATCATTTACCCTAACTCTAGCTTTTGGAGAGGAATATAAACTCATGACCCAGTTCTGCATCCCTCTCCTCAATCCTATATGTTGCATAGTAGCTTTCAGAAAGTTCCAGTCCACTCGGTCAAATGCTTTTTCTGCATCTGTAGATAAAAGTACTAGTGGTTTTTGGTGGAGTTGCGCAAACTGTATCGCACTTATAACCCGTTGCGTGTTTTCCCTTCCTTCTCTCTCAGGCGTAAACCCAACTTGATCCGAATGGATCAGAGCTGGGATATACGGCAATGATCTATTTGGCAATATTTTCGTGAGAATCTTTAGATCTACATTTAGTAGGAAAATTGGGCGGTAACTTGCACATTGTGATGGATCTTTCCCTTCCTTGGGTATTACAGTTACATGCGCCATCAATGTTTCTGCAAGCATCGCCTGCCCTTCTCGAATCGAGTTGAAGGCCTCCAAGAATCTTGGTGCCAATGTATCCGCAAAAGTTTTATAATAAAGTAGAGTAAACCCATCTGGGCCAGGGGCCTTCCCTGGTTTTAATGTTTTAAGGGCATCCGTAAATTCTTTCATAGTAATTGGGCCATCTATGTCTTCTGCTCCTTCATCCGGCAGTCTGGGCATTCCCGAGTCCTCTATGTATTCTTTAGCTTCCACTGCACTAAGTATCCTTGGGGTCCGGTGTTGGTACCCTAACTGGTAAAGGCTTACATAGTAGTCTCTAAACGCCTTTGCGATTGCTTGAGATGAATTCACTAACACGTCTCCCTGTGTTTTGATATATTCAATGTAATTTCGTGTTCTCGTTTCTCTGAGTGCATTCGCTAGCATCCTGCTCGGTTTATTACCGTACTCATAGAAAGCCCGTCTGCTTCGAGTCATTGTAGCTTTAGCATTATCCATTAGTATTAAATTTAATTCCTCGCGCAGACGATTTAACTTCTCCTCAGTCTGTATCGCTTGTGATTTCTTATGTGTCATTTCTAGACTACGGATCTCCCCGAGCAAGGACTCTAGCCTAGCACCCATTCAACGTTTTCTACGTGTCCCTAATGATATCAAGATGCCTCTAATATAGCATTTATGTGTTTCCCATAGACATGGTGGGGTCACCTCTCCTGTCTCATTTGATGGAAAAAAAAGATCCAATTCCTGTGCTATCTGTGTCTCACACTCTGTCTCTTTCAACAGGGTCTCATTTAGCTTCCATTGCCATTCTCGCGTTGTTACTTCTCCCCATTCTACAACACAATTGGTTGGCGCATGGTCTGATAGCGTACGTGTCCCAATAGTAGTCTCCACTATGCACTGCAGGGCATTTTGTGATATAAATACGTAGTCTATTCTAGAGTACGTTTTTTGTTTTGGAGAGAAAAGTATAGTCCCTGTCTTGCACGTGGAGAGTTCTCCAGCTATCCCTAATTTGCAGTTCCTGGAGCAGTCTTTTTGCTTTTCGTAATTTTGCATACGATAAATGAGAAGTGCCCTTTGACACATCCAGAGTCGGGTCCAGTGCCATATTTAGATCTGCTCCCATCATCAAAATCCCCTCTTTGTTTTGCTGTATTAGGGTCATGTATGTTTCCAAGGCCGCCACCTGACCCTCATTGGGCAGATAAAGATTCACCAAGGTGACTTTTTGATCATATATGAACCCTTTTACGATCAGGAGACGGCCTTCCTCATCTTTAATTGTGATTATTTCTTTCCACGGTATCTGTTTCGATATAATAATCGAGACACCCTTTGCTTTTGATGTCTGTGATGCACTGTGATATATCGTCGGGAATCTATAATTCCCCAGTCTTGGAATTTTATCTTTTTTAAAGTGTGTCTCCTGGAGAAATGTAAAATGAGATTTCAGTCTCCACAATTCCGTCAGCAGCATATTGCGTTTCTCTGGGGAGTTCAGTCCCTTCACATTAAAGGAAGTGAACGTTATTCTAGTCATTAGGCTTGTGCAATTCGTTTCGTAACGAATCGAAATTCGTCCGAATTTAGCAACTTTCGGACATTCGGAAGCATTCGAATTTCCGAACAAAGCAATTACGAATAAAACCGAATCCGAAATAAATTATACCGCAAAATAGCGAATGCCCGAATGTCTTCGGCATAATTCGTTATGAAAAAAGTTACGAATGTACGAATCCATTCGAAGCACAATAACACTCACTCTGCTCTCTGCTTCTCCCTCACCATGCTGAACTCCCTCTCAAAATGGTGTACAGGGGGCGGAGGCTATAGCCGCATGAAAAAACGAAAGTAAAATATGAGATTTCGAATCCATTCGAAGCACAATAACACTCACTCTGCTCTGCTCTCTGCTACTCCCTCACCGTGCTGAACCCTCTCAAAATGGTGTACAGGGGCGGAGCCTATAGCCGCATGTAAAAAACGAAAGTAAAATACGAGATTTCGAATCGTTACAAATAACCGCTATGTATTTAGAAAAGTACAAATCCATTCGAAGCACATTAGGCATAATAGGCAGCGTCGTTGTGAGAGAGACACGGAAAATTACGAATCAACGAACCCAAAAAAAGTTACGAAAGTAGGAGTTGTGTCCAGAATCAACGAAAAACAACGTACTCTACCGAAAGTACGAATTATAAAGCAACAAAAAATTCAACAAAAAATGTCGCTTGCGAAAATACGAATTAGTCCGAACACGAAAAATCCCGTCTAGCAAAATTACGAATGATTACGAATCAACAGGACCGGAAAGAAACGAACCGAAACTGAACAAATTTTTACGTTGTGCACAAGTCTACTAGTCTTCCTTATATTTTATTTGTTAACTCAGTCTCTTCGTGCGTTCTAGAGCTAGATCCTGATCTTTCAAAGGTAGTTCCGGTGTTTTCCTGGACACTTACCAAATGTGTATGGGGCCGCAGGAGTCCAATTGGAGGAGCAGTGGGGAGAGGGGAAAAGGAGAATAAAGCCCAGAAAGGGGGAAAGAAAAAAAAAACAAGAGAAAAAAGCAGTCAAAAAGCAAAAGAAACGTATATTCTAGAGTACGGTATATACCTGTGACTCTAAGGGGAAAAAGAAAAAAAAAAGAACGCCTCCGACTTCCCTCTCTCTGGAGGAGAGGCGTATATAGTGGGAGGGGGTAGTTGTGCGACAATGGAGATTTGCGGCTTCCCTTCCCATGCACCCTCAATTTATTAAATAGTAATTTCCCCTTCATACTATTATCCCTAATCATCCTGATATATTTCCATATTAAGTTTATACATTCCTCCCCCCTTGCCCCTTCCAACTCATAAATTCTATCCAACTTATATTTATCCTCTTTAACCACTTAACGACCGCCCACTGTAAATATACGTCGGCAGAATGGCACCGACAGGCAGAATCACGTACATATACGTGATTGCCTTTGTATAGTTGGGGGGTCCGATCGGACCCCCCTTCTTTACAGTGGGTGGTCGTTTTACCTTCGGGAGCGATCCGGCATGAGGGGACGGCCGTTCGATTCCGCCCCCCCCTCTCGATCGCTCCCGGCGAATGAGAGAGCTTCCCCTGCCTGCCAGGCAGGAGGAAGTGATGTCATCTCTCCTGCGGCGCTCACATATACCGAGCGCCGTACAGGAGAAGATGCAGGTTAGTGCACACAACACTACACTGACACCAGGACACATAGGCACATAAATCGCCCCCCAGGCCCCCCCAGACACCCCCAGATCACACCCCAGCCCCCAGTCACAGTGTCACTGATTGCAGTGACCATTTATTTAGTGATCACTGCAATCAGTGACATTTGTGACTGTAAAAGTGTCACTACATTTAGTTTTAGGTCCAGTGTAGCCCCCTAACCCCCCCCCCCTAATAAAGGTTTAACCCCCTGATCACCCCCCAGATAACCCTTTCACCCCCTAGCACCGCCGTCGCTAAGCGATCATTTTTCTGATCGATGTCTTAGCGTCGGTGATGCTGATCGGTAGCCAGTAATTTTTTTTAACTTCGCCGCAGGTTTTTATAGCATCGGGTACCCCCATATATTACCTAATAAAGGTTTAACCCCCTTGATCGCCCCCCAGGTAACCCTTTCACCCCCTATCACCACTGTCACTAAGCGATAATTTTTCTGATCGATGTCTTAGCGTCGGCGATGCTGATCGGTAGCCAGTAATTTTTTTTAGGTTCGCCGCAGGTTTTTATAGCGTTGGGTACCCCCATATATTACCTAATAAAGGTTTAACCCCCTTGATCACCCCCCAGGTAACCCTTTCACCCCCTAGCACCGCCGTCGCTATGCGATCATTTTTCTGATCGATGTCTTAGCGTCGGTGATGCTGATCGGTAGCCAGTATTTTTTTTTAGGTTCGCCACAGGTTTTTATAGCGTCGGGTACCCCCATATATTACCTAATAAAGGTTTAACCCCCTTGATTGCCCCCCAGGTAACCCTTTCACCCCCTATCACCACTGTCACTAAGCGATAATTTTTCTGATCGCTGTCTTAGCGTCGGTGATGCAGATCGGTAGCCAGTAATTTTTTTTATGTTCGCCGTAGGTTTTTATAGCGTCAGGTACCCCAATATATTACCTAATAAAGGTTTAACCCCCTTGATCGCCCCCCAGGTAACCCTTTCACCCCTATCACCACTGTCGCTAAGCAATCATTTTTCTGATCGCTGTCTTAGCGTCGGTGATGCAGATCGGTAGCCAGTAATTTTTTTTAGGTTCGCCGCAGGTTTTTATAGCGTCAGGTACCCCCATATATTATCTAATAAAGGTTTAACCCCCTTGATCGCCCCCCAGGTAACCCTTTCACCCCCTATCACCACTGTCGCTAAGCGATCGTTTTTATGATCGTTGTCTTAGTGTCGGTGATGCCGATAGGTAGCCAGTAATTTTTTTTTAGGTTCGCCGTCAGGTTTTTATATAGCGTCAGGTACCCCCATATATTACCTAATAAAGGTTTTAACCCCCTAATTGCCCCTAGTTAACCCTTTCACCAGTGATCATCATATAAGTGTTACGGGTGACGCTGGTTAGTTAGTTTGCTTTTTATAGTGTCAGGGCACCCGCCGTATATAACCCAATAAAGGTTTAACCCCCTGATCGCCCGGCGGGTGATATCAATTAGGTTTTAGCGTCAGAGAGGGTCTGCGTCACACCCCAGGCAGCGTCAGGTTAGTGCCAGTAGCGCTAACACCCACGCGTTAAGCATACACCCCCCTTAGTGGTATAGTATCTGAACAGATCAATATCTGATCTGATCAGATGTATACTAGCGTCCCCAGCAGTTTAGGGTTCCCAAAAACGCAGTGTTAGCGGGATCAGCCCAGATACCTGCTAGCACCTGCGTTTTGCCCCTCCGTCCAGCCCAGGCCACCCAAGTGCAGTATCGATCGATCACTGTCACTTGCAAAACACAACACACATAACTGCAGCGTTCGCAGAGACAGGCCTGATCCCTGCGACTCCAGTGCTGTAGGAGGTGATTTCACCACCACAGTTAAAAAAAAAAAGCATATATGCCGAAGCATTGGGGCAGCAGGGGCGGAGGAGCGATTTTGCTCCTAATGCCGCGTACATACGGTCGAAATTCCGACGGAGGCTTGCCCGTGGAAAAGTCTGACCATGTGTACGCAGCATAACTTTTGCGGGAAGATGCCCCCATGCTTCGGCATATATAAATGGTGCATGTATGCCCATCATTAGAAGTGGGTGGATGAAGGGCGGTATTGTAATGGTGGGCATACCCACCGATCAATCTTTTTTTTTTCGTTCAGCCAACAGGCTGCATGAAAAAAAGATTACAATACATGTCCAACAAGGACCAGCAACGTACTGGTATGTTGCTGGACTTTGAATGTTTATACCAGAATGATGCCTGCGGGTTTAGGTATCATCTTGGTATCATTCTTTTCAGCCAGCGGCCGGCTTTCATGTAAAAGCAATCCTAGTGGCTAATTAGCCTCTGGACTGCTTTTACAAGCAGTGGGAGGGAATGTCCCCCCCCCGGATATAAAAAGCGCCATTGAAAAATTGGGAAAGCATTTTATCACACCGATCTTGGTGTGGTCAGATGCTTTGAGGGCAGAGGAAAGATCTAGGGTCCAATAGACCCCAGTTTTTTCAAAAAAGAGTACCTGTCATTACCTATTGCTATCATAGGGGATATTTACATTCCCTGAGATAACAATAAAAATGATAAAAAAAAAAAAATATGGAAGCAACAGTTTAAAAATAAAACAAAAAAGCAAAATTAATAATAAAAAAAAAAAAAAAAAAAAAGCACCCCTGTCCTGCCCTGCTCTTGCCCAATGCCGAACGCAAGCGTCGGTCTGGCGTCATATGTAAACAGCAATTGCACCATGCATGTGAGGTATCACCGCGAAGGTCAGATCGAGGGCAGTAATTTTAGCAGTAGACCTCCTCTGTAAATCTAACGGGGTAACCTGTAAAGGCTTTTAAAGGCTTTTAAAAATGTATGTAGTTTGTCGCCAATGCGCGTTTGTGCGAAATTTTAAAGCATGTCGTGTTTGGTATCTATGTACTCGGCCTAAGATCATCTTTTTTATTTCATCAAACATTTGGGCAATATAGTGTGTTTTAGTGCGTTAAAATAAAAAAAAGTGTATTTTTCCCAAAAAAATGCGTTTGAAAAATCGCTGCGCAAATACTGTGTAGAAAAAAAAATGCAACACCCACCATTTTATTCTGTAGGGCCTTTGCTTTAAAAATATATATAATGTTTGGGGGTTCAACATCATTTTCTTGCAAAAAAAAATATGTTTTCATGTAAACAAAAAGTGTCAAAAAGGGCTTTGTCTTCAAGTGGTTAGAAGAGTGGATGTAAGCTTCCTAATGTTGTGTATAAAATGCCAGAACAGTTCAAAACCCCCCCACATGACCCCATTTTGGAAAGTAGACACCCCAAGCTATATACTGAGAGGCATGTCGAGTCCATGGAATATTTTATATGTTGACACAAGTTGCGGAAAAAATACAATTTTTTTTTTTGCACAAAGTTGTCACTAAATGATATATTGCTCAAACATGCCATGGGCATATGTGGAATTACACCCCAAAATACATTCTGTTGCTTCTCCTGAGTACGGGGATACCACATGTGTGAGACTTTTTGGGAGCCTAGCCGCGTACGGGACCCCAAAAACCAATCACCGCCTTCAGGCTTTCTAAGGGTGTCAATTTTTGATTTCACTTCTCACTGCCTATCACGGTTTCGGAGGCCATGGAATGCCCAGATGGCACAAAACCCCCCCAAATGACCCCATTTTGGAAAGTAGACACCCCAAGCTATTTGCTGAGAGGTATTGTGAGTATTTTGCAGATCTCGCTTTTTGTCACAAAGTTTTGAAATTTGAAAAAAAAAAAGAAAAAAAAATGTTCTTTCTTCATTTTCAAAAACAAATGAGAGCTGTAAAATACTCACCATGCCTCTCAGCAAACAGCTTGGGGTGTCTACTTTCCAAAATGCGGTCATTTGGGGGGGTTTTGTGCTATTTTGGCATTTTATGGCCTTCGAAACTGTGATAGGTAGTGAGGAGTCAGGCCTCTTACACACGACCGATTTTCTCGTCCAAAACAGTCAAGAAAAGTGCCGCAAGAGTTTTTTTGTCTAGAAAAACGTTCGTGTGTATGGTTTTACGACGAGAAACTTGCCGAGATTCTCGACGAGAAAATAGGGAACCTGCTCTCTATTTTCTCGTCAGGATTCCAGATTTCCTCGTCGTGTTTCTCGTCGGCCTGTTTTGTGACGAGAAAATGGTTCGTGTGTATGCTTTTACGACTCTTCAAAAAGCGCGCATGCTCACAAGCAACTATGAGACGGGAGCGCATCTTCTGGTAAAACAAGCCTTCATAATGGAGAGAGCACATTCGTCACGCTCATAAATATTTCATCGTTTAAATGTTCTGCATTGAAATCTTCGTTAGAATGTTACATTAATCAAAACGAGTGACCTTCATTTGCTGCTGATATTCACACAGAGTTGAGCCTTATTTTTAACCTTTTTCATGCTGCTCTTTATAAGATTTATGTGTATTATATCGTGCAAGTTTTTAGGAATAATTTAAATGGTTAGATTTTTCAAAATGATGTTAATTATAATTTCTCAATGTTTTGATAGCGATCTCCCATTTAATTTTTGAATCTATATTATTTAAATTTCACACCATGTTTTTGTGCTAATCAGATTTAGTTATTCTTTTGGGGGGGTGATATCTGTGCCTTTTATTGTCAGTCAAATGTATCTGCTTACTCCAAAGCTTGTTTTTTTTTATTTAAAAAGACACATAGTCAAGTATGAACTTAAACAAAAAACACATTTATTCATGTTTATAAATTAAATAAAGAGAAGGCAGCGCAGGAGAAGCTGCTGCCATTTGTGCATGCCAGGGACCCCAGAGCACACAGCAACCCTGTGTGGACACTAAAATTGGGAGCTTGAGAAGGCCCACATTTCTGAACACAATCTGATGCTGGCCTCCCAGAGGTCAGGAACAGCAGCAGGTGAGATATATGTCCCAAGTGTGTGTTACTACAACAGGCTGCCTTCTGTCCGACCACAATGAAGCGAGGCCATCACTTCCTCTTCTTCCTGGCAACCTTCCCTGAAGCCTTTCCTGAAGCCTTTCCTGAAGCCTTTCCTGCAGACTTTCCTGCAGCCTTCCTTCTTCATTTGGCTGGAGGCTGGCCCACTGGAGGGGTACTCCTGTCAGGAGGAGGAGGTGGAGGTGTAGCAGAAGGGGGTGGGGCAGAAGAAGAAGGTGGAGGTGTAGCAGAAGGGGGTGGGGCAGAAGGTGGAGGTGTAGCAGAAGGGGGTGGGGCAGAAGGTGGAGGTGTAGCAGAAGGGGGTGGGGCAGAAGGTGGAGGTGTAGCAGAAGGGGGTGGGGCAGAAGGTGGAGGTGTAGCAGAAGGGGGTGGGGCAGAAGGTGGAGGTGTAGCAGAAGGGGGTGGGGCAGAAGGTGCAGGTGTAGCAGAAGGGGGTGGGGCAGAAGGTGGAGGTGTAGCAGAAGGGGGTGGGGCAGAAGGTGGAGGTGTAGCAGAAGGGGGTGGGGCAGAAGAGGAAGGTGGAGGTGGAGGTTGAGGTTGGGTCAGTTGGGCCACCTCACATATGGCGGTATTGGGGGTAATTTGCTCCATCACCCCCTTGTTGAGCAAGGTGATGAGCAGGGGCTCGCATAGGAGGTGTTGCTCCATGCTCATCACCTTGAACTTAGCCTCCACTAGGCCGGCAATGGCCTCTTCAGGGGATGTGGGCTCCTTGAGGGTGGCATGGGCCTCTTTAATAAGGGCCATTGCTGCCTCACTGGTGGTCCTGTCCCTCCTGCCTCTTTTGTGAAACCGGATGGGAGGCACCTGGGATCTGGTGCTTCTCCTTTGCCCTGCCACCTCCTGTCTGCCACTGGGCCCTGCCACCTCCTGTCTGCCACTGGGCCCTGCCACCTCCTGTCTGCCACTGGGCCCTGCCACCTCCTGGCTGCCACTGGGCCCTTCCTCCTCCTGCCTGACAGTTTCCAGACCCTCCTCCTGGCTGATTTCATCTTGTGTATGAAAAAGGAACATAGTTTAATATGTTGGTTTAATCTTTGCATCCAACTTTGTAATCCTGATGGAAGCAATTAGAATGTAAATGCATAAATCCTTGCTTTAAATTTACCACAACATCAGCTTGACTATTTCCCACACAATTAAGTGCAGAATAATGTCTACAGATCCTGATTTTACTTGTGTAATACAAAATAATGTATGTTTCTCATCCTGACATATTTGGGAAACATTAATTTTTTCCCAATACATTTTCAGTTAATACTATACCTGGCTCCAGATGGCCAAATCAGGATCATCCAGGATGGCTGCCTCCTCTTGCTCCAGAGAAGGCTCAGGTTGGCTGCAGGGAAGTCTGGGGGGAAGAGTGGAGAGTGATGGCCTTGTCTCAATGTGGTCATCCAGGAAGGACATCCTGTTGTAGTACCACAAAATCGGGACATAAACATCATCTGCTGCTGCTCCTGACCTCTGAGAAGCCAGCACCTTAGAGCGTTCAGTCCTGTAGGTACCTCTCAAGCTCCCAATTTTAGTGTCCACTTGTTTTGCTGTGGCTGTGGGCACCTTGGTATGCACAAATGGGAGCAGCTTCTCCAGCGCTGCTTTTCTCACCCCTTTTTTTTATGGATGGGGTTTTTCGTCTCCCACAGAGCCGGCAGCTCCCTTACCCGGTCAATAAATTCCGCCAGGAACTCTTTGTCGCTAATAAAGACATTCATATTGTATCTGCAAGTAAAATAAATAATATTAAAATAATGTGAGGCAAACAGTCTAACCTCCTTCACATCCTAGTCACCATATATATCCTCCAACAATCTCAAGACAGTATAGGCCAACAATTTTTCCAAGTCACAAAATCACATACCTTCGTTCGCACGTCCGTCACTTGAACTCCTCTCTCCGCACACCGAACGTACTATAGTCACATGTGTGTTTGCTATATACACACCACGCATGCGTCAAAATTCGAACACGTCGCTCCGCACACGTCGCCCGCCCATGACGTTCTAACTTACATCTTTTCCCCGCCCCTTCTCTTTCGGCGCGCAGACAGATATGGCGGAGTTACAGCAGGTGTCTGATAATTCCGCAACTAGCGAGGAGACAAGCCCGGAGACCGAGGACACGTCACGATCAAGGAGGAGATTCAAGGCATCGAATATGTCTTTGGCGGAGATGGCGGAGATGGTGGACATCTTGGTCAAGGCTGAATATGATGCCAAGCATGGGCCGTATAGCAAACCAAATAGAAGGAAGGCCAAAATCCTCACTAAAGTTGTGAAGAGTCTGAGGGCGAAGTTCGGGGTGAAACGCTCAAATGAGCAGCTCAGAAAGAGGTGGTCAGACCTCAAACTGAGGGAGCCAGACCAGTTGAGGAGCATAAAGAGGATGCTCGCTAAAAGTAAGTAAAATGACGACGTTTATGCTATTAATCTTTTTAGAAACTGACATGTTTTTTTTTTTTATCATATTGGACTCACTTCCAAAATATCATATTTTGAACTATGTTGGGCACAGTAATCGTTCGTTACGTTACCGACACTTCGTTCGGCCACTATCCGCGGTTTTGGCTTATTTAAGAGTCACAAAAGTAATTAGACATATGCCATTTTTGATCAAGTATTGTGGATAATTTTTTAGTCTAGATGATGTGTTTGTAAGGAGAATGAAATGCAAACTTTTATCAGTGTAAAGGAGAGGACACTCAGCAGCTGCTTCCACATCTGTACTTTGGAGCACTATAGTGTGGGCCAACAGACCCGCCTATTTTGGGTGTCCCACACAGGTGCATCAGAGTTTATTTGTGGTGCCTCCATGTCCCAAAAATTACATCCAAATGTGAATACTAAACATATTTGGGGTCATAAATAATGCATTCTTCTTTATATTCCGCACAAACACACACTTGTACACCACTTCCAAACAATTTATCCTTTTTTTTAGTTTAACAATGAGATTTACAGTGTGATAAATAGACCTTTTGTTTTATTCTCATAGGGGAGAGAAGACTGGGAGGAGGACACTCCAGGGAGCACATGCACCCCACAACTTCCAAACAACACCAAACTCCCAAAGATCCACAACCGAAAGATGTGCAGGAAGTTGAGGTGGAGGAAGGAGAAGTGCAGGAAGGAGAGGTGGATGACGTTGTGGATCTGGTCACCACAACAGGTCAGTATCTGACACCACAGCTTAAGGTAAGCGAGGTAGGCCTGCAGAGTTATAATACCTTTTGTTATTTTTTTTTTAGGGGATGTAAATGTTGTGAAGGATAGCACACGGTTCTCTGCTTACAGTGCCCTCCGCCTCATCCAGCAAGTGATGGAATGTAGCACGGAACTGGACCTAATTAAACAAAGAATCCATGTGATGTTACAAACATTTAAAGACATTCTCGATGTTTTGGGGAGAATTCAATAAGCCCTCCAAAAGCTGGTGAATATGAAAAAGTGTAGCGCTTATTTTTGTGAAAGAGTCAGTTAACAAAACATAACAAATGTTGCAAACATGCATATATATTAATTTCAGTGACACCAAGTGACTGAGTGTGATCCGTGAAAAAAAATATATTATATGTAAATAAATCAGAACAAAACAGTCCTCTATTGTGACCACACACAAATAACAGTCCAAAAGTGTAGAAAAAACTGCAAGGTTGAAAAAAAGAGTCCCACATGGATATGACCCTCTCTGTGAAAGGATAGAGACACCACCACCAATTATAAGGAGGAGGCTTACCAGATGGTATTGACTTGGTAAGGTGTATACCACCCAAGTCAAAACAGGCTTAAATAATCAGTCAGCAAGGTGTATCCAGCTGGTCCTGAATCCGCATATCAGTCGGCACCGCAAATTCCCGTAAACACCAGGAAGTGTGAATACATATAGTCTTGTTGGAGCCAGAGATACGGTAACCACATAACATGCGTAATGGGGAAAAAAACTCACATAGTGTGATACCGTACAAGGAAGTATTTATTTAAAAAAAGATTAAAAAATGTACACTCACATTTGGAAGAACATCATAGGCATATCACAAAATGCAAGAGCGATGTGTGTAAATGGGTCCACCCGACGCGTTTCAACTAAAAAGTCATCATCTGGGGTGTGGACCCCCACAACAACACCGCTATTTATAGATGGAATGACCCCAGCTGGAGTGACCCCGGAAATTACATCACTTCCTGTTGGTGAACAGGAAGTGGCGGCTGCTATTTAAAATATCCCATTTGATCTCAAAAAATCTTCCCATAATATAGGATAATACTGCCAATGAATATTTATTAGATTGTGTTAGATCAATAGATAAATAAGCAGTATAGACATGGCCAGAACTTCTATATCAGCCATATAGAACAGGAAGCGCCATCCAAGCCTCTCTATGAAGACGAGGCTGGATGACATCACTTCCGCTCTGCACAGGAACATTGGAAAAGATCCCCAAGCCTCACTATGTCTGATATGGCACTGTTTGTAAGCCCTCCAAACACATTTGTTTTTACATGTTTGTTTTTATATTTTTTTCTAATTTTTTGAGTAACAAATCAGCCAAAAATTGAATATGCACACAGTGTGTGAACATGTGCTATCTGCCATCAGGGGATATCCATGTACGTCTTTTGTGGGTGCAACCCCTTCCTCGTATCAAAAGTCGGTGAACTGAGGAAGGGGATGCACCCCCAAAACACGTCCATTGAACACCCCTGATGGCAGATAGCACATGTTGACAATAGGGATCAGGATTGTAAACTTCCTATATGCAAAAACTTAAAAATGTGTGCATATTGAATTTTTGGCTGGGCAAGGGGTGGCAGGACCCCATATTAGGACGGGCACATAGAGACATAGTTTGTGTAAGTGAATGTCTACGATTGCTCAGAGGTATCCAATGTTGTAATTTTAGAAATGCAAGTGATATTTTTGTATTTTCATAAGCCAAAATTTGCCGGGTTGTGGCCTGGCCAACCCCAAAGTAAAATCAAAAAAAAAAAAAAAGGAGAGAATGTGCACAGAGTAAAATATTTGACCACAAACAACGTGTAGCTTCTTTTTATAATACTCTCTAAGCTTATTTGGTTCTTTTGTAAGGTAACATAGTGAAATTGGTTGTTATTTACTAAAGTAAAATACACTTGCCACTACAAATGTACAAAGACAAACTAGGAGACAGGAAAGAACAAATAATTAAAGGTTTAAACAAGATTTTTATTGGGATACTTAGACATAGGCTGGCATAGGAATTGCCCCCCTACCCGTGAAATACTCCATGTATTTGTCCCGAACCACACGGGCATTTTGGGGGGGCAAGCCAAGACGGGCAGATTCCAGGCCCGGAAGGGGATTTGCAGGGGAAAGTCCAGCCTCTGGCAAAACTGAGGCCATATAGGAATTTGATTTTTGGCTCAGAAAGTTGTGTAGCACACAGCAGCATAACACTACATAGTTTATTTTATAGTCTGCCAAGTGGATGGAAGTCATAAAAAGGCGGAACCGGCTGGCCATTATGCCAAAGGCATTTTCAACGACTCTTCGGGCCCTGGCCAGCCAGTAATTGAACACACTCTTCTCTGGGGTCAGGTTCCTCTGTGGAAATGGCCTCATAAGATGACGTCCGAGTCCGAAGGCTTCATCAGCCAAAAAAACAAAGGGGAGTCCTTCAATATTCCCTGCATCCGGTGGCAATGCAAGGTCGTCACTCTGGAGATGGAGGGCAAACTCTGTCTGGATGAAGGATCCCCCATCGGACATCCGGCCATTTTTCCCTACATCAACATAGAGGAATTCATACCGTGCTGACACCACCGCCATCAGCACAATGCTATGAAACCCCTTGTAATTGTAGTAGTAGGACCCAGAACGGGGTGGCGGCACGATGCGGACGTGCTTCCCGTCTATGGCACCACCGCAGTTGGGGAAGTCCCACCACGTGGCAAACTCCGATGCCACAGTCTGCCATTCCTGTGGCGTGGAAGGAAGCTGTGGAGTGAAACAAGATGAAATAATATTAGAAAACCAAAGGCATACATTACAAGGAAATTCTATCCCAAAAAATTAGAGACCAACATCAATCTAATTATACGTTTATTAAGGTGTGTAAAAAAAGTATAATGGAAGGCTCATTTATCATATTCATCACCCCCTCTGATGGGCCATTACTAAATTATTTTGGGGGGGGGGAGATGTGTTTGGCCACAGGATAGCATTGCAGTGGCGGTGCGTCCAGAGTGGGCGCTGGAGCACTGTCCCCTCTCTCCTGTGCCCATCACTCAGAACAATACATAGGTTCATGCGTTGCATGAACCTATGTATTGTCTATGCCGCACACTATTCAGGTGGATGGCCTCTTGTAAAGCGACCGACATATGATTAATTGCGGCATTTAGGGGGTTAAAATTGCAGAGCAGAAACAGGTATTAAAATAGTCTTGCAAATTACAACATGAGGGATGTAATTGGCTTCCTCAAAGAAAAATCGGGGACGCAAGTGAGGGGGGCATTCCTTGTGTAAACACTGACAGGCTGCTCTGGCAATCATGTTCACCAAGTCTGTTTAATGGTAACATGATTGGCTGATGCAACATGAAGGGAAGGAGAAGACATCAAGGACAGAAGAAGGATGGCGCTGACCACAAGAAGGTAAGTGCAGGGCTGGGGGGGAAACTGGCTGCATTAGAGGGGACTAAATGGCTGCATTTGAGGGAACAAAATGGCTGCATTGGAGGGGACAACTGGGGGCGTTTATTAGACAACAGAGCAAAAAAGGAGGACGTTTATTTCCTAAACTGGGGTTTGAAACCCCCAACATTTGGAGCAACAGGCGCCCCTGCTGGAAAAGTTAGTGAGGGGAAATATTTATGTAGGAGAAAAAAGGGGCAATCTAAAGCTTCCAACATGCATGGGGACAAAGGGGACATTCTCAGCATATTACAATCATGGTAATTAGGGAAGGATGAAAGAAATACAATACATTAGCATACATGTAATACCTAAAATGTGATGTTAAGGGAGAAAACTTACCCTAATATAGTCCTCCTGCAGGACTTGTATAATAGCAGAACAGGTGTCTGGGATTATGAGGCCCAGAGCCTGGGGGGAGATGCCTGTGGTGAACTTCAAGTCCTGAAGACTTCTCCCTGTTGCCAGGTAACGCAACGTGGCGATGAGCCTCTGCTCAGCACTGATGGCTTCCCGCATAACGGTGTCTTTCCTGGTAATATAGGGGGACACCAAAGCCAACAGTTCCTGAAAAACGGGGTCAGACATCCTGAGAAAATTCCTGCAGTCCTCAGGATTATTCTCGACTATCTCCCGCAGCAGAGGCATGTGGCAGAATTGGTCCCGCTGGAGCAACCAATTCTTGGTCCATGAACTCCTCCTCACACCATTCATGGACTGGTCTTGGTCTAAAACAAGCAGACCAACACCAAGCGCACGCACAGCACGAACTCGACGACGAGAACGTCCAGGCGACATGGCTAGGAAACGGTCGTCTAATCAGAACGTACAGAACAGAACGCACTTTAGAACAGCAAGGCCTATGAATAACGAACTGAAAATCAGAAACGAACAGGCAAGAACGCACTGTAAAACAGATACGACCTGCCTAGACGCCCTGAAAGTCAAGATACGAACCCACAAGCACAAACTGAACGGCAGAAAACGATCTGAAAAGTACGAAGACTGAAAAGCGCGAATCGTCTCTTCCCAAACTTTTACTTCACACGCGGTAACATGAGATCAGCAAAAGCAGCCCAAGGGGTGGCGCCAAGAAAAAAGAACTTCCCCTTTATAGTGCCGTCGTACGTGCTGGACGTGAGCGCAGAGAACTACGAGGAAATTGGGAAATGACAGTGTGTACGCTGTGTGAGGGGGTTAGCTCGGCAGCGGGTGTGTGTGACCCCCGGGATGGGCTCCCCACACAAAACAGGCCCAGCAAACGGAGGTTGTGGTTTTCAAAATCAAAAAAAGGTGCGGTTTATTTTCTATTTACAGTGACAAAACACAGCAAAGCAAAAGAAACATAACAAAAATAAATCCTGGTCAAGTTGACCTCTGACTAAACATACAGGTTTCCTAACTAACAACTGGGATCAGCCTAGTGCTGTCCTAGTCCCTAAGTCCCTGGTTTTAAATGTCCAAGCAAATAGCCACACAGGCTTTGTCTCACCGCACAGGGGTTCACTCTCCCTAGACAGTCCACACAGGTCTGGTTCCAGGCATGAGCTAACATCTAATGAAGCTGGGAGTTCTTATAGAGGCCTAAATGAGCTGACAAGCTTCAGCTGGTCTCATCAACTCCCTGTCTGCACGACGCCCAGCCCTCTCCCTAGAGGTATGAGTCATCCATGAGCCCACTAGCCTTATACAACTCTCCACCTAGTTGTATAAGTCGGCGTAAAGCCTGAATCTGGGCGAAATATATCTACCCCCCTGGATGCAACCAGGTGACTTTACCTTCCTGCTGTCACATACCCCCCCTCTTGTTTTAACCTCGGGGTTGGAACACCAGCAATCAGGCATTCATGTACTCGAGACAAAGCATCCACATTCCCCATTTGAACGCCAGGGCGATGCTTTACTGTGAAGTTGAATTCCTGGAGGGCCAGGAACCACCTATTCACTCTTCTATTTGTTTCCTTGTTTTGAGCCATCCACTTTAACGGAGCGTGATCCGTAACCATGTCAAAGTGCCTACCTAGCAGGTAGTACCGAATGGAATCTAGAGCCCACTTCACCGCTAAACACTCCTTTTCAACGGTGGCGTAATTTACCTCATGGGACTTCAACTTCCTGCTGAGGTAAATGACTGGGTGCTCTTCCCCGTTCCAGACCTGGGACAATACTGCTCCTAACCCCACATCTGACGCATCACTTTGTACGACAAAGTCTTTAGAGAAGTCGGGTGAGTACAACACTGGCTGGCTACATAAGGCTTGTTTCAAGAATTGGAATGCTGCCTCAGCCTCGGGGGTCCATTTAATCATGACCGACCCTTTCCCCTTCGTCAGGTTGGTTAGGGGCACAGCCTTAGAAGCAAAGTGGGGAATGAATCGCCGATAATACCCAGCGATTCCCAGAAAGGCTCGTACCTGCTTCTTGCTGTTGGGACGTGGCCAACTCTGGATGGCCTCGACTTTGTTGAGTTGGGGTTTTATTACTCCCCTCCCAATGGTGTACCCAAGATATTTGGCCTCCTCCTGCCCAATGGTACACTTCTTGGGGTTAGCCGTAAACCCCGCTTCCCGAACAGAGTCCAGGACTGCTTGCACTTTTGGCAGATGTGAGGCCCAATCTGTGCTATGGACAATTACGTCATCCAGGTAAGCCGCAGCATACTTCCGATGGGGCCTCAGCATCTGGTCCATTTTCCGCTGGAATGTGGCCGGCGCATTCTGTAACCCGAACGGCATTCTTTTATATTGGAACGCCCCGTCTGGGGTTACAAATGCGGTTTTCTCTTTGGCCGACTTGGCCAGGGGGATTTGCCAATACCCTTTTGTGAGGTCAAGAGTCGTCATGTATCGGGCTGTTCCCAGCCGGTCGATCAACTCATCTATACGTGGCATGGGGTAGGTGTCAAATTTTGTAACTTTGTTCAACTGACGAAAATCGTTACAAAATCGCCAGCTCCCATCCGGTTTAGGCACCAACACGATGGGACTAGACCAATCACTTTGGGACTCCTCTATCACCCCTAAGTTCAGCATTTTCTGTACTTCCTCCCGTATTGCCTCCCGTCGAGCCTCTGGGATCCGATAGGGTTTTAACTTCACCCTTTCACCGGACGGGGTAATGATGTCATGCTCTACCCCAGATGTTTGCCCCGGCAGCTCAGAGAATACCTCCTTGTTGCGAAGCACAAACTCCTTAACCTCCTGTTGTTGGGGTTGTGACAAGGTGGCTGCTATTCCAACCTCAGGAATCACGCAACCAGTTTGAGCTGGTGACCAAGTGTCTGCGACTAGGGACTCTCTATCCCTCCAGGCTTTCAACAGATTAACGTGATAGATCTGTTCGGGCTTTCGCCTTCCTGGTTGTCTGACCTTGTAATTCACTTCGCTCACTTTTTCCATTATCTCGTAGGGGCCTTGCCATTTGGCAAGGAATTTACTTTCAACCGTAGGGACAAGTACCAATATCCTATCCCCCGGGGAAAAGGTACGGGTCTTGGCTCCACGGTTGTACACTCTCTGCTGTGCCAACTGCGCTTGGGCCAAATGTTCCTTCACGATGGGCATTACCTGTGCAATTCGATCTTGCATCAGGGCGACATGCTCAATCACACTCCTGTGGGGAGAACTCTCACTTTCCCAAGTTTCCTTGGCAATATCCAACAGCCCTCTTGGGTGTCTCCCATACAGTAACTCAAAGGGGGAGAATCCCGTAGAGGATTGGGGCACCTCCCTAATAGCAAACATCAAATAAGGAAGTAAACAGTCCCAATCCTTTCCATCTCTATCCACCACTTTCTTCAACATTTGTTTTAGGGTTTTGTTGAATCTTTCAACCAGCCCATCGGTTTGGGGGTGATACACAGACGTACGCAATTGCGTCACTTTGAACAATTTACACAGCTCTTTCATAACCCGGGACATAAAGGGTGTACCTTGGTCCGTAAGCAGTTCTTTACAAATACCCACCCGGCTAAAAACAAGAGATAGCTCTTTGGCTATGGTTTTGGCCGAGGTATTTCGGAGAGGGATCGCTTCTGGATAACGGGTGGCATAGTCCATTATAACTAATATGTACTGGTGCCCCCTAGCGGACTTGATTATAGGACCTACCAAATCCATGGCGATCCTCTCAAACGGGACCTCAATGATGGGTAGAGGGACCAGCGGGCTACGGAAATGTGGCATCGGGGCCAACCTCTGACACACAGGGCAGGAGGAACAATAATTTTCTACGTCCTTCATCACCCCCGGCCAATAGAATCTCTGTAATACCCTCTCTCGGGTTTTCTCTGTCCCCAGATGACCTCCAAGAATGTGCCCATGGGCCAACTCCAACACCAACTTCCTGTAAGGTTTGGGCACCACAAGCTGCTCAACGGTTTCTTCTGCCCTTTTTGCCACCCGATACAGTAGGTCCTTCTCTACGCTGAAGTATGGGTAAGTGCAGGTATTATCTGGGTTCACTAACTCGCCATCTATTTTCACTACGTTTTCCCGTGCCTTTATTAGGGCGGGGTCTTTCAACTGTTCTGTGGCAAAGTTTTCCCTGTGAACCTCAAGATCAGAAAACTCCACAGACGGTAGGTTTTTGTCTGAGGAGGTGGGCTCCTCTCCAGTTTCTTGAGTCTCCCCTGCCAATACTGATAAGGGAAATTCCGGAGAGTCCTCACCACTCTCAGGGGAGTTCTGGCTATCACATTCCTGGTACATAGGGGCACCAGTGAGGGGCTCAGGATCATCCCACAGTTCCCAGAACTTCGGAAAATCCCTTCCCACAATGGCGTCATGCGGTAACTGAGATACTAAGCCCACTGGATGAGAGAGGGTACCTTTGGTGGTCTCGAAACACACTGTAGTCACTGGATACTCTCGGGTGTCCCCATGCACACAAATAACAGCTACCTTGCTATTCCCAGAGACCTCTGTTTTAACTAACTCAGCCTTTATCAGGGTCACAAGGCTACCTGAATCCAGCAATACCACAACATTTCTACCATTAACACACATTTTGCATAAATGTTTCTCAGTTCCTCGAATGGCAGTGCATGCGACTGTCGCACACAGCGACTGACGTCTGCCCGTCAGAAAGTCACACTGCATGGGTTCCTCCACAACCGGGCAATTGGCTGCAATATGTCCCGCTTGCCGGCAGCGGTAGCAAACGATCCTTCTTGCCGCCTCTTGAGCCGCTGATTTCCCAGGCTGTTCTCGCCAAACTTGGGGTAGAGCTCCCACCCTCTCACTCTCTCCACCCTCACCCCTTGGAATCCTCTTATCCGCCCCTGGGGATGGTCTGGTCTTAGGGTGGAAAGTCCGAGTGTCTCTGGAAGAGGCCGTCAGGTTCTCTGTAGCCAAGTATTTCTCCACACGATCCACAAGACCATCGGCCGTCTCTGGGTCTCCATGGCTTACCCACTTTTGGATGGCAGTAGGAAGAGCTCTCAAAAACCGATCCATTACAACACGTTCCACAATCTTTGGTGCGGACAAAGTCTCTGGCTGTAGCCACTTTCTGCTCAGGTGAATGAGATCATACATTTGAGACCTGGGGGGTTTTCCAAGCTGGAAAGTCCAGTTATGCACACGCTGAGCCCGGACAGCCTGGGTGACACCCAGCCTTGCCAATATTTCAGCTTTTAGCATCACATAGTCTTTTGCTTGGTTAGGCTCTAGGTCATAGTAAGCTTTCTGCGATTCACCAGTTAACAGAGGAGCCACCAGTCCAGCCCACTGCTCCTCAGGCCACTTTTCTCTTTCAGCGGTCCTTTCAAATGTGGTCAAAAATACCTCTGGATCATCCTCTCCAGTCATTTTTGTCAATAAACGACTCACCCCAAAGGACGCGGTATTAGTGGGACGGCTTTCCTCACTGGTCTGCGGACGTTGCTGCATTACTGCTTCCATCTGTTGTTGTAGTCTCTGCTCTTGCTTCTGCAACAGGTCTATGAAGCGGGCCTCAGATTGCTGCTGGGCTCGTTGCTGAGCCTCCAGACTCTGTTGCAAAGTTGCGTTTGTCTGCTGCTGGGCTGCAAGGCTCCTTTGCAAACCTGCATTTGTCTGCTGTTGATTGGCATTTGCTAGAGCCAGCTGCTTCAGTATCTCCTCCATGCTGGCTTAAAAAAAACTGCCACTGGTTCTCCACCAACTGTGAGGGGGTTAGCTCGGCAGCGGGTGTGTGTGACCCCCGGGATGGGCTCCCCACACAAAACAGGCCCAGCAAACGGAGGTTGTGGTTTTCAAAATCAAAAAAAGGTGCGGTTTATTTTCTATTTACAGTGACAAAACACAGCAAAGCAAAAGAAACATAACAAAAATAAATCCTGGTCAAGTTGACCTCTGACTAAACATACAGGTTTCCTAACTAACAACTGGGATCAGCCTAGTGCTGTCCTAGTCCCTAAGTCCCTGGTTTTAAATGTCCAAGCAAATAGCCACACAGGCTTTGTCTCACCGCACAGGGGTTCACTCTCCCTAGACAGTCCACACAGGTCTGGTTCCAGGCATGAGCTAACATCTAATGAGGCTGGGAGTTCTTATAGAGGCCTAAATGAGCTGACAAGCTTCAGCTGGTCTCATCAACTCCCTGTCTGCACGACGCCCAGCCCTCTCCCTAGAGGTATGAGTCATCCATGAGCCCACTAGCCTTATACAACTCTTCACCTAGTTGTAAAAGTCGGCGTAAAGCCTGAATCTGGGCGAAATATATCTACCCCCCTGGATGCAACCAGGTGACTTTACCTTCCTGCTGTCACAGCTGTGACAGCAGGAAGGTAAAGTCACCTGGTTGCATCCAGGGGGGTAGATATATTTCTCCCAGATTCAGGCTTTATGCCGACTTATACAACTAGGGAGTTGATGAAGCCCAGCTGAGGCTAGTGGGCTCATGGATGACTCATACCTCTAGGGAGAGGGCTGGGCGTCGTGCAGGCAGGGAGTTGATGAGACCAGCTGAAGCTTGTCAGCTCATTTAAAGGCCTCTATAAAAACTCCCAGATTCCTTAGGTGTTTGCTCATGCCTGGAACCAGACCTGTGTGGACTGTCTAGGGAGAGTGAACCCCTGTGCGGTGAGGCAAAGCCTGTGTGGCTATTTGTTTGGACTTTTACTAAACCAGGGACTTAGGGACTAGGACAGCACCAGGCTGATCCCAGTTGTTAGTTTAGGAAACCTGCATGTTTAGTCAGAGGTCAAACTGACCAGGATTTATTTTGTTTATGTTTCTTTTTGGCTTTGCTGTGTTTTTGTCACTGTACATAGAGAAATAAACCGCACCTTTTGATTTTGAAAACCACAACCTCCGTCTGCTGGCCCTGTTTTTGTGTGGGGAGCCCAACCAGGGGGTCACACACACCCGCTACCGAGTTAACCCCCTCACAGTTGGTGGAGAACCAGTGGCAGTTTTTTTAAGCCAGCATGGAGGAGATACTGAAACAGCTGGCTCTAGCAAATGCCAATCAACAACAGACAAATGCAGGTTTGCAAAGGAGCCTTGCAGCCCAGCAGCAAGCTCATCAACAAGCCCAGCAGCAATCTGAGGCCCGCTTCATAGACCTGTTACAGAAGCAAGAGCAGAGACTACAACAAATGGAAGCAGTAATGCAGCAACGTCCGCAGACCAGTGAGGAAAGCCGTCCCACTAATACCGCGTCCTTTGGGGTGAGTCGTTTATTGACAAAAATGACTGGAGAAGATGATCCAGAGGTATTTTTGACCACATTTGAAAGGACTGCTGAAAGAGAAAAGTGGCCTGAGGAGCAGTGGGCTGGACTGGTGGCTCCTCTGTTAACTGGTGAATCGCAGAAGGCTTACTATGACCTAGAGCCTGACCAAGCAAAAGACTATGTGATGCTAAAAGCTGAAATATTGGCAAGGCTGGGTGTCACCCTGGCTGTCCGGGCTCAGCGTGTGCATAACTGGACTTTCCAGCTTGGAAAACCCCCCAGGTCTCAAATGTATGATCTCATTCACCTGAGCAGGAAGTGGCTACAGCCAGAGACTTTGTCCGCACCAGAGATTGTGGAACGTGTTGTAATGGATCGGTTTTTGAGAGCTCTTCCTACTGCCATCCAAAAGTGGGTAAGCCATGGAGACCCAGAGACGGCCGGTGGTCTTGTGGATCGTGTAGAGAAATACTTGGCTACAGAGAACCTGACGGCCTCTTCCAGAGACTCTCGGACTTTCCACCCTAAGACCAGACCATCCCCAGGGACGGATAAGAGGATTCCAAGGGGTGAGGGTGGAGAGAGTGAGAGGGTGGGAGCTCTACCCAAAGTTTGGCGAGAACAGCCTGGGAAGTCAGGGGCTCAAGAGGCAGCCAAATGGATTGTTTGCTACCGCTGCCGGCAAGCGGGACATATTGCAGCAAATTGCCCGGTTGTGGAGGAACCCATGCAATGTGACTTTCTGATGGACAGACGTCAGTCGCTGTGTGCGACAGTCGCATGCACTGCCATTCGGGGAACTGAGAAACATTTATGCAAAATGTGTATTAATGGTAGAAATGTTGTGGTATTACTGGATTCAGGTAGCCTTGTGACCCTGATAAAGGCTGAATTAGTTAAAACAGAGGTCTCTGGGAATAGCAAGGTAGCTGTTATTTGTGTGCATGGGGACACCCGAGAGTATCCAGTGACTACAGTGTGTTTCGAGACCCCCAAAGGTACCCTCTCTCATCCAGTGGGGTTAGTATCTCAATTACCGCATGATGCCATTGTGGGAAGGGATTTTCCGAAGTTCTGGGAACTGTGGGATGATCCTGAGCCCCCCACTGGTGCCCCTATGTACCAGGAATGTGATAGCCAGAACTCCTCTGAGAGTGGTGAGGACTCTCCAGAATTTCCCTTGTCACTATTGGCAGGGGAGACTCAAGAAACTGGAGAGGAGCCCACCTCCTCAGACGAAAACCTACCGTCTGTGGAGTTTTCTGATCTGGAGGTTCACAGGGAAAATTTTGCCACAGAACAGTTAAAAGACCCCGCCCTAATAAAGGCACGGGAAAACGTAGTGGAAATAGATGGCGAGTTAGTGAACCCAGATAATACCTGCACTTACCCATACTTCAGCGTAGAGAAGGACCTACTGTATCGGGTGGCAAAAAGGGCAGAAGAAACCGTTGAGCAGCTTGTGGTGCCCAAACCTTACAGGAAGTTGGTGTTGGAGTTGGCCCATGGGCACATTCTTGGAGGTCATCTGGGGACAGAGAAAACCCGAGAGAGGGTATTACAGAGATTCTATTGGCCTGGGGTGATGAAGGACATAGAAAATTATT
Source organism: Rana muscosa (assembly GCA_029206835.1). Taxonomy (NCBI): domain Eukaryota; kingdom Metazoa; phylum Chordata; class Amphibia; order Anura; family Ranidae; genus Rana; species Rana muscosa. Next base: position 4,616,835 of record CM055123.1, on the reverse strand, counting down.
GTTCCTCCTGCCCTGTGTGTCAGAGGTCGGCCCCGATGCCACATTTCCGTAGCCCGCTGGTCCCTCTACCCATTATTGAGGTCCCGTTTGAGAGAATCGCAATGGATTTGGTAGGTCCTATAATCAAGTCCGCTAGGGGGCACCAGTACATATTGGTTATAATGGACTATGCCACCCGTTATCCAGAAGCGATCCCTCTCAGAAATACCTCGGCCAAAACCATAGCCAAAGAGCTATCTCTTGTTTTTAGCCGGGTGGGTATTTGTAAAGAACTGCTTACGGACCAAGGTACACCCTTTATGTCCCGGGTTATGAAAGAGCTGTGTAAATTGCTCAAAGTGACGCAATTGCGTACATCTGTGTATCACCCCCAAACCGATGGGCTGGTTGAAAGATTCAACAAAACCCTAAAACAAATGTTGAAGAAAGTGGTGGATAGAGATGGAAAGGATTGGGACTGTCTACTTCCTTATTTGATGTTTGCTATTAGGGAGGTGCCCCAATCCTCTACGGGATTCTCCCCCTTTGAGTTACTGTATGGGAGACACCCAAGAGGGCTGTTGGATATTGCCAAGGAAACTTGGGAAAGTGAGAGTTCTCCCCACAGGAGTGTGATTGAGCATGTCGCCCTGATGCAAGATCGAATTGCACAGGTAATGCCCATCGTGAAGGAACATTTGGCCCAAGCGCAGTTGGCACAGCAGAGAGTGTACAACCGTGGAGCAAAGACCCGTACCTTTTCCCCGGGGGATAGGATATTGGTACTTGTCCCTACGGTTGAAAGTAAATTCCTTGCCAAATGGCAAGGCCCCTACGAGATAATGGAAAAAGTGAGCGAAGTGAATTACAAGGTCAGACAACCAGGAAGGCGAAAGCCCGAACAGATATATCACGTTAATCTGTTGAAAGCCTGGAGGGATAGAGAGTCCCTAGTCGCAGAAACTTGGTCACCAGCTCAAACTGGTTGCGTGATTCCGGAGGTTGGAATAGCAGCCACCTTGTCACAACCCCAACAACAGGAGGTTAAGGAGTTTGTGCTTCGCAACAAGGAGGTGTTCTCTGAGCTGCCGGGACAAACATCTGGCCAGACCAGATACTGAGGCCCCATCGGAAGTATGCTGCGGCTTACCTGGATGACGTAATTGTCCATAGCACAGATTGGGCCTCACATCTGCCAAAAGTGCAAGCAGTCCTAGACTCTATCCGGGAAGCGGGGTTTACGGCTAACCCCAAGAAGTGTACCATTGGGCAGGAGGAGGCCAAATATCTTGGGTACACCATTGGCAGGGGAGTGATAAAACCCCAACTCAACAAAGTCGAGGCCATCCAGAGTTGGCCACGTCCCAACAGCAAGAAGCAGGTACGGGCCTTTCTGGGAATCGCGGGTTATTATCGGCGCTTCATTCCCCACTTTGCTTCTAAGGCTGTGCTCCTAACCAACCTGATGAAAGGGAAAGGGTCGGTCATGATTAAATGGACCCCCGAGGCTGAGGCAGCATTCCAATTCTTGAAACAAGCCTTATGTAGCCAGCCAGTGTTGTACTCACCCGACTTCTCTAAAGACTTTGTCGTACAAAGTGATGCGTCAGATGTGGGGTTAGAGGCAGTATTGTCCCAGGTCTGGAACGGGGAAGAGCACCCAGTCATTTACCTCAGCAGGAAGTTGAAGTCCCATGAGGTAAATTACGCCACGGTTGAAAAGGAGTGTTTAGCGGTGAAGTGGGCTCTAGATTCCCTTCGGTACTATCTGCTAGGTAGGCACTTTGACATGGTTACGGATCACGCTCCGTTAAAGTGGATGGCTCAAAACAAGGAGACAAATAGAAGAGTGAATAGGTGGTTCCTGGCCCTACAGGAATTCAACTTCACAGTAAAGCATCGCCCTGGCGTTCAAATGGGGAATGTGGATGCTTTGTCTCGAGTACATGAATGCCTGATTGCTGGTGTTCCAACCCCAAGGTTAAAACAAGAGGGGGGGGGTATGTGACAGCAGGAAGGTAAAGTCACCTGGTTGCATCCAGGGGGGTAGATATATTTCTCCCAGATTCAGGCTTTATGCCGACTTATACAACTAGGGAGTTGATGAAGCCCAGCTGAGGCTAGTGGGCTCATGGATGACTCATACCTCTAGGGAGAGGGCTGGGCGTCGTGCAGGCAGGGAGTTGATGAGACCAGCTGAAGCTTGTCAGCTCATTTAAAGGCCTCTATAAAAACTCCCAGATTCATTAGGTGTTTGCTCATGCCTGGAACCAGACCTGTGTGGACTGTCTAGATAGAGTGAACCCCTGTGCGGTGAGGCAAAGCCTGTGTGGCTATTTGTTTGGACTTTTACTAAACCAGGGACTTAGGGACTAGGACAGCACCAGGCTGATCCCAGTTGTTAGTTTAGGAAACCTGCATGTTTAGTCAGAGGTCAAACTGACCAGGATTTATTTTGTTTATGTTTCTTTTTGGCTTTGCTGTGTTTTTGTCACTGTACATAGAGAAATAAACCGCACCTTTTGATTTTGAAAACCACAACCTCCGTCTGCTGGCCCTGTTTTTGTGTGGGGAGCCCAACCAGGGGGTCACACACACCCGCTACCGAGTTAACCCCCTCACAACGCATAGAAAGCTTGACGAGAAAATCGACAAGCTTAACAAGAATCTCGTCGAAAAAAACGACGTGTTTTTTACGACGAGAAAATCGGTCGTGTGTACGAGGCCTCAAATCAAAAATTTGTGCCTAGAAATCCTGAAGGCGGTGATTGGTTTTCGGGGTCCCGTACGCGGCTAGGCTCCTAAAAAGTCCCACACATGTGGTATCCCCGTACTCAGGAGAAGCAGCAAAATTTATTTTGGGGTGCAATTCCACATATAACCATGGCATGTGTGAGCAATATATCATTTAGTGACAACTTTTTGTAATTTTTTTTTTTTTTGTCATTATTCAATCACTTGGGACAAAAAAAAAATATTCAATGGGCTCAACAGGCCTCTCAGCAATTTCCTTGGGGTGTCTACTTTCTAAAATGGGGTCATTTGGGGGGGTTTTGTGCTATTTTGGCATTTTATGGCCTTCAAAACTGTGATAGGTAGTGAGGAGTGAAATCAAAAATTTGCGCCCTTAGAAATCCTGAAGGCGGTGCTTGGTTTCCGGGGTCCCGTACGTGGCTAGGCTCCTAAAAAGTCCCACACATGTGGTATCCCCGTACTCAGGAGAAGCAGCAGAATGTATTTTGGGGTACAATTCCACATATAACCATGGCATGTGTGAGCAATATATCATTTAGTGACAACTTTTTGTAATTTTTTATTTTTTTTGTCATTATTCAATCACTTGGGACAAAAAAAAATATTCAATGGGCTCAACATGCCTCTCAGCAATTTCCTTGGGGTGTCTACTTTCTAAAATGGGGTCATTTGGGGGGGGTTTGTACTGCCCTGCCATTTTAGCACCTCAAGAAATGAGATAGGCAGCCATAAATTTAAAGCTGTGTAAATTCCAGAAAATGTACCCTAGTTTGTAAACGCTATAACTTTTGCGCAAACCAATAAATATACGCTTATTGACATTTTTTTTACTAAAGACATGTGGCTGAATACATTTTGGCCTAAATGTATGACTAAAATTGAGTTTATTCGATTTTTCTTATAACAAAAAGTAGAAAATATCATTTTTTTTCAAAATTTTCGGTCTTTTTCCGTTTATATCGCAAAAAATAAAAATCGCAGAGGCAATCAAATACCATTAAAAGAAAGCTCTATTTGTGGGAAGAAAAGGACGCAAATTTCGTTTGGGTACAACATTGCATGTCCGCACAATTTACCGTTAAAGCAGCACAGTGCAAAATTCTGAATTCACCTCTGGTCCTTTAGCTACCAAATGGTCCGGGGCTTAAGTGGTTAATATGCATTCCTTTAGTACCCACCCTTTCTAATGGGTGCATATATACATTTACATATACATACACGTTAAATTGAGTTGTTCATACCCTACAATATTCCATATTTAATGTTTACACATTTACCCACGTATAACAAAGAAAAAATAATTAGAATTATTTTCATAGCAGTGGAAAGCAGTAAATTGTATATCAATACAGCAACCTGAAATCTCCAAAACTTATAAAAACGAGTGACCAACATAACGTCATCGGTCAAAAGACCAAAACACAGAACAGTCATTATCAACAGGATGGATTTGGGGTAATCCCAAAAGCAGTATTGGGGTAAAATCATTTAGGTATTTACCTTGTCAGCCGAACATCAGGAGACTATCATGTCAGCATCAGAAGGCGAATGAGGTACAGATGATTTCAGGGGGAGTTTATTGAATTTAGCACAGTAGAAATGTCTCTGGTATAGAATAGGGGTGATTATTTGTCACGGTTGTTCCTGGAGTTGCGGTAGGCGTTGGGGTTTGATCTGGAGGTCATCTGATCCGATGAGTCAGGGTAGCTTTCCTGGGGAAGGAGTCCCCACTTGCGGAGTAGTTCCAGACCTTCGTCTATGGAGGAAATGGTATACCATTCATTATTTTTCTCCAGAATAATTTTAGCAGGGAAACCCCATCTGTAGAGAATCTCGTGGTTCCTCAGCATTTTTTGTGACTGGAATCAGGTTGTTCCTAGCTTTCATGGTGGCTTGTGATAGGTCAGCGTAGATCGTGATCCCAGCATATGGGTCCGGGAGGGTGTTGTTTTGCCTGGAGAATCTCATGAGCTGGTCTTTAATATGGAAGAAATGAATTCTGGCTATCACATCCCTGGGGATTTTCTCAGGGAGGTGTTGCGGTTTGTGCAGCCTGTGGGCTCTGTCAATAACATCCGAAGCAGTGAGAGATGCTATTGCTTTTTTCATTAGTTGTTGGAGGAATGAGCACAGATCAGCAGGCTTCACTGATTCAGGGATCCCCTAAATTTTACATTGTTTCTGCATGAGCGGTCCTCAAGGTCTGAGACCTTTAGGCGGAGGGCTTTGAGCTCATCTTCCAAGTCCACATGAGCATCCACAAGTTCATTGTGGGCTGCAGAGAAATCACCCATCTTTGTTTCCACATAAGCAACCCTGTCCCACATAGCACTCAGCTCTTTGCGTGTGGAGTGGGTGAGATGAACTATATCTTGCTATATTAGCACATCAGTCATGGGCTGACCAGAGACAGGCAGAGCATCCAGCTTCTGTGTGTAGGAGTCAGTCTGCTCCATATCATTGTCCCCTCCCTCTTGCTCAGTAACATTGTCCCCTGGATAACTAAGTCTCCGTTTTTGTTTTATAGGGCTGTTAGATGGGGATGGAAGTAAGAGCTGGGAGCGATTTGCTTCAGGCGACTCACCCTGTACATTGCAGGCCGCGCCGTGCTAATCTGTGTAGCGCTGTATAGCAGGAATTCCTGTGGCAGGGCCATCTTGGCTGTTCCGGCCTGCTATTGGAGGATAGAAATCTGTTAGTTTTCTGGGCCCCTCTCTTTCCTTGCGCTTAGCCATGGTGCTGGCAGTGTTCCCCCCGAGTTTCGCCGCTCGAATGGTTTGTTTTACAGCCTCAAATGCCGCTGTGAGTTGCTAATAGTCCTCTGGTGTGACGGAGCTCTCCTCTCACCACACCATCTGCACCGGCCGCCGGCTCCGCCCCCCTATAAGAACATTTAAAAAAAATCTGAACTATTTGTAAAAGTTGAACTGCTGAAATGTCTACTTAAAGGAGCACATATCAGCCGCGCATACATTGACCAGTCTGAAAGCTGGCTGGACTGTAGACCTGTTTACAAGTACACACAGTTGGTTTTTTTTTGGGGTATATATCCACAGCTTAGAGGCAACCATTAAATTCCAAAACTGGGGAAGTGAATAAGAGCGGCCAACAAAAACAATATGAGTAAGACTACGAGTAAAACCATGAAAAACAGCACAGCAAACAGCACGATTAAACAGTACATGACCCAGGAGGCAAGTCCAAAAAGCCCAGGACTGGGTAAACAACAGCAAGATAAAATAGACAATAAAACAGTAAAAAAAGTAGGGGGTGTAGCAGACCAATCTAAAGATGATCTAACAACAGAAAGCGAATTAGAAATTAGTAGAGCGGACGAGAAACGGCAAGACGCACAAATTCCAACAAAGGGAGAAATGAGCAAGATGTTAATGAGATTGGAAAACGCAATAAAGGCAGAAATCAACACATTAAGAACTGACCTAGGACACCTCCTGACAAGGGTTGAAGTGACGGAAGAGAGAGCAGATAAACAGGACCAGGAACTAAGCAAATTAAAAACCAGAGGAATATACTATATCGATTAAAAGACCAAGAGAATCAAAATAGAAGACAAAACCTGAGAATCCGTTCACTTCCAGAGAAAAGAGGAGAAGACCTGAGGAAAATCACGAATTCAATACCTAATCCCCTGTTGGATAAAGGAGCAGAGGACTCCCTTAAAATAGAGCGAGTACATCGTGTCGGAAAACCAAAGAACGGAGAGGCTGACTGGCCGAGAGATATAATAGTGAGGTTTCGTTATTATGAAGATAAAGCAGAAATTTGGATGAAACTAAGGGGAAAACCTCCCATCCAATTCCAAGGTACTGAGTTACAAATCTTTACAGATTTGGCACCAGAAACATTAGCAAGGCGGCGATTCCTCAAACCTCTTTTGAAACAAATGCGGACACAGAACATTAAGTATAACTGGGGGTTCCCGGGCCTGTGTTATAGGCCAGAAAGAAGGAAAATCAGCTAGACTAAGGTTCCCGGAAGAACTAACAGGATTCTTCAATAAATTAGACTTGCAGGTGCCAGACCTGCCAGGTTGGACAGAGAAAGAAAACGAGACATAAAAAAAGAGAACATTATGAACTAGGCCGATAAAGACCGGGGAATAAAACCTAGTATGAAAATACCAGGAAAAAAGAGGCAGGGGGGGGTCTGGGGAGCGGGGTTGGGGGCAGAAAGAGAGAGAAGGTGGGGAAAAGGGGAGGCGAAAATTGGTATCTGGGGCCCGGTCCCGTGCCTCCAGCCCACCTCTCTAGCCCCCTGATTGGCGACTTGGTCGGAGCCGCACCTCAATACCTGTGACGAACGAGGAGGAGGAGGTCGCCAAAGGTTCTGAGGCCAAAAATGGGCCATAGGGGGAGGGAGGGGAGGGATGGGGGGGAGGGAGGGGAAGAGGGGTGGAGGGAGGGGAGGAGGGAGGGGAGGGATGGGGGGGTAAGGGGAGAAGGGAAGCTACCTCTTGTATACTACATGAAAGAACGGCAAAATCCCGATGTGGATAGGGAAAGGGAGTCCAGCATAGGAAAAAACAAAAAGAAAAAAAGGAAGAGATGACAACAATAAATTTTATGACTTATAATGTTAGGCGACTAAACACCCCCACTAAAAGGCATAAGGTTTTAAAAGAGCTCAAACAGTATAGAGCTGAGGTAGTCTTCCTGCAAGAGACCCACCTAACATATGAGTCAAACATAAAATTATTCTCAAATTATACATTAATCAATATCAAAAACAAAAAACAAAAAATATTATTAACAAACAATATGATATTATTTAAAAAAATTATTAAATAGTCCACTGATCATAGGAATCAAAGTTCTTGTATTGTAACAGAAAAAAACACCCGTGATGATATCCAAATGAAAAACAGGAAAAGAAAAAGAAAATAAATCCAATCTTCTTTGTAGAAATTATCAATCGTGACAATCCACCACCAATAGTGAGTGATCCTGCTTACCGGATAACGTTGGTCCCCTATCACAGAGGACCTCAACCAGCATGTATTAGCTCTTGATCAAATCCACCAGACTTCACGCCACATAGTATGGATTTCAATAAGTGATCCCAGACAGCCCATATAGCCTCATCCAGTTGCCAGTAATCCAAACCAAGGGATGCGCATAAAAGGAAGGAGGACACTAATAGTGTAAAATCTTTGGGGTGGTTTATTTAAAAAAGCATAAAAACATACTTACAAGAAATAAATATTTAGACAGCCTTAAGGTATGGCAGCGCCGGCCAGTCAGGCGCTGGCACACAGATACGTCCGTGAATCTAGCAGGTGGAGGGTGACAGCAGCACAACGCTCGTATCCGCCCTACGCGTTTCATGAAAAAAATCACGTCGTTTTGGGGCACGGGCATTGGGCTGCGTCACCCCCTCTTTATAGGGAATACATCAAAACAAAAGGCCCAATCCGACATGGGGATGCGCGCGCACCTCCCTCCACGAGGCAACCAAGCCTCATTATCGGAGCCTCCTAGCGTGCATACTCACGTAATGCCGCGCCGACATGATCCAAAGAACGCAGGTCGCTTCGCGCTCCAGCACGAGATAACCAAGCCTTGTTCTCGAGGCCGTGCGTGTGACGTCATATCATGTCATCTCCTATTGGATCACAGCACGCTACAGCGCAAGCACAGAGAAAAAAGGTGACACGCCCATCCCAGATAGAAAAAACACCGGATTGGGACCAACTTTAGAAACGGACATCATCCCGCCCACCCCTTACCTCCATTAAGGACGCAAAAAGATTAGCAGGAGAACACCATCTCATACAACCAAATCAAATAAACTTATTTTAATATCAAAAATTAAAATTAAAAATATATATATATGCCCGAAGACTTTGATAAGCGGATATTGAAATCCACACCAATATCCAATCTTAACAAAGAAATGTACCAGGCCACCACGTATTGGCCTTAGTGCAAAATTTGGCAACAATATTTATTGTACACATAATATTTTAACACAACTAATACACAAATATAAAAATGACCATAAATGAGGATTTTATCCTGAAAACTCTCGAAAAAACCGAGAGGAATATGTGGTCACCTAGATGCTGGATAGTAGATATAAGGAACTAACAGACTATTTAAGAATTGTTAATAAAAGCATTAACGTCGGTGTCTACGTTAAGTCCAAAGGGAACATAGGTTCTCAACCTATACACCCACGCCATCTCTTGCTTAGAAATCTCTCTTACAAGCGAGCTACCTCTCCAGTGAGGTCTATACTTATAAATTCCCACAAATAAGGTATTGGAGGGATCTCTCTTATGAACTTGGTCATAATGACGGGATACAGAATGTTTGTCGAACCCTTTGCGAATATTCGCAATGTGCTCGTTGAGTCTCACCTTAAGTGCTCTTTTGGTCCTCCCCACATATTGAAGACCGCAAGGGCACTGTATAAGGTAAACGACTCCCAGAGATACGCAAGTTATAAACGGTTCAATGTCATGAAACCGACCTGTGCTAGTCGAGACAAATTGACTAATTTTCCTGTCTCTACAGCTATTGAGACTGCACACTTGGCATTTCTTACACCGATAGTACCCCTTAAGGTTCTCTATTTTCCTGTGGGGGATCCTGAACACTCGGGGCAATCCTGTTGGAAAGCGACGATGCTCCTCTAAATACAATAGAGGGTCTTTCAGAGAGAGAGAGGGTGCTAACACCTGATCATTGGTGAGAACATGCCAGTGCTTCCGTATCAAACGTTTAATGGTCTGATATTGTATGGAAAATGTAGTGATAAATGGGAGGGAAAAATTACCGTTCCCTGCCACTTTATCTCTATTTTCCAAAAGGGACCCTCGATCAATCTCTCTCACAGTCTGGATCAGTTGGGACATATCCTTTTGCTGATAACCCTTATCCACAAACCTTTCCGATAGTAATTCGGCCTGATGGTCAAAAGCCTCTTTTTCAGTGCAGTTCCGCCTCAACCTGGTGAATTGTCCCTGAGGGACTGCTTTTAACCAGGGAGCATGGTGGCAACTGTCCAGTGGAATATACGCATTTCTGTCAGTCTGTTTGAAAAAAGTGGTTGTGACAAATTTGTTATCAACAATTGATATGTTCAAATCCAAATAGTGGATCGACTTCTGGCTGGCTTCAAATGTGAATCTAATGCCCCTGTCGTTGACATTAAGGGACAACATAAATTCACGCAGGGCGGGTTCACTACCATCCCGGCTGACGTGACTTCACTCTACACTATTATCCCTCATGAGTGTGGTTTCGAAGCGGTGAAGATGTACTTTTTATATTTGTGTATTAGTTGTGTTAAAATATTATGTGTGTACAATAAATATTGTTGCCAAATTTTGCACTAAGGCCAATACGTGGTGGCCTGGTACAGTTTTTTGTTAAGATTGGATATTGGTGTGGATTTCAATATCCGCTTATCAAAGTCTTCGGGCATATATATATACATTTTTATTTTTATTTTTGATATTAAAATAAGTTTATTTGATTTGGTTGTATGAGATGGTGTTCTCCTGCTAATCTTTTTGCGTCCTTAATGGAGGCGAGGGGTGGGCGGGATGATGTCCGTTTCTAAAGTTGGTCCCAATCCGGTGTTTTTTCTATCTGGGATGGGCGTGTCGCATTTTTTCTCTGTGCTTGCGCTGTAGCGTGGTGTGATCCAATAGGAGAGCACGCCGGCATGATATGACGTCACACGCACGGCCTCGAGAACGAGGCTTGGTTGTCTCGCGCTGGAGCGCAAAGCGACCTGCGTTCTTTGGATCATGTCGGCGCGGCATCACGTGAGGACGCACGCTAGGAGGCTCCGATAATAAGGCCTGGTTGCCTCGTGGTGGGAGGTGTGCGCGCATCCCCATGTCGGATTGGGCCTTTTGTTTTGATGTATTCCCTATAAAGAGGGGGTGACGCAGCCCGAGGCCCGTGCCCCGAGACGACGTGATTTTTTCACGAAACGCGTAGGGCGGATACGAGCGTTGTGCTGCTGTCACCCTCCACCTGCTAGATTCACGGACGTGTCTGTGTGCCAGCGCCTGACCGGCCGGCGCTGCCATACCTTAAGGCTGTCTAAATATTTATTTCTTGTAAGTATGTTTTTATGCTTTTTTAAATAAACCACCCCAAAGATTTTACACTATTAGTGTCCTCCTTCCTTTTATGCGCATCCCTTGGTTTGGATTACTGGCAACTGGATGAGGCTATATGGGCTGTCTGGGATCACTTATTGAAATCCATACTATGTGGCGTGAAGTCTGGTGGATTTGATCAAGAGCTAATACATGCTGGTTGAGGTCCTCTGTGATAGGGGACCAACGTTATCCGGTAAGCAGGATCACTCACTATTGGTGGTGGATTGTCACGATTGATAATTTCTACAAAGAAGATTGGATTTATTTTCTTTTTCTTTTCCTGTTTTTCGTTTGGATATCATCACGGGTGTTTTTTTCTGTTACAATACAAGAACTTTGATTCCTATGATCAGTGGACTATTTAATTTTTTTTTTAAATAATATCATATTGTTTGTTAATAATAATTTTTGTTTTTTGTTTTTGATATTGATTAATGTATAATTTAATTCATCACTGTTGATCCATCATTATTTTATTTGTTTAGATTTATAATCACTGGTGTTTATGATTGGTTTCATAAGTAGCGCAACTATACATATTTTCCTTACAATTCCACTGATGACTGTTTTCAGATTAGTTGCTGCTTTCCTAGGTTGTATTTACTTATTATCTTAGCGCAGTTTCTTTTTCACAATTTTTCCAATTAACTTAAACTACCATTAACTGCTGCTTGGAGAAAGGTCGTTGAATTGACCTAATATGGACATCTTTGACTTCCGTGCCAAACGAACAGTCAATACTACTGGGGTATTTGACACTACCCCGACCTCACCAGGTTCCGATGTTAGTGGTCTCTTTATGAGATTAAAAAACATCATGACAGCTGAGATACACACTCAATGGGACATAGCGTTTCTTGAGACTTACATCAGAAATGCTATGGTTCCTAGAAGCCTTCGTTGGGAGGTAAGCCCCCAGAAAGGGGAAGCCGTTCCGGAGGTGTGGGCGAAGTATTTTAATGATGCTGGACTATCTTTTTTACGCTTTCTCATTGAAAGGAAGAGAGAGAAACTAACAAGACTCGACATGGAAATTAGAACAGTCAAGGACTTGTTGGTTTCTTTCAAAGGAGGAGAGGAATATAATGATTGTTCCAATTCTTTACAGAAAACCCTGGAGAGGGAAGAAAGAGATCAAAAAGTAAAAAAGAAGAAAAAATATTTAAGAGATTTTGAGGATTATCAGTCCGGTTTGGTTTTTCTGTGGCAGAAAAAAATGGCCACAGAGGAGGCGAGGGAGAACGAGATGGACTCCGCCCCTCAAGGGCTGGCGGCATCTGGTTCGGCCACAAATCCTCCAGTGGTAGGAAGGGGAGGGGCATCCCATCCCCCGAAAACAGTTTCTGGACAACAGAAAAACCGGACAAAACCAAAGAATGGCCCAAACCAGGGCCATACTCCAAATGGAGTGCAGAACACTAATAAGAGAACACAGAAACCTGACGTCCAATATCAACATTATCGGGAGGAGTCTCCACGTGGGTGGGAACATATCCCATCCAGACCCCCCCAATATGATGTTGGATTCAATCAGGGATCAATGAGGCCCAGATATGAGACTAACAGTATGCGGGAATTTAATATTCCCATTCATAACCGTTTTTTTCCTCTATCTGATCCATCATGTCCGGGAGGGCGAGGACCTATAGATGGGCGATATGGACCAGGTAATTATGATGGGAATTTTCCCCATTCTAGTCAGTATGAGAGGGGCTATGATTACTCAAGACCCTACTACCCCTCAGGCCAATCTGACTTTAGACTCAACCCGAGTTGGGGTTTTCCCATGAGTCATCAAGGACGTCTAGGTCAACTAGAACCAAGAGAGGGGTCAGAGGGGGGAGGAGGGCCCAATTGCTCAAAAAGAAAAAGAGTGTAGGCGCGGGCATATTTAAATTAAGCCAACAGGCTCTATCAGAGTCTGAGAAAAGTCTTTTAGATAAGGGTTTGAAATTTGCTCCGCCCAGGAGCTTGAGCAAGTTCCAAACCTTTATGGATGTGCACAAGTTTGCAAGAAAACTGAACATTAAAAGACATTTTTCGTCCAACCCTATTACTGATAGAGTGGCTCCCATACCTGAGTATAAACACACTGGATTGGCAAATGCGTCATTGTTTAATCCCCCGGGCTCATTGGCCCCTAGTATTAGAGTATTTCGAGATGTGGTGCTTAAGGATTTGGAAAAGATCAAAGTTACATAGTTACATAGTTAGTCAGGTTGAAAAAAGACAAAGTCCATCCAGTTCAACCATAAAAAAATAACTAAAATAAAATAAAAAAATATCGTGCAATCCCATATACCCAATTCTATACCCACAGTTGATCCAGAGGAAGGCAAAAAACCCCAGCAGAGCATGATCCAATTTGCTACAGCAGGGGAAAAAATTCCTTCCTGATCCCCCGAGAGGCAATCGGATTTACCCTGGATCAACTTTACCTAGAACTGTTAGTACTCAGTTATATTATTTACATTTAGGAAAGTATCCAGGCCTTTCTTAAAGCAATCTACTGAGCTGGCCAGAACCACCTCTGCAGGGAGTCTGTTCCACATTTTCACAGCTCTTACTGTGAAGAAACCTTTCCGCATTTGGAGATGAAATCTTTTTTCTTCTAGACGTAAAGAGTGCCCCCTTGTTCTCTGTGTTGACCGTAAAGTGAATAACTCATCACCAAGTTCACTATATGGACCCCTTATATATTTGTACATGTTAATCATATCTCCCCTTATTCTCCTCTTCTCAAGAGTGAATAAATTCAGTTCCTCTAATCTTTCTTCATAGCTGAGCTCCTCCATGCCTCTTATCAGTTTGGTTGCCCTTCTCTGCACTTTCTCCAGTTCCCCGATATGCTTTTTGAGAACTGGTGCCCAAAACTGAACTGCGTATTCCAGATGAGGCCTTACTAATGATTTGTACAGGGGCAAAATTATATCTCTCTCTCTGGAGACCATACCTCTCTTAATACAAGAAAGGACTTTGCTCGCTTTGGAAACCACAGCTTGGCATTGCATGCCATTATTGAGCTTATGATCTACCAAAACCCCCAGATCCTTCTCCACTACGGATCCCCCCAGTTGTATTCCCCCTAGTATGTATGATGCATTCATATTCTTAGCCCCCAAGTGCATAACTTTACATTTATCAACATTAAACCTCATCTGCCACATAGTCGCCCAATTAGACAGAGCATTGAGGTCGGCTTGTAAATTGGCTACATCCTGTAAGGACGTTATTCCACTGCATAGCTTGGTGTCATCTGCAAAGACTGAAATGTTACTTTTGATCTCAGACCCAATATCATTTATAAAGATATTAAAAAGTAAGGGTCCCAGCACTGAACCTTGGGGTACACCACTGATAACCTTAGACCATTCAGAGTAAGAATCATTAACCACGACTCTCTGAATTCTGTCTTTTAGCCAGTTTTCTATCCATTTACAAACTGATATTTCCAATCCTGTAGACTTTACCTTACACATGAGCCGTGTGTGGGGAACTGTATCAAACACTTTTGCAAAATCCAAGTATACCACGTCCACAGCCACGCCTCTGTCCAAGGTTTTACTTACCTCTTCATAAAAAGAAATCAGGTTTGTCTGACAACTTCTGTCTTTCATGAATCCATGCTGTCTGTTGCTTAAATAGTTTTTTTCCAGCAAGAACTCATCTATGTGGTCTTTTATTAATCTCTCCAGTATCTTCCCAACTATGGAAGTTAAACTAACAGGTCTATAGTTACTTGGTAAAGACTTTGTTCCCTTTTTAAATATAGGCACCACATTGGCCCTGCGCCAATCCAGTGGTACTATTCCTGTCATTAATGAGTCCCTAAAAATTAGATACAATGGCTTTGAAATTACAGAGCTCAATTCTTTTAGGATCCGTGGGTGTATGCCATCTGGTCCAGGTGCTTTATCCACCTTTATTCTGTCTAAATATTTCTGGACCATATCACTTTTGAGCCATTGTGGATTTGAGGCTGTGTCACTACCACCCCCATTATGGACCTGAACTCCCCCATGCTCCATTGTATACACAGAGCTGAAGAAAGTATTTAATAAATTAGCCTTCTCTTTGTCCCCAGTCTCCCACTCTAGATTATTTTGTAAAGGGCCTACATGCTCAGACTTGACCATTTTACTATATAATATCAGTTAAAAAAATAAAAATGCAGAAAAATCTTGAAATTGGACTTGAGTCTCTGTGTTCCAATAAATCTCTAGTCATCAGACCTGCTGACAAGGGGGGGGGGGGGATAGTCATCCTTGATAGATGCGACTATCTAAAAGAGTTGCATCGGATCGTGGATGACATTGATACCTACACCCCCCTGACTAGAGACCCGGTTAATAGGTATAAAAAAGATTTAGAAATCATTGTGAATCAGGGTCATCGGGAGGGTATTTTGAATGACAAGGAGAGCCTCTTTTTAATACCATGTGCTCCCCGTACTCCTATCATATACTATCTCCCGAAGATACACAAGAGCCTGACTTCCACCCCGGGACGACCCATCGTGAGTGGGATTAATTCAATCACGTCCCGGGTGGGGAAATACATTGATTTCTTTTTACAACCTTTAGTTCAAAAGATCCCCTCGTTCATAAGAGACACCAAACAAGTCATCAATTTGCTTGCAGCACACGTGCCTACCAATGGTATGTGGTTGGTCACGGCTGACGTGACCTCACTCTACACTATTATCCCTCATGAGTGTGGTTTCGAAGCGGTGGAGATGTACTTGATTAGAGGGTTAGATCTTGTGTACTGCCAAATCGAATTTATTATGACCCTGTTGAGATATGCAGCGAGTCACAACTATTTTCTGTTCGATAATCAATTTTATTGTCAGGATCGTGGGGTGGCGATGGGGGCGAAGTACGCACCCAGCCTGGCCAATCTTTTTATGGCCAAATGGGAGGAGTACGTCGTTGATGCTTGCCGTAGACCTGAGGTGATTCTCTGGGCAAGGTACATCGACGACGTCCTCCTCCTATGGGATGGTAGTGAACCCGCCCTGCGTGAATTTATGTTGTCCCTTAATGTCAACGACAGGGGCATTAGATTCACATTTGAAGCCAGCCAGGAGTCGATCCACTATTTGGATTTGAACATATCAATTGTTGATAACAAATTTGTCACAACCACTTTTTTCAAACAGACTGACAGAAATGCGTATATTCCACTGGACAGTTGCCACCACGCTCCCTGGTTAAAAGCAGTCCCTCAGGGGCAATTCACCAGGTTGAGGCGGAACTGCACTGAAAAAGAGGCTTTTGACCATCAGGCCGAATTACTATCGGAAAGGTTTGTGGATAAGGGTTATCAGCAAAAGGATATATCCCAACTGATCCAGACTGTGAGAGAGATTGATTGAGGGTCTCTTTTGGAAAATAGAGATAAAGTGGCAGGGAACGGTAATTTTTCCCTCCCATTTATCACTACATTTTCCATACAACATCAGACCATTAAACGTTTGATACGGAAGCACTGGCGTGTTCTCACCAGTGATCAGGTGTTAGCACCCTCTCTCTCTGAAAGACCCTCTATTGTATTTAGAGGAGCATCGTCGCTTTCCAACAGGATTGCCCCGAGTGTTCAGGATCCCCCACGGGAAAATAGAACTTTTCTAGAGAACCTTAAGGGGTACTATCGGTGTAAGAAATGCCAAGTGTGCAGTCTCAATAGCTGTAGAGACAGGAAAATTAGTCAATTTGTCTCGACTAGCACAGGTCGGTTTCATGACATCGAACCGTTTATAACTTGTGCATCTCTGGGAGTCGTTTACCTTATACAGTGCCCTTGCGGTCTTCAATATGTGGGGAGGATCAAAAGAGCACTTAAGGTGAGACTCAACGAACACATTGCGAATATTCGCAAAGGGTTCGACAAACATTCTGTATCCCGTCATTATGACCAAGTTCATAAGAGAGATCCCTCCAATACCTTATTTGTGGGAATTGATAAGTATAGACCTCACTGGAGAGGTAGCTCGCTTGTAAGAGAGATTTCTAAGCAAGAGATGGCGTGGGTGTATAGGTTGAGAACCTATGTTCCCTTTGGACTTAACGTAGACACCAACGTTAATGCTTTTATTAACAATTCTTAAATAGTCTCTTAGTTCCTTATATCTACTATCCAGCATCTAGGTGACCACATATTCCTCTCGGTTATTTCAAGAGTTTTCAGGATAAAATCCTCATTTATGGTCATTTTTATATTTGTGTATTAGTTGTGTTAAAATATTATGTGTGTACAATAAATATTGTTGCCAAATTTTGCACTAAGGCCAATACGTGGTGGCCTGGTACAATTTTTTGTTAAGATTGGATATTGGTGTGGATTTCAATATCCACTTATCAAAGTCTTCGGGCATATATATATATTTTTAATTTTTATTTTTGATATTAAAATAAGTTTATTTGATTTGGTTGTATGAGATGGTGTTCTCCTGCTAATCTTTTTGCGTCCTTAATGGAGGTGAGGGGTGGGCGGGATGATGTCCGTTTCTAAAGTTGGTCCCAATCCGGTGTTTTTTCTATCTGGGATGGGCGTGTCACCTTTTTTCTCTGTGCTTGCGCTGTAGCGTGGTGTGATCCAATAGGAGAGCACGCCGGCATGATATGACGTCACACGCACGGCCTCGAGAACGAGGCTTGGTTGTCTCGCGCTGGAGCGCGAAGCGACCTGCGTTCTTTGGATCATGTCGGCGCGGCATCACGTGAGGACGCATGCTAGGAGGCTCCGATAATGAGGCTTGGTTGCCTCGTGGAGGGAGGTGCGCGCGCATCCCCATGTCGGATTGGGCCTTTTGTTTTGATGTATTCCCTATAAAGAGGGGGTGACGCAGTCCGAGGCATTGTGCTGCTGCCACTCTCCACCTGATCGTTTCTCGGACGTGTCTGTGTGACAGGGTCTGACCGGCCGGCGCTGCCATACCTTAAGGCTGTCTAAATATTTATTTCTTGTAAGTATGTTTTTATGCTTTTTTAAATAAACCACCCCAAAGATTTTACACTATTAGTGTCCTCCTTCCTTTTATGCGCATCCCTCGGTTTGGATTACTGGCAACTGGATGAGGCTATATGGGCTGTCTGGGATCACTTATTGAAATCCATACTATGTGGCGTGAAGTCTGGTGGATTTGATCAAGAGCTAATACATGCTGGTTGAGGTCCTCTGTGATAGGGGACCAACGTTATCCGGTAAGCAGGATCACTCACTATTGGTGGTGGATTGTCACGATTGATAATTTCTACAAAGATTGGATTTATTTTCTTTTTCTTTTCCTGTTTTTTGTTTGGATATCATCACGGGTTTTTTTTTTCTGTTACAATACAAGAACTTTGATTCCTATGATCAGTGGACTATTTAATTATTTTTTTAAATAATATCATATTGTTTGTTAATAATAATTTTTGTTTTTTGTTTTTGATATTGATTAATGTATAATTTAATTCATCACTGTTGATCCATCATTATTTTATTTGTTTAGATTTATAATCCCTGGTGTTTATGATTGGTTTCATAAGTAGCGCAACTATACATATTTTCCTTACAATTCCACTGATGACTGTTTTCAGATTAGTTGCTACTTTCCTAGGTTGTATTTACTTATTATCTTAGCGCAGTTTCTTTTTCACAATTTTTTATAAAATTATTCTCCCCTAACTTCCCGACGTGGTATTACGGGGATACAATAACAAGGAGAGCAAGGTGAGTGGCAATAGGGTTTTCTAAAGAAAAGCGGTTCAAATTGGAGGCAAGGATGACTGACCCGGAAGGAAGATTTCTCTTCCTAAAGGGTAAATTATGCGAAATGGAATGTACCCTGGCAAACATCTACGCCCCCAATAGGAACCCCATAAAATACCTAAACGACATCTTGGGAAAGACGGGATATGTGATTTTGATGGGCGATATGAATTTTTGCATGGACCTGGGAGTCGATAGTACGTCACGTGTACAGGGAACAAATAACGTATAGTTAAAAAAACTAAATTTAAAAATGCATAGATGTCAAATAGTGGACATATGGAGGATACACCATCCAAAAACACAAGACTACACGTTTTACTCCCCTGTACACAGGACGTACTCTAGGTTAGACTACATACTGGTAGACCATAGATCACTGGAAAAGGTAATAGAAACAAAAATAGAAATATCCACGATATCGGACCATGCCCCAGTAAGAATGAAAATAAAAGTTTCTGGAAACGAAAGACAACCCTATACTTGGCGATTAAATGAAGAACTACTTAGAGAGGAGGAAGGATCAGAAATTGTGGAAAAAGAGCTTGAACGCTACTTTCTAACAGACAACACAGAAGAGATAACAGGGGCAACCCTATGGGAGGCCCATAAAGCCTATATTAGGGGGATTCTGATATCACTGGGGGCTAGGAAAAAAAAAAAAAAAGAGAGAACAAGGAAAATTTAAATACTAATTGAAGAAATATTCGAAGCTGAACAAGAACATAAAAAACATCAGGGTCAACATCAAGCACTGTACCAAAAGTTAGTAATCAAAAGAGACGAATTAAAAGAACTTATGGAACAAGAGACCAAAAAGAAATTAAACAAAATAGTTAGAGAAAGATACCAGTGGGTAAACAAACCTAGTAAACATTTAGCCAATATGATGCAAAAGAAAAAAATCCAAAACAAGAAAGGAGAAACGAGAAAAGATAAAGGAATTTCTAGAAAACGCCAGACTGCCCAATATTAATGAGAACGAAAGACTGACATTAGATAAACCCATAACGGAAGAGGAAATAAATAAAGCCTTGACAGACTCGGCCCCCGGGGAAAAGCCCTGGCCCCGACCGATTTACAACGTATTATCTCAAAAAATATAAAGAGATTCTGACCCCCAGGCTGTGTCAGTATATGAACGGGCTGGGGGTTGAATACGAGATGGGTAGGGAGGCATTGGCTGCTACGATAACACTAATCCCGAAGGAGGGGAAGGATGGCACGCTCTGTTCCAGCTACAGGCCCATATCACTGCTTAATGCAGACACAAAACTGTATGCCAATGTTTTGGCAGAACGGATGAAAGGCTTGATGAACACTATGGTCCATCCAGGAAGGGAGGGGAGGGACAACGGGGTGAGAATGTTACTCCTACACCAGAAGATAAAAGAAAATGGGTCCCCAGGTCTATTCCTGTCGATAGATGCAGAAAAAGCCTTCGACAGGGTAGACTGGAGACTCATGATACAAACATTAGAAACTCTGAGAATTGGGCCAAGAATGATTCAGTGGAACAAAACATTGTACCATCACCCTACCGCAACAATAAAAATAAATGGCACGCTACCCCTCCTCCTGAGATAAACAATGGGACGAGATCTCCTCTCCTATTTGTGTTGTACTTGCTACTGTCCGTAATAACCCTGACGTTAAGGGCATTATGGTAGGAGAAGAGGAACACAAACTTGCAGCCTTCGCAGACGATGTTCTGTTTTATATTGTTAATCCTAGAACCACACTACCCAATCTAATAAAAATATTAAAACAATAAGGCGAAATATCAAATTTTAAAATTTATTTAGTTAAATCTGAGATCCTAAATATTAATATAAACAAGCAAGAAAAACGGCTGTTACAGAGCGAAGTTAATTTCCCCTGGCAGAAGGAACTAAAGTATCTAGGAATAAAATTAGCAAACTCAATGCAGAAAATATATAAGATTAACTATATACCCCTACTAGATGAACTAAAAACTGAAATAAAAAAATGAATAAATAGGCCAATATCATGGATTGGACGTATTAATACTCTTAAGATGTTTCTCTTACCAAAGATCACGTACAAGTTCCAGATGCTACCGGTGGCATTACCGCAACCTTACCTTAAAGTACTAAAAACTATGATAATGAAATTTATATGGAAAAACAAACAACCTAGAATCTCCTTTATGGTATTAAAACAGGATAAAAAACACAGAGGTTTGGCAGTCCCCGACATGAAAAAATACTACAACGCAGTGGTGTTGTCACGAGTAGTTGAATAGGTTAAGGACAAACAGGAAAAAAGGTGGGTTAAAATAGAAAATGCACTATCTAACGCACAACTAGGAAATATAATTTGGAACCCTCCACAGTTTAGAGCACTAGAGGAAAACACTCATCCATTGACACGGAACGCACTTAAAATATGGGATATGACGCATAAACAAATAAACAGGGAGTATAATTCACCGCTTATGGCATTAAAAGAAAATTAATATTTTGCACCGGGGAAAAAGATAATTGGAGGAAATTGGATAAAAAGGGATAAAGCACAGTTAAGAGACATAGTAAAAAAAGGGGAAATCATACCACTTCAAGAGTTAAAGCACGAGGAATACCTAATGGTGATAAATGAATGGCGCTATATCCAGTGTTGTAACCAACGCCGTTTAAATAAACGGCGTTAGGTAACGTAGCCACTTTTTGGGGTAACGAGTAATCTAACTGATTACTCTTCCCCTCATGGCACCGCCATTCCCATTACTTGGGCGGCGTTACCCTAATTACATCTACTCGCCGCAGTCGCCGCGAGTAGATGTAATGTAACATTAACTAACTGCAAGCCGCCGTCTGCCTACCTGATCAGCGTGTCATGCAGACAGACGGTGGACGTTGCAGTATTCAAAAGCCACGCCTCCCGAGTCCTTGTCGTCTGTGATAGGCGGAACACTCAATTTCACAGCAGGCAGTGTTACGCCTATCACGGACATCCTCTCATCCTCGTCTGTGTTATGAGGATGAGCGGATGTCCGTGATAGGCGGAACACTGAATGCTGGGAAATTGAGTGTTCTGCCTATCACAGACGAGGAGGACTGGAGGAGGCGCGGCTTTTGAATAATGGAATGGCCACCGGGAGTCGGGACGCTGCCGATCTGAGGTACTGTACACGGGCACAGTGAGACATGGGCACTGTGAAGCATGGGCACAGTGAGACACGGGCACAGTGAGGCACGGGCACAGTGAGGCATTGGGCACAGTGAAGCATGGGCACAGTGAGGTATGGGCACAGTGAAGCACGGGCACAGTGAGGCATTGGGCACAGTGAGGCATTGGGCACAGTGAAGCATGGGCACAGTGAGGCATGGGCACAGTGAGACACGGGCACAGTGAGGCATTGGGCACAGTGAAGCATGGGCACAGTGAGGCATGGGCACAGTGAGGCATGGGCACAGTACCAATATTATTTATTGTTAGGCTTCCTATTATTTTTATACACTGAAAAAATTACATATATATCATCCTTCTACCGCCCCGCCCCCGTGTATATATAATATAACCAATAATGATGTTTCAAAATATTACCAAAACAGCGCTAAATGTTGGTATGAAATAGGTGACCAACTTCACCTTAAAAGGTGACAAACAGTTTTAAGACAGATAAACAGTGCAGAGGTGTCAGAAAGTGTCCATAAATGATCGTGGATAATAGCAGCGTGCACCTTCACCGTAACATCCAGGTCCACCCAGTGGGAACACACTCCCCCTCAGGGGTTTAAACTCACCGAAGCAAGATCTATATCAAGCCTTGACAACAGGAGGATAATCAACACCAAACACGAACTGCACTCGACATCAGTCAGGGAAACATCAGATCAATGGAGGCTCAGACGTAGCAATAAATAAATAGAAAAAAAGCCCATAGCATAATTCTATTTATTAATAAAAAAAACCCACATCACAGCACCCTTCATATAATAAACATACATCAAGTAAAACAGTAGTGAGCATATAGATTTACTTCACCGTTTCTACTGAGTGTCGATCCGTCCCATCAACGTGTAAGAGGAAGTAACTTACTTCCGGGTCCGGCTCAGTGAAGCGCATACATCACTTCCGTTTGCGTCGTGTAGGTCACGCCCTGACGCGTTTCGTCATATCCTGACTTCGACAGAGGGCGTGCCTACACGACCAAACCACCCTCCTTATAAAGACACTCCCTACACCGCCCGCACCAATCAGCGCCTCCATATCACGGCAATGGGTGCACATTGCGGTAGCTATGGAAACCACTGAAGGCATATACAGGTGGGAAGGAGGATCAAAAGGAGCAAATTGCACTTCATTCATAGACATGGGAAACATAAGCCGATGTCATGAATAGGGGCATACATATGCAATATTCATAGCACACATAATAAACATAGCAAAAATAGTAATTAAAGTTAATTAAAATCACTATTCATACAATAATGATAACAGTTAAATAATAAATAATCTAAACCGATACAACATTAAAAACCAGTATAAATGAAACACAATCCATACTGTTTAAGTCATTAAAATCTTAAATACCCATAATACACAAATTCTGAATAAAAATGCTAAAATCAGATAAAATATGTAAAGGAGCTAGACAAGAACAAAGATACATACTCAAAAATCACTAATGAAGCAGTTGATATCAAGATCTATGTTTAACCCTTTCGGCGAAAGCGTATCAACCGAAAATATCCATTGGGTTTCTCGCTTCGACAGATCTCTAACTAGATTAGACCCTCTCCACATGGGTTTCAAATGGTCTATTCCCCAGAATCTGAGGCCAGTGGGGTCCTGATTATGGCACAATTTAAAATGTAAAGACACATTGTGATCTTTAAATCCCAGTTTAATATTTGCAATGTGTTCAGCTATTCTAATTTTTAATTGACGCTTAGTGCAACCTATATAGATAAGCCCGCATGGGCACTGAAGGGCATATACAACATAAGATGTATTGCATGTAATAAATTCACTAATAGTGAACTCCCTGTTATTTGAGGTGGAAATGACATTTTCTACAGCCCTCAATGGTCTATTCACCTCTCTACATGCTCGACACCTCCTACAAGCAAAGAACCCATCTCGGTCCCAGAAAGTAGAGGGTCTAGATGGTGGATCCAGGACTTTTCTTACAATTTTAAGAAAAGTCCTGGATCCACCATCTAGACCCTCTACTTTCTGGGACCGAGATGGGTCACTATTAGTGAATTTATTACATGCAATACATCTTATGTTGTATATGCCCTTCAGTGCCCATGCGGGCTTATCTATATAGGTCGCACTAAGCGTCAATTAAAAATTAGAATAGCTGAACACATTGCAAATATTAAACTGGGATTTAAAGATCACAATGTGTCTTTACATTTTAAATTGTGCCATAATCAGGACCCCACTGGCCTCAGATTCTGGGGAATAGACCATTTGAAACCCATGTGGAGAGGGTCTAATCTAGTTAGAGATCTGTCGAAACGAGAAACCCAATGGATATTTTCGGTTGATACGCTTTCGCCGAAAGGGTTAAACATAGATCTTGATATTAACTGCTTCATTAGTGATTTTTGAGTATGTATCTTTGTTCTTGTCTAGCTCCTTTACATATTTTATCTGATTTTAGCATTTTTATTCAGAATTTTTGTATTATGGGTATTTAAGATTTTAATGACTTAAACAGTATGGATTGTGTTTCATTTATACTGGTTTTTAATGTTGTATCGGTTTAGATTATTTATTATTTAACTGTTATCATTATTGTATGAATAGTGATTTTAATTAACTTTAATTACTATTTTTGCTATGTTTATTATGTGTGCTATGAATATTGCATATGTATGCCCCTATTCATGACATCGGCTTATGTTTCCCATGTCCCATGTCAGGATCAACATAAGATTTATATTACATTTTTCTTTATATATGAAGTGAAATGTTGTAACCTGTATTTTTTATACTGATAAAATAAAATAAAGAATAAAAAAAAAAAAATTGAAAATGAGAGCCTTCTACAGAAAACCTGAGAAAGCGATGGTGAGATGCGACTATGGAAACATGAAGATACACACCTGCCAGATTGATGGAAACCATCCAGTTTTCTGACTCCAGAACCAAAATTATGGTTTCCAATGACTTAATTTTGAATGGTGGAACCTTCATGTAAGAATTCAGGACTTAGAGGTCAAAAACTGGTCCGAAACCCCCTGAAGCCTCTGGGACCAAAAACAAAGGGGAACATACTCTTTGACCCAATTCATGCCTTGGAACCGGAAGGATGGCCCTTGCTGCCAACAGCTCCCCTATATATCCTTCCAAACATTGCCTCGTTTCCAAATCCGTAGGAAGTCCAGTTTCTACGAACAAGGTCTGAGGGGGCCTTGTTCTGAACTTGAGACAATAACGTGATCGAATGATGGCTACAATCCTGGCATCCTGTAGTTTGTCTGCCCAAACCCCCCCGAATTGGGCTAGTCTTGCTCCTACTTGAGAGGGTTAAGCGGAGACACCTTCAGAAGGACTTATTTGAAGCCTTAGGGGCTTTGTTGGCCCTGGGCTTGGAAGGTTTCTGGAAGGTTGAACCAACTCCCTTCCACTGTCTAAAAAACTGTAAGCACTGGCCTCTCTGAATCCTTCTTTGGATCTCTTGTTAAACCGAAAGGACTGCTGTTGTCTTTTTCTCTTCTGCGAGATTAGGCCTCATCTCCCGCCGGAAACCCACTGAATTGCTGATTCTAAGTCTTCCCAAGAAGTAGCTTCCCGTTGAATGGAACCGAATAATAATAATAATAATACTTTTAATAATACATAATTGATTAATAGACATGATTTGTGACAATACAATTTCTTATAGCATAAATGTTTCATTTCATTGTTTAATCGTATTTACTAGTATTACTGTCGTGAACTACCTCTAGGGGATTGTGACATTCAATGTATCTATAGACTCCATATACTGTATATACTATCATATACATCTACATGTCTCATGTAAAGTCCCAATCCCACCCCTCCATTTGTTTTCGTTGATAAATGTAAATGTAGCGGGTGTCAAAATTTAGGGGGAGTATCTGGGCGGTAGCATGGCCCAGATGCACTAATTATTAGGGATCTATGGCCATTTTGGTTCGTGGAGGATATAATGGTGTTCAGT
Organism: Rana muscosa; assembly: GCA_029206835.1. Classification (NCBI taxonomy): domain Eukaryota; kingdom Metazoa; phylum Chordata; class Amphibia; order Anura; family Ranidae; genus Rana; species Rana muscosa. The sequence goes on along the minus strand of CM055123.1, from coordinate 4,591,042 downwards.
TACCTGCGGCCCCTGGGTGGCGCTGTCGCCTTGGGCTGGGGTTGAACCATCATTGTAGGGCCGTGCCCTTTGTGTCCTCTCGCTGAAGTAGTACGACGGGGCGGGGAACCTGATGTGCCTGCTGGGAGAGGGTATAAAGGGGGCGGACATCTTGCGCACGAGGTCCGAGCCCCAGGCACCTTCAGCCTGGGGGCTGCTGTTCTGTTCGTCCGTGCCCAGGTGCCCTCGGCCTGGGTGCGAGGGAGTTCGAGTTCCATCCCAGGCACCTTAAGCCTGGGGTGAGGTACTAGCCGAGGCCTGGGGCCCAGTACCTTCGACTGGGTCCCGCATGGGAGAGGATACCTAGGGGCCCACCGAGTGAGGGGACCCGAGTCTCGGGCGAGGAGAACCAGGGAGGTGACCTGACCTGAAGATCCAGCGCAGCATTGGCTGGTGACAGTGTAGGCCTCTGGGGACCGTCCAGGATGGATCATCTCCCTAACAGGGGTCGCCATTAGAAGGTATTCCATGTTCTATGGTCTTTGCAGAGACCCAACTACAATCAGGTCGGTGGCAGTGACCTATCCAAAGGTCTGTGGCAGGGACCTCATCATTCACCCGGTCTGTGGCAGGGAGCAACCTCACGGTCGGTGGCAGCGACCGTGCGCCAAAAGTTGTTGTGAACTCCTAACAGCTTCTCTGATCCGAAAGGATTGTGCCTGAACCCTCTCCCCACCAAGTTTGTGTTTGTATCAACCTGTCTGCTTGCAAAGAGGCATATTTATCTCTGCGGAAATAAATATAGATGTTGTACTGTGACCTGGTGTGGGCTTACTTTTCTGGGAGCAAAGTGTTCTACATTCACCTATCTACCTGTCATATCTGAAGTGGAAGCTCCGGACAAGGACACAGACCCGAAGGTAAAGATCTTAGCTCAAACCTCTACACATATATGAGGTGCGAGCTGGTGGCAGCACCTCACCCCTCTCCCTGGTCCCCCTAGACGAGTTAACCAGCCGAGAAGAAGAAGGGAGAGAGCGGGTGAGCCCGCTACACGTGGGGGCTCTGAGTCTGGGATTTGTGTTCCGTGTCAATGGAGCTGAAGCTCTCAAAACTTGACTTTTACCCCCCAGAAAAGTTCAGAGGAGGTCGGTCATGTTGGTCGGCGCGCCACGAGGCACACCCTCTCTGCTCAGTTTTTTGGCGTGATGAGGAAAAGGCCAGTGAAGTGTTGCACAAAAGTGGAGGAGTCTGGCCATGTGTGGGGATACACGTGGAGACTTTGGCGACAGTTCTTCAGTGTGCGATGGAGCAGTCAACGGTCAGCATGCTTTATTTTCAATTAATTTTTATTTAGTTATGTCACAAAAAATATAAACAAAAAGAAGAAAACATATACATTTACATCAAACAGAAGTCACACTGAATTGTCACTAGGCATGCAATGTTGTATATAGGTAATTTACATATAATATCATTACAATGAGTCCATAGATGCTTATAGTCTTCTATTAGTTGTTATAAACCATACCGACTCCACACTCCAAACACCCCAAATGGGGACTAACTGTGTCCAGAGCGCAGAGCCGCACCTTACATTAGTTTACCATCTAAATTATCAAGCGCAAGCGTAGTTCAATATTTCCTTTGGACAATCCATGGTCACATAACCGTAAAATGAAAATAACATAAAATAAAACAAAAATAAGATGTTAACCAAAAATAACACGTACCATACAGTTCTGCTACCGTTCACTTATTCACTAGGATAAGTCGCTATCCAGGTCTCCCAACAAGGTTTAAATTTAGCTAGAGTATGATTCCTGACAGCAAAGTACCTTTCATAAACATACTGTTGTTTAACTCTAGATATGACTTCAGATATATTTGGTGCATTAAGAGATTTCCATTTAGCTGTAATTGTTAATTTTGCTGCTATAAAAATATGCGTGAACACTGGTCTGAAGATTTTAGGCACTGAGTGAATACCTATGTTTAATATAGCCAACTGTGGAGATGGTGAAACAATCAGGCCTGTAACATTGGTAATTAACGAGAACACTGACTTCCAAAAGCTCCTCACAGCCTTACAGGTCCATAGTATGTGCATTATACCTCCTTTTTCTCCGCATTCTCTCCAGCAATTAGGCGAGGAGTTGGAATATATCTGTGCTAGCCTCACGGGTGTCAAATAGGACCTATGCATTACTTTCAGAATCAGTTCCCAATGGTTCACGCAGTGGGAGTAACGAAAGTGCGATTGTATAGCACCCTGCCACTCCCCCTGCGAGAAAGGAATCCCCATGTCTTTTTCCCAACTTACCATGTTGGCGGTCTTTTTAAAATCCCCCCCATATTGCAATGTGGAGTAGAACCTTGACAGGTCTCCAGCCCCATCTTCGCAAGATTCCATATATGTCCATGTCTCTCTATGGATATTATAAGAAACATCTGGGTTTTTATCGTGGAAATGTTTGTCTATATAGAGAATATGAGGCAAGCTCCTGTTGTCTATTTAAAGCTTCCTTATAGGTTAGAATACCTTTATCCACCCATGTTTTCGTGTCCAGGTCAGGGATAAAATAATCATAGAGTTGTAGAGAGAAATCTCTGCAACATTCCAGTTTCTCTAGAGGTAACAGCATGCTTTCTACTGCATCATGGGTCCCCACTGCATCTACCACAAGGGCAACCACCGTTGCTGTCTCCGCTATGGATACGGGCGTTCGGCTCAAGCCCCGGGGACGATTCGCCCTGTACACATGCAAGGACGTTGAGGCCCTGGGTACGATTTGTCCCGGCTGTTCAGGACTGGTGGTACAGCTGAAGCCCTTCGGTGGCTGTGAGGCCTGTGGCGAGTTCATATTTGAAGTGGAGCAACCAATAGAAAGGCCGCGAGCCTTCCACCTCAACTGCCTAACAGGCGCCACCATTCTACAAGGAGAAGTCAGAGCTTGCACAGCCATTCCCCCACGCACTGCAGAGACTTCCGTGGAAGTCGCGAACAAATGGACGGAGGATTCCAAATCCGAAGATGCTGCTTCGGTCACCATAGATTCCCTACTCCCAGCGCCCAAAAGGAAGGTCGGTTTCACTAAAGCTTCCAGCGGCCGAGATGGAGGACAACCCCTGCGCTTGCCTGGCCCGGATGGATCCAGTGGGAAAATTCCCAGACCTCTATGTTCAAGTGTCGGCCGAGGTAAGCCAGGGAACGGGACTTGGTGTTTTGTTGGAGGTGTCGGGGATCCACAGTTACCGGAGCCCGTGGGAGGGGGTGATTCCACATCTACAGGGAATTACCTACCCGCAGAGGAGTATGACACCGCCGACCTGGAGTCGATCTCCGATGCAGGAGATGATGGACAAATAGATTAACTATTTGAACGGAAGGGTTGGGACAAAGTATCCCTGGCCTCGTCCCGTGCACCTAGGGACCCACCCATGTCTACAGGGGATAGTACACCCCGGGTGGAGGCCTCGGCGCCTAAGGAGGGATCCAGTCCCCTGCTTGCCCTTCCGCCCCCAGTGTTACCTGCACCATCTGCTAAGGCGAAGAGAGTGCCGCTGCGGGCACCTACGCCCAGTTTGGAGGTGGTCAAGGCACCTCGGCACCCAGAGTCGATTGTCCTGCCTGGTGAGGGAGACCGCTCCACGATGCCACCCTTGTCCAGGCTACAGAGACTTTTCTGCCAAAAGGTTGCCAATTAGTATGGGTGGGAGTACCCGTACTTGTCCAATGAGTTGTTGTACGAGGTAGAGGCCTGCCGGCAGTGGTGGTACAATGACTTTGTATGGACACACATTAAGGTGCCCCATGCCCGTCGCTACCTTGCATGTTGACCCACAGCTTCAAAGTGGTTTAAGGACTGCAAGGCAGAGTGGATGTTGGGTCGGCATATCCATGCTGACCGGGTCGTTATCTGTCAGAAAGATGGGGAAGATGTGGAGTACCATATGGAGACTTTCGATCGGTACTTGAAACCTCTTGTGCTGCCACATCCAAGATTTTACTTGTAGGAGAAAAGACTCCTGTTTGTTCTTTTTCTTCATTGCCGGACATTCCGGAACTCTGGAACTGTACCCTGTCTAGGGGTTTTCTACTCTTTGGAGGCAATGGAGCAGTTGTGTTTTTTTTTTTTTGGCCTCCCTCTGCCTTCCACCGCAAAGATAAAAGGACTTTGGGGTGTAGTCAGGGCCACAGTACAGAGAAGAATCTGGATTTCTATAAGTGCTCTTACGGCGGCGCTGTCACCAGGTGGCAGTGTTGTGCACCGTTCATCACATTGCATCACACACTTCTTGGAAGGAAAGAGGTTTCTTTTCGGAGAGATCTTTTTCACTCCAACACTCACACAATTTATTAGGAATTGTGTGTTGTTTTCCCTTTTCTTCCCTCTGCAGGAGAACATCGGTCAAGACTGCTGAGAATGGGCGGGTCTTGGTGATGTGGGAGGGGAGAATGCCATTTGTGTGTAATGTGATGTGCATTTATAATGAGTGTTTCCCTCATGTTCACCTTTCCCTTTCCCTGTTGGGTTCAGGCACAACTTCCTTTTTCTTTTTTTTTTATTATTTTTGTTTGTGTTTTTTGAGAAGCTAGTCTCTGTATCGGAGCTATGTTGGCTCCCTTTGGAGCGTGGCTTGTTCCAGACACTGGGGACCAGTGTCTATCTGCCAGGGGTGTGTGTAGCGGGTGTCAACATTTAGGGGAAGTATCTGGGCGGTAGAATGGCCCAGATGCACTAATTATTAGGGATCTATGGCCATTTTGGTTTGTGGAGGATATAATGGTGTTCAGTTCCCTGCGGCCCCTGGGTGGTGCTGTTGACTTGGGCTGGGGTTGAACCATCATTGTAGGGCCATGCCCTTTGTGTCCTCTTGCGGCAGTAGTACGGCGGGGCGGGGAACCCGCTGTGCCTGCTGGGAGAGGGTATAAAGGGGGTGGACATCTTGCGCATGAGGTCCGAGCCCCAGGCACCTTCAGCCTGGGGGCTGCTGTTCTGTTCGTCCACGCTCAGGTGCCCTCGGCCTGGGTGCGAGGGAGTTTGAGTTCCATCCCAGGCACCTTAAGCATTGGCTGGTGACAGTGTAGGCCTCTGGGGACCGTCCGGGATGGATCATCTCCCTAACAGGGGTCGCCATTAGAAGGTAGTCCATGTTCTATGGTCTTTGCAGAGACTCAACTACAATCAGGTCGGTGGCAGAGACCTATCCAAAGGTCTGTGGCAGGGACCTCATCGTTCACCTGGTCTGTGGCAGGGAGCAACCTCACGGTCGGTGGCAGCGACCGTGCGCCAAAAGTTGTTGTGAACTCCTAACAGCTTCTCTGATCCGAAAGGATTGTGCCTGAACCCTCTCCCCACCAAGTTCATGTTTGTATCAACCTGTCTGCTTGCAAAGAGGCATATTTATCTCTGCGAAAATAAATATAGATGTTGTACTGTGACCTGGTGTGGGCTTACTTTTCTGGTAGCAAAGTGTTCTACATTCACCTATCTACCTGTCATATCTGAAGTGGAAGCTCCGGACAAGGACACAGACCCGAAGGTAAAGATCTTAGCTCAAACCTCTACACACATGAGGGCTCTGAGTCCGGGATTTGTGTTCCGTGTCAATGGAGCTGAAGCTCTCAAAACTTGACTTTTACCCCCCCAGAAAAGTTCAGAGGAGGTCGGTCATGTTGGTCGGCGCGCCACGAGGCACACCCTCCCTGCTCAGTTTGTGGGCGTGATGAGGAAAAGGCCCGTGAAGTGTTGCACAAAAGGGGAGGAGTCTGGCCATGTGTGTGGATACACGTGGAGACTTTGGCGACAGTTCTTCAGTGTGCGATGGAGCAGTCAACGGTCAGCATGCTTTCTTTTCAATTAGTTTTTATTTAGTTATGTCACAAAAAATATAAACAAAAAGAAGGAAACATATACATTTACATCAAACAGAAGTCACACTGAATTGTCACTAGGCATGCAATGTTGTATATAGGTAATTTACATATAATATCATTACAATGAGTCCATAGATGCTTATAGTCTTCTATTAGTTGTTATCAACCATACCGACTCCACACTCCAAACACCCCAAATGGGGACTAACTGTGTCCAGAGCGCAGAGCCGCACCTTACATTATGCGGCGTACACACGATCGTTTTTCATGCCATTATTTTTCCCGACGTTTTTCACGTTGTTTTTTTTCATGTTTCCTCTCAAGCCTGTCTTGCGTACACACACGATCATTTTAAAAAACGTTCAAAGCAAAGTGCAGTGACGTACATCACGTACGACGGCACTATAAAGGGGAAGTTCCGTTCTAATGACGCCACCCTTTGGGACGCTTTTGCTAATTCCATGTTACCGCGTGTTAGTAAAAGTTTGGTGAGAGACGATTCGCGCTTTTCAGTCTTCGTGCTTTGAAGATCGTTTTGTGGAGTTCAGTTTGTGCCTGTGGGTTCGTATCTGTTTTGCAGTGCTTGTAGTCAGTTCGTATCTGTTTATTCAGTGCGTTCTTGTCTGCTCGTTCCTGTTTTCAGCTTGTTCTTCATAGGCCTTGCTGTTCTTCCGTTCGTTCTTCTAGTTCGTTCTGAGCTGCCGACCGTTATCTAGCCATGTTGCGGCTACGTACTCGTCGTAGAGTTCGTGCTGTAGTTGGTGCAGGGGTTCATGCTGTATCCCGACTCCATGCCATGAGCAGGGTCAGGAGGAGTTCATGGACTAAGAATTGGTTGCTCCAGCGGCACCAGTTCTGTCATATGCCTTTGTTGCGGGAGATCAGGGAGAATAATCCTGATGACTACAGGAATTTTCGCAGGATGTCTGACCCCGTATTTCAGCATCTGTTGGCTTTGGTGTCCCCCTACATTACCAGGCAGGACACTGTTATGCATGAAGCCATCAATGCTGAGCAGAGGCTCATTGCTACGTTGCGATACCTGGCGATTGGGAGAAGCCTGCAGGACTTAAAGTTCTCCACAGGCATATCCCCCCAGGCTCTGGGTATCATTATACCAGAGACGTGTTCTGCCATTCTCCAAGTTTTGCAGGAGGACTATATTAAGGTAAGTGTTCTTATTTCAAACATCACATTGTATGTATTTATTTGTATACATTTTTTGGGGGGTTATTAGAAGTCCCTAATTCCCATGATTCTTAGCTGCAGGGAATGTCCCCTTTCTCCACATGCAAATTTTTTGGGGGGAAATTTTTTATTAGGCCTACATTAAAATTTGCCTTACCTAACCTCTCCAGCATGCTATCCTGGGGCCATACCCACCTTGCCTAGTCATTTCCATGTATTTTAATCTATGCTCCATCGTAGTGCTTTACCCTAAACGCCCCCTAAAGATTGCCTAGGAATGTTACATTTTTCACTAATTCATACAGAGTGCTACAGCCTTCATTTGTGATCTCCCCAACTCATCTTCAACCCCCCCCCCTATTTTATTTTGTGTTTTTTTTTTTGGTTTGTTGTTGCTTATTAATAATGTTTTAATATTTTGGTTTCTCCCAATGTTGGCCATGAATGCTTTTCTTCAATCTGCTTTCAATGTTTCTGTCTCAAAGTATTAATTTATTTTTTATTTCATTCCACAGTTCCCTTCTACGCCACATGAATGGCAGAATGTGGCATCGGAGTTTGCCCAACGATGGAACTTTCCAAACTGTGGAGGGGCCATCGACGGCAAACATGTTCGGGTCGTCCCACCACCCCATTCGGGATCCTTTTATTACAATTATAAGGGGTTCCACAGCATCGTGATGATGGCAGTGGTGTCGGCCACCTACGAATTCCTCTATGTGGACGTTGGCAAGAATGGCAGGATGTCTGATGGAGGAGTTTTTGCACAGACGGAGTTTGGGGAACGGCTCCTTTTGGATCAGCTGGCCTTGCCACCAGCAGAGCAGAATGTGGAGGGACTCCCATTTGTGTTTGTGGCGGATGAGGCGTTTGGCCTGGGTCCCCATTTGATGAGGCCATTCCCGCAACGCACCCTCACCCCTGAGAGGAGGGTGTACAACTATCGGCTGGCCAGAGCAAGAAGGGTGGTTGAAAATGCCTTTGGCATCATGGCCAGCCGCTTCCGCCTGTTCCTCACCTCCATCCACCTTGCCCCTTACAAATGGAACCATGTTGTAATGGCTTGCTGTGTGCTACATAATTATCTCCGGGTGCATTCCACAAATTATCTGACTTTGACTGGGCCTGAGGCCTCATTAATGGAAGCAGAACATCTTGTGGCCCTGGAAGCTGGCCGTCCAGGCTTGGCCCCCCAAATATGTGGATTATTTTGTGGGTAGGGGGGCCATTGAAATGCCTGATGACTTTTAACCTTTTAATTTAGAAAAATAAAACTTTATTTTTCTCAAAGATTGGTTTGGTGTTTTAATTTAATAATGGTTTATGTTTCTCGTAGGTTTACCTAGTGCACTTGTATTGCCATGTGTATTGTGCATTCTTAATTAGCCTTCATTGTCAGTGTAAACACAAAACATTGATTAGTTCACTTTGCACAACATTTACATAATGAAGCCACAACTTCTTGATAACAAAATACAATTTTTTATTTTTGTTTTGGACAATTCCTTTTAAATGTAGATGTCCCAAACATTTTTTGCTTGTTAAAACGCATGAACAGCCATGCATACAAAAAAGATCTTTAAAAATATAGTGAAAAAATAAACATGTACTAGTCCTAAAAGGTTCAATGAAAAACATACCTGCCAAAACACAGCAAGTTCAACGTTATTTTTCTAAAAAAACATTAGACACGCCCAAGCACAGCCATGATCTTTTGTAGCCTTTCCTCCACCCGCTTGGTATTTTCCCTGATCTCTATCAAGTCTCCCTTTAATTTTTTAAGGTCACGACAGCAGACCATCAGGTATTGGATCAGGATCTGGGCACTGTGATGTGTAAAAATTTTGGGGTCTTCGGCCAGAACTGCACCTACATTAAAAAAAAAAACACATAGAATATGTAGGCCTACATCTATTAACCTGCATCTGTCTGGTTTGACACTGACCTGTTGAGGTGCCACTTTCCACTTCGACAACCTCACGTTCCTCTCCATCATGTGGGTCTGGGGGTATTGTTGAAGGTGTTGGATTTAGAGGCTCATCTGACATAGCTTTTTGAAGCCCTATGGAGATTGCAAGAAAAGGTATAGTTTCATTAGTAATGAAGATTTTTTGGAGAAAACTAAACCATGAATAAATAATTTGGAAACATTATTTTGAAGTGTGGTCCATTTTTCAATGTACCCCCAGTGACAACCGGAACACATGATTGGATACATAGCCAAAAACATAGCATATACTTTTTTAACCAAAGTTTGACACATTGTAACACCCCAAAGTATATACACAGGATCACCTGTGTGTGACACCCTCAAACTTTGGGGCTTTTGGCCCACACTTGTACTACTGCGTTCAGATGTTTCATCAGCTGCTGAGCATTCTCTCCCTTAACATTACCATGCATATCCTTTTTTTTTATAAAAATAGTCCTTTGGATTTGATCCCCAAAAATAATTGTTTACCAAATTTGCTACCCCAAATAAAATTAAATAAATGGGTGTTCACACTGGATGATCCAAAAACATTGTTTGATGAACTGTACGGAGAAAGAGGTTTAATACGTCCGTTTACTTTGCGGACGAACCTGAAAGATGGTATCTTTCACTGTACTATATCAAAGACAAAAATACACGACATAATACAAGTAATAATCTCTAGCAGGGAAAATACCCAAAAAATACTTACTTTTTCGTATAACTTTTTTGATTCGTTTGTATTGGTCGGGCTCCCGCAACTTCAGATCAGACCATCGTTTTCTGAGCTGTTCCTTCGTTCTGCACACCCCGAATTTTTGGTGAAGACTTTTGACCACTTTGCTCATATATTTTGTCTTGACCAGATTAGGCCTTTTATACGGCCCATGCTTGGCATCATAATCCTCCCTCTTCAAAATGGCGACCATCTCCACCATTTCCTCGAATGACATGTTGGATGCCTTATATCTCCTGGATCGGGATTTGGGCTCCTCAGGAATTTCATCCTCTGTAGAGGTAATCTCAGCCACCTGTATCTCCGCCATGTTGCTAAGCACTACGACGAGCGAAAAGGGGCGAAGAAAGTACAATATCGAACGTCAGGGGCGGGGAAAGCGTGCAGAGTTTCACGCATGCGCAGTGTATATCAAGTGCAGATCCATGTGTCGAAAATACGTTCATTTGGCGGGAGAGGGAGTTCGCAACGAACGTGTTGACCAAGGTACATAACATTTTAAGGATTTGGGTTTCCGCAGAGGAGGAGATTTGGGGCTTTTAGATCTGTCCAAAATGCTGATTTGATGAATGTTGCCTGAAACATATGTCTTTTCTGGGTTCTTGATTTTATAGAGAGAATGAATACATTCAAAAACCCTGAGTTCATGGGGGAGTTCATTGACAAATGGAAAGAACTCCCTATCCTGTGGCAGACCAAAAGTGGGTCCAATAAAAACAAAACGGCCAGGACAGCAGCACTGGAGAGCCTGCTTGCATTTGTCCAAACCCAGATACCCACAACAACTCTCCAAGATGTGAAAACCAAAATTGCTACCATCAGGGGGACATACAGGACCCAGAGGAATATGGTCCTGAAGTCCCAGAGGTCAGGTGCTGCAGCAGATAAGGTTTATAAACCCAGTCTGTGGTACTACAGCAAGCTATCTTTTCTGGATGACCAGCTGGAAGTGCGGGAATCTCTTTCCACCCTTCCCCCCAGAGGTCAATCCAGCCTTCCTTGTAGCCAAACCTCCAGCCTTCCTTGCAGCCAGCCCTCCAGCCTTCCTGGCAACCCTGCTCTGGCTTCCTCTGAGGATCAAGATCAGGCCCTTGAGGAGGCAGATTTGGATATATGGAGCCAGGTAAAGTATTGATATCTCCATTTATATGTTACAAAAGTGATGAATTTAAATTGATGTTAGTATTGTTAGGTATTTAATGTTCGAAAAAAAAAGGATTTAAAGACCAAGATACAGTAGTGGTCAATTTTGATGTGGACAAGGCAACAATATCAGGAGGTGGAATCTGTGAGACTTTTCAAAATTTTCAGATTCAATTCAAAAATGTCTGGAGGTGAACAATGTGTGTGATTCATGGTGGCAAAAAAATAATAAAGTCCCTTTCTTTTTTTACAGCCAGAGCAGAGCCAGGAAGAGGGTGATGTTGGGGACCAGGAGGAGGCAGGGCCAAGTGGCACCCAGGAGGAGGCTGGGCCCAGCACAAGAGCCCAGATGCCTCCCCTGATAATGAAACCACGAGGGCTAAGGAGAGGTAGGCAGGTGGAGGAGAAAACAAGAGCCTTCCTAAAAGAGGCTACTGCGGCCCTCAGAGAGGCACCCTCTGCTGAGGAGGGCTTTGCCGCAGTCCTGGCCCAAAAGCTAGGCCAAATGGACCTGCGGCAAAAGCTCTATAGTGAGACCCTTCTCCTGAAGGTAATTAACAAGGGATTGCTCGGTGAACTCACCAAGTTCACCGACATCACAGAGGTTGTCCCTACTCCTCCACCTCCTCCTCCTACTACTCCTCCTGCCACAACCTCTCCTCCTGATCCCCAGCCTCTGAGGAAGAAACCAACCAAGGCTGCAGAGAAGGCTGCAGAGAAGGCTGGAAAGACGGCTACAAGGAAGAGAAAAAAATAATGCCTGCTGTAGTACCACAGACTAGGGACATATATGACTTATCTGCTGCGGTTCCTGACCTCTGGGAGTTCAAGCCAAGATTGGGCTCCTTTTTGATTTCTTTCCATCACTAGTTTGGTTTTCACACCTTGGATGGTTGTTGTGGGGTCCAAGGGATGCACAAATGCAAGCAGGCTCTCCAGTGCTGCCATCCCCTTTAATTTGTTATGTTCCTAAATAAAGGATACTTTTTTTTGGCTTAAAATACTTGACTATGTGATTTGTAGTTCAAAAGAGAGTTTGCTAGGGAGCAGGCAGGGACATTTCAAATAATATTATTGTTATTAACAAGGGACACAAACCTCCTTGAGGCAAAATGAGACAAATTTTGAAGGTTGGTGTGGGAACTTTACACAAAAATTATTTAAGGACAAAAAAAAGGCCCAAAAAAATTAAGAAGCTAACTTAATTACTAAAATAAACTGCAAAAAGAACAAAAACCAAAAAAAAATATCTTTACATTTATTTATGAATTTATGAGGGAGATGTGGCTTGAAAAGAATATTTTTCTATCATTAAAACAATTAGGAATTACTTTAGAAACAAGTTTGGCATAACTCTCAATGTCATTATCAAAAGAAGGTAATTGTTGAAGCATTCTCAAAAGAAGAACGGAATGCGCAGCATTAAAACAATGCTATTAATTCAACCGTGACGAATGTGCTATATCTATTTCCAACGCTAGCTTTACCAAAACAAGCGCTCCCGTCTCATACTTGATTCTGAGCATGCACGTTTTTTTTTATGTCGTTAAAGCATACACACTATCGTTTTTCACGTCGTTAAAAAAAACGACATGAAAAACGACGTGAAAAAAGATAGCGTGTTTGAAATTTTTAATGGCCGTTTTTCACATCGTTAAAAATGCTCTGGAGCATACACACGATCATTTTTAATGGCCATTTTTTAAAATGGCATTTTTAACGGCATGAAAAACGATTGTGTGTATGGGGCATAAGTTTACCATCTAAATTATCAAGCGCAAGCGTAGTTCAATATTTCCTTTGGACAATCCATGGTCACATACCCGTAAAATGAAAATAACATAAAATAAAACAAAAATAATATGTTAACCAAAAATAACACGTACCATACAGTTCTGCTACCGTTCACTTATTCACTAGGATAAGTCGCTATCCAGGTCTCCCAACAAGGTTTAAATTTAGCTAGAGTATGATTCCTGACAGCAAAGTACCTTTCATAAACATACTGTTGTTTAACTCTAGATTAGTGATGAGCCGAACACCCCCGGGTTCGGTTCACACCAGAACCCGCGAACAGACCGAAAGTTCGCACGAACGTTAGAACCCTATTAAATACAATGGATGCGAACGTTCGAAATCTAAAGTGCTAATTATAACGACTATTATGCATGTTATTGTCCTAAAAAGGGTTTGGGAACCCGGGTTCTGCACCAGGGGACATGTATCAATGCAAAAAGAAGTTTTAAAAACGGCCGTTTTTCGGGAGCAGTCATTTTAATAATGCATAAAGTGAAAAGAAAAAAGTCAAATATTCCTTTAAATATCGTACCTGGGGGGTGTCTAACGTATGCCTGTAAAGTGGCACGTGTTTCCCGTGTTTAGAACTGTCCCTGCACAAAATGACATTTCTAAAGGAAAAAAAGCCATTTAAAACTGCTTGCGGCTTTAATGTAATGTCTGTTCCTGGTAATATGGATGAAAATCTTTAAGAAAAATGGCATGGCTACCCCATCACCCCTCCCCCCCACCCCACCCCAGCCCATTACCAGCCCTTTTGGGTCTTGTATGGATATTAAGGGGAACCCCGCACACAAAATAAAAAAGGCCCTATATACTCTGAACAGCCGTATACAGGCGGTGCATACAAGACAGGGACTGTAGGTTTGTTCTTATGTAGAATCTGTTTGTAATTTTGAACAGGTACATTGTTTAAGTGTAGCTCCAGCCAAAAAATCTATTTTTAAGCTTTTTGGAAAACATAGGGAAGGCTTATCACCCCTGTAACATTTGTTTTGCTGTCTGTGCCCCTGTTCAGAACATTTCACCTCACTTTCCGTCCCAATGACAAATGTTTTTGAAAAGTGGGGTTTTTATTGAAACAAGGATTGGTGATAAAACATCAGTAGAGAGGAGACACCTTTTTCCCATATTAACTCTTACATGAGAGAATTTCCCTTCCTAAGGGTAGATTTCCTCTCACTTCCTGTTGTCTCCTTTCGTTTGCAAGTAGGAGTCGTTTGTAAGTTGGATGTTTGAAAGTAGGGGCCTGCCGTATATACTCTGCTGAAATTTTCCCCTTACATGTTGGTGTTGCCACAACACTGTAAGCCCTCACAGTTACCCTTGGTGGGTGCATGAATGGGCCCTGCTGTGAATTATTAGATCAAGAATTGTAATTGCATGCCCCTGTTGAACAGGGGCTGAAAAATTGGGCCTTTGGTGGTGGTGGTGGTGGTGTTGACACAACACTGTAAGCCCTCACAGTTACTCTTGGTGGGCGCAGGAATGGGCCCTGCTGTGAATTATTAGATCAAGAATTGTAATTACATGCCCCAGTTAAACAGGGGCAGAAAAATTGGGCCTTAGGCACTGGTGCCACAACACTGCAACCCCTCACAGATACTGTACTTGGAGCACAGCAATGAGCCCTGTTGCAAAGTATTGCATCAAAAATTGTAATTACACGCCCCTGTTAAACAGGGGCAGAAAAATTGGGCCTTAGCCACTGGTGCTGGTGCCACGACACTGCAACCTCTCCCAGATACTCTAGTTGGAGTGCAGGAATGAGCCCTGCTGCAAAGCATTGCATAAAAAATTGTAATAACACGCCCCTGTTAAACAGGGGCTGAAAAATTGGGCCTTAGCCACTGGTGCTGGTGCCACGACACTGCAACCTCTCCCAGATACTCTAGTTGGAGTGCAGGAATGAGCCCTGCTGCAAAGCATTGCATAAAAAATTGTAATTACATGCCCCTGTTAAACAGGGGCTGAAAAATTGGGCCTTAGCCACTGGTGGCGGCACCCAGAAACAAAAATGTTCTTCCAAGCTATCATCATCAATCGGATCATTGAGGAGGAGGAGGATAGTCAGTCAACATAACAGGACAGTCTCTCAGCATCAGCATCAGTCTTGAAGGGATGTGACATTTGAAAATAAATTAGTCTGTTATATCAGCTTCAGGTGTTTGGTAGCTGGTGGTGATCCAAGACTGGTTCATCTTTATGAAGGTCAGTCGATCAACCGAGTCGGTGGACAGGCGCACCCTGTGATCCGTGACAAATCCTCCAGCAGCACTGAATGTGCCTTCAGAAAGAACGCTGGATGCAGGACAGGCCAGTAGCTCAATTGCATACTGTGCAAGCTCTGGCCAGTGATCCATCCTCAAGACCCAGTAAGCCAGAGGATTTTCGGTGGGGAAGGTGTCCAAGTCTGACCTTGCCCCTAGGTATTCCTGCACCATGTATATCAGACGCTGGCGATGGTTGCTGGAACCGATCATACCTTGGGGCTGCGGACTAAAGAATTGTCTGAATGCATCGGTCAGACGGCCACCTTCCCCACCGCTCCTTCTTTGACTGACCGAAGCCTCAGCAACTCGTTGTCCAGGACCAGGAGTTTGTAACCTCCCAGTCTCTGGGAACACGTTGCACAGACCTTTCTGCAAGGCCTCCAGGAGTTGTCTCATCCTCTGCTCCCTCTGCGACGGTAAGATAAGGTCAGCAACCTTACCCTTGTACCGTGGATCAAGGAGAGTGGCCAGCCAGTAATGGTCCCTCTCCTTGATCCGAAGAATACGAGGATCCTTCCGCAGACTTTGCAGGATCAGGGAGGCCATGCAGCGTAGGTTAGCTGAGGCATTCGGTCCGGAGTCCTCTGGGTCACTAAGGATGACATGATCCGCAGCCACCTCCTCCCAGCCACGTGCAAGTCCACGGGTTTCTTGGGACTGTAAATCATCCCTAAAAGACTGCTGCTGATGATGCTGAGTGCCAGGCTCCACATCCATGCTGACACAATCCTCCTCCTCCTCCTCCTCTTCCTGTGCAATGGGTGGGACAGAAGGAACACTGTCTGGGTAAAGGGGGCCTTGAGAGGCAAGGAAGACCTCCTCTTCCTGCCTCTGTTCTGCCTCAAGTGCCCTGTCCATTATTCCACGCAGCGTATGTTCCAACAGGTGGACAAGAGGTACAGTGTCACTGATGCATGCACTGTCACTGCTCACCATCCTCGTGTCCTCCTCAAATGGTGCCAGGACAGTGCATGCATCCCTGATAATGCCCCACTGGCGTGGTGAAAAAAACCCGAGCTCCCCTCACCCTGTCCTGTGCCGTAGTCGCACAGGTACTCATTGATGGCCCTCTGCTGTGTGTGCAGCCGCTGCAGCATGGCCAACGTTGAGTTCCACCTGGTGGGCATGTCACATATAAGGCGGTTCTTGGGCAGGTTCAACTCCTTTTGCAGCTCAGCCAGGTGAGCACTGGCATTATAAGATCTGCGGAAATGCACACAGACTTTCCTGGCCTGCCTCAGGACATCCTGTAAGCCTGGGTACCTGCCCAAGAACCGCTGCACCACCAGGTTAAGGACCTGAGCCACACAGGGCACATCGGTCAGTTGTCCCTGTCGGAGGGCGGAGAGGAGGTTGGTGCCATTGTCGCAAACCACCATTCCTGGCTTAAGCTGGCGTGGCGTCAACCACCTCTCGGCCTGCCCCTGCAGAGCAGATAGAACCTCTGCCCCAGTGTGGCTCCTGTCCCCCAAACACACCAGCGCAAGCACGGCATGGCATCTTTTTGCCTGCGTACTTGCGTAGCCCCTTGAACGCCTACGGAGCACCGCTGGTTCCGAGGACAAAGCACAGGAAGAGGCCATGGAGGAAGAAGAAGAGGAGGGGGTGGAGGAGAGAGGTGTGTCACAACCAGTAGTATCATTTTGGAGGCGTGGCGGCGGAACAACCTCCAACACTACTGCACCTTGTCCTGCATCCTTCCCAGCTGCCAAAAGAGTGACCCAATCGGCCGTGAAAGAAAGGTAACGTCCCTGTCCATGCCTGCTGGACCATGAGTCAGCGGTAATATGCGCCTTACCGCTGACCGCCCTGTCCAGCAAGGCCAAGACATTGCCTTCCACATGCCAGTAGAGAGCCGGAATCGTCTTCCGTGAGAAAAAGTGGCGTTTGGGAACCTGCCACTGAGGAACCGCACATTGCAAAAACTCACGGAAGGGGGCCGAGTCTACCAACTGAAAAGGCAGCAGTTGAAGCGCTAGCAATTTAGCCAAGCTAGCATTCAACTGCTGGGCATGTGGATGGCTGGGAGTGAACTTCTTTTGACGGTCCAGCAGCTGGGGCAGGGAAATTTGCCTGCTAGAATCGGACGTCGGTGTACTGCTAGCAGAGTGCCCGCAAGTTCTTGGCTGTGACACACCTAATTCTACACCTTCATTCCTCTCAGTGCAGGTTTCAGAGAGGACTGAAGGTATAGTGGGGTTGGAGATCCCAGCTGATGCGGTGCAAGGAGAGGTCCGCTTTGTTCTTTGGTGTGGGTCTTTAAGGTAGGCTTGCCAACGAGCTGCATGGCAGGTCAACATATGTCTGGTCAAGCATGTGGTGCCCAAGCGGGTGATGTTTTGGCCACGCGATATACGCTTGAGACATATGTTGCAAACAGCAGCTGTGCAATCTGATGCACTCGACTCAAAAAAGGCCCACACCAAAGAACTTTTTGAATAACGGGCAGAGGAAGCGCCCTGCACAGGCGGAGCTCTGCGGTGTGATTCCGTCGGTGTGCTGCCCTTACGCTGGCCCCCCGAGGGCATCCTGCCTCGTTGGAGATGTGCCTCCTCCTCATCCTCCTCCTCCTCCTCCTCCTCTCTCCTATTAGGCACCCACGTGGAGTCAGTGACCTCATCATCCCCTCCCTCCTCATCACTGGAGCCAATCTGGCAGTATGCTGCAGCTGCTGGAACATGACTGCCAGATTGGTGTCCTTCTTGAACATCCCCTCTCTCTGCTCTCACGCTACTGCCTTCCTCTAGCTGGGTATCATCATCAGACCCTTTCGAAACGCTGGGCATCCTCCTGTAGCATGTACCCAACACTGTGCTCAAACAGTTCGGGGGACTCCTCAGGAGGACATGGTTGGTCTAGGGAAGGAGTGACTGATGATGACATTGATACCAGGGAAGAGGACGCTTTGGCAGCTGCTTTGCCAGTACCCTGAGCCTGGGTAGAGAGGATGAGGAGGGCTTGGTCATCCACTCTACCAAGTCTTCGGCATGATGCGGCTCAACACGTCCAGCTGCCGAAAAGAAGGACAAGCGTGTCCCGTGGCCACGTGCTGATGGCGATGCACCGCGTCCACGACCAGCACTGTTGTCTCTAGACACAGAGCCTGCTTGCCCCCTTTTATTGGCTCCTGACTGTCTGCCTCTCCTTGTTTGCCTTCCAGACATTCTAATGGCCTGCAGGGAGATGGGAAAACCAGCAATAAGGCCTAGCTTCAGGAGTATATTTTGCAGGAATCACACTACGCCTGCTGTAAGTGCTGCAAATGCATGTTGGTGTAACACACCAGGAAAACACAGCAATACGGGCTAACTTCAGGTGTATAATGTGCAGGAGGCACACTCTGCCCGCTGTAAGTGCTGCAAATGCCTGTTGGTGTAACACACCAGGAAAACATAGCAATACGGGCTAACTTCAGGTGTATAATGTGCAGGAGGCACACTCCGCCCGCTGTAAGTGCTGCAAATGCCTGTTGGTGTAACACACCAGGAAAACACAGCAATACGGGCTAACTTCAGGTGTATAATGTGCAGGAGGCACACTCCACCCGCTGTAAGTGCTGCAAATGCCTGTTAGTGTAACACACTAGGAAAACACAGCAATAAGGCCTAGCTTCAGGAGTATATTTTGCAGGAATCCCACTACGCCTGCTGTAAGTGCTGCAAATGCCTGTTGGTGTAACACACTAGGAAAACACAGCAATAAGGCCTAGCTTCAGGAGTATATTTTGCAGGAATCACACTACGCCTGCTGTAAGTGCTGCAAATGCCTGTTGGTGTAACACACCAGGAAAACACAGCAATACGGGCTAACTTCAGGTGTATAATGTGCAGGAATCACACTACGCCCGCTGTAAATTTTTGTTTATTTTAAAAACTACTGCCAGTATATATACAAAAAGAAATAACATATACATTAAAGAAACCCTAACACATCAAACTAACACACATTACCAAAACTCACCACCACCACCCTTACCCACTTTCCGACCACCCACACGTGGGTTTCTCATTATATATATCCGAAATCCTAAAATACAAGAAAAAGAACACATCACCCACTAATCTTACGAAATCCTAATACTAACACACATCAAACCTAACACTAACACCAAACCTAAACGCTAACACCAACCACCCACCGGCTACTTACAGGCGAGAACGCAAACAAGGCCTAGAATGCCTGCAAGCCCTACTTTAAAAAAGAAACCCAAAATCTAAGGGGGGTGAAAAGGACAGAAAGAACCACCCCCGAAAGAAAAAGGCCCAGAGTCCTCAAGGAGGCCGGAAGGAGAAACCCCTCCACAGCCGGGCACTCCTATTGGCTCCAACCCTTTCCCTCTCAAGAGTCCTCACCTTCACCAACTCCCGAAAGATATCACCCACCACCTCATGCGTGGACAGGACTTTGCCCCTAGTGGACACCAAACACCGAGCGTGCCATGTGTAATAGAGAGCCACTAAGCTAACTAAATAAAGTGACGATAACTCAAACCCTCTGTGAACCCTGAAGTCGCCGTACACCACCTCAGAGTAAGTCAAGGACGAGAGTCGGGGATAACCAACGGCTTCCCCTGCCCCCACGCGAACCTCAATGTTGAAGGGGCATTCGGCCAATGCCCCTCCACATTCCGCACGAGGACAACCTCTGTCCCTAGGTTCCTAAACTTTAGGTTTCCACGGACATAGAGACGTCCGTGGAAAGCCCTCCACGCAAGATCCCAAAACTTGCTTGGGACTCTTGGGGAATTCAGAAGGGCTAGTCCCTTCTCAAGGACTCTCTCCGGACAATCCCTTAAAGACAGTGGCCTCAAAATATCCGAGGCCATGACTCTTGAGTACAGCTCACGCCGACCCGAAGAGCCCACCTCAAGGGCAGTTATCCGCCACTGCCTCAGTACCTTCAAAGCTTGGGGGACATAGGACGGGAGTTACCCATGTGATCTACGAAGGTCACCGGGCCGACCCCCATCCTCCCACCTACTCAGGAACAGCAAGAGCCAGTTCTTGCATGAACGCTCCCACAGAGAAGGCAGGCTCACAAAGATGGACTGTAGGTTGAATTTCACAAAAAAGGTGATGAAAAACACCACCGGATTGATCATATCCAACCCACCATGCCTCCTCTGTCGGTACGTGACTTCCCTCTTGATCAGATTTAGCCTGTTTCCCCACAGTAGCAGGAAAAACAGGCCAGAGATCCGGGCATAGAGAGATGCAGGCAAAATACAAACGTAGCTGACATAGAGGAACTCTGGCAGTAGGTATGTTTTAACCAGGCTTACCCTTTCCCTCAATGACAGCTTCCAGCCCTTCCAGGCATTCACCTTCCGAGATGCACCGAACAGTCTGCGCTCCCAGTTTAGCTTGGGGTAATCACCCGGGCCGAATAGGATGCCAAGAATTTTAACTTCTGGCTGGCGCTGGGGAAACACGTCCGGAACAGCGAACTGCTCGCCTTCCTCCCCCAACCAGAGAACTTCGCTCTTGCCCCAATTGACCAACGAACCAGATGCCTCGGAGTAGCTCCCAATTTGCGTTTCCACAAAGAGGGCCTCCTCGCGGCTGGACACCACCACCGAGACATCGTCCGCGTAGGCCACCACCCTCACTGCCGGATCTAGACCAATGCAGGGCCCTACCGGAACCCCCCTCAAACGCTCACAGTCGAGCCTTCTCACAAAGGGATCGACGGCAAAAACGTAGAGAAGGGGGCTCAACGGGCAACCCTGCCTGACCCCAGAGTCCACAGCAAAGGCAGAACCCACCCAACCATTGACAAGAGGGAAGCTCACTGCCCCCCTGTACAAAACTTTCAGCCAATTCACAAATTGCTCAGGCACACCGTACTTTCTCAGAAGAAGCCAGAGGTACTCATGGTTCACCCGGTCAAAAGCCTTGGCCTGGTCTAATGCCAGCAGATACCGCCCATCCCCCATTGCCCTGCACCTTTCCACGGCCTCCCGGACGTTCAGGACGGCACTAAAGGTGCTCCGGCAAGGAATTGCGCAGTGCTGGGAGACAGAAAGCATCTCGTCAGCGACTGCTGACATACGCAAAAAGAGTATTTTCGCCAGCAACTTCCTATCTGTAGTGAGAAGGGCGATCGGGCGCCAGTTCTCAATTACAGTCGGATCTTTCCCCTTTGACAGTAGACTCAAGGCTGACCTTCTCATTGAGGGAGGGAGCAGGCCATTGGCCAAACACTCATTGAAAACCTCCCTCAAATGAGGAGCCAAAAGACTCTTAAAGGTTTTATAAAATTCAGCCGTGAGCCCATCGGGCCCCGGCGACTTTTTTAAGGACAAAGAGTCGATGGCCTGCTCGATTTCTGCAACCGAGATTTCTGCTGTCAGAGAATCCGGGAGGTCAGACCCCGCACGAAGCGGGGTCTCATCAAGAAACACCCTGGCTTTCTCCATATCTAAAGGCTTCCTTCGAAGGAGGTCTGAAAAGTGGTCCCTAATGATGCCCAGGATACCCGGTCTGGACCGGACCAGGGACCCCGAAGCATCCCTCAGGCCATGTATGACCTTCGAACTCACTGCCTCACCACAGCTCTTGTAGGGATCCGGGGAGGAAAACTTCCCGTAATCCCTTTCAAGGACCAGGGAGGCAAGACGGTCATACTGACACCCTTCATCTGAAGTTTCAGATCGGATATCTGTTCCTGAGGGCCCCCAGCTGAAACCAGGCGGTCTAACCGCCTGCGCAACCTCTGGTAGGCCAGGTACTTGGATGTCGCCCGGTACCTAGAGATCCTGCGGAAAAAGCCCTCCGACCTCTTCTTCACCACTTCCCACCATTCCTGGCGGGAGCAGCCGCTCTCAAGGAGCGAGGCCTGATCCGCAAGGAAGATCTCATAGGCCTCCCTAACCTCGAGGTCCTCGAGCAGCGATCCATTAAGACGCCAGAAACCTCGACCCTTCTGAGGAGTGTCGGCCACATTCAGAGTCACAGAAACCATACAGTGATCGGAGAACTCCACCGCCTGCAGCACGAGTGCCGCAAAGGTAGAGCTCCCCTTTAAAAATAACTATCTAACCTACTCCTACTATTACCTTGGGCATAGGTGAACCCAGTGTGGTTGGGGAGGCACTGAACATGTGCATCCACCAACCCGGCTTCCCTTACTATTCTATTCAGAAAGATGCTATCATATCCCAGGGGGCCTGAGGCGCCTGCCCGATCCTTTGATCTGGTGACCATGTTATAGTCACCACCAAAGACCACCTGCTGGGACGTAAACAAGTAGGGCTTGACCATCGTGAGGAGGCTCCTCCTGTCCCTCTTGGTCTGAGGGCCATAGAAGTTGATCAGCCTTAGGAATTGCCCCCCCACGACGGCGTCCACCACCAGGCACCTACCGACCTCTACCTCAATCACTCGTCGACAAGCCACCGGACCAGTCTTAAAAAGGACTGCAACTCCACTGCAGGGCTCGGCCGCAAGAGACCAGAGGGAGGGCCCGCACCTCCACTCCCTCTTTGCTAGATGCATCTCTGCCACCGATGCCAGCCAGGTCTCTTGCAAAAACAAAATGTCAGCTTCAACTCGGCTGAGAAAATCGAAGGCCATGAAACGAGCCGCCGCAGAACGCACACTTGCAACATTAATGGTCACAAGGCGTATTGGAGAGGGTACCGCCATCCTTAGTGATTAAGGCTTGCATTCCCCCCGCACTACACTAGTTGAAATCCTCCTCGGAGTCCGAGGAAAAAACTCCATACCTATTCCCCAGCTTAACTGGGCCACAAACCCTACTATCCCTATTTACACCGGGCCGTGGACCAGCAACCTCCGCCTGCCCGGTACCCTTTCTCTTTTTTTTTGTTTTTTTTTTTACCCACATCCCCTTCACCTGCGACTCCCCAGCACCATCCTCCTCAGACTGCCCACTTAGGGCATCCTTAGGACGTTTAAAGGGACCCTTCAGGGATTCCGCTATTTCCATTTCTTGATCTGGAGGGGGTAAAAGGGAAGGAGAGGAGGGGAGAGGAGGAGAGGAGGAGGGAGGGGGAGAAGGAGGGGGGGAGGAAAGGGGGGGAAGGGGAAAGGGAAGGAGAGGTGCAGGGGGGGCAAGGGGGGGAGGGGGGTTTGGAGGAGGAGGGGGGGAAGGAGAAGAAGGAGTTTGGGGACCTGGGTGGTCCCTGGTTAGGGGCCTCTTAGGCCCTTCCCGGGGCTCGGTGACCACAGGAGGCGGCACTGGCCCACGTGAACCCCCAGACACAGGCCCAGAGGCCCCCACATTGCTCTGTCTGCGTCTGCTTGATCTCTGCCTCTGGGGGAGAGGGCCCGCAGCACCCCCAGGCCCGGGCCCATCCTCGTGGTTTGCCGGAGGAGACGAGCCCTCCCCCGCAGGCTGACCCGCTGGCTCAGCGGCTGGGTCTGGCCCATCCCCCCCAGGCGCACCGCCCCTAAAAGCCTTAGGGCAGCGGCTGAAGGGGTGGCCTAGTGCCCCACAAAGGTTACAGACAATCAGCCTGCAGGTCTCCGAAGCGTGCCCAAACCCATTGCACCTCACGCAT
Organism: Rana muscosa; assembly: GCA_029206835.1. Taxonomy (NCBI): domain Eukaryota; kingdom Metazoa; phylum Chordata; class Amphibia; order Anura; family Ranidae; genus Rana; species Rana muscosa. The sequence goes on along the minus strand of CM055123.1, from coordinate 4,567,549 downwards.
CTTGGCATGATGCAATCTGCGCTGAGGTGCGCCGGGCTCCCGCACTTAAAGCACCGGCGGGGCTGACCGGGGTAGAAGACCAGGATCCGGTCCCGGCCAATAAAGGCGCTACCAGGGATGTGCGTGACACTGTTGCCCTGGCGCTTCAACCGGATCCTGGCCGACCACGCACCGTTCCAGACCCCACGCTCATCTAGATTTTTCCTCAACGGAGCCTGCAGCTGTCCATGCCTACTGAGCCAGGTCGTGATGTCCTCCGGGGGGAGGGACTCGTTCCTCACGAGGATGGTTAGAGACTTTGTCTCCCCTTGTCTAGAGAGGGGGACCACCCGAAAATTCTTCCAGGGGTCCGACCCTCTCAGGAGCCCATAGACGGTAATAAAGAGCTCCATATTGACAACGGAGACGAAGCTCACATCAAATTCCTTTGAACCGGTGGGGTGGATGACTGCAAAGAGATCTGCAACTTTAAAATGCATCCCTAAGAGCCAATCCACCACCTGCCCTCTGCTAGGGCACTGATCAGGTCCCTCCCACCTTAACTGCACCACATTGCGTCTTTTCCTCTCCGGGCCCCCCGTACCCCTAGACCAGGAGTTGGCCCCCTGAAAATGACCAGCTGGCGGGGCCCGGAAATTTTGGGCCCCAAACTGGCCATACAGGGGACCCAGAGGGATGCTGGTGCCAGTCACCCGTGCGAAGGACCTTCCTTCCCTCAGTGCCCCAAGCAGGTCCTCTTCCTGCGAGCCCCCTAATGCTCCCCCAGCGGCAGGAGCAGAGGCCTCTGCAGACGCATCCTCAGGACCAGGGTCCACCCGAGGGGACCCAATCCCAGACCCCACCCCCCCAGGGTGACCACCACCTCCCGACCCCCCCCCCCACCCCAACAACTGAAGGTGGATCCCCCCCTGAAATTCTGCCTGGGGCTACTACTGTCTGGCTCCCCAGCAGGTTAACCTGCCCCGCCGGGTCCCCAGAAACATGACCCACAACATGACCCCCATCAGGGTTAACTGGGGGCTGGCACTCCCCCTGCTGCTGCGAGGACTCCAGAGCCCTGATATACTGCATGGCCGGGCAGTCCTCACGCAGCTCACCCACCTCCACATTCCCCCATACCGCAGACTGACCTTGTGGAATTTCCTCGTCTGAGTCACTTCCACACATTGCTGTGTCCCCAGCACTGCCATCCACTTCCGGTTTGGCTGAGGGGACACGGCTTGGGGACCGGGAAATATCCAACCCCCCCTCCGCATTCCGGACTGAAGCCTCGCCCCCTTCTGGGCCGATCGAGGGGCGAGGGACACAGGGAGCCATGGACCGGAAGCGGTCCTCCCGCACAAGGGCTCCGTCCACATCCGGGTTGGGCAGGGGGTGGGGAACACAGGGAGCCGCGGACCGGAAGTGATCCCCCTGTGCCAAGGCTCCGTCCACTTCCGGGTTCGGCGGGGGAACACAGGGAGCCGCGGACCGGTCCTCCTGTACAGAGGCTTCATCCACTTCCGGGTTAGGCAGGGGGCGGGGAGCGTCGGGAGCCATGGCCTGCGAGTGACACAGACTGTCAGTCACTCGCTCAGGCTCCGCCCCCGACCCCCGCGCGCACCCGCCCCCAACCCAAGAGACACTCCTCCACTGTCAGCAGTGGAGTACACTGCAGACGCAGGCTCCCCCAGACTAGGAGAGCCATACACATTTTGGCCAATGTTACACAGGGGAGGTGATGATCCACCCCCATCCACCACCCCTCCCTCCACCACCTCCATACAGACTCTAGGTTGAAGACCTGCCACCATTGCCTGCTTACCATCTACCACATGCAGGGCTGCAGACGCCCGCCTCTCTCCCTCAGCATGTTCAGCCACGGCCGGAGCCGCCATTTTGGATGTTTTACCCTGGCCGCATGCGGGGATCATAGAGGCATCAGACACTGTCTTTACAGAGTCACTAGCGAGTTCTTTTTCCTTTCCTTTGGTTTTGACAGTTTTGCTATCCATTGGGAGATGGGTTAGTACAACCACAGGGTGCTTCCCCAACTTCCCCCCCCTTAGTGCACCCACCGCCTGACCACCCCCAGCTGCATCACTGGATACCCTACCCGGGCCTGCCTGCACACCGGCCGCACTTGCAGGCCGCACTGCAGCAGAGTCCCGGGGATCCTCCGCAGCTTTGGTGTCAGGGGCTGCACCAACAGGGATGGGGGGGGTGCTCCATCCCAGCACCATCGTTCACCACATCCATCCCATCAGCCACGGGTTCAAGTTTTTTCTCTGCCTCCACCTCCTCTTCCACATCTGCTTCGGACTGGGAGGGCTGCATGGGTGGGCGCCTGCTGCGTCTGGCAGCCTGTGAGCCATCCTTGCTTGCTTGCCTTATTACTCTACGGATTTCCAAGAGGAAGGTCCTCTCCTCTGGGCCCCTCTCACATAGCCCAGCCAGCATGTTCCAGAGGCTCCTACACTGGGTCTTCATTACTTCTATTGGCTCCTTAAATTCCTCTCTTTTGGCACTGCTTGATCTGCCTCTCCTGTCACGGAGACTAGTTAGAATGGCCATTTTTGTGCAGAAAGCCTGAGAGGCCTTCTGAATCAGGCCCTTAACTCTGGCCACTCTGCCTTGCAGCTTGCCTGTATTCTCACCTGGCTGGGGTGATGTCCAGTTCATCAAATCGCACTGGGTTTGGAGAAATAATAAATCCTCCCTGGATGGATCTTCACTCAGGGGTAGCAGTAGTCTTCCAGGCCGGGAAGGCTGCCCCGGCCCTGGGCTGGAGGAGGCCATCTCACCCCCTCCTCCTGGAGCTCCAGGAGCTCCCTACAGGCACGTCCTCTCTCTCCCAAGGTCTCACAGCTACTGACACACTCCATCCGCTGTAAGTGCTGCAAATGCCTGTTGGTGTAACACACCAGGAAAACACAGCAATACGGGCTAACTTCAGGTGTATAATGTGCAGGAGGCACACTCCGCCCGCTGTAAGTGCTGCAAATGCCTGTTGGTGTAACACACCAGGAAAACACAGCAATACGGGCTAACTTCAGGTGTATAATGTGCAGGAGGCACACTCCGCCCGCTGTAAGTGCTGCAAATGCCTGTTAGTGTAACACACTAGGAAAACACAGCAATAAGGCCTAGCTTCAGGAGTATATTTTGCAGGAATCACACTACGCCTGCTGTAAGTGCTGCAAATGCCTGTTGGTGTAACACACCAGGAAAACACAGCAATACGGGCTAGCTTCAGGTGTATAATGTGCAGGAGGCACACTCCGCCCGCTGTAAGTGCTGCAAATGCCTGTTGGTGTAACACACCAGGAAAACACAGCAATACGGGCTAGCTACAGGTGTATACTGTGCAGGAGGCTTAGCAACAATGACACTGACACTGACACTGTCCCCTGCCTATCCTTCTCTCTCCCTGCACACAAGGTTTATCAAAGAATATGACACTGACACTCTCCCTGCCTATCCTTCTCTCTCCCTGCACACAAGGTTTAGTAAAGAATATGACACTGACACTGTCCCCTGCCTATCCTTCTCTCTCCCTGCATACAAGGTTTATCAAAGAATATGACACTGACACTCTCCCTGCCTATCCTTCTCTCTCCCTGCACACAAGGTTTAGCAAAGAATATGACACTGACACTGTCCCCTGCCTATCCTTCTCTCTCCCTGCACACAAGGTTTAGCAAAGAATATGACACTGACACTCTCCCTGCCTATCCTTCTCTCTCCCTGCACACAAGGTTTAGCAAAGAATATGACACTGACACTGTCCCCTGCCTATCCTTCTCTCTCCCTGTACACAAGGTTTAGCAAAGAATATGACACTGACACTCTCCCTGCCTATCCTTCCCCCTCCCTGCACACAAGAATAGCACAAAGAATATCAACACTGTCCCTGCCTATTCTTCTCTTTTCCTGCGCCGGAACACACTACACAAGGCCGCCGCGCTGGCGGCCTTTTATAGTGTGGAGCGTGTGCTAAATCCTCTGAGCTATAATTGGCCACAGGCAATCTGCCTGTGGCCAATTATGGCTCTCCTAGCTGCCGGCGCTGTGATTTGCCAAGCATGCGGGATCACAGTGCATGCTTGGCCAATCACTGCGCCGGGATTGCACTGTGATGGCGCAGTGTATTGTGGGCCGTTCGCGTCACTCGAATTTGGCGCGAACGGCCCAAATCGTTCGATGTTCGCCGAACGGTCGAACAGCCGATGTTCGAGTCGAACGTATGTTCGACTCCAACACCGAGCTCATCCCTACTCTAGATATGACTTCAGATATATTTGGTGCATTAAGAGATTTCCATTTAGCTGTAATTGTTAATTTTGCTGCTATCAAAATATGCGTGATCACTGGTCTGAAGATTTTAGGCACTGAGTGAATACCTATGTTTAATATAGCCAACTGTGGAGATGGTGAAACAATCAGGCCTGTAACATTGGTAATTAACGAGAACACTGACTTCCAAAAGCTCCTCACAGCCTTACAGGTCCACAGTATGTGCATTATACCTCCTTTTTCTCCGCATTCTCTCCAGCAATTAGGCGAGGAGTAGGGATGAGCTTCGTGTTCGAGTCGAACATACGTTCGACTCGAACATCGGCTGTTCGATCGTTCGACGAAGATCGAACGATTTGGGCCGTTCGCGCCAAATTCGAGTGACGCGAACGGCCCACAATGCACTACGCCATCGCAGTGTCATCCAGGCGCTGTGATTGGCCAAGCATGCACTGTGACCCCGCATGCTTGGCCAATCACAGCGCCGGCAGCGAGGAGAGCAATGATTGGCCACAGGCAGGATGCCTGTGGCCAATTATTGCTGAGGGGGTTTAGTACACGCCCCACACTATAAAAGGCCGCCAGCACGGCGGCCTAGTGTAGTGTGTTCCGGAGCAGGGATAGAGCAGCATAGGCAGGGACAGTGACTTTTATTTCTTTCTTGCTTAACCTGGATTCCTTTAGTTTAGGGAAAGAGAAGGATAGGTAGGGAGAGTGTCAGTGTGTTTTGTGCTTGTGCTATATTGTGCTTAAAAAAAACATTTTTTCTAGGGACAGAAAACTGTAGGTAGGGAGAGTGTGTCAGTTTCTTTCACTGTCAAAGTCCTTGTTTCCAGGGACCTGGAAGGACAGTGAGGTAATTCTCCTTGTGCTAAATTGTGCTTAAAAAAAACATTTTTTCTAGGGACAGAAAACTGTAGGTAGGGAGAGTGTGTCAGTTTCTTTCACTGTCAAAGTCCTTGTTTCCAGGGACCTGGAAGGACAGTGAGTGAATTCTCCTTGTGCTATATTGTGCTTAAAAAAAACATTTTTTCTAGGGACAGAAAACTGTAGGTAGGGAGAGTGTGTCAGTTTCTTTCACTGTCAAAGTCCTTGTTTCCAGGGACCTGGAAGGACAGTGAGTGAATTCTCCTTGTGCTATATTGTGCTTAAAAAAAACATTTTTTCTAGGGACAGAAAACTGTAGGTAGGGAGAGTGTGTCAGTTTCTTTCACTGTCAAAGTCCTTGTTTCCAGGGACCTGGAAGGACAGTGAGGTAATTCTCCTTGTGCTAAATTGTGCTTAAAAAAAACATTTTTTCTAGGGACAGAAAACTGTAGGTAGGGAGAGTGTGTCAGTTTCTTTCACTGTCAAAGTCCTTGTTTCCAGGGACCAGGAAGGACAGTGAGTGAATTCTCCTTGTGCTAAATTGTGCTTAAAAAAAAAAAAATTTCTAGGGACAGAAAACTGTAGGTAGGGAGAGTGTGTCAGTTTCTTTCACTGTCAAAGTCCTTGTTTCAAGGGACAGAGAAGGACACCTGAAGGTAGCCCTTATTGCTTTTTTCCCATCTCCCTGCAGGCCATCTATTAGAATGTCTGGAAGGCAAACAAGCAGAGGCAGACAGTCAGGAGGCAATAAAAGAGGGCAAGCAGGCTCTGTGTCTGGGGGCAACAGTGCTGGTCGTGGACGCGGTGCATTGTCATCAGCACATGGCCATGGGACACGCTTGTCCTTCTTTTCGGCAGCTGGACATGTTGAGCCACATCATGCCGAAGACTTGGTAGAGTGGATGACCAAGCCCTCCTCCTCCTCCTCATCCTCTCTCACCCAGGCTCAGGGTACTGGAAAAGCAGCTGCCAAAGCGTCCTCTTCCCTGGTATCAATGTCAGACTCATCATCAGTCACTCCTTCCCTAGACCCACCATGTCCTCCTCCTGAGGAGTCCCCCGAACTGTTTCAGCACAGTGTTGGGTACATGCTCCAGGAGGATGCCCAGCGTTTCGAAGGGTCTGATGATGAAACCCAGCTAGAGGAAGGCAGTAGCGTGAGAGCAGACAGAGGGGATGCTCAAGAAGGACACCAATCTGGCAGTCATGTTCCAGCAGCTGCAGCATACTGCCAGATTGCCTCCAGTGATGAGGAGGGAGGTGATGATGAGGTCACTGACTCCACGTGGGTGCCTAATAGGAGAGAGGAGGAGGAGGAGGATGAGGAGGAGGCACATCTCCAACGAGGCAGGATGCCCTTTGGTGGCCAGCGTAAGGGCAGTACACCGACGGAATCACACCGCAGAGCTCCGCCTGTGCAGGGCGCTGCCTCTGCCCGTCATTCAAAAAGTTCTTTGGTGTGGGCCTTTTTTGAGGCTAGTGCATCAGATCGCACAGCTGCTGTTTGCAACATATGTCTCAAGCGTATATCGCGTGGCCAAAACATCAGCCGCTTGGGTACCACATGCCTGACCAGACATATGTTGACCTGCCATGCAGCTCGTTGGCAAGCCTACCTCAAAGACCCACACCAAAGAACAAAGCGGACCTCTCCTTGCACCGCATCAGCTGGGATCTCCAACCCCACTATAACTTCAGTCCTCTCTGAAACATGCACTGAGAGGAATGAAGGTGTAGAATTAGGTGTGTCACAGCCAAGTACTTGCGGCCACTCTGCTAGCAGTACACCGACGTCCGATTCTAGCAGGCAAATTTCCCTGCCCCAGCTGCTGGACCGTCGAAAGAAGTTCACTCCCAGCCATCCACATGCCCAGCGGTTGAATGCTAGCTTGGCTAAATTGCTAGCGCTTCAACTGCTGCCTTTTCAGTTGGTAGACTCGGCCCCCTTCCGTGAGTTTGTGCAATGTGCGGTTCCTCAGTGGCAGGTTCCCAAACGCCACTTTTTCTCACGGAAGGCTATTCCGGCTCTCTACCGGCATGTGGAAGGCAATGTCTTGGCCTCGCTGGACAGGGCGGTCAGCGGTAAGGTGCATATTACCGCTGACTCATGGTCCAGCAGGCATGGACAGGGATGTTACCTTTCTTTCACGGCCCATTGGGTCACTCTTTTGGCAGCTGGGAAGGATGCAGGACAAGGTGCAGTAGTGTTGGAGGTTGTCCCACCGCCACGCCTCCAAAATGCTACTACTGGTTGTGACACACCTCTCTCCTCCACCCCCTCCTCTTCTTCTTCCTCCATGGCCTCTTCCTGTGGTTTGTCCTATGAACCAGCGGTGCTCCGTAGCCGTTCACGGGGCTACGCAAGTACGCAGGCAAAAAGATGCCATGCCGTGCTTGCGCTGGTGTGTTTGGGGGACAGAAGCCACACTGGGGCAGAGGTCCTGTCTGCTCTGCAGGGCCAGGCCGAGAGGTGGTTGACGCCACGCCAGCTTAAGCCAGGAATGGTGGTTTGCGACAATGGCACCAACCTCCTCTCCGCCCTCCGACAGGGACAACTGACCCATGTGCCCTGTGTGGCTCACGTCCTTAACCTGGTGGTGCAGCGGTTCTTGGGCAGGTACCCGGGCTTACAGGATGTCCTGAGGCAGGCCAGGAAAGTCTGTGTGCATTTCCGCAGATCTTATAATGCCAGTGCTCGCCTGGCTGAGCTGCAAAAGGAGTTGAACCTGCCCAAGAACCGCCTTATATGTGACATGCCCACCAGGTGGAACTCAACGTTGGCCATGCTGCAGCGGCTGCACACGCAGCAGAGGGCCATCAATGAGTACCTGTGCGACTACGGCACCAGGACAGGGTCAGGGGAGCTTGGTTTTTTTTCTCCACGCCAGTGGGGCATGATCAGGGATGCATGCACTGTCCTGGCACCATTTGAGGAGGCCACGAGGATGGTGAGCAGTGACAGTGCATGCATCAGTGACACTGTACCTCTTGTCCACCTGTTGGAGCACACGCTGCGTGGAATAATGGACAGGGCACTTGAGGCAGAACAGAGGCAGGAAGAGGAGGACTTCCTTGCCTCTCAAGGCCCCCTTTACCCAGACAGTGTTCCTTCTGTCCCACCCATCGCACAGGAAGAGGAGGAGGAGGAGGAGGAGGAGGAGGATTGTGTCAGCATGGAGGTGGAGGCTGGCACTCAGCATCATCAGCAGCAGTCTTTTAGGGATGATTTACAGTCCCAAGAAACCAGTGGACTTGTACGTGGCTGGGAGGAGGTGGCTGCGGATCATGTCGTCCTTAGTGACCCAGAGGACTCCGGAGCGAATGCCTCAGCAAACCTACGCTGCATGGCCTCCCTGATCCTGCAAAGTCTGCGGAAGGATCCTCGTATTCTTCGGATCAAGGAGAGGGACCATTACTGGCTGGCCACTCTCCTTGATCCACGGTACAAGGGTAAGGTTGCGGACCTTATGTTACCGTCGCAGAGGGAGCAGAGGATGAGACAACTCCGGGAGGCCTTGCAGAAAGGTCTGTGCAACGCGTTCCCAGAGACTGGGAGGTTACAAACTCCTGGTCCTGGACAACGAGTTGCTGAGGCTTCGGCCAGTCAAAGAAGGAGCGGTGGGGAAGGTGGCCGTCTGACCGATGCGTTCAGACAATTCTTTAGTCCGCAGCCCCAAAGTATGATCGGTTCCAGCAACCATCGCCAGCGTCTGATAAACATGGTGCAGGAATATCTAGGGGCAAGGTCAGACTTGGACACCTTCCCCACCGAAAATCCTCTGGCTTACTGGGTCTTGAGGATGGATCACTGGCCAGAGCTTGCACAGTATGCAATTGAGCTACTGGCCTGTCCTGCATCCAGCGTTCTTTCGGAACGCACATTCAGTGCTGCTGGAGGATTTGTCACGGATCACAGGGTGCGCCTGTCCACCGACTCGGTTGATCGACTGACTTTCATCAAGATGAACCAGTCTTGGATCACCACCAGCTACCACACACCTGATGCTGATATAACAGACTAATTGATTTTAACATGTCACATCCCTTCAAGACTGATGCTGATGCTGAGTGCCTGTGCTGTTATGTTGACTGGCTATCCTCCTCCTCCGAGTCCTCAATGATACGATTGATGATGATAGCTTGGAAGATCATTTTTGTTTATGGGTGCCGCCACCAGTGGCTAAGGCCCAATTTTTCAGCCCCTGTTTTACAGGGGCGTGTAATTACAATTTTTTTAGCAATAATTTGCCATAGGGCTCATTGCTGTGCTCCAAGTACAGTATCTGTGAGGGGTTGGAGTGTTGTGGCACCAGTGCCTAAGGCCCAATTTTTCAGCCCCTGTTTAACAGGGGCGTGTCATTACAATTTTTGAAGCAATACTTTGCAACAGGGCTCATTGCTGTGCTCCAAGTACAGTATCTGTGAGGGGTTGTAGTGTTGTGCCACCAGTGCCTAAGGCCCAATTTTTCAGCCCCTGTTCAACAGGGGCATGCAATTACAATTCTTGATCTAATAATTCACAGCAGGGTCCATTGCTGCACCCACCAAGAGTAACTCTGAGGGCTTACAGTCTTGTGGCAACGCCACCACCACCACCACCACGAAAGGCCCAATTTTTCAGCCCCTGTTCAAAAGGGGCATGTAATTACAATTCTTGATCTAATAATTCACAGCAGGGCCCATTGCTGCACCCACCAAGAGTAACTGTCAGGGCTTACAGTGTTGTGGCACCAGCACCACCATCAAAGCCCCAATTTTTACTACCACTGTTCAACAATTATATGTAATTAAAATTCCTGATATAATAGTTGACAGCAGGGCGTTCCAGCACCAACCAAGAGTAACTGAGTGCTTACAGTGTTGTGCCAACACCAACAACTAAGGGGCCTATTTCTGCAGAGTATATACGGCAGGTCCCTACTTTCAAACATCCAACTTACAAACGACTCCTACTTGCAAACGAAAGAAGACAACAGGAAGTGAGAGGAAATCTACCCCTAGAAAGGAAAATTCTCTCCTGTAAGAATAAATATGGGAGAAAGGGGTCTCATCTGTACTGATGCTTTATCAGCAATCCTTGTTTCAAGAAAAACACCACATTTCAAAAACAGTTGTCATTGGGACGGAAAGTGAGGTGAAATGTTCTGAACAGGGGCACAGACAGCAAAACAAATGTTACAGGGGTGATAACCCTTACCTATGTTTCCCAAAAAGTTTAAAAATAGATTTTTGGGCTGGAGCTACACTTCAACAATGTACCTGTTCAAAATTACAAACAGATTCTACATAAGAACAAACCTACAGTCCCTGTCTTGTATGCACCGCCTGTATACGGCTGTTCAGAGTATATAGGGCCTTTTTTATTTTATGTGCGGGGTTCCCCTTAATATCCATACAAGACCCAAAGGGGCTGGTAATGGGCTGGGGTAGGGGGGGGGTCATGGGGTAGCTATGCCATTTTTCTTAAAGAATTTCATCCATATTACCGGGACCAGACATTACATTAAAGCCGCAAGCAGTTTTAAATGGCTTTTTTTTCCTTTAGAAGTGTCATTTTGTGCAGGGACAGTTCTAAACACGGGAAACACGTGGCACTTCACAGGCATACTTTAGACACCCCCCAGGTACGATATTTAAAGGAATATTTGACTTTTTTTTTTTCACTTTATGCATCATTAAAATGACTGCTCCCGAAAAACGACCGTTTTTAAAACTTCTTTTTGCATTGATACATGTCCCCTGGTGCACAACCCGGGTTCCCAAACCCTATTTATGACAATAACATGCATAATAGTTGTTATAATTAGCACTTTAGAATTCGAACATTCGCATCCATTGTATTTAATAGGGTTCTAATGTTCGTTCGAACTTTCGGTCCGTTCGCGGGTTCTGGTGCGAACCGAACCCGGGGGTGTTCGGCTCATCACTAGCGAGGAGTTGGAATATATCTGTGCTAGCCTCACGGGTGTCAAATAGGACCTATGCATTACTTTCAGAATCAGTTCCCAATGGTTCACGCAGTGGGAGTAACGAAAGTGCGATTGTATAGCACCCTGCCACTCCCCCTGCGAGAAAGGAATCCCCATGTCTTTTTCCCAACTTACCATGTTGGCGGTCTTTTTAAAATCTCCCCCATATTGCAACGTGGAGTAGAACCTTGACAGGTCTCCAGCCCCATCTTCGCAAGATTCCATATATGTCCATGTCTCTCTATGGATGTCATAAGAAACATCTGGGTTTTTATCGTGGAAATGTTTAAGTCTATATAGAGAATATGAGGCAAGCTCCTGTTGTCTATTTAAAGCTTCCTTATAGGTTAGAATACCTTTATCCACCCATGTTTTCGTGTCCAGGTCAGGGATAAAATAATCATAGAGTTGTAGAGAGAAATCTCTGCAACATTCCAGTTTCTCTAGAGGTAACAGCATGCTTTCTACTGCATCATGGGTCCCCACTGCATCTACCACAAGGGCAACCCCCGTTGCTGTCTCCGCTATGGATACGGGGATTCGGCTCAAGCCCCGGGGACGATTCGCCCTGTACACATGCAAGGACGTTGAGGCCCTGGGTATGATTTGTCCCGGCTGATCAGGACTGGTGGTACAGCTGAAGCCCTTCGGTGGCTGCGAGGCTTGTGGCGAGTTCATATTTGAAGTGGAGTAACCAATAGAAAGGCCGCGAGCCTTCCACCTCAACTGCCTAACAGGAGCCACCATTCTACAAGGAGAAGTCAGAGCTTGCACAGCCATTCCCCCGCGCACTGCAGAGACTTCCGTGGAAGTTGCGAACAAATGGACGGAGGATTCAAAATCCGAAGATGCTGCTTCGGTCACCATAGATTCCCTACTCCCAGCGCCCAAAAGGAAGGTCGGTTTCACTAAAGCTTCCAGCGGCCGAGATGGAGGACAACCCCTGCGCTTGCCTGGCCCGGATGGATCCAGTGGGAAAATTCCCAGACCTCTATGTTCAAGTGTCGGCCGAGGTAAGCCAGGGAACGGGACTTGGTGTTTTGTTGGAGGTGTCGGGGATCCACAGTTACCGGAGCCCGTGGGAGGGGGTGATTCCACATCTACAGGGAATTACCTACCCGCAGAGGAGTATGACACCTCCGACCTGGAGTCGATCTCTGATGCAGGAGATGATGGACAAATAGATTAACTATTTGAACGGAAGGGTTGGGACAAAGTACCCCTGGCCTCGTCCCGTGCACCTAGGGACCCACCCATGTCTACAGGGGATAGTACACCCCGGTTGGAGGCCTCGGCGCCTGAGGAGGGATCCAGTCCCCTGCTTGCCCTTCCGCCCCCAGTGTTACCTGCGCCATCTGCTAAGGTGAAGAGAGTGCCGCTGCGGGCACCTACGCCCAGTTTGGAGGTGGTCAAGGCACCTCGGCACCCAGAGTCGATTGTCCTGCCTGGTGAGGGAGACCGCTCCACGATGCCACCCTTGTCCAGGCTACAGAGACTTTTCTGCCAAAAGGTTGCCAATGAGTACGGGTGGGAGTACCCGTACTTGTCCAATGAGTTGTTGTACGAGGTAGAGGCCTGCCGGCAGCGGTGGTACAATGACTTTGTATGGACACACATTAAGGTGCCCCATGCCCGTCGCTACCTCGCATTTTGACCCACAGCTTCAAAGCGGTTTAAGGACTGCAAGGCAGAGTGGATGTTGGGTCGGCATATCCATGCTGACCGGGTCGTTATCTGTCGGAAAGATGGGAAAGATGTGGAGTACCATATGGAGACTTTCGATCGGTACTTGAAACCTCTTGTGCTGCCACATCCAAGGTTTTACTTGTAGGAGAAAAGACTCCTGTTTGTTCTTTTTCTTCATTGCCGGACATTCCGGAACTCTGGAACTGTAACCTGTCTAAGGGTTTTCTACTCTTTGGAGGCATGGGAGCAGTTGTGTTTATTTTTTGGTCTCCCTCTGCCTTCCATCGCAAAGATAAAAGGACTTTGGGGTGTAGTCAGGGCCACAGTACAGAGAAGAATCTGGATTTCTATAAGTGCTCTTACCGCAGCGCTGTCACCAGGTGGCAGTGTTGTGCACCGTTCATCACATTGCATCACACACTTCTTGGAAGGAAAGAGGTTTCTTTTCGGAGAGATCTTTTTCACTCCAACACTCACACAATTTGTTAGGAATTGTGTGTTGTTTTCCCTTTTCTTCCCTCTGCAGGAGAACATCGGTCAGGACTGCTGAGAATGGGCGGGTCTTAGTGATGTGGGAGGGGAGAATGCCATTTGTGTGTAATGTGATGTGCATTTATAATGAGTGTTTCCCTCATGTTCACCTTCCCCTTTCCCTGTTGGGTTCAGGCACAACTTCCAAGTTTTTTTTCAAAATTATTTTTGTTTGTGTTTTTTGAGAAGCTAGTCTCTGTATCGGGGCTATGTTGGCTCCCTTTGGAGCGTGGCTTGTTCCAGACACTGGGGACCAGTGTCTATCTGCCAGGGGTGTGTGTAGCGGGTGTCAACATTTAGGGGAAGTATCTGGGCGGTAGAATGGCCCAGATGCACTAATTATTAGGGATCTATGGCCATTTTGGTTCGTGGAGGATATAATGGTGTTCAGTTCCCTGCGGCCCCTGGGTGGTGCTGTCGCCTTGGGCTGGGTTGAACCATCATTGTAGGGCCATGCCCTTTGTGTCCTCTCGCAGAAGTAGTACGGCGGGGCGGGGAACCCGCTGTGCCTGCTGGGAGAGGTTATAAAGGGGGCGGACATCTTGCACATGAGGTCCGAGCCCCAGGCACCTTCAGCCTGGGGGCTGCTTTTCTGTTCTTCCGCGCTCAGGTGCCCTCGGCCTGGGTGCGAGGGAGTTTGAGTTCCATCCCAGGCACCTTAAGCCTGGGGTGAGGTACTAGCCGAGGCCTGGGGCCCAGTACCTTCGACTGGGTCCCGCATGGGAGAGGATACCTAGGGGCCCACCGAGTGAGGGGACCCGAGTCTTGGGCGAGGAGAACCAGGGAGGTGACCTGACCTGAAGATCCAGTGCAGCATTGGCTGGTGACAGTGTAGGCCTCTGGGGACCGTCCGGGATGGATCATCTCCCTAACAGGGGTCGCCATTAGAAGGTAGTCCATGTTCTATGGTCTTTGCAGAGACCCAACTACAATCAGGTCGGTGGCAGAGACCTATCCAAAGGTCTGTGGCAGGGACGTCATCGTTCACCCGGTCTGTGGCAGGGAGCAACCTCATGGTCGGTGGCAGCGACCGTGCGCCAAAAGTTGTTGTGAACTCCTAACAGGTTCTCTGATCTGAAAGGATTGTGCCTGAACCCTCTCCCCACCAAGTTCATGTTTGTATCAACCTGTCTGCTTGCAAAGAGGCATATCTATCTCTGCGAAAATAAATATAGATGTTGTACTGTGACCTGGTGTGGGCTTACTTTTCTGGGAGCAAAGTGTTGTACATTCACCTATCTACCTGTCAAATCTGAAGTGGAAGCTCCGGACAAGGACACAGACCCGAAGGTAAAGATCTTAGCTCAAACCTCTACACACATGTAGCGGCTTCACCCCATCTCTTTCTTCTAGGGGTATCACACACGACAGGGTGAGATACGCTACGGCCCATGTCCTCCCCATAGCTGTGGGTGAGGTGAAGGCCAGTACCAGATATTTCCTCGGGCCTGTGTGTTTCTGTCAAGGATTAAGTCCTGCTGTGCCAACACTTCCCTTTTCTCCCATTAACCAGAGTTACACACACCGATCACAGTCCAACTCTTGTTTTATTGCATAACTCACAATAAACAGTGCTTCAGTAGCCAACTGGTTGGGACTCAATAACAGTTTGATACAGGGGAATGAGCAGGTCGAGGCACTATCCTGATTGTCAGCTAAACCACTGTGATCTCACCAGCGGTTACTATAGCTTTGGCTAGAGAGAACTTAGAACTTGAGAGTCTCTACCAGCGACTCAAGAGAACGTAGATAGGAGTACCTTTGCTGCGTTGTGGCCCCTGTCAGAGGAAGATGTCCCTCCAAGGGAGTTACCAGAGGCCCATCCGTCACTGGGTTGATGCTGCTCCAGACTCTCCGAATGGGTAACCTCCCCGGCCTCCTCACCTCAGACATGGGCCCCATCCACTTCAGGGACCCTCGGACTTCTCCACCCTCGCAGGACCCAGTCGAAGTCACTGAGCCCCAGGCCTCCTGGTTTAGTACCTCACCCCAGGCTGAAGGTGCCTGGGATGGACTCCGACTCCATTCCGGTCAGGCCTAGGGCACCTGAGCCGGAATTCAGAACCGCCTACACCCAGGCCTAAGGTGCCTGGGCGCGTGATGAAGGACCTCCAAAAGAGCAAAACCTCGTGACCAGGGCGTCTCCCCCTTTTATCCCCTCCAATGACGCCACGGCAGGTTCCCCGCCCTCGCTGTACCATCTCCGAGAAGGGACAAAAAGGACAGCACTGTGGCGGCAAATCTACCTCGAGCCTGCGGGCACCTGCCACCCACAGGCCAAGGAGATTATTACACCGCCCAATCCTCCACGAATACAAATGGTCCAATTACTCCCATACTTTACACACCTGGACCATACTACCACCCAGGTGTACCCCACCTAAATTTAGAGACCCCGCTACACACATATGAGGTGCGAGCTGGTGGCAGCACCTCACCCCTCTCCCTGGTCCCCCTAGATGAGTTAACCAGCCGAGAAGAAGAAGGGAGAGAGCGGGTGAGCCTGCTACATAAAGTTATGCACTTGGGGGCTAAAAATACATCATAGGGGGAGTACAACTGGGGGAGTCAATGGTGGAGAAGGATCTGGGGGCCTAAAGGATTAGTGCACCCTAACACAAAAATGTCTACATCTACAGACATCCATGATCTAACACTAACCTATCTAACCCTGTAAAGAAGAAATCAGTATAAATACCTTTTTTTGAAGATGATCTGACCCGATCCCATGCTGAGCTGTCAGCTGTGGCTTCGCTGTGGAGGTGGGTGCAGAGTAGGGATGAGCTATCTGTTCGAGTCGACCATGAGTTCTTCTCGAACATCGGCTGTTCGAAGAAGATCGAACATTATGGGGCATTCGCGCCAAATTCGAGCGGTGCGTCACACACCATAATGCACTGCGTCATCGCAGTGCATTGCTGGCTGATGATTGGCCATGCATGACCCGCATGCTTTGGCCAATCACAGCGCCGTCAGCAAAGAGAGCAATAATTGGCCAAAGGCAGGGTGCCTTTGGCCAATTACGGCTCAGGGGGTTAAGTCCATGCCCCACACTATATAAGGCCACGCCCCACACTATATAAGGCCACCTGCACGTCGGCCTTCTCTAGTGTGTTCCTAGTGTAGAGAGAGAGAGAGATAGAGAGAGTGTCATTTCATTTACTTTGAGAAGGCAGGTGATTCAGTTAGCTGCAGTGTATTTAGTATATATATATATATATATATATATATATATACACATCCCGGCTTTGTATATATATATATTGTAAGATTGGGGGTTGTTAGCTCTTGTGGTGGACGCGTATTTCCAGTGATGCACGCCAGTCAGCAACTCTGTTTAAGGGCATGGTAGCCCATTTTTATTTAAAAGCACGAAAGTTCACAAACACATCTGTAGTATTCACAGGGGGGTTCCACCATTCCTGTATCTTTCATACTAACAGTAGCCTCGTAGCTTTACCTTCTAGCGATCCAGGCCTTTAGCCTAGGCCTGACGGTCTGTTCCTCGGACCCAAACAGTGTCCAAGAGTTTCAGCTTTCTCCTAGCTTCTCCTGGTCAGCATCTTTGTTGCTGTGTCACTAACGGTGTCTGCCTCCTGCAGACATGCACCGCCTTTGACTCCACTTCAGAGGACGAGAGCCCACCTGACTCTCATGCACACAAAGACTTCCTCTCTGTTGGGTGGAGCCCTGATCCGTAATCACCTCTGAACTAAATAGCCCAAGACACAGCTGTTCCATCAGCGTGTCTTTCTTTACCAAATGTGGCAATAACCAACCCTCTTGAAGGTCGCACAAAGTCGCACCCTCACATACCCTCCCCCCTTGTTTCGAACCGGAGGGAGGAACACATGATCCCATCACCATAAACGGGACACCTCTGTGCCAGCCATTGGCTGCGTAGGCCCATTTCTTTTTCGGGGTATGTGTCCACCAGCACTTCACCTTGATGTCTCTGTGCCAACTATCCGTAGCAGTAGTCCTAATCTGCCCAACCTTTTCTCTAAAGGGGCACTCCACCCACATCTTCTTCAGGGTGTACTTCCACCAGCCCTTCTTCCTGAACCATGGGCTCCCACTAATCTCTCTATCCCTTCTACCTTTTGGCCTCAGGACCCTTCTTTTTCCTCCCACAGACCTACTTTCCCGGGACTGTTGGGGACCCACTTCCATGACATCTGTCAGGGACTGGCCACTCTCACTACCTGACGCAACATTAACCATCAACATTTGTTTCTCGGGTTCACCAACCCGTGTGTGGTCACTCTTGGTCACCAAACCATCTGTGATTAATACCATATCCTCAATAGCAATGTTCCACAAGGGGTTATTCAACACAATATGGTCATTCGGACCTCCTGTCCTGTTTGCTAGGACAGTGTCTATGGAGGGACCATCTACAGGCAAGCAGTTACTCCCTATGGGATCATCCCGTAGTTTCACATCGCCCCCTGTTGTCCAACACTCCAATAACAATTGTCCTACCAACGCACATGTTCCACCACATTTTCCAACACCAATCTCTTTAACCATTTCTGTGTCCACTGGTACCTCAACCAATAGCTCGGAGTTGTCTGACAGTGCTCCACAGTGCTTCTCATACATATTTCCGTTACAGTTACCATTACTGTTATTTCCTGTCAAAGTGTCTCCGGGTACCTCAAACTGCACCTCTCTGCGCGTGATGGACTGAATTCGCACTACTGCCACGTCCGTTCTGGGCCCTTCCTTTACATGAGGTGTAGCGGGTGAGACAGTACGCGCGCCACGTACCAACCACTGCTCAGCCGCACCTCGGACCGCACCAGCAGGAATACACCCCATCACACCCGCATACGGAGAGACTTCCACTATGTCTAATATCTCTAACTTCTCAAACAATTCCCCTGAGCGCCTTCCGCACATAACCGCCGCTGGAAGCACTCTCGCGGAGAACTGCGAGACAACTTTCCACAAAAGCAACCAACAGTGTAACAACCAATTCTCATCAACATTGCTTAACACCGCATGTATCACCTGCGTCCGATTGGTATTATGCAGTACCATGTCGCCCCTCTGCAGTGGATACACGCAGGTGTATATTGGAAAGATTCTCACCAATTCCCACAACATCTCAGAAACCCCCAGACATGCCGCATCCAAACACAGAACTCCAGGAACATTTCCCTCACCAACGATGTGGAGGGACTCATCCGCCAAGGCGCGAGAGGCCGAGACACCCAAAGAGACCTCTACCTCAGAGGCAACCAACAAAACCCGCGGCTCCCGCCGAGCTCTGCCAATCGCATGTGTCACACTTATCCTCTCACCTTCAGCAACACTGAGCCCTTCCAAATCGCTATCCACTACCTCATCAATCTGACATTCAACATTACTCATCTCTTTTGCTGTGGACAAAACCTCTGCTATGTATGCGCTCTTTTCAGATCCTTCAAACTGGAGAGGGTTAATTTCTGCAAAAGCCAACGCACCCGTGTCTACCGGCCCTGCAGCCTCTCTATTTAGCATAGCAGAAATTGTGTCCCCTCCACTGTTACCCACTAAGCCTTCCTTGTTTAAATGCAGTTGTGGCAAAACATTTTCAAACATAACAGGCTGCAATAACATAACTTCACCACTTTGCTCGGGTGGCGCTTCACTAAACCCATAAGGACTGTCAGCAGTGACAAACCGTAACAACTCATTATCAGTACAAGAAATTTCAAACATTTGAGTTTTACCATTTTTCTCATCACCAAGGTCAAGTACCCTCTTATCTATCAGAGCGGCACCACAGTTGTCCCAGGCAACCTCTGGCTCCAACACACAGAGCTCCCTGGAGGTTTCCAGGGACACCTCTGCAGCCTTAGATACTGTTGCCAAGGGGAATCACATATCCTGCTTAGCGATCACCCCTACCTCATTAAGCATCACATTACCATCAGCACATGTGTCATCAGCATTCATAAACATAGCAGTTTTATAAACTCTATCAAATTGTCCTTTGTCAAAACGCATGGCACCCTGCGTGCCACTCAGCACACCACCCTTCCTCTCCACAGGAATTATTTTGCCCACTACGGCGTCTTCACAGTTGTCCTAGGAAACCACTTGCCTCACCACTGCAGGCTCCTTGGTGGTTTCCCTTGGCAACTGCACAGCACCTGTCACTAGGGAACATGGCATACCAACTGCTTTGGTCACCCCTAGCACATCCTTTCCAGCACTCCGCTGGATTACCTTAGCTGTACCCAGAGTCCATATGTCCCTTTCAATTTTTGACCTCGCCGCAAGCAGATCTGGGTAGCACACTGCCGCAAGTTCACTTTTTCACCTTCAGTGGATCTCCTCACTGAACATAATGCCACTTCACTCGGATCAGTCTCACAAATTGCCACAGTCTTACCATATCCGGCAGGTGGTGTAATAGCCTTCACTTGAGTACGTTGTCTCACAGGTGTGGTGTCTCCACAGGCTGACTCCCCCATGTGGCCATGGAGCAACACTGCAGCCTTTCCGGATTTTCCAACATCGCCTGCAGGTAAAACATTAAGCCCAACAACACAATCAGCAGATGTATTCCACAAGCTTGGACAAGAAAAGATCCCGTGGCCCAGCTGACCACATTCCAGGCATGGCACTTGGCGACTTTCTCCTGTTGCTATGGGAGACCACCTTCTCCCCGCTGATCTCTTGCAGCGCTCTCTAGACTGGACTGCTCCTAGAAAATTATCGTAGTCATCTCGGTTACTATACATCCCACGGTACACCTCCTGGTACTCCTCGATCAGAAAAGGTTGCACCAACTCAACCCAGCGATTTCTGGGCCATCTTCTGTAGGAAGCAATCATCGCAAACTCATCCAAAAAGTCCTCAACACATTCATAAGGCAACATAGGCCGTATGAAGTCAGCTGTACGGATTTCTGCTTTGTTGCCATGGGCAGCCACACCCATCTGCTCACTCTTTACACTCAGAGCAGGCTTCTCATACCTTTGCTTTGGTGAAGCCTGGGACAAAGGGCATTTAGAAACTTCATGCCCCCACTCACTGCACCGCAAACAGCGCACTTGGTTCTTAACCCTTTTCACATTGATAGCTGGCCATCTTGCACCAGCGTTGCCAGGGGCAACAACATGTCCTTCCCTTTTAACTTGGTTCAGTGCAGCCAAATGTCCCCTGCACCAATCCACTGCAGACTCAGACTCTGGTGAACTCTCCATACTTGCAGTCACCTGTGCACTCCTTGCACCAGTGTTGCTAGGAACAACACCCGCTCTGTCTCTCATTTCAGCAAACATTGCTTCCTTTTCACACAGGAAAATTTTGAAGTACTGTCTCCAAGACTTTGCAAACAGCACACTTTCATATGTAGACTTTACTCTGCTCTGCTTGAGCTCACTTCCACAGGCACATCACCTGTATACAACACAGTCCATTAATTGAACTCCTGTGCAATGCAGTTCGCCTGGCTGCCACACACAGCTAGCAGCAGTTCACCGCAGAAAACTTAAACTTTTCCTTCAGATAGGCTGTTCATCACAGTATTGCTGTTAAACACACAGTTTCTTTTTACTCACTGTTTTTGGTATGCGAGGATCTGGAACTCTTCCAAAAAACTGCCCGCATTCTCCACCACTTGTAAGATTGGGGGTTGTTAGCTCTTGTGGTGGACGCGTATTTCCAGTGATGCAAGCCAGTCAGCAACTCTGTTTAAGGGCATGGTAGCCCATTTTTATTTAAAAGCACGAAAGTTCACAAACACATCTGTAGTATTCACAGGGGGGTTCCACCATTCCTGTATCTTTCATACTTGTAGCTTTACCTTCTAGCGATCCAGGCCTTTAGCCTAGGCCTGACGGTCTGTTCCTCAGACCCAAACAGTGTCCAAGAGTTTCAGCTTTCTCCTAGCTTCTTCTGGTCAGCATCTTTGTTGCTGTGTCACTAACGGTGTCTGCCTCCTGCAGACATGCACCGCCTTTGACTCCACTTCAGAGGACAAGAGCCCACCTGACTCTCCTGCACACAGACTTCCTCTCTGTTGCGTGGAGCCCTGATACGTAATCACCTCTGAACCAAATAGCCCAAGACACAGCTGTTCCATCAGTGTGTCTTTCTTTACCAAATGTGGCAATAACCAACCCTTTTGAAGGTCGCACAAAGTCGCACCCTCAATATATATATATATATATATATATATATATATATATATATATACACACTGCTCAAAAAAATTAAAGGAACGCTTTGAAAACACATCAGATCTCAACGGGGCAAAATCTCATGCTGGATATCTATACTGATATGGACTGGGTAATGTGTGAGGAATGAAAGGATGGCACATCTTTTGATGGAAATGAAAATTATCCACCTACAGAGGGCTGAATTCAAAGACACCCCGAAAATCAAAGTGAAAAAATTATGCAGCAAGCTAGTCCATTTTGCTGAAATTTCATTGCAACAACTCAAAATGGTCCTCAGTAGTTTGTATGGCCCCAAGTGCTTGTAAGAATGCCTGACAACATCAGGGCATGCTCCTAATGAGATGATGGATGGTTTCATGGGGTATTTCCTCCCAGATCTGGACCAGTGCATCACTGAGCTCCTGAACAGACTGAGGTGCAACCTGGCAGCACCGGATGGACCGAAACATAATGTCCCAGAGGTGTTCTTTTGGATTTAGGTCAGGTGAGCGTGAGGGCCATTCAATGGTATCCATTTCTTCATCCTCCAGGAACTGGCTGCAAGCTCTCGCCACATGAGGCCGGACATTGTCGTGCACCAGGAGAAACCCAGGACCCAGTGCACCAGCGTAGGGTCTGACAATGGGTCCAAGAATTTCATCCCGATATATAATGGCAGTCAGGGTGCCGTTGTGTAGCCTGTAGAGGTCTGTGCGTCCCTGCATGAATATGCCTCCCCAGACCCACCACCAAACCGGTCATGCTGAACGATGTTACAGGCAGCATAACATTCTCCATGGCTTCTCCAGACCCTTTCATGTCTGTCACATGTGCTCATCTGTGAAAAGCATGGGGCACCAGTGGCGGACCTGCCAATTTTGGTGTTCAATGGAAAATACCAATCGAGCTCCACAGTGTCCGGCAGTGAGCACAGAGCACACTAGAGGACGTCGGGCCCTCAGGCCACCCCCATGAAGTCTGTTTCTAATTGTTTGGTCAGAGACATTCACACCAGTGGCCTGCTGGAGGTCATTTTGTAGGGCTCTGGCAGTGCTCATCCTGTTCCTCCTTGCACAAAGGAGCAGATGCCGGTCCTTCTGATGGTTTAAGGACCTTCTACGGCTCTGTCCAGCTCTCCTAGAGTAACTGCCTGTCTCCTGGAATCTCCATGCTCTTGAAATTGTGCTGGAAGACACGGAAAACCTTACAATGACACGTATTGATGTGCCATCCTGGAGGAGTTGGACTGCCTGTGCAACCTTTATAGGTTCCAAGTATCGCCTTGTGCTACCAATAGTGACACTGACCCTAGCCAAATGCAAAACTAGTGAAAAACAGTCAGAAAAGATGAGTAGGGGAAAAAAATGTCAGACACCTCCACCTGAAAAACTGCCCATCTAGTGCACCTGTGGTTAATTTCAATTAACAGCAAAGCAGCTGAAACTGATTAACAACCCCTCTGCTACTTAACTGACCAGATCAATATCCCAGGAGTTCCCAGGAGTTTTTATTCAAAAGTGTTCCTTTAATTTTTTTGAGCAGTGTATATACACATTGTATCCTGTGTAGCTAGATCTCTCTGCAGGCCATTCCTGGTGTCGGTATTAAAATACACTTTCAGGCAGGCAGGCAGGCCAGGCAGGTGATTCAGTGATCTGCAGTGCATAAAATATATACTGTCTCCTACATATATATCCACTGCATTGTACTGTAGCCAAGCCTATACCTGACTGCAGGCCATTCCTGGTGTCCGTATTAAAATACACTTTCAGGCAGGCACGCCGGGTAGGTAATTCAGTGATCTGCAGTGCATAAAATATATATACTGTCTCCTACATATATATCCACTGCATTGTACTGTAGCCAAGCCTATACCCGACTGCAGGCCATTCCTGGTGTCCGTATTAAAATACACTTTCAGGCAGGCAGGCATGCCAGGCAGGTGATTCAGTGATCTGCAGTGCATAAAATATATACTGTCTCCTACATATATATCCACTGCATTGTACTGTAGCCAAGCCTATACCTGACTGCAGGCCATTCCTGGTGTCCATATTAAAATACACTTTCAGGCAGGCAGGCCAGGCAGGTGATTCAGTGATCTGCAGTGCATAAAATATATATACTGTCTCCTACATTGCACTGCATTCAGTCTAACCAAGCCTATATCTGACTGCAGGCCATTCCTGGTGTACTTTTTCTAGTAAACTTCAGGCAGTGTTTTCCTAGTCTAATTTTACAGTATGTCTGGAATGCCAACAAGGAGAGGCAGACACTCACAGGCCACAAAAAGAGGGCAAGCAGGCTCTGTGTCTACAGCCAACAGTGCTGGTCGTAGACACGGTGCATCCTCAGCACGTGGCCGTGGGGCACGCTTGTCCTTTTTTTCAACAGCTGGCCGTGTTGAACCACAACATGCAGAAGAGTTGGTAGAGTGGATGATAAAGCCGTCCTCAATCTCCTCCTCCTCTGTCACCCAGGCTCAGAGTACTTTGGCTGTCAATGCAGCTGCCAAAGCAGCCTATTCGATTGGCTCAATGTCATCAGTTACTCCTTCCCTAGCCTCACCATCATGCATGGAGGAGTACCCCGAACTGTTCGACCACAGTGTTGGGTACATGCTGCAGGAGGATGCGCAGCGCTTTGAAGGCTCCGATGATGGTACCCAGATTGAGGAAGGCAGCAATGTGAGCCCAGAGAGAGGGGGTGCCCAAGAAGGACATCAAACTGGCAGTCATGTTCCCCCAGCTGCAGCATACTGCCAGGTTTGCTCCAGTGGCGAGGAGGGAGGGGATGATGAGGTCACTGACTCTACATGGGTGCCTGATAGGAGAGAGGAGGAGGAGGAGGCACATCTCCAACAAGGCAGGATGCCCTCCAGGGGCCAGCTTAAGGGCAGCCAACTGACTGCATCACACCGCAGAGCTCCGCATGTGCAGGGCGCTTCTGACTCAGCGCGTTTTTCCAAAAGTCCTTTGGTGTGGCCCTTTTTTGACACAAGTGCAGCAGATCACACCGCAACATATGTCTGAAGTGTATCAAGCGTGGCCAAAACAGCAGCCGCTTGGGCACCACATGCTTGACCAGACATATGTTGAGCTCCCATGCAGTCCATTGGCAACAATACTTAAAAGACCCACAACAAAGAACAAGGCGGACCTTTCCTTGCTCCTCATCAGCTGGGAACTCCAACCCCACTATACCTTCAGTCCTCTCAGAAACCTGCACTTAGAGGAATGAAGCTGTAGAATTAGGTGTGCCAAGTACTTGCGGGCAATCTGCTATCGCTACACCAACTTCCGTTTGTAGCAGGCAAATTTACCTACCCCAGTTGCTAAACTGGCAAAAGAAATTCGGTCCCAGCCATCCACATGCCCAGCGGCTGAATGCTACCTTGGCTAAATTGCTAGCACTCCAACTGCTGCCTTTTCATCTGGTAGACTCTGCCCCCTTTCGTGAATTTGTGGAATGTGCGGTACCTCAGTGGCAGGTTCCCAAACGCCACTCTTTTTTGCAGAAGCGATTCCGGCTCTCTACCGGCATGTGGAAGGCAATGTCTTGGCCTCGTTGGACAGGGCGGTCAGTGGTAAGGTGCATATTACCGCTGACTCATGGTTTCTTTCATGGCGCACTGGGTAACTCTGCTGGCAGCTGGGAAGGATGCAGGACAGGGTGCAGTATTGTTGGAGCTTTTTCCGCCACCACACCTCCAAAATGCTGGTAGTGGTGATCCTCCCACACCTCTCTCCTCCACCCCCTTCTTCTTCCTCTATGGCCTCTTTCTGTGCAGATTTGTCTTTGGAACCAGCGGTGCTCCATAGGCGTTCTAGGGGCTACGCAAGCATTCAGGCAAAAAGATGCCATGCGGTGCTTGAGTTGGTCTGTTTAGGGGACAGGAGCCACACTGGGGCAGAGATTCTGTCAGCTCTGCAGGGGCAGGCTCAGAGGTGGTTGATGCCATGCCAGCTTCAGCCAGGAATGGTGGTTTGCGACAATGGCACCAACCTCCTCTCCGCCCTCCGACAGGGACACTGGACCCATGTGCCCTGTTTGGCTCACGTCCTTAATTTGGTGGTGCAGCGGTTCTTGTGCAGGTAACCAGGCTTACAGGATCTCCTGAGGCAGGCCAGGAAAGTCTGTGGGCATTTCCACCGGTCATATAATGCCAGTGCTCGGCTGGCTGACCTCCAAAAGGAATGCTACCTGCCCAAGAACTGCCTCATCAGAGACATGCCCACCAGGTGGAACTCAACTTTGGCAATGCTGCAGCAGCTGCACACGCATCAGAGGGCCATCAATGAGTACCTGTGCGAGTATGGCACCAGGACAGAGTCAGGGGTGCTTGGCTTTTTTTCGCCAGGCCAGTGGCTCATGATCAAGGATGCATGCACTGTCCTGTCACCATTTGAGGAGGCCACGAGGATGGTGAGCAGTGACAGTGCATGCATCAGTGATACTGTCCCTCTTGTCTACATGGTGGAGCACACGCTGCGTGGAATAATGTACAGGGCACTTGAGGCAGAACAGAGGGAGGAAGAGGAGGACTTCCTTACCTCTCAAGGCCCCCTTTATCCAGACAGTATTCCTGCGGGCCCGCCGATCACACAGGAAGAGGAGGAGAAGGATTGTGTCAGCATGGAGGTCGGGCCTAGCACTCAGCATCAGCAGCAGTCTTCAAGGGATCGTTTTCAGTCCCCAGAAACCCATGGACTTGTACGTGGCTGGGAGGAGGTGGCTGTTGATCATGTCGTCCTTAGTGACCCAGAGTGACTCCGGCCTGAATGCCTCAGCAAACCTACGCTGCATGGCCTCCCTGATCCTGCAAAGTCTGCGAAAGGACCCTCGGATTCATGGTATTAAGGAGAGGGATCATTACTGGCTGGCAACCCTTCTTGATCCACGTTACAAGGGTAAAGTTGTGGAACTTATCCAGCCCTCGCAGAGGGAGCAGAGGATGAAACATCTTCGGGAGGCCTTGCAGAAAGGTTTGTGCAACGCGTTTCCAGAGCCTTGGAGGTTACAATTCCCTGGTCCTGGACAACGTGTTGCTGAGGCTTCGGTCAGTCACAGAAGGAGCGGTGGAGAAGATGGCCACCTGGCCGATGCGTTCAGACAATTTTTTAGTCCACAGCCCCAAGGTCTCATCGGTTCCAGCAACCATCTCCAGTGTTTGATTTACATGGTGCAGGAATACATAGGGGCAAGATCAGACTTGGAGACCTTTCCAACTGAAAACTCACTGGGTTACTGGGTCTTGAGAATGGATCACTGGCCAGAGTTTGCACAGTATGCAATTGAGCTACTGGCCTGTCCTTCATCCAGCGTTCTTTCACATTCAGTGCTGCTGGAGGCTTTGTAACAGGGTGCGCCTGTCCACCGACTGGGTTGATCGCCTCACCTTCATAAAAATTAAT
This sequence comes from Rana muscosa, assembly GCA_029206835.1. NCBI lineage: Eukaryota > Metazoa > Chordata > Amphibia > Anura > Ranidae > Rana > Rana muscosa. The sequence goes on along the minus strand of CM055123.1, from coordinate 4,540,645 downwards.
CAATCAGTCTTGGATCACCAGCTACCAAGCACCTGATGCTGATGTAATTGATACATTTTTTTATGAATGTGAGATCCCTTGAAGACTGCCTATGCTGATGCTGAGTGACTATCCTGTTATGCTGAGTGACTATTCCATTCCTCCTCAATGTTCATGTTGATAGCTTCCAAGAACATTTTTGGTTCTGGGCACCACCACCAGTGGCTAAGGCCCAATTTTTCTGCCCCTGTTTAACAGGGGCGTGTAATTAAAATTTTTGCTGTAATATTTTTCAGCAGCAGGGCTCGTTTCTGCACTCAACTAGAATATCTGTGAGGGGTTGCAGAGTTGTGGCACCAGCACTAGTGCCTAAAGCCCAATTTTTCTGCCCCTGTTTAACAGGGGTGTTTAATTACAATTTTTGCTGTAATATTTTGCAGCAGGGCTCGTTCCTGCGCTCAACTAGAGTATCTGTGAGGGGTTGCAGTGTTGTGGCACCAGCACCAGTGCCTAAAGCCCAATTTTTCTGCCCCCGTTTAACAGGGGCGTGAAATTACAATTTTTGCTGTAATATTTTGCTGTAGGGCTCGTTCCTGCGCTCAAGTAGAGTATCTGTGAGAGGGTTGCAGTGTTGTGGCACCAGCACCACCGCCGCCTAAGGCCCAATTTTTCTGCCCATGTTTAACAGGGGCGCGTAATTACAAATTTTGATCTAATATTTCAGAGCAGGGCCCGTTCCAGTGCCCACCAAGAGTAACTGTGAGGGTTTAAAGTGTTGTGGCACCAAGACCACCACCAAAGGCCCAATTTTTCTACCCCTGTACAACAGGGGCATGTAATTACAATTCTGGATATAATATTTCACAGCAGGGCCCGTTCCAGTGCCCACCAAGAGTAACTGTGAGGGCTTACAGTGTTCTGGTACCACCAACACCTAAGGCCAAAATTTATGCAGAGTATATAGGGCAGGCCGTATAGTATGTACAGGCGGTCCCCTACTTTCAAATATCCGACTTACAAACAACTCCTACTTACAAACGGAGGGAGACAACAGGAATTGAGAGGAAATCTACCCCTAGGAAGGGAAATTCTTTCCTGCAAGACTTAATGTGGGAAAATTGTGTCTCCTCCACTGATGCTTTATCACCAATCCTTGTTTCCCTAAAAACCCCAAATTTTCCAAATCCAATTGTCATTGGGACAGAAAGTGAGGTGAAATCTTCTGAACAGGGACACAGACAGCAAAACAAATGTTACAGGGGTGATGATAACCCTTCCCAATGTTATCCAAAAAGCTTAAAAAATGTATTTTTTGGCTGGAGCTACACTTACAAAATGTACATGTTCCAAATTACAAACAGATTCTACTTAAGAACAAACCTAGAGTCCCTGTCTTGTTTGCACCGCCTGTATACTGCTGTTCAGAGTATATAGGGCCTGGGGGCCCAACGCCTTTTCTTTTTTTAATATAGGTGCCGGGTTCCCCTTAATATCCATACAATACCCAAAGGGCCTGGTAATGGGCTGGGGGGGGGTACCCATGCCATTTTTCTCAATGATTTTCATCCATATTGTCGGGACCCGACATTACATTACAGCTGCAAGCAGTTTTAAATGACTTTTATTACTTTAGAGATGTAATTTTGTGCAGGGACTGTTCTAAACATGGGAAACACACTCCACTTTACAGGCATACTATAGACACCCCCCAGGTACAATATTTAAAGGAATATTTAACTTTTATTTTTTCACTTTAAGCATCATTAAAATCACTACTCCCAAAAAAAGTCTGCTTTTAAAACTTTTTTTTGCATTGATACATGTCCCCTGGGGCAGGACCCGGGTCCCCAAACCCTTTTTAGGACAATAACTTGCATATTAGCCTTTAAAATTTGCACTTTTGATTTCTCATGTTCGAGTCCCATAGACACCATAATGATGTTCAAATGTTCACGCAAACTTTCGGTCCGTTCGCATGTTCTGGATGCGAACTGAACCGGGGTGTGTTCGGCTCATCCCTAGTGCAGAAAACACAGCCGACAATGTAAGCCCCATAGTAAGTCAAGTCATAGTCATAGTAAGCTTCTGCCTCTGGAGCCCGGACCGGATCAACTTTAAACAAGGTATGTATACTGATTTCTGCTTTACAGGGCTAGATAGCTTAGGCTTATATTGTGGAGGTCTGAAGATGCAGCGATTTTAGTGTTAGGGTGGACTTATCCTTTAATAATAGCACGCTTTCCACAGTAAGCAAAATCCTTTCTTGCATTAAAAGAAGTAAAGACTGCAGAGAGATTTCATTTTGCACCTCTACAAATCATAAGTAAAATCTCATCTGGAATATGCTGTTCAGTTTTGGGCACCAGTCCACAAAAAAGGATACTGGAGAACTGGAGAAAGTGCAGAGAAGGTCAACCAAGCTGATAAGAGGCATGGAGGAGCTCAGCTATGAGGAAAGCTTAGCTGAACTGAATGTATTTTCTCTTGAGAACAGATTAAGGGGGGGTATGATCAACATATATAAATACATACAGTATCTTAGAAAAGTGAGTACGCCCCTCACATTTTTGTAAATATTTTATTGTATCTTTTCATGTGACAACACTGAAGAAATTACACTTTGCTACAATGTAAAGTAGTGAGTGTACAGCTTGTATAACAGTGTAAATTTTCTGTCCCCTCAAAATAACTCAACACACAGCCATTAATGTCTAAACCGCTGGCAACAAAAGGGAGTACACCCCTAGGTGAAAATGTCCAAATTGGGCCTCAAAGTGTCAATATTTTGTGTGGCCATCATTATTTTTCCCAGCACTGCCTTAACCCTCTTGGGCATGGAGTTCTCCAGAGCTTCACTGGAGTCCTCTTCCACTCGTCCATGATGACATCACAGAGCTGGTGGATGTTAGAGACCTTGCGCTCCTCCACCTTTCGTTTGAGGATGCCCCACAGATGCTCAATAGGGTTTAGGTCTGTAAACATACTAGGCCAGTCCATTACCTTTACCCTCAGCATCGTTAGCAAGGCAGAGGTCGTCTTGGAGGTGTGTTTGGGGTCATTATGTTGGAATACCGCCCTGCGGGCCAGTCTCAAGAGGGAGGGGATCATGCTCTGCTTTAGTATGTCAGAGTACATGTTGGCATTCATAGTTCTGTCAATAAACTGTAGCTCCCCAGTGCCAGCAGCACTCATGCAGCCCCAGTCCGTGACACTCCCACCACCATGCTTGACTGTAGGCATGACACACTTGTCTTTGTACGCCTCACATGGTTGCCGCCACACACGCTTGACACCATCTAAACCAAATAAGTTTATCTTGGTCTCATAAGACCAGAGGACACGGTTCCAGTAATCCATGTCCTTAGTCTGCTTGTTGTCGGCAAACTGTTTGCAGGCTTTCTTGTGCATCATCTTTAGAAGAGGCTTCCTTCTCGGACAACAGCCATGCAGACCAATTTGATGCAGTATTCGACGTATTGTCTAAGCATTGACAGGCTGACCCCCCACCCTTTCAACCTATGCAGCAATGCTAGCAGCACTCATACGTCTATTTCCCAAAGACAAACTCTGGGTGTGATGCTGAGCACGTGCACTCAACTTCTTTGATCGACCATGGCAAGGCCTGTTCTGAGTGGAACCCGTCCTGTTAAACCGCTGTATGGTCTTGGCCACCATGCTGCAGCTCAGTTTCAGGGTCTTGGCAATCTTTTTATAGCCAAGGCCATCTACAGTATATGTAGAGCAACAATTCTTTTTTTCGGATCCTCAGAGAATTCTTTGCCATGAGGTGCCATGTTGAACTTCCAGTGACCAGTATGAGAGAGTAAGAGCGATAACACCAAATTTAACACACCTGCTCCCAATTCACACCTGAGACCTTGTAACACTAACGGATCACAGGACACCAGGGAGGGAAAATGGCTAATTGGGCCCAATTTGGAAATTTTCACTTAGGGATGTGCTCACTTTTGTTGCCAGCAGTTTAGGCATTAATGGTTGTGGTTTGAGTTATTTTGAGGGGACATCAAATTTACATTGTTATACAAACTGTATACTCACTACTTTACATTGTAGCAAAGTGTAATTTCTTCAGTGTTGTCATATGAAAAGATATAATAAAAGATTTACAAAAATGTGAGGACTGTACTCACTTTCGTGAGATACTTTTTTGTGAGATACTTTTGTGAGATGTAAGTGGTCCGTATAGTGAACATGCTTTAGAGTTATTCACTTTAAAGTCACCACAGAGGACAAGGAGGAAAAGAGATTTAATCTCCAAATATGGAAAGGCTTCTTTAAAGTAAGAGCTGTGGCAATGTGGAATATACTCCTTCAAGAGCTAGTTACGGCCAGGTCAGTAGATTGTCTTAAGAAAGGCCTGGATTCTTTCCTAAATGCACATAATATAACTGGATTCTAATATTTATAGGTAAAGTTGATCCAAGGAATATTGGATTGCCTCTTGGGGGATCAGGAATGATTCCCCCCCGATGGAGCAATATGATCATACTTTATGGGGGGGTGGGTTGCCCTCCTCAGAATCAACTGTGGGTATTGGATAGTGTATATGGAGGTTCATTTGAGTGTGTTGATAGGTTTTCTTTTTTTTTTTTCTCTTTTAGTTGAACTGGATGGCGTCACTTTGTTATCAACCAGATTAACTATGTAACTATGGTCTCCTTACAACCGGTTGTGGAAAAACCTAAATCTTCCTCAGTTATTTCAGGTCTCGGAGCCACTGGCGTTGCAAGGCAGGTGCGGGGGGTGCGGGTCGCACCCGGGTGACACCCGCCAGAGGGGTGACACCATCACCCATCACGGTGCTGGATTGAGAGAGGCACCGCGGCTCTCTCCTTTTCCTACTTCCCCTGCGCACTCCAGTATCTCCTTCGCTCCCCGCAATGTTCGGGGAGGGAGGAGGAATTGTGTTGTGACTCGAGGAAGACAGTGCCATAGTCCAGTGCACAGCGCCCGGCACTGCAATCCGCCTATTGACGCTCAGGCAGGTGGGGAGAGGTGTCGGCTCACAACAAATACATTCCTCAGACCGACGGAGCCTAGTCTCCTCCTCCACACTGACAGTATATTCACAACAGGAGGAGGAGCCTAGGAGGAGCAACGTCCATGTGAACAGAGCGCGCTGATCTGAGGTCTGTGACTGTAGGGAGAGAGGAGATATAGGGGGGGTTACATTAGGGAGATTGCAGGTGGGGGGGGGATTACATTAGGGAGATTGCAGGGGGGATTACATTAGGGAGATTGCAGGGGGGGTTACATTAGGAGGAATACAGGGGGGGTTACATTAGGGGGATTGCACGGGGGGTTACATTAGGGGGAATACAGGGGGTTACATTAGGGGGAATGAACAGGGGGGTTACATTAAGGGGATTGCATTGGGGGGGTTAAATTAGGGGGATTACATTAGGGGGATTACAGGGGGGATTACATTAGGGAGATTGCAGGGGGGGTTACATTAGGAGGAATACAGGGGGGTTACATTAGGGAGATTGCAGGGGGGGTTACATTAGGGGGAATACAGGGGGGGTTACATTAGGAGGAATTGCACAGGATGGGGTTACATTAGGGGGAATACAGGGGGGTTACATTATGGGGAATACAGGGGGGGTTACATTAGGAGGAATTGCACAGGGAGGGTTACATTAGGGGGAATACAGGGGTGTTACATTAAGGGGATTACATTAGGGGATTGCACAGGGGGGTTACATTAGGGGGAATACAGGGGGGTTACATTAAGGGGATTTCACGGGGGGGTTACATTAGGGGGATTGCACTGGGGGGGTTACAATAGGGGGATTGCACGGGGGGGTTACATTAGGGGGAATGAACAGGGGGGTTACATTAAGGGGATTGCATTGGGGGGTTAAATTAGGGGGATTACATTAGGGGGATTGCAGGGGGCTTACATTAGGGAGGTTGTACGGGGGGTTACATTAGGGGGAATACAGGGGGGTTACATTAGGGGGAATGAACAGGGGGGTTACATTAAGGGGATTGCATTGGGGGGGTTAAATTAGGGGGATTACATTAGGGGGATTACAGGGGGGATTACATTAGGGAGATTGCAGGGGGGGTTACATTAGGAGGAATACAGGGGGGTTACATTAGGGAGATTGCAGGGGGGGTTACATTAGGGGGAATACAGGGGGGGTTACATTAGGAGGAATTGCACAGGATGGGGTTACATTAGGGGGAATACAGGGGGGTTACATTATGGGGAATACAGGGGGGTTACATTAGGAGGAATTGCACAGGGAGGGTTACATTAGGGGGAATACAGGGGTGTTACATTAAGGGGATTACATTAGGGGATTGCACAGGGGGGTTACATTAGGGGGAATACAGGGGGGTTACATTAAGGGGATTTCACGGGGGGGTTACATTAGGGGGATTGCACTGGGGGGGTTACATTAGGGGGATTGCACGGGGGGGTTACATTAGGGGGAATGAACAGGGGGGTTACATTAAGGGGATTGCATTGGGGGGGTTAAATTAGGGGGATTACATTAGGGGGATTGCAGGGGGCTTACATTAGGGAGGTTGTACGGGGGCGGGACGTGACATTAGGGGGATTACACGGGGGGGTTCCATTAGGGGGATTACACAGGGGTTCCATTAGGGGGATTACACGGGGGTTCCATTAGGGGGATTACACGGGGGGAGAGCTGTGCTGATGTGCTAGAATGCTCAGTGCTCCGGGTAGCTCAATGAACTGGGGGGGGGGGTGACACCAAATTTTACCGCACCAGGTGACACCAACCCTAGTGACGCCACTGCTCGGAGCCAGTCATCTGGGCACTTTGGGGCATCAACAAGCTGGGTGACATAATAATTGATGGCTGTCCTCCATCATTTGCGGTATTGCAAGCTAAATACTCATTACCCAACTGGTATATCTTCTGATATCTGTAGTTAAATCATGCATGCTTATCACAATTTGGCTCAGTAACTATCACCCTTCAATTCACAGACCTGGAATCATTGCTCTGCACTGATTCCCTTCCTAAGGCCCATTCAATATTGTATAAGGCCCTGTAGCCCCTCTATCCTAGGGATGACCTAAATGTAGAGAGCGGTGGTCATTGGACATCCCCAGTCTGGACAATAATGACTGGGATGATGCATTGGACCACTCTTTCCAACAGCAACTCTAGAAACAATATATAGGGAGGGGGCACATAAGATACCACTAAATCATACCACTGGAAAAAAGCTAAATAGGCATATATAAATAAGATTACAAGATATGAGACAATGATAAGGTGGGACATTCGCCATTCTGGGTGGACATCATATGATATCCTCCCCAGAACGATCCCTGCACGCACCCCACAGGCCATGCTGTAACGGAATCTGTCACCCGCTGTATCCACCGTACACAGCGGATGACCGATCAGTGTACTTGCCCGCTGCCAGTACCATGTGATCACTGTGACCAATCACAGCAGATCACATGACAATTGTACACAACAGATGGTGTCCATTCATGCCATTTATCGTGTACTATTGTGTTGATCTCTGAAATTGGTCACAGTAATCACATGGTTTATTTTTTTTTATTTTTTTTCGGGGTTAATGGGGATGGGTGCAGATGACTGTGATATATAGAATGGGAGGGAGGGAGGGGAAAGTAAAGATATAGACAATTAATCCTTTTTTTTATTTTTATGTATTATTGCTAAGATAATATAACTGATTGGTAATATGTAAATTGCTTTTTATTATGTTTTCTATTATGTTGTTGACTTCGCCTATAAGAAAAATATAGACATAAAGAATAAAAAAAAAAAGAAAGGATTGCATGCAGAAAGAATGCATATAACAGTGCACAGTGAAATTCACTTTTATAAGCAACCATAGGGTGTAATAAAAAAATCCTGATCACTTCCTCAGAGTAATATGATATTACTATTGTAACTAGGGATGGGCCCGGTGCTCGATTCGAACCCATGTTCGAATCGAGCACCGGGCGTTCGCTCGCTCGTCGAGCCCAGAACTATTTGGGCCGTTCGCATCACATTCGTGTGATGCGAGCGGCCCCGCAATGCATTGCGGCCGGCGCGGCCGGCGCAGTGCATTGCTGGCTGATGATTGGCCAAGCATGCACTGTGACCCCGCATGCTTGGCCAATCACAGCGCCCAAAACTCGGAGAGCAATAATTGGCTACAGGCAGGACGCCTGTAGCCAATTACAGCTCAGGGGCTTTAGTACACGCCCCACCATTTAAAAGGCCGCCACGCCATCGGCCCCGGTCACATGAGTTCCGGCTTTAGGAGAGATCAGTCTGCTGTTTCTGTCTTTGCTTGATACTGAAAGATTTGCTCTTCTTTGCTAAACCATTGGCTATTTCTTTGCTAAACCATTGCTACCTAAGTCATTGATCGTTCATTGCTGCTGATTGCACAGTTAGTGTGTTATTAGCTGCTGCTGGGGATTAGTCTGGTGCGTGCTTACTGTTAGTACAGTATTGCAGTAGTACCAACCGCAGTGCTGTTAGCACAGCATTGCACCCCAACAGCACCCATAGGACTTCTAGTGTGTTAGTGGCAGCAAACAGAGCTCCTATATTTTCTTCTCAGCAGCACCCATAGGACTTCTAGTGTGTTAGTGGCAGCAAACCGAGCTCCTATATTTTCTTCTCAGCAGCACCCATAGGACTTCTAGTGTGTTAGTGGCATCACACAGAGCTCCTATATTTTATTCTCAGCAGCACCCATAGGACTTCTAGTGTGTTAGTGGCAGCAAACAGAGCTCCTATATTTTCTTCTCAGCAGCACCCATAGGACTTCTAGTGTGTTAGTGGCATCACACAGAGTTCCTATATTTTCATCTCAGAAGCACCCATAGGACTTCTAGTGTGTTAGTGGCAGCAAACAGAGCTCCTATATTTTCTTCTCAGCAGCACCCATAGGACTTCTAGTGTGTTAGTGGCAGCAAACAGAGCTCCTATATTTTCTTCTCAGCAGCACCCATAGGACTTCTAGTGTGTTAGTGGCATCACACAGAGCTCCTATATTTTCATCTCAGAAGCACCCATAGGACTTCTAGTGTGTTAGTGGCATCACACAGAGCTCCTATATTTTCTTCTCAGCAGCACCCATAGGACTTCTAGTGTGTTAGTGGCAGCAAACAGAGCTCCTATATTTTCTTCTCAGAAGCACCCATAGGACTTCTAGTGTGTTAGTGGCATCACACAGAGTTCCTATATTTTCATCTCAGAAGCACCCATAGGACTTTTAGTGTGTTAGTGGCATCACACAGAGCTCCTATATTTTCATCTCAGAAGCACCCATAGGACTTCTAGTGTGTTAGTGGCATCACACATAGCTCCTATATTTTCTTCTCAGCAGCACCCATAGGACTTCTAGTGTGTTAGTGGCAGCAAACAGAGCTCCTATATTTTCTTCTCAGCAGCACCCATAGGACTTCTAGTGTGTTAGTGGCATCACACAGAGCTCCTATATTTTCATCTCAGAAGCACCCATAGGACTTCTAGTGTGTTAGTGGCATCACACAGAGCTCCTATATTTTCTTCTCAGCAGCACCCATAGGACTTCTAGTGTGTTAGTGGCATCACACAGAGCTCCTATATTTTATTCTCAGCAGCACCCATAGGACTTCTAGTGTGTTAGTGGCAGCAAACAGAGCTCCTATATTTTCTTCTCAGCAGCACCCATAGGACTTCTAGTGTGTTAGTGGCAGCAAACAGAGCTCCTATATTTTCTTCTCAGCAGCACCCATAGGACTTCTAGTGTGTTAGTGGCAGCAAACAGAGCTCCTATATTTTCTTCTCAGCAGCACCCATAGGACTTCTAGTGTGTTAGTGGCATCACACAGAGCTCCTATATTTTCATCTCAGAAGCACCCATAGGACTTCTAGTGTGTTAGTGGCATCACACAGAGCTCCTATATTTTCTTCTCAGCAGCACCCATAGGACTTCTAGTGTGTTAGTGGCAGCAAACAGAGCTCCTATATTTTCTTCTCAGAAGCACCCATAGGACTTCTAGTGTGTTAGTGGCATCACACAGAGCTCCTATATTTTATTCTCAGCAGCACCCATAGGACTTCTAGTGTGTTAGTGGCAGCAAACAGAGCTCCTATATTTTCTTCTCAGCAGCACCCATAGGACTTCTAGTGTGTTAGTGGCATCACACAGAGCTCCTATATTTTCATCTCAGAAGCACCCATAGGACTTCTAGTGTGTTAGTGGCATCACACAGAGCTCCTATATTTTCTTCTCAGCAGCACCCATAGGACTTCTAGTGTGTTAGTGGCAGCAAACAGAGCTCCTATATTTTCTTCTCAGAAGCACCCATAGGACTTCTAGTGTGTTAGTGGCATCACACAGAGCTCCTATATTTTATTCTCAGCAGCACCCATAGGACTTCTAGTGTGTTAGTGGCAGCAAACAGAGCTCCTATATTTTCTTCTCAGCAGCACCCATAGGACTTCTAGTGTGTTAGTGGCAGCAAACAGAGCTCCTATATTTTCTTCTCAGCAGCACCCATAGGACTTCTAGTGTGTTAGTGGCAGCAAACAGAGCTCCTATATTTTCTTCTCAGCAGCACCCATAGGACTTCTAGTGTGTTAGTGGCATCACACAGAGCTCCTATATTTTCATCTCAGAAGCACCCATAGGACTTCTAGTGTGTTAGTGGCAGCAAACAGAGCTCCTATATTTTCTTCTCAGCAGCACCCATAGGACTTCTAGTGTGTTAGTGGCAGCAAACAGAGCTCCTATATTTTCTTCTCAGCAGCACCCATAGGACTTCTAGTGTGTTAGTGGCATCACACAGAGCTCCTATATTTTCATCTCAGAAGCACCCATAGGACTTCTAGTGTGTTAGTGGCATCACACAGAGCTCCTATATTTTCTTCTCAGCAGCACCCATAGGACTTCTAGTGTGTTAGTGGCATCACACAGAGCTCCTATATTTTCATCTCAGAAGCACCAATAGGACTTCTAGTGTGTTAGTGGCAGCAAACAGAGCTCCTATATTTTCTTCTCAGCAGCACACATAGTACCTATAGTGTGTTAGTGTCAGCACCCATAGGACCTACAGTGTGTTGTGAGCACACATAGGAGTTCTATTTTTTATACTATATACACTACTGACTACAATGGCTGGAAGACCGCCAAGGAGAGGCAGAGCGTGCCGAGGCAAGAACACAGGGCAGGCAGGCTCTGTTTCTAGAGACAACAGTGCTGGCCGTGGACGTGGTCGTGCATCGTCATCAGCACGTGGCCATGGGACACGCTTGTCTTTGTTTTCGGCAGCTGGACATGTGGAGCCGCATCATGCCGAAGGCTTGGTAGAATGGATGACCAAGCCCTCCTCATCCTCCTCATCCTCTCTCACCCAGGCTCAGGGTACTGGCAGAGCAGCTGCCAACGCGTACTCAATGGCATCATCAGCCACCCCTTCCCTAGACCCACCATGTCCTCCTGAGGAGTCCCCCGAACTGTTTGAGCACAGTGTTGGGTACATGCTCCAGGAGGATGCCCAACGATTCGAAGGCTCGGATGATGATACCCAGCTTGAGGAAGTCAGTAGTGTGCGCGCAGAGAGAGGGGATGCTGAAGGACAGCAATCTGGCAGTAGTGTTCCACCAGCTGCAGCTTACTGCCAGGTTTGCTCTAGTGGTGAAGAGGGAGGGGATGATGAGGTCACTGACTCCACGTGGGTGCCTGAAGGGAGAGAGGAGGAGGAGGAGGAAGAGGAGGATGCAGCGTCACATGTCCAACGAGGCAGGATGCCCCCTGGAGGCCAGCTAGAGGCCAGCACAGCAACTGTACCACACCGCAGAGCTCCGCCTGTGCAGGGCGCTGCCTCTGAACGTTATCACAAAAGTTCTTTGGTGTGGGCCTTTTTTGAGACGAGTGCATCAGATCGCACCACTGCTATTTGCAATATTTGTCTCAAGCGTATCTCGCGTGGCCAAAACATCAGCCGCTTGGGCACCACAAGCATGAGCAGACATATGTCGACCTGCCATGCAGCTCGTTGGCAAGCACACATAAAAGACCCACACCAAAGAACAAAGCGGACCTCTCCTTGCTCCTCATCAGCTGGGATCTCCATCCCCACTATATCTTCAGTCCTCTCTGAAAGCTGCTCTGAGAGGACTGAAGGTGTAGAATTAGGTGTGTCACAACCAAGTACTTGCAGTACTCCGACGTCCGATTGTAGCAGGCAAATTTCCCTGCCCCAGCTGCTGGACCGTCGAAAGAAGTATACTCCCAGCCATCCACATGCCCAGCGGTTGAATGCTAGCTTGGCTAAATTGCTAGCACTTCAACTGCTGCCTTTTCAGTTGATAGACTCGGCCCCCTTCCGTGAGTTTGTTCAATGTGCGGTTCCTCAGTGGCAGGTTCCCAAACGCCACTTTTTCTCACGGAAGGCGATTCCGTCTCTCTACCGGCATGTGGAAGGCAATGTCCATGCCTCGCTGGACAGGGCGGTCAGCGGTAAGGTGCATATTACCGCTGACTCATGGTCCAGCAGGCATGGACAGGGACGTTATCTTTCTTTCACGGCCCATTGGGTCACTCTATTGGCAGCTGGGAGGGATGCAGGACAAGGTGCAGTAGTGTTGGAGGTTGTTCCGCCACCACGCCTCCAAAATGCTACTACTGGTTGTGACACACCTCTCTCCTCCACCCCCTCCTCTTCTTCTTCCTCCATGTCCTCTTCGAGTGCTCTGTCCTCGGAACCAGTGGTGCTCCGTAGGCGTACAAGGGGCTACGCGAGTACGCAGGCAAAAAGATGCCATGCCGTGCTTGCGCTGGTGTGTTTGGGGGACAGGAGCCACACTGGGCCAGAGGTTCTGGCAGCTCTGCAGGGGCAGGCCGAGAGGTGGTTGACGCCACGCCAGCTTAAGCCAGGAATGGTCGTTTCAGACAATGGCACCAACCTCCTCTCCGCCCTGCGACAGGGGCAGCTCACCCATGTGCCCTGTATGGCTCACGTCCTCAACCTGGTGGTGCAGCGGTTCTTGGGCAGGTTCCCAGGCTTACAGGATGTCCTGAGGCAGGCCAGGAAAGTCTGTGTGCATTTCCGCCGATCTTATAATGCCAGTGCTCGGCTGACTGAGCTGCAAAAGGAGCTGAACCTGCCCAAGAACCGCCTAATATGTGACATGCCCACCAGGTGGAACTCAACGTTGGCCATGCTGCAGCGACTGCACACGCAGCAGAGGGCCATCAATGAGTACCTTTGCGACTACGGCACCATAACAGGGTCAGGGGAGCTTGGCTTTTTTTCCCCACGCCAGTGGAGCATGATCAGGGATGCATGCACTGTCCTCTCACCATTTGAGGAGGCCACGAGGATGGTGAGCAGTGACAGTGCATGCATCAGTGACACTGTACCTCTTGTCCACCTGTTGGAGCATACGCTGTGTGGGATAATGGACAGGGCACTTGAGGCAGAACAGAGGCAGGAAGAGGAGGACTTCCTTGTCTCTCAAGGCCCCCTTTATCCAGACAATGTTCCTTCTGTCCCACCCATCACACAGGAAGAGGATGAGGATGAGGAGGAGGAGGAGGATTGTGTGAGCATGGAGGTGGAGCCTGGCACTCAGCATCAGCAGCAGCAGTCTTTTAGGGATGATGTACAGTCCCAACAAACCAGTGGACTTGTACGTGGCTGGGAGGAGGTGGCTGGCGATCATGTCATCCTCAGTGACCCAGAAGACTCCGGACCGAATGCCTCAGCTAACCTACGCTGCATGGCCTCCCTGATCCTGCAAAGCCTGCGGAAGGATCCTCGTGTTCTTCGGATCAAGGAGAGTGACCATTACTGGCTGGCCACTCTCCTTGATCCACGGTACAAGGGTAAGGTTGCGGACCTTATCTTGCCGTCGCAGAGGGAGCAGAGGATGAGACATCTCAGGGAGGCCTTGCAGAAAGGTCTGTGCAACGCGTTCCCAGAAACTGGGAGGTTACAAACTCCTGGTCCTGGACGACGAGTTGCTGAGGCTTCGGTCAGTAGCAGAAGGAGCGGTGGGGAAGGTGGACGTCTGACCGATGCGTTTAGACAATTTTTTAGTCCGCAGCCCCAAGGTATGATCGGTTCCAGCAACCATCGCCAGCGTCTGATATACATGGTGCAGGAATACCTAGGGGCAAGGTCAGACTTGGACACCTTTCCCACCGAAAATCCTCTGGCTTACTGGGTCCTGAGGATGGATCACTGGCCAGAGCTTGCACAGTATGCAATTGAGCTACTGGCCTGTCCTGCATCCAGCGTTCTTTCCGAACGCACATTCAGTGCTGCTGGAGGATTTGTCACCGATCATAGGGTGCGCCTGTCCACCGACTCGGTTGATCGACTGACCTTCATAAAAATGAATCAGTCTTGGATCACCACCAGCTACCAGACACCTGAAGCGGATATAACGGAATAATTTATAATGTCACATCCCTTCAAGACTGCCTATGCTGATGCTGAGTGACTGTCCTGTTATGTTCACTGACTATCCTCTTCCTCCTCCTCAATGATCCATGCCACCACACCAGTGCCTAAGGCACAATTTTTCAGCCCCTGTATAACAGGGGCGTGTAATTACAATTTTTTAAAAAGATGCTTCGCAACAGGTGTGACTGCTGTGCTCCAAGTGCAGTATCTGTGAGGGGTTGCAGTGTTGTGGCACCAGCACCAGTGCCTAAGGCACAATTTTTCAGCCCCTGTTGGGGCGTGTAATTACAATTTTTAGGCAATGCTTTGCAACAGGTCTCATTGCTGTGCTCAGAGTACAGTATCTGTGAGGGGTTGCAGTGTTGTGGCACCAGCACCAGTGCCTAAGGCACAATTTTTCAGCCCCTGTATAACAGGGGCGTGTAATTACAATTTTTTAAAAAGATGCTTCGCAACAGGTGTGACTGCTGTGCTCCAAGTACAGTATCTGTGAGGGGTTGCAGTGTTGTGGCACCAGCACCAATGCCTAAGGCACAATTTTTCAGCCCCTGTTTAACAGGGGCGTGTAATTACAAATCTTGATCTAATAGTTCACAGCAGGGCCCATTCCTGCGCCCACCAAGAGTAACTATGAGGGCCTACAGTCGTGTGGCAACACCGTCCACCACCACCACTACCACCAAAGGCCCAATTTTTCTGCCCTGTTCAACAGGTGCATGCAATTACAAATCTTGATCTAATAACTCACAGCAGGGCCCATTCCTGCACCCACCAAGAGTAACTGTGAGGGCTTACAGTCTTGTGGCAACACCGTCCACCACCACCACCACCACCAAAGGCCCAATTTTTCTGCCCGGTTCAACAGGTGCATGCAAGTACAAATCTTGATCTATTAACTCACAGCAGGGCCCATTCCTGTGCCCACCAGTCTTGTGGCTACACCAACATCTAATAGGGCAAATTTCTGCAGAGTATATACGGCAGGCCCCTACTTTCAAACATCCAACTTACAAACGACTCCTACTTGCAAACGGCAAGAGAAAACAGGAAGTGAGAGGAAATCTACCCCTAGGAAGGGAAATTCTATCCTGTTAGATTTAATTTGGGAAAAAGGTATCTCCTCTCTACTGATGCTTTATCACCAATCCTTGTTTCAATTAAAACCCCACTTTTCCAAAAACATTTGTCATTGGGACGGAAAGTGAGGTGACATGTTCTGAACAGATGTGCAAAGACAGCAAATGTTACAGGGGTGATAACCCCTCCCTATGTTCTCCAAAAAGCTTAAAAATTGATTTTTTTGGGATGGAGCTACACTTCATAATGTACCTGTTCAGATTCTACTTAAGAACAAACCTACAGTCCGTGTCTTGTTTGCACCACCTATATACTGCTGTTCAGAGTATATAGGGTTGTAGGTATAGGGTTTTATTTTGGGTGCGGGGTCCCCCTTAATATCCATACAAGACCCAAAGGGGCTGGGGTGGGGGGGGGGGGTGATGGGGTAGCCATGCCATTTTTCTCAAGGATTTTCAGCCATATGGCGGCCAGGACAAGACATGACATTAAAGCCGCAAGTGGTTTTAAATGGCTTCTTTTTTTCCTTTACAAATGTCATTTTGTGCAAGGACAGTTCTAAACACGGGAAACACATGCCACTTCACAGGCATACTTTAGACACCCCCCAGGTACCATATTTAAAGGAAAATTTCACTTTTTTTTTTTCACTTTATGCATCATTAAAATGACTGCTCCCGAAAAAACTTTAGTTTTTTAAATTTCTTTTTGCATTGATATATGTCCCCTGGGGCAGGACCCGGGTCCCCAAACCTGTTTTATGACATTAACATGCATATTGGCCGTTGTAATTAGCAATTTTGATTTCGAACGTTCGCGTCCATTATAACGAATAGGGTTCGAAAATTCACGCGAACTTTCGGTCCGTTCGAAGGTTCTGGTGCGAACCGAACCCGGGGGTGTTCGGCTCATCCCTAATTGTAACACCATATTGCTCTGGTCACAGTATTTTAAAAAAATATATATATATATATATATATATTTTTTTTTTTTTAACCACTTGCTTACTGGGCACTTAAACCCCCCTCCTGCCCAGACCAATTTTCAGCTTTCAGCGCTGACGCACTTTGAATGGCAATTGCGGGGCCATACAACACTGTACCCAAATTAAATTTTTATCATTTTTTTCCCCACAAATAGAGCTTTCTTTTGGTGGTATTTAATGCCTGCAGATAGCCTCCCACAAGCAATAATAGTATAATCTGAATATGAGTTATTCTATGGAATAGCATAGAATAAGGATTCCTATCAGCGGTAATACGAGAGCTTGTGAGTGTTTTCAGAGTCAGGGAAAGCGTCCATGTTTAAAAGACATACACGCTTTCTCTGCCTGGACACGCTCATAAGACTTTAGCCATCAGTGTATTCATGTATTGTATGTATTTAAATAACCCTGTTGGAAGGGATATCCTTATATACAAATCCTGACCAATGCTGATCAACACACCGCCGAGACAAGAGCGCACATCTGCCTATAACCAATGATGTCGTTGCAGAGCGAGCATGTCCCCTCCTCAACGATCGTCCGTGCTAATGCACAGAGGGCCCCTTGTCAGCGGGCATATCCCCACGCTGCAAACATCACACTCCAACCTCAAGACGTTTTCCACTAGCAGACGGGATTCAACCAGCCTCAGACTGCCCCAGTCAGCTCTTTAGAGCGGGTTGCGGAAGTACTAACACTGGGTGACACTATGACAATTCATATTAAATACATCTTCATAAAATTTTCCACAACAGTCCTCCCTTTTTTGTCATATGCTCCCACGTGTCTTTCGATGCCTTCTTACACCTGGAAATTAATCAGTCCTTACAGTCCATATGAGTCCATAAAAAAGGAAAACACGGCTTGACATGTAGACTCTGTTCTTCAGGAGCATGACTTATGTAGCGGGGTGTTCAATTTAAGGGGAGTGTCTGAGTGGTTGTTAGGCTCAGACACACTGATTGTTAGGGTGTATGGACCATTTCTGTCAGCAGGAGGACTATTGGTGTGCAGTTCCCTGTGGCCTTCAGGTGGCGCTGCTACCGTAGGCCAGGGTTGAACCCGCAATACAGTGCTGTGCCTTTTATGACCCCTCTCAGCAGCCATACAGCAGGGAGGGGAACCTGCTGTGCATGCTGGGAGAGGATATAAAAGGGGCAGACGCCTCTTGTTTGGGGTTCGTTCGTCCACGCCCAGGCACCTTCGGCCTGGGGGTGAGGGAGGGTCGTTTTCGGGTGCCCTAGGCCCGGAGGTGGAGTTCCTGTTCCATCCCAGACACCTTCAGTCTGGGGTGAGGTACTATTTTGAAGGCCTGGGGCCCAGCACCTTCGGCTGGGGTCCGCTAGGGATCGAGGACTCCCAGGGTGCCGCCTTGCGAGGGGACCCGGATCTGGGACGAGGAGGCCAGGGAGGTAACCCCTTCCGAAGACCCAGCGCAGAGTCGTGGTGACGGTGGGGGCCTCTGGTAACTCTCCGGAGGGATGTTTTCTCCTTGACATGGGCCAGATACTCTAAGAAGGAAGTTCACATTCAAGGTCAGTGGCAGTGGCCTCATAGGGCAATGCCCTATTCATCCAGTCAGTGGCAGTGATCCTGTTCTCCAAGTCAGTGGCAGTGACTTATTCACCCAGTCAGTGGCAGTGACCCTGTTCTCCAAGTCAGCGGCAGTGACTTTATTCACCCGGTCTGTGGCAGAGACCAACCTCACGGTCTGTGGCAGAGATTTGCGCCAAAGCTGTTTGAGAAACCTAAACAGTCTAAAGAGTTGAGCTACGTTTGTGCCTGGACCTCCTCCACATCTAAGCTGTCCTGTATCTTTGCTCCAACCTGTCTGCTATCAAAGAGGCTGTTTATTACCCTATGAGAAATAAATATTGAGTTGGACTTTCAGCTAGTGTGGACATTCACATTCCTGGGGAAAACAAGGACTTGCATCTATCCAAGGTAGAGGTGAGATCATTCTCGGGAGGACTTTGACTCTGGCTGCAGACAAGGCCCAAAACTAACAGCGCTCAACCTCTTTATGCAGGAGGGTACGGGCTTGTGGTGCAGTGTGCCTCTCCCTTCCTGCGAGGAGTTGAAGTTAATACAGGTAAAGAGAGGGGTGTGTGCGCTACACTTATAAAGGAGGACATGACATGGTGAGCTGTAGTAATCGCCAATCGGTCTGTGATCCTCTGTCTTGTACGTGGGTCCGGCTTCGGGGCGTCTCATCAAGGAAGATGTGGTCATCTGTTCAGGCTCTGGTCACGCGTCCAATCAGGCAACAGGAGCACCTCGTCACGACATATAGAAAGAATAGAAATAAAAACGACATGAGTATATATATTCCCACTTCCTTTAACCACGATCCGCTGTAGAATAAAAATTAGATACCCAAAGTTTCCCAGACCCTTAAAAGGACTCCCAACCTTCACTTAGCTATAGCTCTGGCTTCAACAGTTACATGAAGAATCCCATCCTCACTGGATGAGAATTGTTCAATCGTATCCTAAGCTCAAGCCCCCCTCCCCCCACCTTGTACAAGCAGGAAACCATGCCCAGACCTGGTCGGGGTTGGTGAACAATTCCCTTCTAGCTGTCCCTGCCATTCTTAATTTCTTGCGCCATCAGATCCTCGCGATCGGCCGCAACATAAGATGCTGGGTCAGCTTCACCATCACGCATTAACCTCTTACATTGGGGGAATTACCTTATAAGCTGCAGATCCGCATAAACACCAAACTAAAGTTCAAACTCACTTGTGGGCTACCTAGATACCCAAACCGATAAGAGACAGAGCTATTAAAACTATAACCAATTTTACCCTCTAAAAATGCATCGTTAAATTCCATTGACAAGTGTCTGTTTGGAGTCTTCACCAGTTTGTCAAAACTCCTCATACCCATAATAACATCATAAATGGCATGTACCGCTGTCATCGCTGGGGTACTAAAACTCGTGGAGACTCAGAACAGACCCAGCAATCGGTCCTGTTCGCTTTCTGAGCTAGTCAGAAAATACACCTTAAATAATAACTTGGGATGCTTTTCATTGTTACCCTTTGCTAAAATTTACTAAACAACAAAAATATAAATAAACAAAGATACTACTCATTCTTTGGTGTGGTTAAGCCGCTTCTTGCAGTGGCTGGCGTGGTCTCATCCCTCAAGCTTCTTTACAACGACCCAGTCACCTGGTTAGAAAGAATGTAAACCGGTTATTGTGTCAGGGTCCAGGAGGGACTCGTGAACCCTGTGGTAGACCTTTTGAAGTTCATGTTACAGTGATCGCACCCACCCCATCAGCTGAGAATGTAAGTGACAGCTAATGAGGAAAGTACAACCCTGGTTTTGGTTGACCTCCCTCATATGACAATAACCCAGACATCGGGACTGTGGTCACTGCATAACCTGTGCTTGGCTTACAATACCTGCAACCATTGACAAAAGGTTCTTAGCATCTGGGATGGGAACCTACTTCACCAGACTGCTGCTTGCTGATTCAAATTCTATCAAAGAAATACAGTCTTTGAACAAACTTGGTTAGAATTACAGAGGTTAGTATTATTAGTTTGAAGAAAAAAAAACTGTCATTCTTACATTTATCACTTCTCCCCCCATTTTCTTCCTCATTACAGACTGAAGGAAGAAATGCATGGTGCAGGAAAAAAGAAACAATGAAATAGCCCATGATACTTTTACCTCCTTAGACTCATGTATTTATCCATGTGTACAGCTGTCTACATACAACTGCTCTCTATGTACAAACTCCTTGGACCTGAAAAATACTTAGAAGCCTCGTACACACGGCCGAGAATCTCGTCAAGAAAAAACACATCGTTTTTCTTGACGAGATTCTTGGACAAGAAACTTATCCCGGCCGAGTGTACACACGCTCCTTTCAAAGAACCCGCGGTTCTTTGAATGGAGCGAATGCGGTGACGTAATCGACTACGACGAGCGTGCGCTCGTCACATTCGATGCCGTCGCCGCCATCTTGCTACACCCTACCTATGCCTAGGAAGCTACCGCGCATGCGTCAAAGTCATTTCGAGCATGCGCGGGCTTCCCGGAGGACAGGTAAGTGTACACACACACACTTTTCTCGTCGAGAAACCTGCTGACAAGAATCTCGATGAGAAAAAAGAGAGCAGATTCTCTTTTTTTCTCGTCGAGATTCTTGTTGGTTTTCTTGACGAGAAACATGATAGCCGCGTACACACAACCGATTTACTCGGCAAGAAAGCTCTGCCAGCAAGTTTCTTTGTGTGTACGAGGCTATAAGCAAAATTATTACTCTATCCTTCATATTTAACCTGCAAAGAATGGTAAACAAAAATGACATTCCTGTACATTGGTAAATTGTCAATGACATTCTTTCAAAACTGATTCAATTAAAACCCTCTGTAACCCTTACTTTTCCCGTTCCTACAAAAATACAACAGCCGCGACGCATCGGAAGATCGCCGCGGTAAGTTCGAACATTACTACATACAAACATTCAGATACAAATGTGGGGGAGATACTTCATAGTTTCCAAAACCAAAAATGAAAAAAACAAAACAGCCAGAATTCTACCTTCACTCTTTCAGCAATAGAAAAAAATACAATGGGAAAAAACATGAGAGCAGCTTGAGAACCTTGCATGGACCAGCCATACAAAGTTCAAACAAACGGGCATGAGAATTTAACCACCGTTCCTCCTCTGAGAATTACAAGTACTACACCTCCATCAACACTCATCATTACAGATTTCTGAAGCCGCAGCTGAACTACATCCACTCCAGAGGGATACCCAAAATAGTATCCTTGGACCACCTATGTTAATCTTTTTGGGGTTCAAAGGCCTTTGCCCCAAAACTAGGCTTTGTGCACTGTGTGACCATCTGACTGTGGGAAGCCTCCATTCCTTCCCTTTGCACAGACCTCCTTGTGTCCATGGCGATTCGAATCGGCTTATCGTCTTTAACCTGCGTCCAGGAAAACCATTGCACCCATTTTGGAGAGCACCGCCCGGTGTCTTCTTCTACGGTGGATTGACGGACTACAACCAGTACCCCGACTAGAAACCCTAACCGAGGCATCAACTCTATGGCTTGTTGTCCCAACACTTTTGGAACTACAGCAACAACCACAGATCAACCCCCGAATTAGGCCTCTACCCCTCGCAGTGTATGCACACACAAGCGTTTTCCACTATACAACCATACACTGCGTCGCCAGACTAAACCACACAGAACACTTACGCCCGTTTACCACCTGCAGAACAATGTGGCTTCTCTCTGTATCTAGATGTTACAACAATAATGGTGATGTCCCCCTGTTTGCTCTCTACCCAAAACTGTATTACAGTACAAAACTTCACAAAACTGGAACAAAATATAAAACACTTTTAAATGCCAAAATGCTTTCCATTTTCCTTCCAAACACAAATCTTATTGCCCACTTTTCAGAAAACTCCAAACTCCTCCCACCAACTTCCTCCTGATACATAAATGCTGAAAAGAACTTCCTGTTACATGCTCAGCTACTTAAAACCCCTACTGGTTTATTTACATATCAATTGTACAGGAAGAGGGAGGGGGAGGAGGGAAGCCTAGCCCCATCACCTTGTCCATCATAACACCAAAAAAAATCCATGGCTAAACATCATATTTCAACAATTTAAAAAAAAAACCTTGTCAAGGAAATGGAATAAACCAGCCCCTTTTTCAAATGGGAGGGAATCCCCCCTGACCCACACATCCCCTGGATGTCAAACCACAAGTTTCAAGACCTGCAAAAACAATGAATTGCCTTCTGGGAAACTCCCAAATATTTAAACATAAAAACAACACACACCACTCTACAAAAACTCAGTTAATGTTAGTCTTACAATCTATCAAAATTCAGTGTAAGGTAGGGATTTCACTTAAAACCAAAATCCAATACAAAAACCGCCGCTCTTTTACTGCAAAGTCAGCTAAACCTGCAATAGCTTACATTCACTTAAATGAAAACAGAGAAATCCCCAACACCATCTGCATGGAGTTAGCATGTTCTCCCTGTGTCTGCGTCGGCTTCCTCCCACACTCCAAAGACATGCTGGTAGGTCAACCAGGTCCCATCCATAAATGGGCCCCAGCATGTGCATGTGTCCGCAAGCGCGTCGGGACCCCTCGGGGTAAGATTGCGCTATATCAAGATCCCACTCTACTCAACTCAAGAGGTGATGCTTAGAAAAACCATTCAAACTAGCAAATTTAACATTAAACAAAAACAGCCTCTCAGTATGTCACCCCGGTGTCTCACCACTCTGGGAGGACCCACAGGCCAAACTGTATAAAGCGAAAAATCCCTCAAAATGTGGGTTCTCCTGGATAAAAACGTTAAGAACTGCGCCTCTAAATCACCTTTTTAAAACAGGACAGACTGCACTACACACACACAAAGGAATTGGAGCAGCTTCCCCTCTAGGATGACCCACAGGACAATCTACACAAAATCCTTAAACTGCCTCCCAAGATGACCGACAAAAAAAACAGGCTACAACAAAAATGGCACCATTAACGCATGCAATGCAGTTTTTGATTTTGCCAAAATCAGCAAAAACTTCCCTAAAAGCCAAAAACTGACAAACATGGGACATCAAATGAACACTTAAATATAAAACACAAGACCACATGGGTTCCCACACACACAAAGGAATACAAAAATGGTCTCCACCATATTCCAACACAGAAAAGACCGCACTACTCAATTCGCACCAAACATCAAAATCTGCCCCAAAACCTGCGAAATTCCACCAACAAGATAGCCGACGAATGCCACAGCACAGTCACATGGTATCACACCCAAAGGAAAGGTGGATGCACCTTCCCTTATAGGATGACCCACAGGCTAAAAAGAAACTGCACCTCTCAAGATGGTCGAAAAGCCAGGCGCAACAAAATGGTGGATGAAATCTGGACCACAGCAAGATGGCCGACAAGCCACATGGACAACAACAAAAGGCAGTTTTTCCCGCCAAAACCAGGATCTCTTCCCTAGAATCTTTCTCTACAAAGCCACACACCTGAGACATCACATGAACACTTACAAACATTAAAACTTTTCTAAATGACCATCAAAATCCACTGAAAAATTTGTGTCTTGAGTCGGCTACACAGGCTCATGCAATCTCCAGAAAGCCAGACTACACAATTGAGATTCACACTCAACCATAGACACACACTTTACGCTACTTCAACTCAGGCCCTTTGGCCAACTAAACAGCACATTTAAGAAATGTTAGTTATATGAAACACAACTCAAAACATACACTCCTGTCCCTACCCAAGTTCACACACACACACAGTGGCATCAGCTTACATAACAAGCCATCGCACAGACATACTATTGTCTGGCCTCTAGCAATGCCTGGCCACTTGTATATGCGGCAGGAACTTTCAACTCAAAAACCAAACCCTTTACTTAAAATATTTTTACACTTATGGGGACATGTGTCTTGGTCCCATACAAAGGCAAAAATCACAATCTATCCACTTCTATTTTTCATAGAAATCACAAACACTACACACATACAGTATATTGTTGCTTGTACATCTGCTCAGAATATCAGAGTTCTCTTACCTCAGGGCGTAGCCCCCCAACACAAAACATTTTCTATTGTAAGCCCACTGCTTACAATAGGCATCCTGGCTGCCCCTCCCCCATTCAATCAGTTCTTTACTCTCACACAACAGGCATCTCTCATACCACAGACACACAGACAAACGATCCATGACAAAATCACACATACACACATACGGTTCAAATTCACAGCATTATTTCAAAAAGACGAAAAATTTGTTCTTTTACAGAGCAGAGCCCCCCACGCATCGGAATGTAGATCCACTCTCCCCCATCTTATGCTAAAAGGGGGCCCCATCTACTCCTACCTGGCTCGCCATTTTTCTGTTGTGGAAGTTGGCTGTTGCAGAGCACACAGCCATTTCTCCCTGTGCTCATAAGCACACACTTCATCTTAATGCAATAATGCACCTTAGGCTAAAATTCACTCACCATTCATTCGATTTGCCATTCATTCAAGTCAAGAGCCATCACCACCAGCTAGGTTCATCTTGGCATCACAGCAAAACACTGCTCGCCTCCAGCCTCACGGCTCCTTTTTATTATCAAAAGATCTCACCAGCAGATAATCACCTCCCCCATGGGAGTGGTCATCACAGGATGTCCCCTTCACACAGGAAATGTCCATATAAGGATATCTCTTCCAACAGGGTTATTTAAATACATACAATACATGAATACACTGATGGCTAAAGTCTTATGGGCGTGTCCAGGCAGAGAAAGCGTGTATGTCTTTTAATCATGGATACTTTCCCTGACTCTGTAAACTCTCACAAGCTCTCATATTACCACTGATAGGAATCCTTATTCTACGCTATTCCATAGAATAATGCATATTCAGATTATACTATTTTTGCTTGTGGGAGGTGTCGTGGAAATACAGCTTGTGTACAGAGCACACAGCCTATATTTCCTTTGCTAACCTAAGCACACTTCAGATTCATCTTTTTGCAATAATGCTATCTTTAGGCTAAGTTCCACTCACCGTTCATCCGTCCCATCATTTATTCCAAGAAGCAAGCCTCACACATAGGTCTTATCGTCAGGCCATCCCAGAGCAGAGTGCCCCTGGGATCTTCAGCTTCCTTTATTTATAGTCAACATGAGTAACAAAAGAAGGTGTTGGCTTCACAAGACAGCCATTCAGATATTTTGTATATTTTCAAAAGAACCAATCACAGACATGTTTAAATTCAAATAAAATGCTAGCAGTGATGTGTGCAAACGGCTGTGTACAGGGGTCATGCTTTCTGTGAGACAAAGGAACAGTAGAAAGCATGGCTTTGTACAAAGCCGTGTGCAAACCAAACTTACTGCTACCAATGACGGGAACTATACGACAATTATGCCTCAATGGACCACAACTGTTGTATAGCTATGCTACTGTTCTTGTGGACACAGATCTGTGCACCCGGAGTCATTTAACGCCCCCGTCAGGAGGTGGCCAGTCCCCCGACGAGGCGTAAAACAACATCTCTAAATGGAGCAAACATCGCTGTTTCCATAGGAAGATTTTCCCACCACCGATCTTCCACCAAGGTCTGTATGTGCAAATACGCTCAGATGAGCGCATTACAGCAAAACTGACATTGGGGGGACATCTGACAACATACATTAATAAAATATTCCACAACAGTCCTCCCTTTTTTGTCATATGCACCCCATGTGTCCATCGATGAAACTTGATCTGCTTCTTACACCTGGAAATGAATCAGTCCTTAGTCCATAAAAAGGAAAACACGGCTTGACATGTAGACTCTGTTCTTCAGGGGCATAACTTATAAAGGAGGACACGACATGGTGAGCTGTAGTAATCGCCGATCCGTCTGTAATCCAACGTGTCTTGTATGTGGGTCCGGTTTCGGGGCGTCTCATCAAGGAAACTCTGGTCACGCGTCAAATCAGGCAACAGGAGCACCTTGTCACGACATAGAAAGAATAGAAATAAAAATGACATGAGTATACTGTATATATTCCTACTTCCTTTAACCACGATCCGCTGTAAAAATAAAAATTAGATCCCCAAAGATCCCCAGATCCCTAAAAGGACTCCCAACCTTCACTTAGCTACAGCTCTGGCTTCAACAGTTACATGAAGAACCCTATCCTTAACGGATGAGAATTGTTCAATCGTATCCCAAGCTCGAGCCCCCCCCACCTTGTACATGCAGGACACCATGCCCAGACCTGGTCGGGGATAGTGAACAATTCCCTTCTAGCTGTCCCTGCCATTCTTAATTTCCTGTGCCATCAGATCCTCGCGATCGGCCACGAGATAAGAAGCTGGGACAGCTTCACCATCACGCATGAACCTCTTGCTTTGGGGGAATTACCTTTATAAGCTGCAGATCCACAGAAGCAATAAACTAAAGTTCAAACACACTTGTGGGCTGCCTAGATACCCAAACCGACAAGAGGCAGAGCTATTAAAACTATAACCAATTTTACCCTCTAAAAATGCATCGTTAGATTCCATTGCCAAGTGTCTGTTTGGAGTCTTCACCAGTCTGTCAAAACTCCTCATACCCATAATAACATCATAAATGGCATGTACCTCTGTCATCGCTGGGGACTAAAACTCGGTGAAGACTCAGAACAGACCCAGCAATCGGTCCTGTTCGCTTTCTGCGCTAGTCAGGAAATACACTTTAAATAATAACTTGGGATGCTTTTCATCGTTACCCTTGCTAAAATGTACTAAACAACAAAAATATAAATAGACGAAGATACTCCTCATTCTTTGGTGTGGTTGAGTCGCTTCTTGTAGTGGCTGGCGTGGTCTCATCCCTCAAGCTTCTTTACAACGACCCAGTCACCTGGTTGGAAAGAATGTAAACTGGTTATTGTGTCAGGGTCCAGGAGGGACTCGTGAACCCTGTGGTGGACATTTTGAAGTTCATGTCACAGCGATCGCACCTCCCCCATCAGCCGAGAATATAAGTGACAGCTAATGAGGAAAGTACGACTCTGGTTTTGATTAGCCTCCAAACAACCCTCATATGACAATAACCCAGACATCGGGACTGTGGTCACTGCATAACCTGTGCATGGCTTACAATACCTGGAACCATTGACAAAAGGTTCTTAGCATCTGGGATGGGAACCTACTTCACCAGACTGCTGCTTGCCAATTCAAATTCTATCAAAGAAAGACAGTCTTGGCACAAACTTGGTTAGAATTACAGAGGTTATTATTAGTTTGAAAAAAAAACTGTCACTCTTACATTTATCACTTCTCCCCCCTTTTCTTCCTCATTACAGACTGAAGGAAGGAATGCGTGGTGCAGGAAAAAAGAAACAATGAAATAGCCTATGATACTTTTACCTCCTTAGACTCGTATTTATCCATATGTACCGCTGTCTACATACACCTGTTCTCTGTGTACAAACTCCTTGGACCTCAAAAATACTTATAAAAAAAAACATTACTCTATCCTTCATATTTAACCTGCAAAGAATGGTAAACAAAAATGACATTCCTGTACATTGGTAAATTGTCAATGACATGACATGTTAAGGACCGATCCTTCGCTTTGACTTACCCTCTATCCAACTTACCCACCCCCTTGTACAATTCTAATAAATAACGACTGACAAGGTTGTGGAGTAAAATTGGCCTTCCGGCCTATTTATTTTAACAACTTTTATATGAAATAAATAACCACTTAAATAACCGTTTAAATAACATTTTCTTTAACACTTAAAATACCCCTGGTGGTCTTATAGACCACCAACTCCCAACTTGGGCACTGGGACTAACATATCCCTTAGGCCTCCAGTCGCAAGACACCGACTCGGAGGCGGTACACCTGGCCGCAGTGCCCTACCATTTACCCCCCTTCCTGGTTAACCCTTGTTGACCAGAAGGTACTCAATAACCCCATACCACCTATGGGTACCACCTTTTTCTCCAGACTTCCCCTTTTACCTCCTCTTCCAGGAACCAAACCCCGCCTTTTAACAACTTTCATATGAAATAAATAACCACTTAAATAACCGTTTAAATAACATTTTTTCTTTTAACACTTAAAATACCCCTGGTGGTCTTATAGACCACCAACTCCCAACTTGGGCACTGGGACTAACATATCCCTTAGGCCTCCAGTCGCAAGACACCGACTCGGAGGCGGTACACCTGGCCGTAGTGCCCTACCATTTACCCCCCTTCCTGGTTAACCCTTGTTGACCAGAAGGTACTCAATAACCCCATACCACCTATGGGTACCACCTTTTTCTCCAGACTTCCCCTTTTACCTCCTCTTCCAGGAACCAAACCCCGCCACTTCCAACTAAACACCGCCCATAACCCTCGCCCTTGTCTTACCCCTCACACAGGGAGGGTGGGTGGGAAGCTTTCTACCTCGTGAGTGAAATGGAGGAAGTGAGAAAACGTCACTTCCTCCCTAACTGACTGCGCTCCCCCTCCCCTTTTTCCCCCACGGCCACCCCCCTTTTCTTAATGGGAACCACAGCCCCTGCTAGGCTACTGCCTGTCCCACCTGTCATGCCGTCCCTCCGCTCATTTCTCTCTTTGTCATTGCTCCAGGACTCTCTTGACATGTTAAGGACCGATCCTTCGCTTTGACTTACCCTCTATCCAACTTACCCACCCCCTTGTACAATTCTAATAAATAACGACTGACAAGGTTGTGGAGTAAAATTGGCCTTCCGGCCTATTTATTTTAACAACTTTTATATGAAATAAATAACCACTTAAATAACCGTTTAAATAACATTTTCTTTAACACTTAAAATACCCCTGGTGGTCTTATAGACCACCAACTCCCAACTTGGGCACTGGGACTAACATATCCCTTAGGCCTCCAGTCGCAAGACACCGACTCGGAGGCGGTACACCTGGCCGCAGTGCCCTACCATTTACCCCCCTTCCTGGTTAACCCTTGTTGACCAGAAGGTACTCAATAACCCCATACCACCTATGGGTACCACCTTTTTCTCCAGACTTCCCCTTTTACCTCCTCTTCCAGGAACCAAACCCCGCCACAGCTCGCAAGGGGTAAAGCCTTACCCTTGCGAGCAACCCCACACCCTCAGGGCCTGCTGAATTCCCTCCTGCAAACCCAGGTTCCACAGGTCAATGCCCACTGCATTCAGGTGGACCCCATCTCCCCTTAGGTACCTCCACGTATCGACTTCCAACTCACGGTGGCGCACCACCAGGCCACCATTCCTCACAAAAATTCTCCCCACTTCCTTATTGACTTTCATCCGGGCCTTATTAACTTTTTCCACCGACCATGCCCACCGCCAGGATGTCCTGCCTACCACGTCCGATCAAATAACCACCATACCCGGGAATGTAGTGCGCAACCTTAAAAAATCATATTTAATGTCCCATATCTGTTGGTGCATTGATCTGGCCCCCATGTCGTTACCTCCCGCATGCAGCACCAATACATCCGGTGCCCTCTCCCGACCTGCGAACCTCTGTATCTCCGGCATAACCCCACTCCACGTCATACCCGGCACCCCGATCCAACGGACCCGGGCTTCTTGTAAGGGAATTCCTAACTGCCTTCCATTGGGCCGAACATCGGCCCGTCTTGCCCCCCAGAACACGTACGAGTGACCCAAAATCCAAACTAGTCTGGGTTCACCACCGACCGTTTTATCCACTGCGCTGCGCTGTCAAGGCAATGTCCCACATCCAGTAGGGACAGGTAACCCCGCGTTGCTCCGCTGCTGGGGCCAACTCCCGGAACCTGTCCCACTGAAAATGAGACAAAGCGTCAGCCAGGGTGTTATCCACCCAAGGAAGATGTACTGCGTATACAAATACATTGAACTGCAAGCAGCGCAAAACCAAATGTCTCAACAAACGCACCACTGGCTGTGACGTGGCTGACAACCTATTCACTACCTGAACCACTCCCATGTTATCACAGTTTAGGCGCACCTTGCTATTCCGGAATGAATCCCCCCATAGTTCAAACGCCACCACAATTGGGAAAAGTTCCAATAGTACCAGGTTCTTCAAGAACCCCGCTTCCTCCCACTCCTTTGGCCATGGAGCCGCACTCCATTTTCCCTGACAGAACGCCCCATACCCCGTGGAGCCAGCCGCATCCGTAAACAAGTCCAGATCGAAATTGCTAACGGGCCCGGCCATCCACAACGCCCGCCCGTTGAAAGATTCCAGAAATCCGTGCCACACTTCCAAATCCTCACAAAGCTCTCTGGTTAGGCTTACAAATTGAGTAGGAACCCGCACCCCAGCTGTCGCAGCCGACAACCTGCGGCTAAATACCCTGCCCATGGGCATTATCCTGCAAGCGAAACACAACTTACCCAATAGTGACTGCATCTGTCGCAGCTGAATCTTACGACGGCCGATAACACCGCGCACTTCCTCCTTCAACGCTTCCAGCTTATCCTCTGGCAGTCGGCATTTCATCTTCTTAGAATCCAGCTCTATGCCCAGAAAAACTAAGGACGACGTGGGGCCCTCCGTCTTCTCGGGGGCCAAAGGGACCCCAAAACTATCGGCCACGTATTGCAGCGTCCCCAGCAGGACCCTGCAAACGTTAGACCCCGGAGGGCCCACGCACAGAAAGTCATCCAGATAATGGATGATCGAACTGATCCCCGACACGTCCCGGACCACCCATTCTAGGAACGAACTAAAAGTCTCAAAGAGCGCGCAAGAGATGGAGCAACCCATGGGCAAACAACGGTCCACGTAGTAAGCCCCCTCCCACATGCCACCCAAGAAACGAAAGCTGTCCGGGTGTACTGGTAGCAACCGAAAAGCCGATTGAACATCGGCTTTTGCCAACAACGCTCCCCGTCCACACCTGCGCACCCATGCCACAGCCGCATCGAAGGAGGTGTACGATACCGTGCAGTCCTCCGGCGCAAGAGCATCATTCACCGACCCACCCCTGGGAAAGGACAGGTGATGAATCAATCGAAATTTTTGAGGTTCCCTCTTGGGGACCACCCCCAAGGGAGAAACCACTAACTCAAGTATGGGCGCATCCGTGAACGGTCCGGCCATACGCCCCAACTGTACCTCCTTATCTAGCTTCTCCGAAACCACCAAGGGATGGAGCAAGGCAGACCGGAGGTTCTTGGCTGCCGGGGGGACTGCAAAAGGCGCGCAAGGAATTCTGAAACCACCGGCGAAACCCTCCTCTAACAACTTGACTGCACGCCTGTCGGGATACCTATTGAGAAAGGGAAGCATCCTTTCCACCCGGATTGGCGTCGTTCCCTTTTCCCCCAGAATCCCCGGGGCGACCCCTGCCTCGCGTTAAGCATTTGGAAAAGGCATGACTGCCCCCACATCCGGAACACACATGCTTGAAGCGACAGCTTGCTCCGTACTTGCACGTGCCCTCGTTGAACTGCCAGCAGTAGCCCCACCGTTTCTCGGTCGGTTGTCCTGAGGCCGCAGCACCTCCGACCCCCCCCTGAAAAAACTGATTGGAGGCCCGCGACGCTGTCATCAGCCGCATCCACAAGTTGATGTCCTTGTGATCCCATCGCAGTCCTGGTCTCATGGCCATCCTCTGCCGGAACTGTTCGTCATACCTCAACCAGGCTACGCCACCATACGTCCTGTACGCTTCGCTAACCGCCTCCAAATAAATGAACAGCCCAGAACAATGTTCCGGGGCCTTCTGCCCTATCACACAAGCCATGATCGCAAACGCTTGCAACCAATTTGTGAAAGTACGGGGTATAAGACGATAACGCCTCTTTTCCTCATCCTCCTTCCTGCTCTCTTCCGGCTTCCCCTATCCAGGTTGAATTTGTCCAAGGGGAGCAACGTGAAGATCTCCACATACTCACCTTTCCACAGCTTTTCTCTGACCTCCGGCTTGAGGTGAGTTCCTAACGGTGCCTCAAAACAAATGTACATCTCATTCTTAGCGGCATCCGCCAGCCTGATCACCTCCTTGTTTTTCTCTCCCGCAGCAACTTGCTCACCTGCCGTGGCCGCCCCCCCTTCTAATGGGGCCTGCCCCTCCTCCGACACCTCTACCGCTTGCACGCCTGGGGCCACGGGTGCATCCGAAGGCCCCGCCACCTGCGATGAACCCCCTGTTTTCCCCCAAGCCGCCGCGGGCGACACCATGTCGCCCCCGCCCGGCTTAAAACGCCTGACCAAATTCTCCAACCCAGACCACAAGTCCTGCGTCTCCCCTGCCACTTTCTTCCCCGGTGGGGAAGAACGCGACCCAGGTGTCGCCCCTAAGCCCCCCCCAACACCCCCTTGACCCAATAAATCTTGTAATAAGGAACAAATAACCACAGAAGAGTGGGACTTACCGGGCTGCCTGAGACTGGTTCCACCAGCCGCCGAACTGTTCACCATCGAAGCCAGTTGTCCCGAGTCCTCGCCACCGTCTGACCCGGACAGCTCCCCCTCAGACCTGTTGTCATCCGATTCCGCCGACACAAGCGCTGGCTGCACACCGTGCGGACGCGACCCACGTGGCAAGGGCTGTCATGGCTGAGCATCACGCCCTCTCAATCCTGGCACACCCGACCCACTCGCCACCTCCACCGACGGACTCCGGGTCCGCCCCCTGGCACGGGTGTCATCCGCTCTACTCCCATCCGTCAGTCTTGGCGCCAAACCCCTTACCGCTCGTCCTGCTGGCTCCGCCGGACCCCTGACCGCCACCGCCTCCCGGCCACTGGCCCGCGAACTGGATCCTCCACGCTGGGCCGCACGGCTGTTCCGGGCATCACCTGCAGCCTCGACCGCGATGTCACCGCATCTCCGACGCGTGGGAGGGGGAGGGGCAAGAGGGCCACTCGTCTCCCCAACCGCCGAACTCCGTCCACGGCGCGGATTCCTCCCGGCCCCCCCGCCGACACCGGCTGCGTGCGGCCAGGGGATGCGGCCGGAGGGCCCCCAACGGGTCTCCGGACGGAAGTAGATCCACTCGGGGATGCATCCAGACTGTACCGCTCAGGCGGCATGGACCGCCTAGCGCGCCCCGGAGCGACCCCCCCCCCAGCGGGCGCCGCCGCCCGCTCGTCTAACACTGCAGTCACCTGTTCCTGCAGCCACTCTGCCCCTTGCGCGGCCACCGCGGCACGCAATTGTGCTAATAGCTCAGCCACATCAGCCATAGCACCGGCTGTGAAGCTTTCTACCTCGTGAGTGAAATGGAGGAAGTGAGAAAACGTCACTTCCTCCCTAACTGACTGCGCTCCCCCTCCCCTTTTTCCCCCACGGCCACCCCCCTTTTCTTAAAGGGAACCACAGCCCCTGCTAGGCTACTGCCTGTCCCACCTGTCATGCCGTCCCTCCGCTCATTTCTCTCTTTGTCATTGCTCCAGGACTCTCTTTCTTTCAAAACTGATTCAAACAAAACCCTCTGTGACCCTTACTTTTCAGCCGTGACGCATCGAAGGATCGCCGCGGTAAGTTCGAACATATTCACGTTACTACATACAAACATTCAGATACAAATGTGGGGGAGATACTTCATAGTTTCCAAAACCAAAAATGAAAAAAACAAAAACAGCTAGAATTCTCCCTTCACTCTTTCAGCAATAGAAAAAAAAATACAATGGGACAAACATGAGAGCAGCTCGAGAACCTTGCATGGACCAGCCATACAAAGTTCAAACAAACGGGCATGAGAATTTAACCACCGTTCCTCCTCTGAGAATCACAAAAACGTGTACTACACCTCCATCAACACTCATCATTACAGATTTCTGAAGCCGCAGCTGAACTACATCCATTCTAGAGGGATACCCAAAATAGTATCCTTGGACCACCTATGTTAATCTTTTTGGGGTTCAAAGGCCTATGCCCCAAAACTAGGCTTCGTGCACTGTGTGACCGTCTGACTGTGGGAAGCCTCCATTCCTTCCCTTTGCACAGACCTCCTTGTGTCCATGGCGATTCGAATCAGCTTATCGTCTTAAACCTGCGTCCAGGTTAAACCGTTGCACCCATTTCGGAGAGCACCGCCCGGTGTCTTCTTATACGGTGGATTTAAGAACTACAACCACTATCTGGTCAAGTCCTCCAACTAGAAACCCTAACCGAGGCGTCAACTCTATGGCTTGTTGTCCCCACACTTTTGGAACTACAGTAACAACCACAGATCAACCCCCGAATTAGGCCTCTACCCCTCACAGTGCATGCATACACAAGCATTTTCCGCTATACACCCATACACTGAGTTGCCAGACTAAACCACACAGAACAATTACGCCAGTTTACCACCTGCAGAACAATGTGGCTTCTCTCTGTATCTAGATGATACAATAATGGTGATGCCCCCCTGTTTGCTCTCTACCCAAAACTGTATTACAGTACAAAACTTCACAAAACTGGAACTAAATATAAAACACTTTTAAACGCAAAAATGCTTTCCATTTTCCTTCCAAACACAAATCTCATTGGCCAACCTTTCAGACAACCCCAAGCTCCTCCCACCAACTTTCTGCTGATATATAAATGCTGAAAAGAAACTTCCGGTTACATGCTCAGCTCTCAAAAAAAACAAACTGGTTTATTTACATATCAATTGTTCAGGAAGAGGGAGGGGAGCCTAGCCCCAATCGCCTTGTCTATCAAGACTCCAAAAAAATCCATAGCTAAACATCATATATATTTCAAGCATTAAAAAAAAAAAAACCTTTGTCAAGGAAATGATGGAATAAACCCCCCTTTGCAAGTGGGAGGGAATCCCCCCCCTGCCCCCCCCCCCTGACCCAAATATCCCCTGGAAACAAAACCACAAGTTGAGACTCAAATACAAACTCCTGCCAAAAGATGGCTATACAGTACAAGTTTCAAAAACAATATGAATTGCCTTCTGGAAAACTCCCAAATATTTAAACATAAAAACACACCATTGTACAAAAACTCTGTTAGTCTTACAATCTATCAAAATTCAGTGTAAAGTGGAGTTTTTACTTAAAAACGAAATCCAATACAAAAACCGCCGCTCATATACTGCAAAGTCAGCTGTCCCTGCAATAGCTTACATTCACTTAAATGAAAACAGAGAAATCCCCATCCTAACACCATCTGCATGGAGTTTGCATGTTCTCCCTGTCTCTGCGTTGGCCTCCCCCACACTCCAAATGCTGGTAGGTCAGCCAGATCCCATCCATAAATAGGCCTCAGCATGTGTGTGTGTCTGCAAGCACGTCGTGGCCCCTCGGGGTAAGACCGCGCTATTTTAAGATACCTCTCAACTCACCTCAAAAGGTGATGCTTAGAAAAACAATTTAAACCAGAAACAAAACCAGCCTCTCAGTATGTCACCCTGGTGTCTCACTACTCTCCCCAGAGCAGTGCACAGGTCAAACTGCAACTGCATAAAACAGGACAAAACTGCGCCAATCAACAAATGCCAATACAGCATATCCAGGGGCCCTGTTTGCTAAACTGGAACTTCCTATCTCAAACTGTAAACCTCTCTCAAAATGGCCAACAAGCCAGGACAACAAAATGGTGGATGACCACCGCACACCTCATGGACAACAACAAATGCAAATTGATTTGCGATGGAAAGAAGTCCCTCAAAGCAAAGGTGACATTAATAAGGAGCTAGGTGATGTTGAGTTGTGACTTCCACACTGTGCTTCTATTAAAAAGTGACTTCTTGGTGTGTTATTGTTGTGACTTCCACGTTGTGCTTCTAGTGAAGGGTGGCCCCTTACCTCACTGCTGTGAGGTTACAGCATGTAATAAAGCCCTCTGTTGTTCCTACTTCCTTCCGGATGGTGTCTTGGAACATAGGGGTATGTAAATGCATTAAAAAGTATCAAATGTGCATATAAAATACGAGCGCCAAGCTCGTCCGCGTCACCTCCGGTGCTTGCTACGTCCCTGGGAAGTAGGAACAACAGAGGGCTTTATTACATGCTGTAACCTCACAGCAGTGAGGTAAGGGGCCACCCTTCACTAGAAGCACAACGTGGAAGTCACAACAATAACACACCAAGAAGTCACTTTTTAATAGAAG
Source organism: Rana muscosa (assembly GCA_029206835.1). NCBI lineage: Eukaryota > Metazoa > Chordata > Amphibia > Anura > Ranidae > Rana > Rana muscosa. The sequence continues at coordinate 4,504,600 of CM055123.1, read as the reverse complement.
CACAGTGTGGAAGTCACAACTCAACATCACCTAGCTCCTTATTAATGTCACCTTTGCTTTGAGGGACTTCTTTCCATCGCAAATCAATTTGCATTTGTTTGCACTATTTGCACTATTTTTGCTTTAGTTTGCACCCACTAAGGACTATCATCTATGAGCTCAGCCATTGCACTATTATAAGTCAGGGACAGACTTATGGAAATCATTTTATTGCAGCATATATACCGGATATCAATATATGGTTAAACGGATTTTAATATCTTGCACTATTTTTAATAATTTAATATCTTGCACTATTTCTTATGTCACAATTTTACAAATTTTTCTTTGCACTTTAGTATTGCTTTAGATATTGTGTTTTTTTGCACTTATTTTATGTCAAGGACACATATGTTGCTTAAATTCTAGCACTTATCCCTCAGGATCACCCTTTGATATAGGGGACCAGATAGGCAATTTTCAACAGCTCGGCATTACTTTTTTATACAAATCTACCCAGGTTATGGTTTCAGTACTTTTCAGTGCCTTGCAGCAGTTGTAATAATACGTTTGTTTTTTATATAGTAGCGCGTAAATACTTTCTATAACCAATGAACATATATTAACCCCGCTGCAGCTATCCTCCCTCGTGAGCAGAAAAATGGCGCCCAGAATTTCTTATACTATCCAGTCAGGCCTGACTATAACTTGGGGCATAGTTTGTTGAAGAATCTTCGCTAGCAACTGTCGGTGGTGCACATAGAGAAACAAACTGTAATCCAATAAGGGTAGCAGATAATCGCTAACTTGGCAAAGCTGGAGAGACTGAACAAACTCAGTTCAGCAAACAGTCTCTCCAAAGTATAACTGTGGTCAATGATGGGCCTAGGCAAAGTTAATAGGCAACAAGTGACTTAGATGTGGTTCTGAGCTGGCGCTCTCTCACCCAGACCGGACCGACTCCTGTCCGGTTCCTCCGCTACTGTGAGTGGCTTCACAGTGCCCACGATGCACCGGGTCTTCGGTCCTCCAGAAGATGGTGGCACCTCAGGTGGATCGGATGTCTCGCAGGCTCCCCAGCGGAATGGAAGGCTCTCTGGAACAAAGTGCGAGGCCCAGGCTTCAGGCCTAGAACGCGTAGCAGGTGAGTGCAGGGATCCTCTTGCAAGGAGGGCGGCGTTCCAAGAGAAAGAACAAGGCCCCTCCTCTCCCTTTTAAAGTCCACCCCAGCAGTCCTTGCGCGGGGAAATGCACCCTGGGTGCCTCAAAGCGTGCTGGGAACTGTAGTCTTGCGGGTGAAACGATACCCCGCTACACACTCCCCCCACTTGAAATCTTTGGTCCCCAAAGACATTATTAACAGTAGAAAAATACAAATTAATTAAGGGCAGCTAGAGAAGTTGGCAGAGGAAACTCCCACCAGAACGGGGAAGGGAGTTTGTCCTGCCCACTGGTTACATCAATGGGGTTGACCTGCCTAACTGTGCCAGAGAGTGAGCTGGGGTTGCCTTCCACCAAATGCACAGCAGAAGGATCAGGTGTTGGTAATGTCCTTTGAGCAGTGGTCACTGTATCCTCAGAACTTTCCCCCATCTGGGTATAGGTTAACTTCCTAGGAGGACGAATGGTTCTCTTGGCCCTTTGTTCTATTGGGGTGGCTGTTTCTTCCCTCACTTTATCTTCTTCTAAAGTGGGTACATTGGGCTCCAATACTTCTGGTACATCCAGTTCAGGTGCAGGAAGATGTTGTGAGTAATCCTGGTGATCAGCAGAAGGTGACCATGTGGCATCTTCCCACTCTTCAGCCAGAGGACTAGACGGAACAAACTCAGTGGCTTCCACATTCAATGTACTATCCACAGTATCTTCAGATGGTGGAAGATCTATAGACATGGGTTCTGGGGTCTAAGAAGGCCACAACCATCCAAGCTCTTCTTCCTCGCTGTGATCAGAGACATCCATTTCTCCAGACTGAGATACCTGAGACCGAGTGTTTGGCCTAGGTGTCTCCAAGCTTGAGGATGGTCCAGGGGAATCTTCTACAGGAGGTATCCAAACCGCTTCTGAAAGTGGGAGCAAATGGTTCCTGTGCCATGTCTTCAGCGGCCCTATCTTCCCTTCTGGTTTTAGCTGATACACCGGCAGGTCTGGTAACTTCTTACAGATCACATATGGTTCAGGTCTCCATCTGTCTGCCAATTTATGCTTCCCTGGAACTCCTAGGTTTCGCAACAGCACTCTGTCTCCTGGCTGGAGGTCCTGGATTCGAACCTTGAGGTCAAAGTTCCTCTTCTTCCAGGCTCCTCTTTGCTCTGAGGTCACTTGGGCCTGTTCAAAAGCTAGCTTCAAACTCTTCCTCAGTCTGTCTAGATAGCCCTTATGCGAGGTGGCTGAAGTGCGATCCGTGGATATGCCGAATGCCAGATCCACAGGCAGTCTTGCTTCCCTGCCAAACAAAAGGCGATATGGAGAGTATCCTGTGGCATTGCTAGTGGTCCTGTGTTAGCGTGCACGATGGCCGCTATGTGCTTGCTCCAGTGCTGCTTCTGCTCACTACTCAGAGTCCCCAACATATTTAACAGAGTCCTGTTGAACCTCTCCGGCTGAGCGTCACCCTGAGGGTGATAAGGGGTAGTGCGGGTTTTCTTGATACCCAAAAAGTCCAACAGTTTCTTGATCAATCGACTCTCAAAGTCTCTCCCTTGGTCAGAGAGCAAGCACTGTGGCAGTCCATAATGCACAAAGTATTTCTCTACGAGGATTTTAGCTACAGTGGACGCTTTCTGATCTTTGGCTGGAAACACCTGGGCATAACGGGTGAAATGGTCGGTTATCACCAGAACATTTCCTTGTCCGCTTAAGTCAGGTTCGAGACAGAGAAAGTCAATGCACACCAAGTCCAAGGGTCCTTGACTCTGCAGATGGCCCATTGGGGCGGCTTGACGTGGCAATGTCTTCCTCTGGAAACAGCGTGCGCAAGAGTGGCAGTACTCCTCCACTTCAGCCCGCATACAAGGCCAATAGAACATATCCCTTACAAGCTGGAATGTTCGTTCAGCCCCCAAGTGGCCATGATTATCATGTAAGGCAGCCAAAACAGTTCTTCTGTATTTTTCCGGCAGATACAGCTGCCACTTTTCTTCTAGGTCATCAGAGGGGCCCCTTCGGTAGACCACCCCTTGATGTACATGCAACTTGTCCCATTCCTTGTGGACCAACCAGGCCACCTTTGAGGGGTCCTTCAGAAGTCTGCCTGGATCCTGGTCTTTCAATGTCTCCAGTGCCAATCTTCCCCAAGGATCTTCCAACTGGTCTTTCCTTAAATCCTTTTTGGACAATTTGGGCAGGTCATCCTCTCCGACTTGGGTCACATAGCAGTAACACTTAAGCCTCATACACACGGCCGAGAATCTCGTCAAGAAAAAACACATTGTTTTTCTTGACGAGATTCTTGGACAAGAAACTTGTCCCGGCCGAGTGTACACACGCTCCTTTCAAAGAACCCGCGGTTCTTTGAATGGAGCGAACGCGGTGACGTAATCGACTACGACGAGCGTGCGCTCGTCACATTCGATGCCGTCGCCGCCATCTTAATACACCCTACCTATGCCTAGGAAGCTACCGCGCATGCGTCAAAGTCATTTCGAGCATGCGCGGGCTTCCCAGAGGACAGGTAAGTGTACACACACACACACTTTTCTCGTCGAGAAACCTGCTGACAAGAATCTCGACGAGAAAAAAGAGAGCAGGTTTTCTTTTTTTCTCGTCGAGATTCTTGTCGGTTTTCTTGACGAGAAACATGATAGCCGCGTACACAGGACCGATTTACTCGGCAAGAAAGCTCTGCCAGCAAGTTTCTTGCTGGTTCTTGCCGAGAAACTCGGTCGTGTGTACGAGGCTTTAGGCACCCCCACTGCAGAAACACCAATCTCTTCAGCCCTCGACCCACCACTAGCTTGAAGCTGTACTCCTTGACACAAGGCCTGTACCCCATCTGGGGTTACCTGGGTCCAATCTTCTGAATGGTGGGTGGGTGCGTGGCCTCTTCTGGACAATGCATCTGCATCACGGTTTCCAGCTCCGGGCCTATACTTCAGGCTGAAGTTGAATCCGGCTAGGGCTGCTAACCAACGGTGACCAGTGGCATCCAGCTTGGCCGTGGTGAAGAGATAGGTGAGTGGATTATTGTCAGTCTTTACTGTGAAGTCAGCTCCATACAGGTAATCTCTGAGTTTATCCACGACTGCCCACTTTAGGGCCAGGAACTCCAACTTGTGAGTGGGGTAGTTCTTCTCTGCGGGTGCCAAACTTCTACTAATGTAGGCGACTGGGCGCAACTGCCCTTCATATTCTTGGTATAGCACCCCTCCTAGACCATCATGGCTGGCATCTACATGCAGTTCATATGGCTTTTTGGGATCAGCAAAAGCCAGGACTGGTGCAGTGGTAAGACTCTTCTTTAACATCTGGAAGGCTTCTTCGCACTCTCCTGTCCACTGGTCTTCCACGGACTCTCCAGACTTCCTGGGGCCAGTATCATCCTCCTCTCCTTCCGTCTTCAGTAGCTATTTTAGGGGTTTGGCAATTTTTGCAAATCCTTTCACAAATCTACGGTAGTAGGAACAGAAGCCTAGGAAGGATCTGAGCTCAGTCACTGTAGTTGGTCTGGGCCAGGAGGTGACTGCCTCCAGTTTATCAGGGTCTGTAGACACTCCTTCTGTGGATACTATGTGCCCCAGATAGTGGACCGAGGACTGGTAGAACTGGCATTTTTCTCTGGAGAGTTTTAATCCTTCCTTAATAAGTCTCTTCAGGACCTTCTCCAATCTCTCTTCATGCTCCTCCAGAGTCTTCCCAAAGACAATGATGTCGTCTAGGTACACCAGGACTTCGATGTGATTCATGTCCCCTTCTCCATCAACCTCTGGAAGGTAGCAGGGGCTCCTGACAGGCCTTGGGGCATCTTATTAAATTCATAGAATCCCACTGGGGTGATGAAGGCTGTCTTCTCCTTATCTTCAGGGTGCATTGGGATCTGATAATACCCACTCTTGAGGTCCATGACACTGAACCACTTGGCCCCAGACAGACTCTGCAAAGCATCTTCTATCCTGGGGGTAGTGTACTGGTTGGGTATGGTCCTCCTGTTGAGAGTCCTGTAGTCTATGCAGAGTCTCAGCGACCCATTCTTCTTCCTTACCACCACGATGGGGGAAGCATATGGACTTCTGGACACTCGGATGACCCCTGTCCTCTTGAGCTCTGCCAACTGCTCACGCAAATCTTCCAGGTCAGCTAGTGGAACTCTTCGGACCCTCTCCCGAAAGGGTTTGTCTTCTTGAAGACAAATTTTATGGGTGGCACTTCTCGCACACCCCACATCAAACTCATCTTCTGAGAATATTCTTCTCCACCGAGTCAGCTGAGCCTTGGCTCTCTCCTTCCATTTCAGAGGCAAGGCGGTATCTTCAAGGCAGAGCTCCTCCAGGGTGGTTTCTCCTCCCTTGGACCCTAATTCAGACAAGGCCACTGGGGTAGCAGGATTCACCTTGCCCAGTAGCACTCGGGCTGGGATCTTCACAGGAGAATTTGTAACATTTCTGACACTCACTGGAATCTGTCCCTTGGCTTTCTTCAGTGCCCTCAACTGGACCACTTCAGGGAGTACTTCCAATCCTTGGTGAGTATTGAAGGGGTCTGGTTCCACCACTACAAAGGGAACCGGCTGCTCCCAGGAGAGTTTTACTGTAGCCTGGAGACAAGTCACCTCACCAGGCTGCAGTATCTTCTCTCTTCTAGACAGTCTCCAGACTCTTCCCACCCCCTCTTCCGGGGCCTTTTGCTCCAGGATCATCTTCTGGTAGACCTGTTGCAGCATGGGGTGAATCTTCTGTCTGGGAGAACTCCGTTCTTGCACTAACAGAGTCAACAGTCTCCGGACCAAGTCAGTGTTGGTTCCTATCAACATGGACATCGTGTTGGCTCCTCGTGGACTAGGGCAAACCACCGCCAGGGTGTCAAATACTTCGGCCTTTCCGGTCACAGAGGGGTCAAAGGCCAGCCTGATTGAAACATAACCGTCGTAGGGGAAACTGCGAGTACCAATTCCCCCAATCTTCAGGTCCTCCAGCTTCTGCAAAGGCACATGACTCAAATGCTTCTGATAAAAGTCTCTGTATAATAGAGTCACTTGGGCTCCTGTGTCTAAGAGTGCCTTTGTGTAGACGGAGACTATTCAGTCTCCGGACATACTCAGACAACTTCTCCCTCGGCTGTTGGAAGGTATGTTCATACTGATACACCAGCTCCAACACCTTCTCCAGCTGGCCAAATTCCTCCTGCAACATAGACAAATAATCCATTGCCGTACACACAGTATTGCTGCACCTAAGATATTTCACAGCCTCAGCAGCAGGACCCTTCAAGCTCTCACTGATGCGCTGCTTCTTCTGCGCTTCTGGGACTTCCCAACCTTCTACTGCCTGCATTGCCTGCTCGATCCAAGTATCGAAATCTTCCTCCCCCTGGGTGGCACAGGTTGTATTCCTGAAAACACCCGGAGTTTCCGGTACCCAGCTTCCACATGCAGCGTGTTGTTTTTTTGGCACTTAACAACAAAGTCTCCCAACGCAGTTAGCAGTTCCGGCCCTATGGCAGTGAGGGGTGACTTTGGGGCTTTCGTTTCACTACTGCCTCCCATTTTGGAGAAGAGTGATGGAGATAACTGTGAGGAGGTCCGTGGAGACTCTTTCTTCACAGCCCCAGTATGCACTAAGCGATACTTTCTGTCATCTATGTCTTTTAAACTCTGCCCTTTGAACTCTTCTGGGATTCCTCTTGTCCATTCTATTAATGCATATGCCCCCGAGTTATTTGTCCTTACATCCACCGCCCATGCCTTCCAGTTTGGGGATATTGACATTATTAGCTGCTTTACCTCTTCTTTTTTCTGGATCCCTCCCGGGAGTTCAATAGCTACCGCCCGGAGTGGATCCACAGTCTCCTCTGTGCACCATTGTGTCACTGTCTGCGAGTCCATGCTGGTATTTCAGACCGCCTTGATCGCAGCGTGCAATATACAAGGGTCCCAGACCGAGCCCCCACGTGTAGCGGTACCCTCAGTTTAAGAGGGCTGCTTGTTTGTTTTGGGCCCTGTAATGCACCGCTATCAACCCCTGGCAATCGGCTCTAACCTCTCGTGACACAGTTAGGAAAAGGGGGGAGAAGTGGTATAACTGTATTATCTCTATACTATTATACGGTACAACCCCCTTTGTATACTAGCACAGTAATTGACACTCACAACCAAATTACTTAACTATAACTTTTTACTGTAGGTAAAAATATAAAAGGGTAATTTGTATACAATATCTTATGCAGATCCCTACAATATAGGTTGTGACAGGGGTCACTTTGGGCACAGGGTGAGCAAGAAAATAATGGACATTAATATATCTTGGACTACCTAAATTGGGATAGTAATATTAGTCCACAATATGTACTGGTTGTTTGATTCTGAACTCAACAAGTTAATTGAGAGATGTGTTACCTGCCTGTTGTGATGTAAATTAATCTAGGATGGCTCCTGAAGATCCTTTCATGGTGAATAGTGATAATTAACCCTGTACTTGTGTGTATTGTAAACAGACGTCTGGGGAACACAAAGGGTCATGCATAGTCATTTAAACAAAAAGGTATTAGCTAAACCTGTTGTCTGCCAAGAGCTGTCAGATGTGTATTGGGAGCTCGTTATGTGACCATTGTGTGATGTTGTGGGTGGAGTTGTCCATTTGGCCTACAGTATTCGTTTAGTGTATAAAAAGGCCTGTGTTTTTTTCAATAAAGGCAGTCTATTTTGGAAAGATACAGAGCGCTTGTCTCGTACTTTGGAAGGATTAATCCTATGGGAAGCGGTCGTCTGACTGTGGAGGATCGATAGTGGACGTGTGTCCAGAGAGGGAATATCGTAAATGGCGTTAACCCCTTTCATACTTGGGGTGCCGTTACATAGGTGTACACATTAAAAGGGTATGACATTCAATAATGCAATGAACATATATTAACTCCGCTGCAGCTATCCTCCCTCGTGAGCAGAAAAATGGCGCCCAGAATGTTTTATACTACCCAGTCAGGCCTGACTATAACTTGGGGTATAGTTTGTTGAAGAATCTTCGCTAGCAACTGTCGGTGGTGCTCATAGAGAAACAAACTGTAATCCAATAAGGGTAGCAGATAATCGCTAACTTGGCAAAGCTGGAGAGACTGAACAAACTCAGTTCAGCAAACAGTCTCTCCAAAGTATAACTGTGGTCAATGATGGGCCTAGGCAAAGTTAATAGGCAACAAGTGACTTAGATGTGGTTCTGAGCTGGCGCTCTCTCACCCAGACTGGAACCGACTCCTGTCCGGTTCCTCCGCTACTGTGAGTGGCTTCACAGTGCCCATGATGCACTGTGTCTTCGGTCCTCCAGAAGATGGTGGCACCTCAGGTGGATCGGATGTCTCGCAGGCTCCCCAGCGGAACGGAAGGCTCTCTGGAACAAAGTGCGAGGCCTAGCACGCGCAGCAGGAGAGTGCAGGGATCCTCTTGCAAGGAGGGCGGTGTTCCAAGAGAAAGAATGAGGCCCCTCCTCTCCCTTTTAAAGTCCACCCCAGCAGTCCTTGTGCGGGGAAATGCACCCTGGGTGCCTCAAAGCGTGCTGGGAACTGTAGTCTTGCAGGTGAAACGATACCCCGCTACACTAGCAGAGCAAGGCAGACAGACAGGGGGCTTGATCAGGAATTACACACGTATCACTCTCTTTCACAAGCTTGCGAGTGAGTGTTTGGCTGGCTTATAACAGATTTGGTTTCCACCCAGAGACTGGCCACACTAATCACCTTGCAGGTGGACAGACAGACCAGGAGAGTGCCATAGCCAAAACCCGGATGCTGGAATGAGGAGCAGGAGCACTAGATTAAGTACCTTCTTGCTGAGGAGGTACTATACTAAATGTGTGACGAAAATTAAAACATTCTTGCACGTTTGCATGCTTAGCATCATTACGCCGGCATTACGCGTACACATGCACGCACGCTGATATCATGCCTTGGTGTGACCTGCAGCCCAGGTGCCATCCTGCCCACAAGTCCTACATGTCCTAAGGTGTGGACGGTGGGACTTAGTCCCCTTTGGCTGTGGGCCAACATGGTGCTGGGAGGGGCCAGGTTTTCTTCTGGGGGGCTTATTGAGGGTTTTTCTTTCCATTTGTGATCATGATCTGTTTGGTTGGAGATTTATCACTCACCCCTGCAAATTCTGGGTAACTTTTTCAATCTTGTTCAACATTGGGGTTTCATACTTTATTTTTCCCTGCTTTTGCAAATTTTTTACATTTTCAGTTTTCATTTTCAACACACATTTAGTAAAGTACCTCCTAAGCATACATATTAACCTCACTTGTAACACATTGGGGTTATTTACGAAAGGCAAATCCACTTTGCACTACAAGTGCAAACTACAAGTGCAAAGTGCACTTGAAATTGCACTGAAAGTGCACTTGGAAGTACAGTCGCTGTAAATCTGAGGGGTGGATCTGAAATGAGGGGAAGCTCTGCTGATTTTATTATCCAATCATGTGCAAGCTAAAATGCTGTTTTTTATTTTCCTTGCATGTCCCTATCGGATCTACAGCGACTGCACTTCCAAGTGCACTTTCAGTGCTATTTCAAGTGCACTTTGCACTTGTAGTTTGCACTTGTAGTGCAAAGTTGATTTGCCTTTCGTAAATAACCCCCATTGAGATAATTTTCTTATTTATATTAACAATACCCGGAGGTACTTAATACACTTTTAATTTCTTTTAATCTTTTTCAGTTTGGCTTTTGGTATTTTGGTATTTTATTACCACAGCCATGATCTCTTTTGTGTCACCTCATTGGTTTTCCCATTGGGTGTCTTGGTCCCCTTCCACTACTCCCGTGTCAGTATGCTGTCCAGTTCTGGGCACCAGTCCTCAGGAAGGATGTACTGGAAATGGAGCGAGCACAAAGAAGGGCAACAAAGCTAATAAAGGGTCTGGAGGATATTAGTTATGAGGAAAGGTTGCGAGCACTGAACTTTTTCTCTCTGTAGAAGAAACGCTTGAGAGGGGATATGATTTCAATTTACAAATACAGGACTGGTGACCCCACAATAGAGATTAAACTTTTTTGCGGAAGGGAGTTTAACAAGACACGTGGCCACTCATTAAAATTAGAAGAAAAGAGGTTTAACCTTAAACTACGTAGAGGGTTCTTTACTGTTAGAGCAGCAAGGATGTGGAATTCCCTTCCACAGGCGTTGATCTCAGCAGGGAGCATCGATAGTTTCAAAAAACGATTAGATAAGTGTAGCAATACCCTCTTAAGGGCTGCTGATTAGTTTTGGGTTTTGCACGTTACCTCTTCAGCTGCGTTGTCAGAGTAGGAAAGTCTGTAGTAATGCAATGTCCACACAGATATAAAACCTCAAACAGTTAGGCTTTATTTTTCTTATGCAGTATAACTTGAAGTAGAAGGTACGGAAGAGTAGGGGAAGGTTCAGGCACTCGCCACAAAACTTGACAAAGGTAGAAGTTCAAAGTCACTCACCACTCTCAATGTTAGAGTGGGTATTGGTCACCCGGATAGTCCCCTCTCACATGGCCTAGCAGCCGGGATGATGCACAAATCAGTAACAGGGCAGTCTCTGCCACAGACTGCCCAAGGTGAAGAAGGTCTCTGTCAAATGTACAAAGTCTCTGCCACAGACCTGTTTGAAGTTGAGCAATGGATAGTCCAGGAATCCTCTGCCACAGGATTTCAAAGTCCCAAACTTCCAGCCGTACAGTTTAAAGAGCCTTTAAGCCAATTCAGCGAACTGCAGGGCTTGTAGTGTAATGGATCCCTCCTTAACCACTTAAAGGGGTTGTAAAGGTTCGTTTTTTATTTTCTAAATAGGTTCCTTTAAGCTAGTGCATTGTTGGTTCACTTACCTTTTCCTTAGATTTCCCTTCTAAATATTTTTTTTCTTTGTTTTCTTTGTCTGAATTTCTCACTTCCTGTTCCTCCTCAGTAAGCTGTTCAGTAAGCTATTCTGGCTGACTCCACACCACTCGGATGATGGTGTGAAGTTCAGTGAGGAGAAACAGGAAGTGAGAAATTCAGACAAAGAAAACAAACATTTAGAAGGTAAATCAAAAGGAAAAGGTAAGCGAAGCAACAATGCACTAGCTTAACCACTTAACGACCGCCCACTGTAAATATACGTCGGCAGAATGGCACCGACAGGCAGAATCACGTACATATACGTGATTGCCTTTGTATAGTTGGGGGGTCATATCGGACCCCCCTTCTTTACAGTGGGTGGTCGTTTTACCTTCGGGAGCGGTCCGGCATGAGGGGACGGCCGTTTGATTCCGGCCACCCCCTCTCGATCGCTCCCAGCGAATGAGAGAGCTTCCCCTGCCTGCCAGGCATGAGGAAGTGATGTCATCTCTCCTGCGGCGCTCACATATACCGAGCGCCGTACAGGAGAAGATGCAGGTTAGTACACAAAACAGCACACTGACACCAGGACACATAGGCACATAAATCGCCCCCCCAGGCCCCCCCAGACACCCCCAGATCACCCCCCAGCCCCCAGTCACAGTGTCACTGATTGCAGTGACCATTTATTTAGTGATCACTGCAATCAGTGACATTTGTGACTGTAAAAGTGTCACTACATTTAGTTTAAGGTCCAGTGTAGACCCCTAACCCCCCCTAATAAAGGTTTAACCCCCTGATCACCCCCCAGATAACCCTTTCACCCCCTAGCACCGCCGTCGCTAAGCAATCATTTTTCTGATCGATGTCTTAGCGTCGGTGATGCTGATCGGTAGCCAGTAATTTTTTTTAGGTTCGCCGCAGGCTTTTATAGCGTCGGGTACCCCCATATATTACCTAATAAAGGTTTAACCCCCTTGATCGCCCCCCAGGTAACCCTTTCACCCCCTATCACCACTGTCACTAAGCGATAATTTTTCTGATCGATGTCTTAGCGTCGGCGATGCTGATCGGTAGCCAGTAATTTTTTTTAGGTTCGCCGCAGGTTTTTATAGCGTCGGGTACCCCCATATATTACCTAATAAAGGTTTAACCCCCTTGATCACCCCCCAGGTAACCCTTTCACCCCCTAGCACCGCCGTCGCTATGCGATCATTTTTCTGATCGATGTCTTAGCGTCGGTGATGCTGATCGGTAGCCAGTAATTTTTTTTAGGTTCGCCGCAGGTTTTTATAGCGTCAGGTACCCCCATATATTATCTAATAAAGGTTTAACCCCCTGATCGCCCCCCAGGTAACCCTTTCACCCCCTATCACCACTGTCGCTAAGCGATCGTTTTTATGATCGTTGTCTTAGTGTCGGTGATGCCGATAGGTAGCCAGTAATTTTTTTTTAGGTTCGCCGTCAGGTTTTTATATAGCGTCAGGTACCCCCATATATTACCTAATAAAGGTTTTAACCCCCTAATTGCCCCTAGTTAACCCTTTCACCAGTGATCATCATATAAGTGTTACGGGTGACGCTGGTTAGTTAGTTTGCTTTTTATAGTGTCAGGGCACCCGCCGTATATAACCCAATAAAGGTTTAACCCCCTGATCGCCCGGCGGGTGATATCAATTAGGTTTTAGCGTCAGAGAGGGTCTGCGTCACACCCCAGGCAGCGTCAGGTTAGTGCCAGTAGCACTAACACCCACGCGTGAAGCATACACCCCCCTTAGTGGTATAGTATCTGATCAGCTCAATATCTGATCTGATCAGATCTATACTAGCGTCTCCAGCAGTTTAGGGTTCCCAAAAACGCAGTGTTAGCGGGATCAGCCCAGATACCTGCTAGCACCTGCGTTTTGCCCCTCCGTCCAGCCCAGGCCACCCAAGTGCAGTATCGATCGATCACTGTCACTTACAAAACACAACACACATAACTGCAGCGTTCACAGAGACAGGCCTGATCCCTGCGACTCCAGTGCTGTAGGAGGTGATTTCACCACCACAGTTAAAAAAAAAAAAAAGCATATATGCCGAAGCATTGGGGCAGCAGGAGCGGAGGAGCGATTTTGCTCCTAATGCCGCGTACATACGGTCGAAATTCCGACGGAGGCTTGCCCGTGGAAAAGTCTGACCATGTGTACGCGGTATAACTTTTGCGAGAAGATGCCCCCATGCTTCGGCATATATAAATGGTGCATGTATGCCCATCATTAGAAGTGGGTGGATGAAGGGCGGTATTCTAATGGTGGGCATACCCACCGATCAATCTTTTTTTTTCGTTCAGCCAACAGGCTGCATGAAAAAAAAGATTACAATACATGTCCAACAAGGACCAGCAACGTACTGGTATGTTGCTGGACTTTGAATGTTTATACCAGAATGATGCCTGCGGGTTTAGGTATCATCTTGGTATCATTCTTTTCAGCCAGCGGCCAGCTTTCATGTAAAAGCAATCCTAGTGGCTAATTAGCCTCTGGACTGCTTTTACAAGCAGTGGGAGGGAATGTCCCCCCCCCCGGATATAAAAAGCGCCATTGGGAAATTGGGAAAGCATTTTATCACACCGATCTTGGTGTGGTCAGATGCTTTGAGGGCAGAGGAAAGATCTAGGGTCCAATAGACCCCAGTTTTTTCAAAAAAGAGTACCTGTCATTACCTATTGCTATCATAGGTGATATTTACATTCCCTGAGATAACAATAAAAGTGATAAAAATAAATAAATATGGAAGCAACAGTTTAAAAATAAAATAAAAAAGCAAAATTAATAATAAAAAAAAAAAGCACCCCTGTCCTGCCCTGCTCTTGCCCAATGGCGAACGCAAGCGTCGGTCTGGCGTCATATGTAAACAGCAATTGCACCATGCATGTGAGGTATCACCGCGAAGGTCAGATCGAGGGCAGTAATTTTAGCAGTAGACCTCCTCTGTAAATCTAACGGGGTAACCTGTAAATGCTTTTAAAGGCTTTTAAAAATGTATGTAGTTTGTCGCCAATGCGCGTTTGTGCAAAATTTTAAAGCATGTCGTGTTTGGTATCTATGTACTTGGCCTAAGATCATCTTTTTTATTTCATCAAACATTTGGGCAATATAGTGTGTTTTAGTGCATTAAAATTAAAAAAAGTGTATTTTCTCCCCAAAAAATGCGTTTGAAAAATCGCTGCGCAAATACTGTGTAGAAAAAAAAATGCAACACCCACCATTTTATTCTGTAGGGCCTTTGCTTTAAAAATATATATAATGTTTGGGGGTTCAACATAATTTTCTTGCAAAAAAAAATATGTTTTCATGTAAACAAAAAGTGTCAAAAAGGGCTTTGTCTTCAAGTGGTTAGAAGAGTGGATGTAAGCTTCCTAATGTTGTGTATAAAATGCCAGAACAGTTCAAAACCCCCCCAAATGACCCCATTTTGGAAAGTAGACACCCCAAGCTATATACTGAGAGGCATGTCGAGTCCATGGAATATTTTATATGTTGACACAAGTTGCGGAAAAAATATTTTTTATTTTTTTTATTTTTTTTTGCACAAAGTTGTCACTAAATGATATATTGCTCAAACATGCCATGGGCATATGTGGAATTACACCCCAAAATACATTATGTTGCTTCTTCTGAGTACGGGGATACCACATGTGTGAGACTTTTTAGGAGCCTAGCCGCGTACGGGACCCCAAAAACCAATCACCGCCTTCAGGCTTTCTAAGGGTGTCAATTTTTGATTTCACTTCTCACTGCCTATCACAGTTTCGGAGGCCATGGAATGCCCAGATGGCACAAACCCCCCCCCCCAAATGACCCCATTTTGGAAAGTAGACACCCCAAGTTGCTGAGAGGTATTGTGAGTATTTTGCAGATCTCGCTTTTTGTCACAAAGTTTTGAAAATTGAAAAAAAAAATGAAAAAAAAAAAAATGTTCTTTCTTCATTTTCAAAAACAAATGAGAGCTGTAAAATACTCACCATGACTCTCAGCAAACAGCTTGGGGTGTCTACTTTCCAAAATGGGGTCATTTGGGGGGGTTTTGTGCTATTTTGGCATTTTATGGCCTTCAAAACTGTGATAGGTAGTGAGGAGTGAAATCAAAAATTTGCGCCCTTAGAAATCCTGGAGGCGGTGCTTGGTTTCCGGGGTCCCGTACGTGGCTCCTAAAAAGTCCCACACATGTGGTATTCCCGTACTCAGGAGAAGCAGCAGAATGTATTTTGGGGTGCAATTTCACATATAACCATGGCATGTGTGAGCAATATATCATTTAGTGACAACTTTTTGTAATTTTTTTTTTGTTTTTTTGTCATTATTCAATCACTTGGGACAAAAAAAATAAAAAATATTCAATGGGCTCAACAGGCCTCTCAGCAATTTCCTTGGGGTGTCTACTTTCTAAAATGGGGTCATTTGGGGGGGTTTTGTGCTATTTTGGCATTTTATGGCCTTCAAAACTGTGATAGGTAGTGAGGAGTGAAATCAAAAATTTGCGCCCTTAGAAATCCTGAAGGCGGTGCTTGGTTTCCGGGGTCCCGTACGTGGCTAGGCTCCTAAAAAGTCCCACACATGTGGTATCCCCATACTCAGGAGAAGCAGCAGAATGTATTTTGGGGTGCAATTCCACATATAACCATGGCATGTGTGAGCAATATATCATTTAGTGACAACTTTTTGTAATTTTTTTTTTTTTTGTCATTATTCAATCACTTGGGACAAAAAAAAAATATTCAATGGGCTCAACATGCCTCTCAGCAATTTCCATGGGGTGTCTACTTTCTAAAATGGGGTCATTTGGGGGGGTTTTGTACTGCCCTGTCATTTTAGCACCTCAAGAAATGAGAAATGAGATAGGCAGTCATAAATTAAAAGCTGTGTAAATTCCAGAAAATGTACCCTAGTTTGTAAACGCTATAACTTTTGCGCAAACCAATAAATATACGCTTATTGACATTTTTTTTACTAAAGACATGTGGCTGAATACATTTTGGCCTAAATGTATGACTAAAATTGAGTTTATTCGATTTTTCTTATAACAAAAAGTAGAAAATATCATTTTTTTTCAAAATTTTCGGTCTTTTTCCGTTTATAGCGCAAAAATTAAAAATCGCAGAGGCAATCAAATACCATTAAAAGAAAGCTCTATTTGTGGGAAGAAAAGGACGCAAATTTCGTTTGGGTACAACATTGCATGTCCGCACAATTTACAGTTAAAGCAGCGCAGTGCAAAATTCTGAATTCACCTCTGGTCCTTTAGCTACCAAATGGTCCGGGGCTTAAGTGGTTAAAGGAAACTATTTAGAAAATAAAAAACGAACCTGTAAAAAAATGTCAATAAGCATATATTTATTGGTTTGCGCAAAAGTTATAGCGTTTACAAACTAGGGTACATTTTCTGGAATTTACACAGCTTTTAATTTATGACTGACTATCTAAGTTCTTGAGGTGCTAAAATGGCAGGGCAGTACAAACCCCCCCCCCCAAATGTCACTAAATGATATATTGCTCACACATGCCATGGTTATATGTGGAATTGCACCCCAAAATACATTTTGCTGCTTCTCCCGAGCACGGGGATACCACATGTGTGGGACTTTTTGGGAGCCTAGCCGTGTACGGGACCCCGAAAACCAATCACCGCCTTCAGGATTTCTAAGGGCGCAAATTTTTGATTTCACTCCTCACTACCTATCACAGTTTCAAAGGCCATAAAATGCCAAAATAGCACAAAACCCCCCCAAATGACCCCATTTTGGAAACTAGACACCCCAAGCTATTTGCTGAGAGGCATGTTGAGTCCATGGAATATTTTATATTTTGCCATAAGTTGCAAGAATATGACAAACTTTTTTTTTTTGCACAAAGTTGTCACTAAATGATATATTGCTCACACATGCCATGGGCATATGTGAAATTACACCCCAAAATACATTCTGCTGCTTCTCCTGAGTATGGGGATACCACATGCGTGGGACTTTTTGGGAGCCGCGTACGGGACCCCAAAAACCAAGCACCACCTTCAAGATTTCTAAAGGCATACATTTTTGATTTCACTCCTCCCTACCTATCACTACCTATCACAGTTTTGAAGGCCATAAAATGCCAAGATGGCACAAACCCCCCCCCCCCAAATGACCCCATTTTGGAAAGTAGACACCCAAAGCTATTTGCTGAGAGGCATGTTGAGCCCATTGAATATTTTTATGTACAAAAAGTTGTCACTAAATGAGTCCCACACATGGGCATATGTGAAATTACACCCCAAAATACATTCTGCCGCTTCTCCTGAGTACGGGATACCACATGTGTGGGACTTTTTGAGAGCCTAGCCTCGAACGGGGCCCCAAAAACCAAGCACCGTCTTCAGGATTTCTAAGGGCATAAATTTTTGATTTCACTCCTCACTACCCATCACAGTTTTGAAGGCCATAAAATGCCAAGATAGCACAAAACCCCCCCAAATGACCCCATTTTGGAAAGTAGACACCCCAAGCTATTTGCTGAGTATTTTTCAGCTCTCGTTTGTTTTTGAAAATGAAGAAAGAAAATATTTTATTTTTTTTCTTTTTTAAATTTTCAAAACTTTGTGACAAAAAGCGAGATCTGTAAAATACTCACCATACCTTTCAGCAAATAGCTTGGAGTGTCTACTTACCAAAATGGGGTCATTTGGGGGGGGTTTGTGCCATCTGGGCATTCCATGGCCTCCGAATATGTGATAGGCAGTGAGGAGTGAAATCAAAAATTTACACCCTTAGAAAGCCTGAAGGCGGTGCTTGGTTTTCGGGGTCCCGTACGCGGCTAGGCTCCCAAAAAGTCTCACACATGTGGTATCCCCGTACTCAGAAGAAGCAACATAATGTATTTTGGGGTGCAAATCCACATATAACCATGGCATGTTTAAGCAATATATCATTTAGTGACAACTTTTTGTACATTTTTTTTTCTTTTTGTCATTATTCAATCACTTGGGACAAAAAAAATATTCAATGGGCTCAACATGCCTCTCAGCAAATAGCTTGGGGTGTCTACTTTCCAAAATAGGGTCATTTGGGGGGATTTTGAACTGTCCTGGCATTTTATGCACAACATTAGGAAGCTTATGTCACACATCATCCACTCTTCTAACCACTTGAAGACAAAGCCCTTTCTGACACTTTTTGTTTACATGAAAACTTTTTTTTTTTTTGCAAGAAAATTACGTTGAACCCCCAAAAATTATATGTTTTTTTTTAAAGCAAAGGCCCTACAGATTAAAATAGTGAGTGTTGCATTTTTTTTTACCACACAGAATTTGCACAGTGATTTTTCAAACACATTTTTTGGGGAAAAAACACACTTTTTTATTTTTAATGCACTAAAACACACTATATTGCCCAAATGTTTGATGAAATAAAAAAGATGATCTTAGGCCGAGTACATGGATACCAAATACGACATGCTTTAAAATTGCGCACAAACGCACTCCGGCGACAGACTACATACATTTTTAAAGACCTTTAAAAGCCTTTACAGGTTACCACATTAGATTTACAGAGGAGGTCTACTGCTAAAATGACTGCCCTCGATCTGACCTTCGCGGTGATACCTCACATGCATGGTGCAATTGCTGTTTACATATGACGCTAGACCGACGCTTGTGTTTGCCTTTGCGCAAGAGCAGAGGGGGACAGGGGTGCTTTTTTTTTTTTTTTATTATTTATTTTGCTTTTTTATTTTATTTTTAAACTGTTCCTTCCATTTTTTATTTTTACCATTTCTATTGTTATCTATGATAGCAATAGGTAGTGACAGGTACTCCTTTAAAAAAAAAAAATTGGGGGGTTAGACCCTAGATCTTTCCTCTGCCCACAAAGCATCTGACCACACCAAGATTGGTGTGATAAAATGCTTTCCCAATTTCCCAATGGCGCTGTTTATATCCGGGGTGGGGGACATTCCCTCCCACTGCTTGTAAAAGCAGTCTACAGGCTAATTATCTGCTAGGATTGCTTTTACATGAAAGCCGACCGCTGGCTGAAAAGAATGATACCAAGATGATACCTAAACCCGCAGGCATCATTCTGGTATAACCATTCAAAGTCCAGCAACATACCAGTACGTTGCTGGTCCTTGTTGGACATGTATTGTAATCTTTTTTTTTCATGCAGCCTGTTGGCTGAACAAAAAAAGAGGTTGATCGGTGGGTATGCCCACCATTAGAATACCTCCCTTCATCCACCCACTTCTAATGATGGGCATACATGCACCATTTATATATGTCAAAGCATGGGGGCATCCTCCCGCAAAAAAGTTATGCCGCGTACACACGGTCAGACTTTTCCACGGGCAAGCCTCCGTCGGAATTTTGACCGTATGTACGTGGCATTAGGAGCAAAATCGCTCCTCCGCCCCTGCTGCCCCCATGCTTCGGCATATATGCTCTTTTTTTAACTGTGGTGGTGAAATCACCTCCTACAGCGTTGGAGTCATGGCTTTATGTATCGTGGGAGCAAACGCTGTTGCTGTCAAGATAAATAAATCCGTGCTGCAACTGAATTGCGTACCTGCTAATTAAATGATGGTTAACATTAAAACAAAGTAACATTACAGTATAACAGTAAGACCTTACCATACCATATCTGCAAAGCAAATACCAAAAAAAAACCTAGTAAAAAATAAAACAATTTAACGCAACCTGTGCCTAAAATATATATATGCCGAAGCATGGGGGCATCCTCCCGCAAAAAAATTATGCCGCGTACACAAACGGTCTGACTTTTCCACGGGCAAGCCTCCGTCGGAATTTCGACCGTTTGTACGCGGCATAAAAGGTTACACGGTCAGAATTTTCCACGGCAAGCCTCCGTCGGAATTGTGACCGTATGTTCGCGGCATTAGGAGCAAAATCGCGCCTCCGCCCCTGCTGCCCCCATGCTTCGGCATATATGCTCTTTTTTTTAACTGGTGGTGAAATCACCTCCTACAGCACTGGAGTCACGGCTTTATGTATCGTGGGAGCAAACGCTGTTGCTGTCAAGATAAATAAATCTGCGCTGCACCTGAATGGCGCACCTGAAAACAAAAAATTACATACCTGAAAAGCAAGCATGATAAAACATTGCAGAATAGGATACAGTAAAAAAGAGCAGAACAATAGAGAGAAAATAGAGAGAGAGAGAGAGAAAACAATAAAACGACAACTATTTTTTATTTATTTTTTTATACTTTTTTTGTGTTTTTATTTTTTACACTTTTTATTGTAACTTTAACAACTGTAACGGTTTGGGTCTCTCAAAATGCGATGACATCTTGGGAGACCCTGTGTAAGAGTGTCCTGTTCTGTGCAATGCTGTACCCTATGCTAAAACTTCACTTTTGTGTGGTATCGTTCAAAACATTTACCAATGCAAAGACCAGGATTGTCAGGACAGAGTGGACAAAAATAACGGTGTCACGCCTAAATCCGCGCTTGCTACAGACACAACATCTTTTTTGGGGGCTCGTTGGGTAGGGGTACTCTCGAGGACATACGAAAAATGCCTCTCATGCAGCCAGCTTACTGCATTTGGTTGGGGATGGTGAGGTGCAGAACTGCCTGGTTACAGGAGGTCTGTGACTATCTCATCCTGGAATTTTAGGAAGGATAAAGTCCCGCCTGAAGCTCTGTATAGCACATGAGCGTTCAGCAAAGCCAATTGAAATAAGGATAGAGACACTTTTTTGTACCAGCGTCTCGCCTTACGGGCAATGTGATACGGCGCCAACAACTGGTCGTTGAGGTCCACCCCTCCCATATTTTGGTTATATTCGTGGACACAGAGGGGTTTCTCCACAACACCAGTCGCCGTACAAATTTGGACTGTCGTGTCTGCGTGAAGGGAGGTAAGAAGGAAAACATTCTTATTATCCCTCCACTTCACAGCGAGCAAATTATTACACTTCAAGCAGGCTCTCTCCCCCAGCCTAAGACGGGAATCTACAAGCCCCTGGGGAAAGCCCCGGCGATTAGGTCGCACGGTGCCACATGCTCCAATCTGATGATCAAACAAGTGACTAAACAGTGGCACGCTCGTGTAAAATTTGTCCAGAAAAAAGTGGTACCCCTTTCCGAATAAGGGTGACACCAAGTTCACACTATCTTGCCAGCGCTCCCTGTGTAATCTGGGCAGTTCTCCGGCTCTACATGACTATCTTTTCCCTCATAAACCATAAAGCTCCATACATAGCCTGTTGCCCTGTCACAGAACTTGACCCTGTATCTGGCATGCTTGCTGGGAAGGTACTGTTTGAAAGACAAGCGGCCAGAAAATTTATTCAGGGACTCATTAACGCAGGCAACTTGATCGGGAATAAACAAGGCTGCAAAACGTTCGTTGAAGTGGTTATGAGGTTTATGAGGGGCCGAATTTTGTAGAGCCGATCGTATTCAGGGTCTCCACGTGGATGACAAAGTTCATTGTCGTTGAAGTGCATGAACCACAAGATCTGCTCGTATCGTTTCCTGGACATGGAGGCAGAGAACACAGGCATATGGTCAATTGGGCGCGTGGACCAATAGACGCACATTGATGAGAATTTATGTGTGCCCATGTTGAGGGAAAGGCCCAGAAAGGTTTTAAATTCGGAAACCGTAATTGGTTTCCAATCTCTGGCAATGGAAGGCAACTGGGGATTAGTGGCGATGAATTGACCAGCATATAAATTACTCTGGTCCACAATAGATCTATAGAGATCTTCTGTGAAAAACAGCGAACAAAAATCAAGTGGCGTAAAATCAGCTGTTTCCACCTGAATACCGGGTTGGGCAGTGAATGGGGGAAGTACGGGTTCTGCAGAAGTGTTGAGCACCCAATCAAGATAGGTGAATTCTGCAGGAAGGGCACTATGGGCACGACGGGCCTGCCTTTGTCTTCTTCTTGGTGGCAGCGGGACACTACTTGTGCTTGCCACCTCGCCAGCTTGAACTGCACTTATGGGACCCGCCACGTCACCACGTGAACTGCAGTGCTGGATGTACTGCACTGCAGTTCACCAGCACTGCAGTTCACGTGGTGACCTGCAGTGCTGGATGTACGTCCAGGCTGTACTAGGCCGCAGGTGCTTGCCTGTTTACCAGAAGGAATAGCGGCGCTAGTACTACTCTGCTCCATAATACGAGAGCCTTGCGGTTCTTGCTCCTCAACAACATCAGAAGATCGGGATCGGGTACGCCTGACCTTAGCAGGGACCTGGCTGTCTTCTACGGGAATGTATTCTGAGCCTGAATCTGGCAGATACGTGACCTCCTCTTCACTATCTGTCATGCTCAAAATCTCGTAGGCCTCTTTACTAGTGTACCTTTGATTTGCCATTTTGGGCTCTAAATTTAGTGGTACACTAGTAAGATTCACAGGTAAAAAAAGCACCTGACTGTCAGCAAATGTATCAAACGCTACAAAAAAAACTGTTAGCGATCGCAGGGATCAGGCCTGTCTCTGCGAACGCTGCAGTTATGTGTGTTGTGTTTGGTAAGTGACAGTGATCGATCAATACTGCACTTGGGTGGGCTGGGCTGGGCGGAGGGGCTAAACGCAGGTGCTAGCAGGTATCTGGGCTGATCCCGCTAACACTGCGTTTTTGGGATCCCTAAACCGCTGGGGACGCTAGTATAGATCTGATCAGATACTATACCACTAAGGGAGGTGTATGCTTTGCGCGTGGGTGTATAGCGTTACTGGCACTAACCTAACGCTGCCTGGGGCGACACAGACCCTCTCTGACGCTAAAACCTAATTGATATCACCCGCCGGGCGATCAGGGGGTTAAACCTTTATTGGGTTATATACGGCGGGTGCCCTGATGCTATAAAAAGCAAACTAACCAACCAGCGTCACCCGTAACAATTATACGGTGATTGAAATGGATAACTAAAGGGTGGGACTTTAAATGAAGCATACTGTTAACTTGAAGGAACCAATCAATATAAACATAGTTTATTGATGCAAAAGGGGTATACATACACATGTAAAATAGTAACATTTAATAATAGTAGGTCGTAGTATAAGAGGCTAGACAGTACACGGTAATACACAATTGTCTCCACATATCCACATAACAGACCTTAGGCATGTAGACCAAATTTGCAGTGGTAACATATACACAGAGTAATAGTGTTGGATTGGTTCATTATAGTAGTAAAATACAGATATTGAAATAAAAACTGTGACGTAGCATCATCATATCGAAGCTCTACGCGTTTCGTGGTTTAAACCACTCGTCAGGAGCAGATGCACAGTATGGGGGTATCTATAATGAGATAGAGATGCCACAATGATATAATAGTATAAAAAAGATGTGAACTTGTAAAAACACAGAAGAAAGAGGGGGAACAAATAAGGTCCCAAGCACTCTCACCTGTCTGTATTATATGGGTACAATTGTAGAATAATATCGAAGGTAGTGGGCAACTATAGAGGGCATCATCCCCGGGAGCTGAGACGGTGGTGCCCATGGCACGGCAGTGCCAGCAGCCAGTGGTAGGAATGCAGGTATCTATGTCTCACCTTGTTATTATCTACAACACTTCCTTGGTTTTCACTGTATACTTTCCTGACTCATGGTCACTTTATCTTTTGTCTGCCTAGTCACTTGATACCTTCACTCCCTTCACCTGAATCTTTTTCCAGTTCACCAACTGGCCTACTAGCTTATGATTCATCTTTAATTCCACAGATACCACTGGGAATGCGTTTACTAATTGAATTATACTACCCAACATTTTTACCCCCGCTGACAACTGGTCCTTTGTCTCCTATTCCTACCACTGGCTGCTGGCACTGCCATGCCATGGGCACCACCGTCTCAGCTCCCGGGTATGATGCCCTCTATAGTTGCCCACTACCTTCGATATTATTCTACAATTGTACCCATATATATGATAGTACTTGGATGAGAGACATTGAGGAACCTACAATCTTGGTGATTCATAGGATTATTTTTCATTACTATTTATTGCTATTTATTTTTATCATTTTGGTTTTGAGTTTGTGAGCGCTGCACTTTTTATATAGGAAATTAGATGTGTATTTTATCCCCACAGAATGCCTGAAGGTGCTCCTTGGATTTTGGACATCTCTATGTAGATAGGTTGTTAAAAAGTCAGAATATCAAGATTGATACATTTTTAAAAATAGAGCGTATACACCATGGTTTGACTCTGTGACTTTCACGCAGACTAATATACACCTATTTTTTCACCAAAGAAGTGTAGCAGAATACATATTTTTGGGCTAAATCTATGAAGAAAGAATATTTATTTGCCAAGTTTTATAACAGTAAAGGGTGGTCGCTGCCACCGACCGGGTGAATTGGATTTGAGGTCTTTGCCACCGACCTGGGTTTGAGTTGGGTTGCTGCCACCGACCATGAGAACGTAGACTACCTTCTTGAGATGCGGCCCCTGTCAGGGGAGTCATCCATCCGGACGGTCACCAGAGGCCTCCACTGTCACCAGCCAATGCTGCGCTGGATCTCAGGGAATGTCACCTCTCTGGTCCCCCTCGCCCTAGATTCGGGTGTCCAATACCAGAGGACATCCTAGGAATCCTCCATCCCTTGCAGGACCCAGTCGAAGGTACTGGGCCCCAGGCCTCCAGAGAGTACCTCACCCCAGACTAAAGGTGTCAGGGGTGGAATCACAGCTCCGTCCCCGGGCCGAGGGTGCCCGGAGACCACCAGCACTCACACCCAGCCTGAAGGTAACTGGGCATGGACCCCGAGCGAAGATGTCTGCCCCTTTTATCCCCTCTCCCAGCATGCACAGCAGCTTCCCCGCCCCACTGTACCACTGCCGAGAGAGGACAAAAAGGAACAGACCCCCAATGGTGCACCACCTATAGGCCGCAGGGAACTGGACACCACTGATATCCTCCACTGGCATAAATTGGTCCATGAACCCTAACAATTGCTGCATCTGAGCCTGTTATCACTCAGATGCCTCCCCTAAATCAGTAGCAGGGCCGGTCCTAGATAGGGTGCACGGGGTGCAGTGCACCCAAGCGCCGCAGGGGGGGGGGCGCTGAAGTGTCAGAGTGCTCCCCTCCCGCCTCCTCTCCTTGTGTGCTTTTCTCTGACATGCCCGGTGTTCTGGCGGCGACAGGGGTGGACTGAGCATTCAGGTCAGCTTACTTGCCACTGTGGGGACAGCAGTTATTGCTTCTAATTACATACACTGTCCAGCGATGTATGTACAGTAGTTAGAAGCTCCGATCCTGGTGTGTGTCTTCCCCTTCCCCCGTAGTGTCCTGCACTCGCTGTGTGATCTCTGCTGCCTCACATCCCCCGCCCACTCCCATCAGCAGTGCCGTGTGCTGGGAGAATCGGGAGGCAGAGCACACTGCAGGAAGGTGAGCTGAGCTGTTCTGGGGGAAGTCTGGGGAGATAAGCTGCAAAGTTTCTGCTAGGAGGGTTTGTTTTGCAGTGAAGGGTCCTACTCCTAGGTGACAAGGAGAACTGGAAAAGACAGGAGGGGGGATGGAGATTAGAGCTAGCAGCAACCCCCAGAGCTGGCAGACATTTCCCAAACTGACATGCAGCCCTCTCTATATAAACAAACCCCAATTGCTCTGTCCAGCTAATGTGAACTTCATTTATGACCATCCTATTTAACCCTGTGTTATCCAAAATCAGTACAATCCAAAACTCACCACCTATCTAAACACTCTATAAATAAAATAATAGTCCATAGTCACTTTCCGCTGGCTGTATGCTTATATAAATGCAAACATTTCTGTACTGAGAATGTGCGCCCTTTACGCTTCCAGCAAGAATACCAACGAGAGCCAGAACAGTCCCCATGCATTCCCTACCTTCTCTTCACCCCTCCATATTCACCCCTCAGACACTGGCACTTAGACCACTTTCACACTGAGGCATTTTACAGGCGTTTTTGCACTAAAAATAGAGCCTGAAAAGCGCCTGTAAACTGCCTCTTCTGCAGCCCCAGTGTGAAAGCCGGAGTGTTTTCACACTGGGGCAGTGCATTTGCAGGACAGGAAAAAAGTCCTGCAAGCAGCATCTTTGGGATGGTTTAGGAGTGGTGAATACACCGCTCCCAAAACGCCCCTGCCATTGAAATCAATAAGGATGAGCTCCGGCGTGTTCGCATAGAACACGTGCAGAGCCCGCCAGGAAGTCGGCACCGCAATGCGCTAATCACAGACAGGGAGACATTTCCCAATGCTCGGCTGCAGAGATCGGGAAATGTCTCCCTGTCTGTGATTAGCGCAGCGCGGTGCCGACTTCCTGGCGGGCTCTGCACGTGTTCTATGTGAACATGCCAGAGCTCACCCTTAGAAATCAATAGCCAGCACTGCCTAAGCACCTGCAACGCGCTTCAGGAGCGGCGCTTTGCGGGCGGTTTTAACCCTTTTCCGGCCGCTAGCGGGGGTTAAAAGCGCCCCGCTAGTGGCCGAAAAGCGCAGCTAAAACTACGGTAAAGCACCGCTAAAACTAGCGAAGCTTTACCACTAAAGCGCCCAGCACCTCAGTCTGAAAGTGGCCTAAAAGAAATATCTCCCTAACTAAAAGACATCCCCCACAACTGCCTTCATACCATCTGCACTTCCCTCCTGCATGCAGTCATCCCCTCCTCACTCCTCTCCTCTATATACTGCCACTCTTCTCCTGTACATACTGCCCACTGTCATACCCTCCACACGCTTTTCCTGTTGTGAGGGGGTTAGCTCGGCAGCGGGTGTGTGTGACCCCCGGGATGGGCTCCCCACACAAAAACAGGCCCAGCAAACGGAGGTTGTGGTTTTCAAAATCAAAAAAAGGTGCGGTTTATTTTCTATTTACAGTGACAAAACACAGCAAAGCCAAAAGAAACATAAACAAAATAAATCCTGGTCAACTTGACCTCTGACTAAACATACAGGTTTCCTAACTAACAACTGGGATCAGCCTAGTGCTGTCCTAGTCCCTAAGTCCCTGGTTTTAAATGTCCAAGCAAATAGCCACACAGGCTTTGTCTCACCGCACAGGGGTTCACTCTCCCTAGACAGTCCACACAGGTCTGGGTCCAGGCATGAGCTAACATCTAATGAAGCTGGGAGTTCTTATAGAGGCCTAAATGAGCTGACAAGCTTCAGCTGGTCTCATCAACTCCCTGTCTGCACGACGCCCCACACTCTCCCTAGAGGTATGAGTCATCCATGAGCCCACTAGCCTTAGCTGGGCTTATACAACTCTCCACCTAGTTGTATAAGTCGGCGTAAAGCCTGAATCTGGGCGAAATATATCTACCCCCCTGGATGCAACCAGGTGACTTTACCTTCCTGCTGTCACATACCCCCCCCTCTTGTTTTAACCTCGGGGTTGGAACACCAGCAATCAGGCATTCATGTACTCGAGACAAAGCATCCACATTCCCCATTTGAACGCCAGGGCGATGCTTTACTGTGAAGTTGAATTCCTGGAGGGCCAGGAACCACCTATTCACTCTTCTATTTGTTTCCTTGTTTTGAGCCATCCACTTTAACGGAGCGTGATCCGTAACCATGTCAAAGTGCCTACCTAGCAGGTAGTACCGAAGGGAATCTAGAGCCCACTTCACCGCTAAACACTCCTTTTCAACGGTGGCGTAATTTACCTCATGGGACTTCAACTTCCTGCTGAGGTAAATGACTGGGTGCTCTTCCCCGTTCCAGACCTGGGACAATACTGCTCCTAACCCCACATCTGACGCATCACTTTGTACGACAAAGTCTTTAGAGAAGTCGGGTGAGTACAACACTGGCTGGCTACATAAGGCTTGTTTCAAGAACTGGAATGCTGCCTCAGCCTCGGGGGTCCATTTAATCATGACCGACCCTTTCCCCTTCGTTAGGTTGGTTAGGGGCACAGCCTTAGAAGCAAAGTGGGGAATGAATTGCCGATAATACCCAGCGATTCCCAGAAAGGCTCGTACCTGCTTCTTGCTGTTGGGACGTGGCCAACTCTGGATGGCCTCGACTTTGTTGAGTTGGGGTTTTATTACTCCCCTCCCAATGGTGTACCCAAGATATTTGGCCTCCTCCTGCCCAATGGTACACTTCTTGGGGTTAGCCGTAAACCCCGCTTCCCGAACAGAGTCCAGGACTGCTTGCACTTTTGGCAGATGTGTGGCCCAATCTGTGCTATGGATAATTACGTCATCCAGGTAAGCCGCAGCATACTTCCGATGGGGCCTCAGCATCTGGTCCATTTTCCGCTGGAATGTGGCCGGCGCATTCTGTAACCCGAACGGCATTCTCTTATATTGGAACGCCCCGTCTGGGGTTACAAATGCGGTTTTCTCTTTGGCCAATTTGGCCAGGGGGATTTGCCAATACCCTTTTGTGAGGTCAAGAGTCGTCATGTATCGGGCTGTTCCCAGCCGGTCGATTAACTCATCTATACGTGGCATGGGGTAGGTGTCAAATTTTGTAACTTTGTTCAACTGACGAAAATCGTTACAAAATCGCCAGCTCCCATCCGGTTTAGGCACCAACACAATGGGACTAGACCAATCACTTTGGGACTCCTCTATCACCCCTAAGTTCAGCATTTTCTGTACTTCCTCCCGTATTGCCTCCCGTCGGGCCTCTGGGATCCGATAGGGTTTTAACTTCACCCTTTCACCGGGCGGGGTAATGATGTCATGCTCTACCCCAGATGTTTGTCCCGGCAGCTCAGAGAATACCTCCTTGTTGCGAAGCACAAACTCCTTAACCTCCTGTTGTTGGGGTTGTGACAAGGTGGCTGCTATTCCAACCTCAGGAATCACGCAACCAGTTTGAGCTGGTGACCAAGTGTCTGCGACTAGGGACTCTCTATCCCTCCAGGCTTTCAACAGATTAACGTGATAGATCTGTTCGGGCTTTCGCCTTCCTGGTTGTCTGACCTTGTAATTCACTTCGCTCACTTTTTCCATTATCTCGTAGGGGCCTTGCCATTTGGCAAGGAATTTACTTTCAACCGTAGGGACAAGTACCAGTATCCTATCCCCCGGGGAAAAGGTACGGGTCTTGGCTCCACGGTTGTACACTCTCTGCTGTGCTAACTGCGCTTGGGCCAAATGTTCCTTCACGATGGGCATTACCTGTGCAATTCGGTCTTGCATCAGGGCGACATGCTCAATCACACTCCTGTGGGGAGAACTCTCACTTTCCCAAGTTTCCTTGGCAATATCCAACAGCCCTCTTGGGTGTCTCCCATACAGTAACTCAAAGGGGGAGAATCCCGTAGAGGATTGGGGCACCTCCCTAATAGCAAACATCAGATAAGGAAGTAGACAGTCCCAATCCTTTCCGTCTCTATCCACCACTTTCTTCAACATTTGTTTTAGGGTTTTGTTGAATCTTTCAACCAGCCCATCGGTTTGGGGGTGATACACAGATGTACGTAATTGCGTCACTTTGAACAATTTACACAGCTCCTTCATAACCCGGGACATAAAGGGTGTACCTTGGTCCGTAAGCAGTTCTTTACAAATACCCACCCGGCTAAACACAAGAGATAGCTCTTTGGCTATGGTTTTGGCCGAGGTATTTCGGAGAGGGATCGCTTCTGGATAATGGGTGGCATAGTCCATTATAACTAATATGTACTGGTGCCCCCTAGCGGACTTGATTATAGGACCTACCAAATCCATGGCGATCCTCTCAAACGGGACCTCAATGATGGGTAGAGGGACCAGCGGGCTACGGAAATGTGGCATCGGGGCCGACCTCTGACACACAGGGCAGGAGGAACAATAATTTTCTATGTCCTTCATCACCCCCGGCCAATAGAATCTCTGTAATACCCTCTCTCGGGTTTTCTCTGTCCCCAGATGACCTCCAAGAATGTGCCCATGGGCCAACTCCAACACCAACTTCCTGTAAGGTTTGGGCACCACAAGCTGCTCAACGGTTTCTTCTGCCCTTTTTGCCACCCGATACAGTAGGTCCTTCTCTACGCGGAAGTATGGGTAAGTGCAGGTATTATCTGGGTTCACTAACTCGCCATCTATTTTCACTACGTTTTCCCGTGCCTTTATTAGGGCGGGGTCTTTCAACTGTTCTGTGGCAAAGTTTTCCCTGTGAACCTCAAGATCAGAAAACTCCACAGACGGTAGGTTTTCGTCTGAGGAGGTGGGCTCCTCTCCAGTTTCTTGAGTCTCCCCTGCCAATACTGATAAGGGAAATTCCGGAGAGTCCTCACCACTCTCAGGGGAGTTCTGGCTATCACATTCCTGGTACATAGGAGCACCAGTGGGGGGCTCAGGATCATCCCACAGTTCCCAGAACTTCGGAAAATCCCTTCCCACAATGGCGTCATACGGTAACTGAGATACTAAGCCCACTGGATGAGAGAGGGTACCTTTGGGGGTCTCGAAACACACTGTAGTCACTGGATACTCTCGGGTGTCCCCATGCACACAAATAACAGCTACCTTGCTATTCCCAGAGACCTCTGTTTTAACTAACTCAGCCTTTATCAGGGTCACAAGGCTACCTGAATCCAGCAATACCACAACATTTCTACCATTAACACACATTTTGCATAAATGTTTCTCAGTTCCTCGAATGGCAGTGCATGCGACTGTCGCACACAGCGACTGACGTCTGCCCGTCAGAAAGTCACAATGCATGGGTTCCTCCACAACCGGGCAATTGGCTGCAATATGTCCCGCTTGCCGGCAGCGGTAGCAAACGATCCTTCTTGCCGCCTCTTGAGCCGCTGATTTCCCAGGCTGTTCTCGCCAAACTTGGGGTAGAG
This sequence comes from Rana muscosa, assembly GCA_029206835.1. Classification (NCBI taxonomy): domain Eukaryota; kingdom Metazoa; phylum Chordata; class Amphibia; order Anura; family Ranidae; genus Rana; species Rana muscosa. The sequence goes on along the minus strand of CM055123.1, from coordinate 4,473,863 downwards.
CTCCCACCCTCTCACTCTCTCCACCCTTACCCCTTGGAATCCTCTTATCCGCCCCTGGGGATGGTCTGGTCTTAGGGTGGAAAGTCCGAGTGTCTCTGGAAGAGGCCGTCAGGTTCTCTGTAGCCAAGTATTTCTCCACACGATCCACAAGACCATCGGCCGTCTCTGGGTCTCCATGGCTTACCCACTTTTGGATGGCAGTAGGAAGAGCTCTCAAAAACCGATCCATTACAACACGTTCCACAATCTTTGGTGCGGACAAAGTCTCTGGCTGTAGCCACTTTCTGCTCAGGTGAATGAGATCATACATTTGAGACCTGGGGGGTTTTCCAAGCTGGAAAGTCCAGTTATGCACACGCTGAGCCCGGACAGCCTGGGTGACACCCAGCCTTGCCAATATTTCAGCTTTTAGCATCACATAGTCTTTTGCTTGGTCAGGCTCTAGGTCATAGTAAGCCTTCTGCGATTCACCAGTTAACAGAGGAGCCACCAGTCCAGCCCACTGCTCCTCAGGCCACTTTTCTCTTTCAGCAGTCCTTTCAAATGTGGTCAAAAATACCTCTGGATCATCCTCTCCAGTCATTTTTGTCAATAAACGACTCACCCCAAAGGACGCGGTATTAGTGGGACGGCTTTCCTCACTGGTCTGCGGACGTTGCTGCATTACTGCTTCCATTTGTTGTAGTCTCTGCTCTTGCTTCTGTAACAGGTCTATGAAGCGGGCCTCAGATTGCTGCTGGGCTTGTTGCTGAGCTTCCAGACACTGTTGGTGAGCTTGCTGCTGGGCTGCAAGGCTCTGTTGATGAGCTTGCTGCTGGGCTGCGAAGTTCTGTTGTTGAGCTGCAAGGCTCTGTTGATGAGCTGCAAGGCTCTTTTGCAAACCTGCATTTGTCTGCTGTTGATTGGCATTTGCTAGAGCCAGCTGCTTCAGTATCTCCTCCATGCTGGCTTAAAAAAAAACTGCCACTGGTTCTCCACCAACTGTGAGGGGGTTAGCTCGGCAGCGGGTGTGTGTGACCCCCGGGATGGGCTCCCCACACAAAAACAGGCCCAGCAAACGGAGGTTGTGGTTTTCAAAATCAAAAAAAGGTGCGGTTTATTTTCTATTTACAGTGACAAAACACAGCAAAGCCAAAAGAAACATAAACAAAATAAATCCTGGTCAACTTGACCTCTGACTAAACATACAGGTTTCCTAACTAACAACTGGGATCAGCCTAGTGCTGTCCTAGTCCCTAAGTCCCTGGTTTTAAATGTCCAAGCAAATAGCCACACAGGCTTTGTCTCACCGCACAGGGGTTCACTCTCCCTAGACAGTCCACACAGGTCTGGGTCCAGGCATGAGCTAACATCTAATGAAGCTGGGAGTTCTTATAGAGGCCTAAATGAGCTGACAAGCTTCAGCTGGTCTCATCAACTCCCTGTCTGCACGACGCCCCACACTCTCCCTAGAGGTATGAGTCATCCATGAGCCCACTAGCCTTAGCTGGGCTTATACAACTCTCCACCTAGTTGTATAAGTCGGCGTAAAGCCTGAATCTGGGCGAAATATATCTACCCCCCTGGATGCAACCAGGTGACTTTACCTTCCTGCTGTCACACTGTATATACTGCCACTGTCATACCCTCCACACCTGTACATACTGCCACTGTCATACCCTCCAAACTGCTCTCCTGTACATACTGCCCACTGTCATACCCTCCACACTCCTCTCCTGTACATACTGCCCACTATCATACCCTCCACACTCCTCTCCTGTTTTTACTGCCCACTGTCATATCCTCCACACTCCTCTCCTGTACATACTGCCCACTATCATACCCTCCACACTCCTCTCCTGTTTTTACTGCCACTGTCATACCCTCCACACTCCTCTCCTGTACATACTACCCACTGTCATACTTTCCACACTCCTCTCCTGTACATACTACCCACTGTAATACTTTCCACACTCCTCTCCTGTACATAGTGCCCACTGTCATACCCTTCACACGCCTCTCCTGTATATACTGCCACTGTCAGACCCTCCACACTCCTCTCCTGTACATACTGCCCACTGTCATACCCTCCACACGCCTCTCATGTACATACTGCCCACTGTCATACCCTCCACACGCCTCTCCTGTGTATACTGCCACTGTCAGACCCTCCACACTCCTCTCCTGTACATACTGCCCACTGTCATACCCTCCACACGCCTCTCCTGTGTATACTGCCAATGCCATACCCTCCACATTCCTCTCCTGTATATACTGCCACTGTTATACCCTCCACACTCCTCTCCTGTACATACTGCCCTCTGTCATAGTGTGGAGGGTATGACAGTGGCCCAGTGGGCAGTATGTGCAGGAAAGGAGTGTGGGGGTATTACAGTTGGCAATATGTACAGGAGAGGAGTGTGGAGGGTATGACAGTGGGCAGTATGTACAGGAGAGGAGTGTGGAGGGTATGACATTGGGCAATATGTACAGGAGAGGAGTGTAGAGGGTATGGTGACAGCCATCTTTAAACCTTGGGGGCCATGATCTCCTATTGCCCTGGGGCTCCATGAGTTGTCAGTCTGCCCCTGGGCAGCGCTGTAACAAAGTCCCGTCTCCTAGATCGGCTCCTGTAATAGATGAAACACTAATCCAATGCAGTGAAATTCATTGTGATGTGTATCATAGGAGCAGCGAGCTGGTCTAGGAGGCAGGACTTTGTTACAGTGACCACCCGGCAGATTCAAATTTAAGCTCTGTGACAGCAAGAGATCGTTGCCCTTCTGTGTGATCCAGGGGCACTGGTAGGCTGCAATTGGTGAGCACTGGAAGGGCTGCATTTGGTGGGCACTGGCAGGCTGCATTTAGTGGGCACTAGCAGGCTGCATTTGGTGGGCACTGATAAGCTGCATTTGGTGGGCACTGATAAGCTGCATTTGGTGGGCACTTGCAGGCTGATAGGCTGCATTTGGTAGGCACTGGTAGGCTGCATTTGGTGGGTACTGATAAGCTGCATTTGGTGGGTACTGGCAGGCTGCAGTTGGTGGGAACTGGCAGGCTACAGTTGGTGGGAACTGGCAGGCTACAGTTGGTGGGCACTGGTAGGCTGCAATTGGTGGGCACTGATGAGGCTGCATTTGATGGGCACGGATGAGGCTGTATTTGGTGGGCACTGGTAGGCTGCATTTTATGGGCACTGATAAGGCTGCATTAGGTGGGAAATGGTAGGCTGCATTTGATGCGTTGGTCTCTTGTATTATTTTCACAGTCTCTGACCATCTCTTTTATCATGTCTGCAGTCTATGTCCATTTCTTGTATCATGTCTGCAGTCTCTGACCACCTTCTGTATTACGTCTGCAGTCTCTGACCATCTCCTGTACTATGATTGCTGTCTCTGACCATCTCTTGTATCATGTCTGCAGTCTCTGACCATCTTCTGTAGTGTGTCTGCAGTATGTCTGGGGGCTCTTTCTAACAGACTCTCTAACAGAAGCCCTCTCTGTGTCCATTAGTGAGACCCCCCTCCAGGTCCCATTAGAGTACTCTCTTTCTGTATTTTGTTTATTGTTAAGAGATTTTGGGAGGATCCCAGGGTAACAAAGACTCTTTAGGGGAACATTTCTGTGTTTGAGTCATTACCACAGAAACATTGTAAAGGGGAGGAGTTAGTAGGATGACCACGCCCATGTGGGGGCACCAGAAATATTTCTGCACCCAGGCGCCTGCGACCCTAGGATCGGCCCTGATCAGTAGTGTATTTAGGTTTTGTGCTGCCCTAGGCCTGACTAAACTTGTGCACCCCCCAATTTTAAATATGACCCACCCCTTCCTGTCAAGGCCACACCTCTTTCTAGTTAAGACCCACCCTGAAATTTTCGAGTGGGGACACTAGTTCTTAGGGCCTGGGGGGCATTGGATTCCCTTAATTTGCATAGATTTCCTCTCACTTCCTGCTTGGCTATGGGGCAGGAAGTGAAGAGAAATCTCTGCAATGGGACAGGGATGGTAAAAAATAAACTGACAGGGGCTATAACCCTCCCTTACTCTATCCAAAATGGGGGGGAAAAAAGTGTTGCCTATAGTTCTACTTTAAGCACAAATTTATGATAATTTTATGGACAGGACTAAGAAGACATAATCATGTTAATGGTGAAGCAGAAAACATATAGCACAGTGAGGAAGGTTTGTGATCCAGGATGATAGGACAGTCAAAATTAGAAGCAGCTTGCGTTACACTAACAGTGTAGCGCAAGCCGGCGGGGACTCTTTCCGTGCTGCCCCCCTGCAAAGTGCTGCCCTAGGCCTGGGCCTTGTTGGCCTAGGCCAGGATACAGTGTTGCCCTAAATGTAACCACCCGCTACATATATATATATATATATATATATATATATATATACACACACAGGATAACCTTTAGAAAAGGGGAGGAGTTGTGTATAGAAGGTAAAGGAGTGTGGCAAATTATTCATTAGAATGTCTTTTTTTTATCTTAATACATTCTAATTCCTTATCTAAGATTCTCCCCTGAGAAAAGGGGTTAAATCTTTTTGATACTACTGAAAGGGAGAGGTGCATCATAGTGTCCAAGGCTGATTGCTCATTATCCGAGAGATAATGGGATGAGTGACCCCAGCTTTATTTGGAGACACACTTACCTGTAATCGCTGTTTGACTTCCTTTGAGAAAAGGGGTCAAATCTTTCTGGTAAGTGCGGAGTGTTTTCACTTGGGAGTACTGGTTGGTGGATCCGTTTGGCACCTAAGGCACCATATTGCACAAGCAGCAATATTTATAGCAGCAAGCACTTTTATTGAACAGCAATCACTTTATTGAAGACCTTCTTTTGGATTTTACTGGACTATATGAACTATTTGTGTATTGTTTAAATTTTTCGTAAGAATGTCACCCAGCACGGTTTTGCCTTTTGCACATCATTTAATTTGGCACTTTATAGTTTTGGCACATTTATTTAACCACTAAACGACCGCCCACTGTAAATATACGTCGGCAGAATGGCACTGACAGGCAGAATCACGTATATGTACGTGATTGCCTTTGTATAGTTGGGGGGTCTGATCGGACCCCCCTTCTTTACAGTGAGCGGTCGTTTTACCTTCGGGAGCGATCCGGCATGAGGGGACGGCCGTTCGATTCCAGCCACCCCCTCTCGATCGCTCCCGGCGAATGAGAGCTTCCCCTGCCTGTGTGCTTGTTTACACAGGCTGGAGGAAGTGATGTCATCTCTCCTGCGGCGCTCACATATACCGAGCGCCGTACAGGAGAAGATGCAGGTTAGTGCACACAACACTACACTGACACCAGGACACATAGGTACATAAATCGCCCCCCAGGCCCCCCCAGATCACCCCCCAGATCACCCCCCAGCCCCCAGTCACAGTGTCACTGATTGCAGTGACCATTTATTTAGTGATCACTGCAATCAGTGACATTTGTGACTGTAAAAGTGTCAGTACATTTACTTTTAGGTCCAGTGTAGCCCCCTGACCCCCCCCTAATAAAGGTTTAACCCCCTGATCACCCCCCAGATAACCCTTTCACCCCCTAGTACCGCCGTCGCTAAGCGATCATTTTTCTGATCGATGTCTTAGCGTCGGTGATGCTGATCGGTAGCCAGTAATTTTTTTTAGGTTCGCCGCAGGTTTTTATAGCGTCGGGTACCCCCATATATTACCTAATAAAGGTTTAACCCCCTTGATCGCCCCCCAGGTAACCCTTTCACCCCCTATCACCACGGTCACTCAGCGATAATTTTTTTGATTGATGTTTTAGCGTCGGCGATGCTGATCGGTAGCCAGTAATTTTTTTTAGGTTCGCCGCAGGTTTTTATAGCGTCGGGTACCCCCATAAATTATCTAATAAAGGTTTAACCCCCTTGATCACCCCCCAGGTAACCCTTTCACCCCCTAGCACCGCCGTCACTAAGCAATCATTTTTCTGTTCGATGTCTTAGCGTCGGTGATGCTGATCGGTAGCCAGTAATTTTTTTTTAGGTTCGCCGTCAGGTTTTTATATAGCGTCAGGTACCCCCATATATTACCTAATAAAGGTTTTAACCCCTTAATTGCCCCTAGTTAACCCTTTCACCAGTGATCATCATATAAGTGTTACGGGTGACGCTGGTTAGTTAGTTTGCTTTTTATAGTGTCAGGGCACCCGCCGTATATAACCCAATAAAGGTTTAACCCCCTGATCGCCCGGCGGGTGATATCAATTAGGTTTTAGCGTCAGAGAGGGTCTGCGTCACACCCGAGGCAGCGTCAGGTTAGTGCCAGTAGCGCTAACACCCACGTGTGAAGCATACACCCCCCTTAGTGGTATAGTATCTGATCAGCTCAATATCTGATCAGATCTATACTAGCGTCCCCAGCAGTTTAGGGTTCCCAAAAACGCAGTGTTAGCGGGATCAGCCCAGATACATGCTAGCACCTGCGTTTTGCCCCTCCGTCCAGCCCAGGCCACCCAAGTGCAGTATCGATCGATCACTGTCACTTGCAAAACACAACACACATAACTGCAGCGTTCGCAGAGACAGGCCTGATCCCTGCGACTCCAGTGCTGTAGGAGGTGATTTCACCACCACAGTTAAAAAAAAAAAGCATATATGCCGAAGCATTGGGGCAGCAGGAGCGGAGGAGCGATTTTGCTCCTAATGCCGCGTACATACGGTCGAAATTCCGACGGAGGCTTGCCCGTGGAAAAGTCTGACCATGTGTACGCGGCATAACTTTTGCGAGAAGATGCCCCCATGCTTCGGCATATATAAATGGTGCATGTATGCCCATCATTAGAAGTGGGTGGATGAAGGGCGGTATTCTAATGGTGGGCATACCCACCGATCAATCTTTTTTTTTCGTTCAGCCAACAGGCTGCATGAAAAAAAAGATTACAATACATGTCCAACAAGGACCAGCAACGTACTGGTATGTTGCTGGACTTTGAATGTTTATACCAGAATGATGCCTGCGGGTTTAGGTATCATCTTGGTATCATTCTTTTCAGCCAGCGGCCGGCTTTCATGTAAAAGCAATCCTAGTGGCTCATTACCCTCAGGCCTGCTTTTACAAGCAGTGGGAGGGAATGTCCCCCCCCCGGATATAAAAAGCGCCATTGGGAAATTGGGAAAGCTTTTTATCACACCGATCTTGGTGTGGTCAGATGCTTTGAGGGCAGAGGAAAGATCTAGGGTCCAATAGACCCCAGTTTTTTCAAAAAAGAGTACCTGTCATTACCTATTGCTATCATAGGTGATATTTACATTCCCTGAGATAACAATAAAAGTGATAAAAAAAAAAAAAAAAGCACCCCTGTCCTGCCCTGCTCTTGCCCAATGGCGAACGCAAGCGTCGGTCTGGCGTCATATGTAAACAGCAATTGCACCATGCATGTGAGGTATCACCACGAAGGTCAGATCGAGGGCAGTAATTTTAGCAGTAGACCTCCTCTGTAAATCTAACGTGGTAACCTGTAAATGCTTTTAAAGGCTTTTAAAAATGTATGTAGTTTGTCGCCAATGCGCGTTTGTGCGAAATTTTAAAGCATGTCGTGTTTGGTATCTATGTACTCGGCCTAAGATAATCTTTTTTATTTCATCAAACATTTGGGCAATATAGTGTGTTTTAGTGCATTAAAATAAAAAAAAGTGTATTTTTTCCCCAAAAAATGCGTTTGAAAAATCGCTGCGCAAATACTGTGTAGAAAAAAAAAATGCAACACCCACCATTTTATTCTGTAGGGCCTTTGCTTTAAAAATATATATAATGTTTGGGGGTTCAACATAATTTTCTTGCAAAAAAAATATGTTTTCATGTAAACAAAAAGTGTCAAAAAGGGCTTTGTCTTCAAGTGGTTAGAAGAGTGGATGTAAGCTTCCTAATGCTGTGTATAAAATGCCAGAACAGTTCAAAACCCCCCCAAATGACCCCATTCTGGAAAGTAGACACCCCAAGCTATATACTGAGAGGCATGTCGAGTCCATGGAATATTTTATATGTTGACACAAGTTGCGGAAAAAATTAAAAAAAATAATTTTTTTTTTTTTTTTTTGCACAAAGTTGTCACTAAATGATATATTGCTCAAACATGCCATGGGCATATGTGGAATTACACACCAAAATACATTCTGTTGCTTCTCCTGAGTACGGGGATACCACATGTGTGAGACTTTTTGGGAGCCTAGCCGCGTACGGGACCCCAAAAACCAAGCACCACCTTCAGGCTTTCTAAGGGTGTCAATTTTTGATTTCACTTCTCACTGCCTATCACAGTTTCGGAGGCCATGGAATGCCCAGATGGCACAAAACCCCTCCCCCCAAATGACCCCATTTTGGAAAGTAGACACCCCAAGCTATTTGCTGAGAGGTATTGTGAGTATTTTGCAGATCTCGCTTTTTGTCACAAAGTTTTGAAAATTGAAAAAAAATAATAAAAAAAAAAAAAAGTTCTTTCTTCATTTTCAAAAACAAATGAGAGCTGTAAAATACTCACCATGCCTCTCAGCAAACAGCTTGGGGTGTCTACTTTCCAAAATGGGGTCATTTGGGGGGGTTTTGTGCTATTTTGGCATTTTATGGCCTTCAAAACTGTGATAGGTAGTGAGGAGTGAAATCAAAAATTTGCGCCCTTAGAAATCCTGAAGGCGGTGCTTGGTTTCCGGGGTCCCGTATGTGGCTAGGCTCCTAAAAAGTCCCACACATGTGGTATCCCCGTACTCAGGAGAAGCAGCAGAATGTATTTTGGGGTGCAATTCCACATATAACCATGGCATGTGTGAGCAATATATCATTTAGTGACAACTTTTTGTAATTTTTTTTTTTTTTGTCATTATTCAATCACTTGGGACAAAAAAAAATATTCAATGGGCTCAACAGGCCTCTCAGCAATTTCCTTGGGGTGTCTACTTTCTAAAATGGGGTCATTTGGGGGGGTTTTGTGCTATTTTGGCATTTTATGGCCTTCAAAACTGTGATAGGTAGTGAGGAGTGAAATCAAAAATTTGCGCCCTTAGAAATCCTGAAGGCGGTGCTTGGTTTCCGGGGTCCCGTACGTGGCTAGGCTCCTAAAAAGTCCCACACATGTGGTATCCCCGTACTCAGGAGAAGCAGCAGAATGTATTTTGGGGTGCAATTCCACATATAACCATGGCATGTGTGAGCAATATATCATTTAGTGACAACTTTTTGTAATTTTTTTTTTTGTCATTATTCAATCACTTGGGACAAAAAAAAAAAAAATCAATGGGCTCAACATGCCTCTCAGCAATTTCCTTGGGGTGTCTACTTTCTAAAATGGGGTCATTTGGGGGGTTTTGTACTGCCCTGCCATTTTAGCACCTCAAGAAATGAGATAGGCAGTCATAAATTTAAAGCTGTGTAAATTCCAGAAAATGTACCCTAGTTTGTAAACGCTATAACTTTTGCGCAAACCAATAAATATACGCTTATTGACATTTTTTTTTACTAAAGACATGTGGCTGAATACATTTTGGCCTAAATGTATGACTAAAATTGAGTTTATTCGATTTTTCTTATAACAAAAAGTAGAAAATATCATTTTTTTTCAAAATTTTCGGTCTTTTTCCGTTTATATCGCAAAAAAGAAAAATCGCAGAGGCAATCAAATACCATTAAAAGAAAGCTCTATTTGTGGGAAGAAAAGGACGCAAATTTCGTTTGGGTACAACATTGCATGTCCGCACAATTTACAGTTAAAGCAGCGCAGTGCAAAATTCTGAATTCACCTCTGGTCCTTTAGCTACCAAATGGCCCGGGGCTTAAGTGGTTAAGGAGCGCAATCTGAGTCCTTTTCTCTTTTTTCAACATATTTCAGCATTCTTAGCTGTAAGACACACATAAAGGATGTATATTTTGCACAGTGACCCATTACCATTATACATAACAATTACGATTTTGTTGAAGGTTTTATACGTATGTTAATCTCTCTACTCTCCAATCCAATTTCCCCCCTCCAATTACCTTTCCTTTCCTCCAACTTTTATGCAATGTACTACCAAAATTAAGCAACTTTTCAATGTGAGATATTTTGTTACTGCTATTGCTTATGTACATCCAAACTCTATAATATTAACTATTGACACAAAAAAGTTGGGTTAAAGTGTATGAAAAATCTTTGCTTTCATTTGGATAGATTAGGAAAAGGCTAACACCCCTTGCTAGTGTTTTTTCTGACATGCCAGGGAAATTTCCCTGCACTTCCTGTTCCAGAGACAGAGCAGGAAACGGAAAATTGAATTCAAATACTTACCGTAATTTTCCTTTCCTGACGAGCTCCATATCAGCACAGCTGGGTGAGGCTCCGCCCACCCCTACGTGATCAGGACTTAACTATAAATTTTTCACTCACCTCAGCGTTTCGTAACTATTACTACTTAACTGGGTGGGTTCTGTGCTGACATGGAGCTCGTCAGGAAAGGAAAATTACGGTAAGTATTTGAATTCAATTTTCCGTTTTCCTGATGGCTCCATGTCAGCACAGCTGGGAATTAACTAGCCAAAACAGGGGAGGGATAATGCTACACACACTCCAATTCTGACTAAAACGGTAACAGAAAACATAATGCCTCTGACAAACTCAATTGTCATGAATATGAATATTTTGGTGTCCACATAGTTGTATTGTGGATAGTTTGAGACACCCGGCCTGCTGTTACACTCAAGGTCTGGACCCTTCTAGTGAGAGTGCCGTGATTCTCCTGGCACAGCCAGCCCTACAACCTACAGGCCAAGGAGATGAGGTTATCAACCAAGAGATAATGATTTTACAGCTTCCAGCAAGATTAGTATGTGTTCCACCTGAAAAGGACAAACAGATGTACAGATCTCCTGATGGCAGGAGTCGCCTTTATTAAATATTTTAGCGCTTAGCCCACATCCGATGGGCTAACTTCTTGAGTACTCCCCAAAGGGAGTAGGAGGGAAACCTCTTGTGTGATATGAACTATGAAGGTCAGGTCAGGCACATATTAGAGCATTGGCATGAGCACCATCCTGCCTGGGAAGTATGCGAGTATGGGTTCTTTAAATCCAAGGACACCAATGCTGATGTAATTGCCACCAGTAAATTAGTTTCAGCGAGAAAGTACCACAGGGTGATTGAAGGCATCCGATGAAATAACATCCATCAGCATTGGTATATCTCATTGCTGAAACAAGTCTGAGGTTTCCACCAAATTGAATCTTGAAAAACTGTGTAATTAAGCGTTGGAAGCTTGCTGAATGCCGGTATAGACAGCGATAGCCAAAATGCATGCCTATAGCATGCTTGCGCATAGAATTAAGTCAAGCCATGCCTGTAGGCATTCGAAGCAGGCTTCTGAAGAGTTCAGCGTAAAATCTTGATCAGCGAATATACTGGGCCTATATGTCCCGTTCTACTATAGGCATGCATAGCGCTGACCTTTCTCGTTTCGTAAAACTGTTCAAATCTTCAACGAGCATTCGACATCCATTAGGCTCTGCCTCTCTCGACCCAGGCCATCAGCCTGAGCCTGTCAGATGCTGAATGAATGGGACTGGAGAAGATTTGATCTACCAGGCAGAGGGCGTCACTCCTTGACACTCATCAGGATGAGTAGCGGGTACCGAAACTGTCACCTTCCCTCGCCCCAGCTTTAGCTGGAAGCTGAGAATCAGAGGGAGCACCTGAAAAAAAAAAGGCATAAGCAGTCTTGGCGATCCATTCTGCAGTCAGCACCTCCTCTCCGAGAGCTTGCGGCTCCTGGGCCCTGGAATGGAACTTCAGCAACTTGGTGTCGACTGGGAATGTAAGCGGTCTACCTCTGGCAGACAAAACACCAAGCTCTGTTAGTTCTCGAAAGACTCGCAGTAGTCTGGATCATCCATTGTCGTCAGACTTGACCTGGACAAATAGATCGTCTGAAGATTCTTCCGACCAGGCACATAGGTCGCAGATTGTTGGGAGGATTGACTTGGGTGAATTCTAGAATTAGACAAAACTTCAGAAGTGAGAGACTGAGCCTTGTTTCCAGATGTAGGCCACAGTCGTTGTGCTGTCCAACTTTCCCAGGACAGGCTTACTCTGGATGAGATGACTGAAGGCTAAGAGCCTGAAAAGGCTGCCCTCAACTCCAAGATGGAGTCTTGGATCCTTGACAAAAGACCATTGGTTCTGAGCTCATTGTTCCTGAAGTAGGGCTCCCCTAAATTGGCTGGTATCTGCCTGTACCACAAGGTCGTCTGAGCTGCTGGGGCAAGGCGATTTCTATGGCTCAATCTGAGACGTGAAGGATGAAAGATCTCCAAATATGGCCCAAAATGCTTTCCTTAGGGGACCACGTGTCCATCCACAAGCCGTCCCTATGTTCACAGAGGAACCACATAGTGCCTCTAGGGCATGTATGGGCGGCACAATCCCAAAATAACAGAGAGCATCCTGACATGGAAGTTCTTATTGACTTCTTGGACTAAGCATTTGCTTCCTTGTCTTTCCTGGACTCCCATCCAGAAAAGCGCAGGAGCTACGCTCTCTGGTGTGAGCGTGAGCAATAACTCTTTAATTTTCGGTCTCTAACTCCGTAGACCTTCATCTTGAGGCAGGAAGCCAAACTGGCCACTATTTAATTTAGGCTTACCCTTAAGAAAAAAATGCAGTGACCGCGTTTATCCTTGAGGGTCGCACCTTCTGATGGTAAGGTCATGTGAATGGCCGATCCCACAAGGGACACATACTAACCAGCGGGGTGGTCCCAACCCCTGGACTTCTATTCGTTCCAAAGGGCATAACTTTGACATCCTGCTGTGACGATATCCTCCAATCTTGACGAACAAGCACTTGATCCATTCAACATCCAGCCGTCTTCTGGAGGTATTTAAAATACTTCCAAAGTTTCACCTCTATACACAGGCATTTCACCAACCTTAGCAATCTGGACACAGGTTGTCCTCTTTCTTCTGTTCAGAAGAGACTGGAGAGAATTGATTGGACCAAGAAGGCCCTGAAAGAAGGCTGGACATTGCCAAACAGACGGTCCCCATACGAGAAGAATCTAGTCATTCCTTTAGAGTGTCTTGACCATCTGCTTAATTGTGACAACTGGTTAGGTTTCGTCATCTTTATCTTAGGTTGCTTGAACTAGGTAACATCCTTGCCGTCTGTTTCTCTATGGAAGGATCTGAAGTGGATTGTTTGCTTAGGAAGGCTTGGAGAATTCACAGGGTGAGTGGAAACACTCTTTTAGAGCGTATTGACCACATGTTTCATGCGTGTGAACACCTGTTAGGCGCCGTCATCCATATCCTTGGTTGCTTGACAAAGCAGACTGTGTGCAGTCATGTCCATCCGGAAGTTTGGAAAATGGGCTGCTTCACCTGGTATGGACAGGCGGCTTCTTATTATCAGAGCAGATAACCCTTTCACAGGGTGAGCCGAAAACACCCTTTTAGAGTGTATTGGCAATTTGTTTATTGGGTGTAACACCTTTTAGGTGTTACCCTCCTCCCTGGCTGTTTAAGCCAGTGGGATACATACTGTCATGCTCATCCGGAAATTCGGAAAATGCGCAGCTTCCCCTGGTGTGGACAGGCAGCTTCTCATTGTCAGAGCAGATGAACCTTTTTACAGGGTGAACCGAAAACACCCCTTTAGAGTGTATTGGCAATTTGTTTATTGGGTGTAACACCTTTTAGGTGTCACCCTCCTCCCTGGCTGTTGAAGCCAGTGGGATACATACTGTCATGCCCATCCGTGTATTCCTCTTATAGAGCTTGAGGAGGGAGACTGCTCCTTCATGTTCATCCATGTCTTCTTATTGAAGGGCCTGAAGCATGTTCGTTCTGAGATTGGTAAACACTAATAGATAACCTCACCACAGGGCTTGTGCACCATTCAGCAAACCAACCCATTGCCCCGGATCACACTGGTGCGTTTTTGACATGCAACCTGACCAGTCAAATCGCATGAAAATAATATGCGGCAATTGCACCGCCCTAATCGGTGCAACGCTGCATCAGCGGCGCCACACCAACTTCAAAAAGGCAGTTTTGTACTACCTTGCGATTTTGGGTTGCGACCTATATTGACATCCGCACAGAGACTTGCACAGATGTCTCTAAAAATTGCGACTGGAACCGCGACTGACCAGCGGGAGGCAAAGCTGAATAGCACAGCCTCATTCCTGCAACCCTGGACTAGGGAAAAAAACGGTTAAATGCAGTAAATAGATTGCTTAGTAACAAACCCTGAGGGGTTAAACACAGCTAGAGGGAGGCAGAATCTTCCATCTACAGCCCTGTTAACCAGATGGAGGTTAATTTGGCTAGAATCTATTCCTGGAGGAATCAGGTTATGATGAAAATGTTTGTTTCAGAACATCAAACAAAAAGGTAGGAGTTTGTAACAAAATTACAACCATCTGCAGTGTACACAAACCAAGGGAATTGTAGACATCACAAACATGCTTCTCCATACTCTTTTTTCTTCCTTTTTTTTTTTTAAGGAAGACCAAAGATCACATAGAAAAATACAAGGATATCCCATCCAAAGGCCATGGCTGGATTCAGTAGACATCTTCAAGGTGGTTCCAATCTACCTTCTCAGCAAAATGCTGGTCTTTGGAGGGGTTTGGCATAATGGCATGACAGTAAGCAAACATGAGCAGCCTCCAACAGATTATATCCATGTGTGAACAGACAAAGTGTTACTTTGTGTATATGTTATGCAGAGTACTCCCTGTCCAGTAATGCAGCATACATTGGATACAAAGCATTTAGCTCACCCAACCTCCGTCATCCGACCGTCGACGTTGGTACAGCGCGGGTGCGCGTGCATAGGGGAGTACTCTGCCACAACCGCTGTCCATCTTGTTTGGACCAAGCGGACCCCATACACGGCTGTTAGCCATGAAAAAGCCGCCCCGAAGACCAGCAGCGGGGCTCCCTGGATTATGGTAATTTAGACTAGACACCAGGGACTTCGTCCAGCTTCATCCACACATATGGACGGTCCGTCAGCCATTTAGACCAGCTAGGTAGAGGAGCACACCTCCGTCCTGCACGTAGGAGGAAAAGAGAAGAACGCTGAGGCTGAGGAGAGTGAAAAATTTATAGTTAAGTCCTGATCACGTAGGGGTGGGCGGAGCCTCACCCAGCTGTGCTGACATGGAGCCGTCAGGAAAATAAGATGAGATTTCTCCTTAGCCAGGAGATATTCTAAGAAAAGAAAAAGAAAAAAAAAGTGTGATGCTCAGTTTTGCTGGAGGGAAAAGCAGACTTTAAACTTCATGAGAATTTTCCACATGAAATTCTGCCATACACAGGGCCGCTGTTAGAAATCATGGGGCCCAGTACAGCCTACTTGACAGGGCCCCCCCACCCGCCATCCCGCCACCGCAGTGCCCTGCCAATCATAAGTGGTCAAGAAATTCCCTGCTCCACAGCCACATGTATACAGGATCCATGTATATGTGTGGCTGTGGGTTGGGTAATGCATCAACTTATGATTGGCAGTGTACAGTGAGATGCTAACTGTTAGGTCTTGTTTACTTTTGTGTGTGTGTGTGGGGGGCAGTAAAATGTGCAGCTAAGACACAGTTTTACCATCCTCTAACCAATCCCCCTTAGGCTGCAAAGGCACTGCTTCTGTAGTATGGCTGCAGGGTGTTTTACACAACATCCCATCACTACTGCCGCACTATGGCAGTAGTGCCTTGGAAGCATAAGGGGGAGTGATTGGAGGATGGTAAAACTGTGGCTGAGCTGCACATTTTTACTGCCTCCCCCCCACCCAAATACAAAAGTAAACAAGACCTAACAGCATCTCACTGTGCTTATGTGATCATCATCATTATCATGATGATGATCACACAGTACAAAAGGTGTTGTGTGTCTCTCTGTAGGTATGGATTGGATGTGTCTCTGTACCTTCCAGAAAGCAGAATGTGTGAGCCTGCCCATGCATCAGGATCCTTGTGCTGCCTGCGCTCTTGGTCACTTCTCTCTACAATAATCTCCCGCTGCCCGGCTACAGCCCCGTCCTCTGCCCTCCTCAGTTACTGTGGGAGGAAAGGAGAATCACTCCGCCAGAGATCGGCTGTCATCAGCCGCCGCCAGCAGGAACTTTAAAAAAGTGCGGCGCCGGCTTTAGACGCCGGTACCCCCGAAATTAAAAAAATAGTCCCTCTCTGCTAATCACCTCCTGGGCCCCTCTGCTGCGCTGATGGAGCCCAGGTAAAATATATTTATGTTACAGTAAGCCTAGGAGCATTGTGAAATGCTTTCTCCTGGGCAAAGTGCTTTCACCATAGTTGAAGAATGAAGTTGCCCGGGCCCCCCTGCTGAGCCGGGCCCGGGACAGGAGGGCTGGTTGTACTGCCCTATCAGCGGCCCTGGCCATACATATTCCAATCACATTCACAATCTCTGTGCACACTTGTCAAAATGAAACACTGCATATAATTCACATAAGGATTACCAAGGGCACTTGCTGCTCTCTCTCTACTCTATTGATCCAAGTCCACAAATGTTAAAAATACCTAAATATATATCTATATACTGTATATCAGAAGAAGAGGGGGTGTAGCGGAGACATGATGCTGTATAGTTGAGTGAGCTAAACTGAGCTCTGGGACCTCCATTACTGAGCGGTATCTGAGGAATATAGCAAATAGACCAGCATGACTAGCGAGGAAATTAACACTGAGCCATAGACAGTGTTCAATGTGTAGCTGGATGCTATACATGATGCACCGCCTCCCTGCCTGACAGTCCATATCTGAACCTGGCTGCGAGTTGGCTGTGGGATAGTGCAGGAGCTGGTTGGGAGATTGCTGACATCTCTATCCTTATCCAAGTTGAAGCCAGACCTTGTCAGTGTAGCACCTAAACCATGGCATATTTGTTCAGCATCTAAGCAGGCGTTTTTGACAGCACACATGTGGACTACCTAATACAAACCTCCACCACTTCTGTATCACTGCTGTGTCCAAGTACAGTAGTACCTAGATTTTGGGAGGTATGTTAAGAGAACTGCCTACAGCTTCTGATCACAAAAAGTCTCTGCTCCTGTTTCTTCCTTCCCCCCTGCCCTCTTTTTCAATTCATATTGTTCATATTAGCTTAATAGTATCATCCTCTTCAGTTCTTTTTTAAACATGAGTGTACAGGTATACAAGTGCCCTGTATGTTTCTGTTAACTTGTACATGTTGATAGGGATATACTGTACATTGACATACTACACCATGTTGTGGAAAATTTTATTAATGTATGTTGTCAGATGTCCCCCAGTGTCGGTTTTGCTGTAATGCGCTCATGTGAGTGTATTCGCACATACAGACGTTAGTGGAAGACCATTGGCGCAAACACCTTCCCATGGACACAGAAGATTTGCTTGCTCCTTTTAGGGATGTTCATTTATGCCTCACCAAGGGCTGGCCACTTCTTGTCGACTGCATTAAATGACTCCGAGCAAACAGATCTGCGTTTATGCGAATTACTATAGCATAACTATACGGAAATTGTGATTATCTGATCCATGATTAAGTATGGTTGGCGTCCTTGGTAGCGGTGAGTTGGTTTGCACATGGCTTTGAACAAAGCCATGCTTTCTAGTGTTCTTTTGTCTCACAGAAAGCATGGCCCCTGTACCCAACCGTTTGCACACATCACTGCTAGCATTCTATTTGAATGTATACATGTCATGTATTGTATGTGTAGCGGGTATGTGCTTTCTATTCTTTTGAATCTGGTGGGGAAAACTGTGATGTATGGTTCCCTGGGGCCCACCAGGTGGCACTGTCGCTTTGGGCCCGGGGTTGAGTCATCATTGCGGTGGTGTACCTCTTTTGGTCTCTCTCAGCGGTTGTATGGTGGGGCGGGGAACCCGCCGTGCTTGCTGGGAGGGGGTATAAAGGGGGTGGCCATTTTTGGTGGCGGGAGTCGAGCCCTGGCACCTTCAGCCTGAGGGCGGTGGTTCGTGTCGGTCCCCTAGGCGGATCTAGGCCTAGAGGACGTTCGGAGGTCGTGTTCCATCCCAGGCACCTTTAGCCTGGGGTGAGGTACTCGGAATGGAGGTCTGGAGCTCAGTGCCCACCACTGAGTTCCGCGAGGGAAGGAGGTCCTAGGGAACTCAGGGAGTGGGTACCCGAATCCGGAAGGCGTAATGGACCGGTGGGAGCTACTTACTTGAAGACCGGGTGCAGCATATTGCCAGTGACAGGTGAGCCTCCCATCGGAGACCGCCTGGAAGGAAATTCCATCCTCGCTCGGAGACCGCACCCCACTTTCAGGAAGGAAAGTGGAGAGTTCATTGTGTCTGGGCCTACTCGCATCCACACCTTATTTTTTCTGTTCTGTTCTACAAGGGAGTCTAACTGATTGTATTCATTCAAGAAGAATAAAGAAGTGTTGGACTTTAATGGTGTGGGGCTCATTTTCTGGCGGACACTGTTCAAGGTAACTCTCAGTGGAGACTCTAGGTGCAGAACACTGACCCGAAGGTAAAGAAAGAACTTTGCTTACACACACAAACATCTGTGGTGAGGGCTTGGCGTGGTGACCCCGCACTCTCTCCTCTAAGGTACCCCTAGACAAGAGACAGACGAGCTGGTGAAAGAGGGGAGTGAGGAGGCCGCTACATATGTATTTGAATAACCCTGTTGGAAGGGATATTTTTATATGGACATTTGCTATGTAAAGAGGACATCATGTGATGACCACCCCCATGGAGGTCAGATGCTGTGTCCTCACTTCCTATGGAGGAGGTCACATTCTGTGATGACCCCTCCCATGGAGGTCACATGCTTTGGAGTTTTATAAAATAACCTTTTTGTGGGCGTCGACAGGCAGTTGATGCTGGTATGCCTTGATGATAAGACCAGTCTGGTGATGCTTCCTTCTTTGAATGAATCGGGTTCGAATGACAGTGAGTGAATCTTAGTTTAAGAAGCATTATTGCAATAAGATGAAGTGTGTGCTTATTTAGCACAAGGCAAAAATGGCTGTGTGCTCTGCAAACAACCAATTTTGCCACGACAGAATAGCGGCTCTGAAGGGACTAGATGGGGCCCCCTTTAGGCATCGGGTCGAGATGGAGGAGTATGGATGCACGATCCGATGCGTGGGGGCTCTGCTCTGTAAAAGAACATATTTTTCGTCTTTTTGAAATAATGCTGTAAGTTTGCAGTATGTGTGTGTGTGTGTGTGTATGTCTGTGAATCCGATCGTGTGTGTGTGTGTGTGATTTTGTTGGGAGAGAGATCGTATGGATGTCTTTGAATCCGGTCGTATGTGTGTGATTTTGTCATGGATCGTTTGTCTGTGTGTCTGTGGTATGAGAGATGCCTGTTGTGTGAGAGTGTAGCTGATGGTTAAAATGTTTGCTGCCATGTGCTTTGGTGGGAAGGGGCAGGCAGCATGGCCATCAGTTACAATTTGGTGGGTCTCTGTGTATCTTTTGACTACAAGTTTGATGCATATGGAGACTGTATATTGTATATGAAATGAAGGTATAGCTGTGGTATTTAGTGCAGCCTACACTGAGCAGTTTGTAAGTAGATGATTGTTTGGGTGCCATGTGGATTGGGGAAAGGGCTTGCCCACTGCTTACAAGGGAGAATGTTTTGTGTTGGAAGGGCTACGCCCTAAGGCATGATCTGATGTTATGAGAAAGCATAGAAGCAACATTGTGGTGAAAGGAATGTTGTTGTTTTTAATGTTGCGCATGTAACTAACGTTTTTGAATGTGCTGTTTAGTTGGCCAAAGGGTCTTAAAATGTTTGTAAGTGCTCATGTGGTGTCTCAGGGGTGTGGCTTTGTGGAGATGGCATGAGCCTTGTGGAGTGTAGCTGACTCAAGACACACATTTTTCAGTGGATTTTGATGGTCATTTAGAAAAGTTTTAATGTTTATCAGTGTTTGTGGAGATGTTTTGACTAGTAGTGAAGCGATGATGGTTTTGGCGGGAAAAAGTACATGCGTTAATGGCGCCATTCCTGGCTTTTGTTGTTGGCCATGTGGTTTGTCTGCCATCTTGAGGCGCAGTGTTTCCTTAGCCTGTGGGTATCCTATAAGAGAAGGTGCAGCCACCTTTCCTTTGGGTGCTATACCATGTGACCTTGCTGTGGCATTCTTGCTGGTTGAGTTTCGCAGACTTTGGGGCAGATTTCGATGTTTGGTGCGAATTGAGTAGTGTGGTATTTTCTGTGTTGGAATCTCGTGGAGACCATTTTTGTTTTCCTTTGTGTGTGGGAACCCATGTGGTCTTGCGTTTTTATATTTAAGTGTTCATTTGATGTCCCATGTTTGTCCGTTTTTGCTGGTAGGGAAGTTTGTGCTGATTTTGGCGAAATCAAAAACTGCATTGCATGCGTTAATGGCGCCATTTTGTTGTTGTGGCCTGGCTTGTCAGCCATCTTGAGAGGCGTTTACAGTTTGAGATAGGAAGTTCCAGGTTAGAGGTGAGTTGGGAGGAAATAACAAAGACGTTGACTGATCTCATCTTGTGATTTGCTGGATTTATACCTTTGCATGGGACTATTAATCCATCATTTAGTTCTATAATTCAGTATTGTGGTCTAATTTTTGGGGTTTTTTATTGCATCATCTGGGCATTCATCTGGACTTTTATCATTATATGTTTTCTAATCATTGGACAATATTTTTTGTTATCTAGTGGCTGGTGCCTTTGCTGAGTGTGCACTGCTTTTTGCACATCAGCCCCTGGATGCTATATTAACATTTGTTGATTGGCACAGTTTTCTTCTGTTCTATGCGTTTACAGTTTGACCTGTGCACTGCTGGGGAGAGTAGTGAGACACCAGGGTGACATACTGAGAGGCTCTTTTTGTTTAATGTTAAATTTGCTAGTTTAAATCATTTTTCTAAGCATCGCCTTTTGAGTTGAGTAGAGTGGTATCTTGATATAGCGCGGTCTTATCCCGAGGGGTCCCGACACGCTTGCGGACACATGCACATGCTGGGGCCCATTTATGGATGGGATCTGGTTGACCTACCAGCATGTCTTTGGAGTGTGGGAGAAAGCCAACGCAGACACAGGGAGAACATGCAAACACCATGCAGATGGTGTTAGGATGGGGATTTCTCTGTTTTCATGACTTCGCAGTATATGAGCCGCGGTTTTTGTATTGGATTTTGAAAACTCTACTTTACACTGAATTTTGATAGATTGTAAGACTAACTGAGTTTTTGTACACAGTGTGTGTGTTGTTTTTATGTTTAAATATTTGGGAGTTTCCCAGAAGGCAATTCATTGTTTTTGAAGCTTGTACTGTATAGCCATCTTTTGGCAGGAGTTTGTATTTGAGTCTCAACTTGTGGTTTGACTTCCAGGGGATGTTTGGGTCAGGGGGGATTCCCTGACCCAAAAAAGGGGGGTTTATTCCATAATTTCCTTGACAAAGGTTTTTTTTTAATTGTTGAAATATATATGTTTAGCCATGGATTTTTTGGTGTCTTAATAGACAAGGCGATGGGGCTAGGCTCCCCCCTCCCCCTCCCTCTTCCTGAACAATTGATATGTAAATAAACCATTTATTTTATTTTTTTAAGTAGCTGAGCATGTAACCGGAAGTTCTTTTCAGCATTTATGTTTTAGAAGAAACTTGGTGGGAGGAGTTTGGGGTTTTCTGAAAGGTTAAGCAATGAGATTTGTGTTTGGAAGGAAAATGGAAAGCATTTTGGCGTTTAAAAGTGTTTTATATTTTGTTCCAGTTTTGTGAAGTTTTGTACTGTAATACAGTTTTGGGTAGAGAGCAAACAGGGGGCATCACCATTATTGTTGTAACATCTAGATACAGAGAGAAGCCACATTGTTCTGCAGGTGGTAAACGGGCATATGTGTTCTGTGTGATTTAGTCTGGCGACGCAGTGTATGGGTGTATAGCGGAAAACGCTTGTGTATGCATACATTGTGAGGGGTAGAGGCCTAATTCGGGGGGTGAAAACACCTCGGTTAGGGTTTCTAGTTGGGGGACTGGACCAGATATAGTTAGGGTGACCAGACGTCCCCGGTTTCCAGGGACAGTCCCCGGATTGAGGACACGGTCCCCAGACCAAGTCTGTCCCCGGTTTTGTCCCCGGATTTGATTTGAACAGGGGCTGCAGTGATCCTGCATTTCTGGGTATGGGAGCCAATCATCGGGTCTGGGAGCCAATCATCGGCTCCGCGGACTCGATGTCCATCGGTACTCACTGATCGGCAGAACAGTGGTCTGGCTATGTAAACAAGGCAGATCGGCGTTCTGTCAGTATGGAAGACATTGATCCTGTGTTCCTGCAAAGCAGGTACAGGGATCTATGCCTTCCCTTAGTAAAAGCACCTCCCCCACAGTAAGAAAACACTTGTTAGGCACCCTTTGATTGCCCTAGATGTTATCCCCTTCCCAGCCAGTGTCATTAGTACAGTGACAGTGCATATTTTTAGCAATGATCACTGTATTAGTGTCACTGGTTCCCACAAAGTGTCACTTAGCCCTGGTTCACACTGGTGCGATTTGACATGTCAAATCGCATGTCAAATCGGCGAAATTTGCCGCAAATTGCGGCTAATGGATGCAGGACAGGCCAGTAGCTCAATTGCATACTGTGCAAGCTCTGGCCAGTGATCCATCCTCAAGACCCAGTAAGCCAGAGGATTTTCGGTGGGGAAGGTGTCCAAGTCTGACCTTGCCCCTAGGTATTCCTGCACCATGTATATCAGACACTGGCGATGGTTGCTGGAACCGATCATACCTTGGGGCTGCGGACTAAAGAATTGTCTGAACGCATCGGTCAGACGGCCACCTTCCCCACCGCTTCTTCTTTGACTGACCGAAGCCTCAGCAACTCGTTGTCCAGGACCAGGAGTTTGTAACCTCCCAGTCTCTGGAAACGCGTTGCACAGACCTTTCTGCAAGGCCTCCCGGAGTTGTCTCATCCTCTGCTCCCTCTGCGACGGTAAGATAAGGTCCGCAACCTTACCCTTGTACCGTGGATCAAGGAGAGTGACCAGCCAGTAACGGTCCCTCTCCTTGATCCGAAGAATACGAGGATCCTTCCGCAGACTTTGCAGGATCAGGGAGGCCATGCAGAGTAGGTTAGCTGAGGCATTCGGTCCGGAGTCCTCTGGGTCACTAAGGACGACATGATCCGCAGCCACCTCCTCCCAGCCACGTACCAGTCCACGGGTTTCTTGGGACTGTAAATCATCCCTAAAAGACTGCTGCTGATGATGCTGAGTGCCAGGCTCCCCCTCCATGCTGACACAATCCTCCTCCTCCTCCTCTTCCTGTGCGATGGGTGGGACAGAAGGAACACTGTCTGGGTAAAGGGGGCCTTGAGAGGCAAGGAAGTCCTCCTCTTCCTGCCTCTGTTCTGCCTCAAGTGCCCTGTCTATTATTCCATGCAGCGTATGTTCCAACAGGTGGACAAGAGGTACAGTGTCACTGATGCATGCACTGTCACTGCTCACCATCCTCGTGGCCTCCTCAAATGGTGCCAGGACAGTGCATGCATCCCTGATCATGCCCCACTGGCGTGGTGAAAAAAACCCGAGCTCCCCTGACCCTGTCCTGGTGCCGTAGTCGCACAGGTACTCATTGATGGCCCTCTGCTGCGTGTGCAGCCGCTGCAGCATGGCCAACGTTGAGTTCCACCTGGTGGGCATGTCACATATAAGGCGGTTCTTGGGCAGGTTCAACTCCTTTTGCAGTTCATCCAGGCGAGCACTGGCATTATAAGATCTGCGGAAATGCACACAGACTTTCCTGGCCTGCCTCAGGACATCCTGTAAGCCCGGGTACCTGCCCAAGAACCGCTGCACCACCAGGTTAAGGACGTGAGCCACACAGGGCACATGGGTCAGTTGTCCCTGTCGGAGGGCGGAGAGGAGGTTGGTGCCATTGTCACAAACCACCATTCCTGGCTTAAGCTGGCGTGGCGTCAACCACCTCTCGGCCTGCCCCTGCAGAGCAGACAGAACCTCTGCCCCAGTGTGGCTCCTGTCCCCCAAACACACCAGCGCAAGCACGGCATGGCATCTTTTTGCCTGCGTACTTGCGTAGCCCCTTGAACACCTACGGAGCACCGCTGGTTCCGAGGACAAAGCACAGGAAGAGGCCATGGAGGAAGAAGAAGAGGAGGGGGTGGAGGAGAGAGGTGTGTCACAACCAGTAGTAGCATTTTGAAGGCGTGGCGGCGGAACAACCTCCAACACTACTGCACCTTGTCCTGCATCCTTCCCAGCTGCCAAAAGAGTGACCCAATGGGCCGTGAAAGAAAGGTAACGTCCCTGTCCATGCCTGCTGGACCATGAGTCAGCGGTAATATGCACCTTACCGCTGACCGCCCTGTCCAGCGAGGCCAAGACATTGCCTTCCGCATGCCGGTAGAGAGCCGGAATCGCCTTCCGTGAGAAAAAGTGGCGTTTGGGAACCTGCCACTGAGGAACCGCACATTGCACAAACTCACGGAAGGGGGCCGAGTCTACCAACTGAAAAGGCAGCAGTTGAAGCGCTAGCAATTTAGCCAAGCTAGCATTCAACCGCTGGGCATGTGGATGGCTGGGAGTGAACTTCTTTCGACGGTCCAGCAGCTGGGGCAGGGAAATTTGCCTGCTAGAATCGGACGTCGGTGTACTGCTAGCAGAGTGCCCGCAAGTACTTGGCTGTGACACACCTAATTCTACACCTTCATTCCTCTCAGTGCAGGTTTCAGAGAGGACTGAAGGTATAGTGGGGTTGGAGATCCCAGCTGATGCGGTGCAAGGAGAGGTCCGCTTTGTTCTTTTGGTGTGGGTCTTTAAGGTAGGCTTGCCAACGAGCTGCATGGCAGGGCAACATATGTCTGGTCAAGCATGTGGTGCCCAAGCGGCTGATGTTTTGGCCACGCGATATAAGCTTGAGACATATGTTGCAAACAGCAGCTATGCGATCTGATGCACTCGACTCAAAAAAGGCCCACATCAAAGAACTTTTTGAATAACGGGCAGAGGCAGCGCCCTGCACAGGCGGAGCTCTGCGGTGTGATTCCATCGGTGTGCTGCCCTTACGCTGGCCCCCCGAGGGCATCCTGCCTCATTGGAGATGTGCCTCCTCCTCATCCTCTCTCCTATTAGGCACCCACGTGGAGTCAGTGACCTCATCATCCCCTCCCTCCTCATCAATGGAGCCAATCTGGCAGTATGCTGCAGCTGCTGGAACATGACTGCCAGATTGGTGTCCTTCTTGAGCATCCCCTCTCTCTGCTCTCACGCTACTGCCTTCCTCTAGCTGGGTATCATCATCAGACCCTTCGAAACGCTGGGCATCCTCCTGGAGCATGTACCCAACACTGTGCTCAAACAGTTCGGGGGACTCCTCAGGAGGACATGGTGGGTCTAGGGAAGGAGTGACTGATGATGACATTGATACCAGGGAAGAGGACGCTTTGGCAGCTGCTTTGCCAGTACCCTGAGCCCGGGTGAGAGAGGATGAGGAGGATGAGGAGGGCTTGGTCATCCACTCTACCAAGTCTTCGGCATGATGCGGCTCAAGACGTCCAGCTGCCGAAAAGAAGGACAAGCGTGTCCCATGGCCACGTGCTGATGGCGATGCACCGCGTCCACGACCAGCACTGTTGTCTCTAGACACAGAGCCTGCTTGCCCTCTTTTATTGGCTCCTGACTGTCTGCCTCTCCTTGTTTGCCTTCCAGACATTCTAATGGCTTGCAGGGAGATGGGAAAACCAGCAATAAGGCCTAGCTTCAGGAGTATATTTTGTAGGAAGCACACTACGCCCGCTGTAAGTGCTGCAAATGCCTGTTGGTGTAACACACTAGGAAAACACAGCAATACGGGCTAGCTTCAGGTGTATATTTTGCAGGAATCACACTACGCCTGCTTTAAGTGCTGCAAATGCCTGTTGGTGTAACACACTAGGAAAACACAGCAATACGGGCTAGCTTCAGGAGTATATTTTGCAGGAATCACACTACGCCTGCTGTAAGTGCTGCAAATGCCTGCTAGAGTAACACACTAGGAAAATACAGCAATAAGGCCTAGCTTCAGGAGTATATTTTGCAGGAATCACACTACGCCTGCTGTAAGTGCTGCAAATGCTCATTGGTGTAACACACCAGGAAAACACAGCAATACGGGCTAGCTTCAGGTGTATAATGTGCAGGAGGCACACTCCGCCCGCTGTAAGTGCTGCAAATGCCTGTTAGTGTAACACACCAGGAAAACACAGCAATAAGGGCTAGCTTCAGGTGTATACTGTGCAAGAGGCTTAGCAACAATGACACTGACACTGTCCCCTGCCTATCCTTCTCTCTAGGGATGAGCTCAGTGTTCGAGTCGAACATAAGTTCGACTCGATCATCGACTGTTCGACCGTTCGGCGAACATCGAACGATTTGGGCCGTTCGCGCCAAATTCGAGTGACGCAGACTGCCCACAATACACTGTGCCATCGCAGTGCAATCCCGGCGCTGTGATTGGCCAAGCATGCACTGTGACCCCGCATGCTTGGCCAATCACAGCGCTGGCAGCTAGGAGAGCCATAATTGGCCACAGGCAGGTTGCCTGTGGCCAATTATAGCTCAGGGGGTTTATCACACGCCCCACACTATAAAAGGCCGCCAGCGCGGCGGCCTTGTGTAGTGTGTTCCGGCGCAGGGAAAGAGTTACATAGGCAGGGACAGTGTCAGTGCTATTTGTACCTCAAACTTGTGTGTAGGGAGAGAGAAGGATAGGCAGGGAGAGTGTCAGTGTCATATTCTTTGCTAAACCTTGTGTGCAGGGAGAGAGAAGGATAGGCAGGGGACAGTGTCAGTGTCACATTCTTTGCTAAACCTTGTGTGCAGGGAGAGAGAAGGATAGGCAGGGAGAGTGTCAGTGTCATATACTTTGATAAACCTTGTGTGCAGGGAGAGAGAAGGATAGGCAGGGGACAGTGTCAGTGTCATATTCTTTGCTAAACCTTGTGTGCAGGGAGAGAGAAGGATAGGCAGGGAGAGTGTCAGTGTCATATACTTTGATAAACCTTGTGTGCACTGAGAGAGAAGGATAGGCAGGGGACAGTGTCAGTGTCATATTCTTTGCTAAACCTTGTGTGCAGGTAGAGAGAAGGATAGACAGGGAGAGTGTCAGTGTCATATACTTTGATAAACCTTGTGTGCAGGGAGAGAAAAGGATAGGCAGGGGACAGTGTCAGTGTCATTGTTGCTAAGCCTCCTGCACATTATACACCTGAAGTTAGCCCGTATTGCTGCTTTTTCCTGGTGTGTTGCACCAACAGGCATTTGCAGCACTTACAGCGGGCGGAGTGTGCCTCCTGATCATATTACACCTGAAGTTAGCCTGTATTGCTGCTTTTTCCTGGTGTGTTACACCAACAGGCATTTGCAGCACTTACAGCGGGCGGAGTGTGCCTCCTGATCATATTACACCTGAAGATAGCCTGTATTGCTGCTTTTTCCTGGTGTGTTACACCAACAGGCATTTGCAGCACTTACAGCGGGCGGAGTGTGCCTCCTGATCATATTACACCTGAAGTTAGCCTGTATTGCTGCTTTTTCCTGGTGTGTTACACCAACAGGCATTTGCAACACTTACAGCGGGCGAAGTGTGCCTCCTGATCATATTACACCTGAAGTTAGCCTGTATTGCTGCTTTTTCCTGGTGTGTTACACCAACAGGCATTTGCGGCACTTACAGCGGGCGGAGTGTGCCTCCTGATCATATTACACCTGAAGTTAGCCTGTATTGCTGCTTTTTCCTGGTGTGTTACACCAACAGGCATTTGCAGCACTTACAGCGGGCGGAGTGTGCCTCCTGATCATATTACACCTGAAGTTAGCCTGTATTGCTTCTTTTTCCTGGTGTGTTACACCAACAGGCATTTGCAGCACTTACAGCGGGCGGAGTGTGCCTCCTGATCATATTACACCTGAAGTTAGCCTGTATTGCTGCTTTTTCCTGGTGTGTTACACCAACAGGCATTTGCAGCACTTACAGCGGGCGGAGTGTGCCTCCTGATCATATTACACCTGAAGTTAGCCTGTATTGCTGCTTTTTCCTGGTGTGTTACACCAACAGGCATTTGCAGCACTTACAGCGGGCGGAGTGTGCCTCCTGATCATATTACACCTGAAGTTAGCCTGTATTGCTGCTTTTTCCTGGTGTGTTACACCAACAGGCATTTGCGGCACTTACAGCGGGCGGAGTGTGCCTCCTGATCATATGACACCTGAAGTTAGCCTGTATTGCTGCTTTTTCCTGGTGTGTTACACCAACAGGCATTTGCAGCACCTACAGCAGGCTTAGTGTGATTCCTGCAAAATATACTCCTGAAGCTAGGCCTTATTGCTGGTTTTCCCATTTCCCTGCAGGCCATTAGAATGCCTGGAAGGCAAACAAGGAGAGGCAGACAGTCAGGAGCCAATAAAAGAGGGCAAGCAGGCTCTGTGTCTAGAGACAACAGTGCTGGTCGTGGACGCGGTGCATCGCCATCAGCACGTGGCCATGGGACACGCTTGTCCTTCTTTTCGGCAGCTGGACGTGTTGAGCCGCATCATGCCGAAGACTTGGTAGAGTGGATGACCAAGCCCTCCTCATCCTCCTCATCCTCTCTCACCCAGTCTCAGGGTACTGGCAAAGCAGCTGCCAAAGCGTCCTCTTCCCTGGTATCAATGTCATCATCAGTCACTCCTTCCCTAGACCAACCATGTCCTCCTGAGGAGTCCCCCGAACTGTTTGAGCACAGTGTTGGGTACATGCTCCAGGAGGATGCCCAGCGTTTCGAAGGGTCTGATGATGATACCCAGCTAGAGGAAGGCAGTAGCGTGAGAGCAGAGAGAGGGGATGCTCAAGAAGGACACCAATCTGGCAGTCATGTTCCAGCAGCTGCAGCATACTGCCAGATTGGCTCCAGTGATGAGGAGGGAGGGGATGATGAGGTCACTGACTCCACGTGGGTGCCTAATAGGAGAGAGGAGGAGGAGGCACATCTCCAACGAGGCAGGATGCCCTCGGGGGGCCAGCGTAAGGGCAGCACACCGACGGAATCACACCGCAGAGCTCCGCGTGTGCAGGGCGCTGCCTCTGCCCGTTATTCTTGCTGTTTGCAACATATGTCTCAAGCGTATATCGCGTGGCCAAAACATCACCCGCTTGGGCACCACATGCTTGACCAGACATATGTTGACCTGCCATGCAGCTCGTTGGCAAGCCTACGTTAAAGACCCACACCAAAGAACAAAGCGGACCTCTCCTTGCACCGCATCAGCTGGGATCTCCAACCCCACTATACCTTCAGTCCTCTCTGAAACCTGCACTGAGAGGAATGAAGGTGTAGAATTAGGTGTGTCACAGCCAAGTACTTGCGGGCACTCTGCTAGCAGTACACTGACGTCTGATTCTAGCAGGCAAATTTCCCTGCCCCAGCTGCTGGACCGTCGAAAGAAGTTCACTCCCAGCCATCCACATGCCCAGCGGTTGAATGCTAGCTTGGCTAAATTGCTAGCGCTTCAACTGCTGCCTTTTCAGTTGGTAGACTCGGCCCCCTTCCATGAGTTTGTGCAATGTGCGGTTCCTCAGTGGCAGGTTTCCAAACGCC
This sequence comes from Rana muscosa, assembly GCA_029206835.1. NCBI lineage: Eukaryota > Metazoa > Chordata > Amphibia > Anura > Ranidae > Rana > Rana muscosa. The sequence continues at coordinate 4,444,299 of CM055123.1, read as the reverse complement.
ACTTTTTCTCACGGAAGGCGATTCCGGCTCTCTACCGGCATGTGGAAGGCAATGTCTTGGCCTCGCTGGACAGGGCGGTCAGCGGTAAGGTGCATATTACCGCTGACTCATGGTCCAGCAGGCATGGACAGGGACGTTACCTTTCTTTCACGGCCCATTGGGTCATTCTTTTGGCAGCTAGGAAGGATGCAGGACAAGGTGCAGTAGTGTTGGAGGTTGTTCCACCGCCTCGCCTCCAAAATGCTACTACTGGTTGTGACACACCTCTGTCCTCCACCCCCTCCTCTTCTTCTTCCTCCATGGCCTCTTCCTGTGCTTTGTCCTCGGAACCAGCGGTGCTCCGTAGGCGTTCAAGGGGCTACGCAAGTACGCAGGCAAAAAGATGCCATGCCGTGCTTGCGCTGGTGTGTTTGGGGGACAGGAGCCACACTGGGGCAGAGGTTCTGTCTGCTTTGCAGGGGCAGGCCGAGAGGTGGTTGACGCCACGCTAGCTTAAGCCAGGAATGGTAGTTTGCGACAATGGCACCAACCTCCTCTCCGCTCTCCGACAGGGACAACTGACCCATGTGCCCTGTGTGGCTCACGTCCTTAACATGGTGGTGCAGCGGTTCTTGGGCAGGTACCCAGGCTTACAGGATGTCCTGAGGCAGGCCAGGAAAGTCTGTGTGCATTTCCGCAGATCTTATAATGCCAGTGCTCACCTGGCTGAGCTGCAAAAGGAGTTGAACCTGCCCAAGAACCGCCTTATATGTGACATGCCCACCAGGTGGAACTCAACGTTGGCCATGCTGCAGCGGCTGCACACGCAGCAGAGGGCCATCAATGAGTTCCTGTGCGACTACAGCACCAGGACAGGGTCAGGGGAGCTCAGGTTTTTTTCACCACGCCAGTGGGGCATGATCAGGGATGCATGCACTGTCCTGGCACCATTTGAGGAGGCCACGAGGATGGTGAGCAGTGACAGTGCATGCATCAGTGACACTGTACCTCTTGTCCATCTGTTGGAACATACGCTGCGTGGAATAGGACTTCCTTGCCTCTCAAGGCCCCCTTTACCCAGACAGTGTTCCTTCTGTCCCACCCATCGCACAGGAAGAAGAGGAGGAGGAGGATTGTGTCAGCATGGAGGTGGAGCCTGGCACTCAGCATCATCAGCAGCAGTCTTTTAGGGATGATTTACAGTCCCAAGAAACCAGTGGACTTGTACGTGGCTGGGAGGAGGTGGCTGCGGATCATGTCGTCCTTAGTGACCCAGAGGACTCCGGACCGAATGCCTAAGCTAACCTACGCTGCATGGCCTCCCTGATCCTGCAAAGTCTGCGGAAGGATCCTCGTATTCTTCGGATCAAGGAGAGGGACCATTACTGGCTGGCCACTCTCCTTGATCCACGGTACAAGGGTAAGGTTGCGAACCTTATCTTACCGTCGCAGAGGGAGCAGAGGATGAGACAACTCCGGGAGGCCTTGCAGAAAGGTCTGTGCAACGCGTTCCCAGAGACTGGAAGGTTACAAACTCCTGGTCCTGGACAACGAGTTGCTGAGGCTTCGGTCAGTCAAAGAAGGAGCGGTGGGAAGGTGGCCGTCTGAACGATGCGTTCAGACAATTTTTTAGTCCGCAGCCCCAAGGTATGATCGGTTCCAGCAACCATCGCCAGCGTCTGATATACATGGTGCAGGAATACCTAGGGGCAAGGTCAGACTTGGACACCTTCCCCACCGAAAATCCTCTGGCTTACTGGGTCTTGAGGATGGATCACTGGCCAGAGCTTGCACAGTATGCAATTGAGCTACTGGCCTGTCCTGCATCCAGCGTTCTTTCAGAACGCACATTCAGTGCTGCTGGAGGATTTGTCACGGATCACAGGGTGCGCCTGTCCACCGACTCTGTTGATCGACTGACCTTCATAAAGATGAACCAGTCTTGGATCACCACCAGCTACCAAACACCTGAAGCTGATATAACAGACTAATTTATTTTCAAATGTCACATCCCTTCAAGACTGATGCTGATGCTGAGAGACTGTCCTGTTATGTTGACGGACTATCCTCCTCCTCCTCAATGATCCGATTGATGATGATAGCTTGGAAGAACATTTTTGTTTCTGGGTGCCGCCACCAGTGGCTAAGGCCCAATTTTTTAGCCCCTGTTTAACAAGGGCATGTAATTACAATTTTGTATGCAATGCTTTGCAGCATGGCTCATTCCTGCACTCCAACTAGAGTATCTGGGAGAGGCTGCAGTGTCGTGGCACCAGCACCAGTGGCTAAGGCCCAATTTTTCAGCCCATGTTTAACAGGGGCGTGTTATTACAATTTTTTATGCAATGCTTTGCAGCAGGGCTCATTCCTGCACTCCAACTGGAGTATCTGGGAGAGGTTGCAGTATCGTGGCACCAGCACCAGTGGCTAAGGCCCAATTTTTCAGCCCCTGTTTAACAGGGGCGTGTAATTACAATTTTTGATGCAATACTTTGCAACAGGGCTCATTGCTGTGCTCCAAGTACAGTATCTGTGAGGGGTTGCAGTGTTGTGGCACCAGTGCCTAAGGCCCAATTTTTCTGCCCCTGTTTAACAGGGGCATGTAATTACAATTCTTGATCTAATAATTCACAGCAGGGCCCATTCCTATGCCCACCAAGAGTAACTGTGAGGCCTTACAGTGTTGTGTCAACACCACCACCACCACCACCAAAGGCCCAATTTTTCAGCCCCTCTTCAACAGGGGCATGCAATTACAATTCTTGATCTAATAATTCACAGCAGGGTCCATTCCTGCGCCCACCAAGAGTAACTGTGAGGCCTTACAGTGTTGTGTCAACACCACCACCACCAAAGGCCCAATTTTTCAGCCCCTGTTCAACAGGGGCATGCAATTACAATTCTTGATCTAATAATTCACAGCAGGGCCCATTCATGCGCCCACCAAGAGTAACTGTGAGGGCTAACAGTGTTGTGGCAACACCAACATGTAAGGGGCAAATTTCAGCTGATTATATACGGCAGGCCCCTACTTTCAAACATCCAACTTACAAACGACTCCTCCTTGCAAACGGAAGGATACAACAGGAAGTGAGAGGAAATCTACCCCTAGGAAGGCAAATTCTCTCCTGTGAGAGTTAATATGGGAAAAAAAGTGTCTCCTCTCCACTGATGCTTTATCACCAATTCTTGTTTGAATAAAAACCCCAAATTTTCAAAAAACATTTGTCATTAGGACGGAAAGTGAGGTGAACTGTTCTGAACAGGTGCACACTGCACAGACAGCAAAACAAATGTTACAGGGGTGATAACCCTTCCCTATGTTTTCCACAAAGCTTAAAAATAGATTTTTTGGCTGGAGCTACACTTAAACAATGTACCTGTTCAAAATTACAAACAGATTCTTCATAAGAACAAACCTACAGTCCCTGTCTTGTATGCACCGCCTGTATACGGCTGTTCAGAGTATATAGGGCCTTTTTTATTTTGTGTGCGGGGTTCCCCTTAATATCCATACAAGACCCAAAGGGGCTGGTAATGGGCTGGGGTGGGGGGGGGGGGCTGTGATGGGGTAGCTATGCCATTTTTCTTAAAGATTTTCATCCATATTACCGGGACCAGACATTACATTAAAGCCGTAAGCAGTTTTAAATGGCTTTTTTTCCTTTAGAAATTTAATTTTGTGCAGGGACAGTTCTAAACACGGGAAACACGTGGCACTTCACAGGCATACTTTAGACACCCCCCAGGTATGATATTTAAAGGAATACTTGACTATTTTTTTTCACTTTATGCATCATTAAAATGACTGCTCCCGAAAAACGTCCGTTTTTAAAACTTTTTTTTGGATTGATACATGTCAACTGGTGCAGAACCCGGGTTCCCAAACCCTTTTTAGGACAATAACATGCATAATAGTCGTTATAATTAGCACTTTAGATTTCGAACGTTCGCATCCATTGTATTTAATAGGGTTCTAAAGTTCGTGCGAACTTTCGGTCCGTTCGCGGGTTCTGGTGCGAACCGAACCCGGGGGTGTTCGGCTCATCGCTACTTCTCTCTCCCTGCACACAAGGTTTATCAAAGAATATGACACTGACAATCTCCCTGCCTATCCTTCTCTCTCCCTGCACACAAGGTTTAGTAAAGATTATGACACTAACACTGTCCCCCTGCCTATCCTTCTCTCTCCCTGCACACAAGGTTTATCAAAGAATATGACACTGACACTCTCCCTGCCTATCCTTCTCTCTCCCTGCACACAAGGTTTAGCAAAGAATATGACACTGACACTGTCCCCTGCCTATCCTTCTCTCTCCCTGCACACAAGGTTTAGCAAAGAATATGACACTGACACTCTCCGTGCCTATCCTTCTCTCTCCCTGCACACAAGAATAGCACAAAGAATATCACACTGTCCCTGCCTATCCTTCTCTTTCCCTGCGCCGGAACACACTACACAAGGCCGCCACGCTGGCGGCCTTTTATAGTGTGGGGCGTGTGCTAAACCCCCTGAGCTATAATTGGCCACAGGCAACCTGCCTGTGGCCAATTATGGCTCTCCTAGCTGCCGGCGCTGTGATTGGCCAAGCATGCGGGGTCACAGTGCATGCTTGGCCAATCACAGCGCCGGGATTGCACTGCGATGGCGCAGTGTATTGTGGGCCGTTTGCGTCACTCAAATTTGGCGCAAACGGCCCAAATCGTTCGATGTTCGCTGAACGATCGAACAGCCGATGTTCGAGTCGAACGTATGTTCGACTTGAACACTGAGCTCATCCCTAGTCTCCACTGAGTTTTAGTACCCCAGTGATGACAGCGGTACATGCCATTTATGATGTTATTATGGGTATGAGGAGTTTTGACAAACTGGTGAAGACTCCAAACAGACACTTGTCAATGGAATCTAACGATGCATTTTTAAAGGGTAAAATTGGTTATAGTTTTAATAGCTCTGCCTCTTGTCGATTTGGGTATCTAGGTAGCCCACAAGTGTGTTTGAACTTTAGTTTGGTGTTTATGCGGATCTGCAGTTCATGCGTGATGGTGAAGCTGTCCCAGCATCTTATGTCGCGGGCGATCGCGAGGATCTGATGGCGCGAGAAATTAAGAATGGCAGGGACAGCTAGAAGGGAATTGTTCACCAACCCCGACCAGGTCTGGGCATGGTGTCCTGGATGTACAAGGTGGGGGGGCTCGAGCTTAGGATACGATTGAACAATTCTCATCCATTAAGGTTAGGATTCTTCATGTAACTGCTGGAGCCAGAGATGTAGCTAGTGAAGGTTGGCAGCCATTTTACGGGTCTGGGAATCTTTGGGGATCTAATTTTTTATTTTACAGCGGATCGTGGTTAAAGAAAGTGGGAATATATATACCAGGGATATGCAATTAGCGGACCTCCAGCTGTTGCCAAACTACAAGTCCCATGAGGCATAGCGAGACTCTGACAGCATCAAGCATAACACCCAGATGCAGAGGCATGATGGGACTTGTAGTTTGGCAACAGCTGGAGGTCCGCTAATTGTATATCCCTGATATATACTCATGTCGGTTTTATTTCTATTCTTTCTATGTCGTGACGAGGTGCTCCTGTTACCTGATTGGACGCGTGACCAGAGCTTCCTTGATGAGATGCCCCGAAGCCGGACCCACGTACAAGACACAGAGGATCACAGACAAATCGGCGATTACTACAGCTCACCATGTCGTGTCCTTCTTATAAGTCATGCTCCTGAAGAGCAGAATCTACATGTCAAGCCGTGTTTTTCATTTTTATGGACTGTAAGGACTGCAAGTTTCATCGATGGACATGGGGGTGCATATGACAAAAAAGGGAGGACTGTTGTGGATTTTTTTTTTAATGTATGTTGTCAGATGTCCCCCAGTGTCGGTTTTGCTGTAACGCGCTCATGTGAGTGTATTCGCACATACAGACGTTGGTGGAAGTCCATTGGCGCAAACACCTTCCCATGGACACAGCAGATTTGCTTGCTCCTTTTAGGGATGTTCATTTATGCCTCACCAAGGGACTGGCCACTTCTTGTCGACTGCATTAAATGACTCAGAGCAAACAGATCTGCGTTTATGGGAATTACTAGGCTTGTGCAATTCGTTTCGTAACAAATCGAAATTCGTCCGAATTTAGCAACTTTCGGACATTCGGAAGCATTCGAATTTCCGAACAAAGCAATTACGAATAAGACCGAATCCGAAATAAATTATACCGGAAATAGCGAATGCCCGAATGTCTTCGGCATAATTCGTTATGAAAAAGTTACGAATGTACGAATCCATACGAAGCACAATAACACTCACTCTGCTCTGCTCTCTGCTTCTCCCACACCGTGCTGAACTCCCTCTCAAAATGGTGTACAGGGGCGGAGGCTATAGCCGCATGTAAAAAACGAAAGTAAAATACGAGATTTTGAATCCATTCGAAGCACAATAACACTCTGCTCTGCTCTCTGCTTCTCCCTCACCGTGCTGAACCCTCTCAAAATGGTGTACAGGGGCGGAGGCTATAGCCGCATGTAAAAAACGAAAGTAAAATACGAGATTTCGAATCGTTACAAATAACCGCTATGTATTTAGAAAAGTACAAATCCATTCGAAGCACATTAGGCATAATAGGCAGCGTCGTCGTAAGAGAGACACAGAAAATTACGAATCAACGAACCCAAAAAAAGTTACGAAAGTAGGAGTTGTGTCCAGAATCAACGAAAAACAATGTACTCTACCGAAAGTACGAATTATAAATCAACTAAAAATTCAACGAAAAATGTCGCTTGCGAAAATACGAATTAGTCCGAACACGAAAAATCCCGTCTAGCAAAATTACGAATGATTACGAATCAACAGGACCGAAAAGAAACGAACCGAAACTAACCGAATTTTTCCGTTGTGCACAAGCCTAGGAATTACTATAGCATAACTATACGGAAATTGTGATTATCTGATCCATGATTAAGTATGGTTGGCGTCATTGGTAGCGTGAATTGGTTTGTACACGGCTTTGTATAAAGCCATGCTTTCTAGTGTTCTTTTGTCTCACAAAAAGCATGGCCCCTGTACCCAACCGTTTGCACACATCACTGCTAGCATTCTATTTGAATATATACATGTCTGTGATTGGTTCTTTTGAAAGAATACAAAATGTCTGATTGGCTGTTTTGTGAAGCCACCACCTTCTTTTGTTATTCATGTTGACACTATAAATAAAGGGAGCTGGCTATCCTAGAGAGAACTCTGCTCTGGGATGCCTTGATAATGAGACCTGGCTGGTGATGCTTCCTTCTTTGAATGAATGGGACGAATGAATGGTCAGTGAATCTCAGGTTAAGAAGTATTATTGCAATAAGACGAAGTGTGCTTATTTAGCACAAGGCAAAGATGGCTGCGTGCTCTGCGAACAACCAATTTTGCCACGACAACCAGAGCAGTGGCACTGTCTGACCCTTCCCCTTCTTTTGTATTCACACAGGCGAATACCCTCCTCCATGGTTGACAGCAGCACACTTTAACAACTTAAATACCAGGCACTTACATCCCCTTCCTGCCCAGGCCAATTTTCAGCTTTCAGCACTGTCAGACTTTGAATGACAACTGTGCTGTCATGCTACACTGTACCCAAACAATTTTTATCATTTTTTTCCCACAAATAGAGCTTTCTTTTGGTGGTATTTGATCACTGCTGGGGTTTTCATTTTTTGCGCAATAAATAAAAAAAGACCGAAAATGTTGAATTCTTTGTTCCTGTTATAAAATGTTGTAAATAAGTACGTTTTCTCCTTCACTGACGGGCACTGATGAAGCTGCACTGAGGGGCAATGATGGGCACTGGTGAGGTGGCACCAATGAGGTGGCACTGATGATGGGCACTGATAGGCTGCACTGATGGGCGGCACTGATGGGCACTGATACGTGGCACTGGTATGCAGCACTGATGGGCATTGATAGGTGGTACTGAAGGGCACTCATAGGCGGCACTGATGGGCACTGATAGGCGGCACTTATGGGCACTGAAATGCTGCACTGATGGGTAATTATGGGTGGCACTGATAGGTGGCACAGATGGGCACTGATAGGTGGCACTGATGGACACTAATAGGCGGCACTGCTGGGCCTCACTGATGAGGAGACATCTGGCAGGCATTAGTAGTGGGCACTGACTGGCACCATTTGTGGGCACTGATTGGTATTATTTGGGCACTGTGTGATATCTCTGGTGGCCATGGGGGGCATACCTGGTCATCCATGTGTATTGGGCATTCCTGGTGCTCCTGGTGGCATCCCTGGTGGTCATGTATGGGCATTCGTGGGGGAGCTGTGCTGATAAACAATCAGTGCAGCCCCCCCCTGTCAGGACAGCTGCCGATAAACGGCTCTTCCTGTTTACACTGTGATCAGCTGTGATTGGACACGACTTATCACGTGGTAAAGAGACTCCATCAGAGGCTCTTTACCGAGATCTGTGTAGCAGTGTGTCAGACTGACACACCGCACCGCCGATCACCACGCTGCATGCCCCCACGGGCGCACACCAGCAGTTATCCTGCTGGATGTCATATAACACCCAGTCAGCATAACTGAACCATCGCCCGGCCGTCATTTTGCTATAGGCCTGGCGAGAAGTGGTTAAAGTGATTGTAAACCCACAAAAAAATAGCATTATGAAATACTCACCTTAGATAGAAGCCCCTCGCAGCGGTCCCAGTACACAGCTCCGGCCGGCGACAACACTCCCGGAGTTACTTCCGGGTATCACGGGCTCCAGCGATGTGATTAACAAATACAAAAATTCCGCGCTGCCTAGTGGTGTAGCAGCTCACACGACCAGTTGAAAGTGGTAAAGAACAAACGAGCCAAAAATGTGTAGCGCTAAATCAAATAAGAACTGCACTCTGAACAAGTGCAGTGTATAATGCCCCATACACACGATCGTTTTTCTTGCCATTTTTTTTCTTGCCGTTTTTCACGTCGTTTTTTTTCATGTTTCCTCTCAAGCCTGTCTTGCGTACACACGATCATTTAAAAAAACGATCAAGCAAAGCGCAGTGACGTACAACACGTACGACGCCACTATAAAGGGGAAGTTCCGTTCGAATGGCGCCACCCTTCATGTTAGTAAAGTTTGTTGAGCGACGATTCGCTCTTTTCAGTCTCGTGCTTTTCAGTCCGTGACTGCGTGACGAATGTGCTATCTCCATTACGAACGCTAGTTTTACCAGAACGAGCGCTCCTGTCTCATACTTGATTCTGAGCATGCGCGTTTTTTTTCACGTCGTTAAAGCATACACACTATCGTTTTTCACGTCGTTAAAAAAAACGACATGAAAAACGACGTGAAAAAAGAGAGCATGTTCGAAATTTTTAATGGCCGTTTTTCACGTCGTTAAAAATGCTCTGGAGCCTACACACGATCATTTTTAATGGCCATTTTTTTTAATGCCATTTTTAACGGCATGAAAAACAATCGTGTGTATGGGGCATAACAGTGATGTGTGATTAAAGCGATCAACAAAACATCTAATAACAGATATATAATAACGTTCATGTAATCCACCGTGATAAAAGTTATTCCGTGATAGAAAATGGTTCAAATAATCCTCAATGATATGGACTATATAGCATGAAAAAAATCACCAAAAAAATTAAGTCATTAATAATGTTAAAATAAATTGAATGCTTAATAAAAAAACTGATGAATGATAATCAAAGTGATAGTGCTCCCAATAAACTTGACGTGAAGTGACCACCACCAATCGGTTGTAGAAAAGGCTTACCAGAAAGAGTGGACCCCAAAAACATACGTTCAGAGGGTCAACCAGGCATTGGCAAGCAACTGTAGACAGCGAATCCTCAGCAGCAATTCAAACGGAAACATCAAGCTACAATCCAAGATGGAAAAAGGTTGTCGCTCCTATCCGAATGTGCGATGAAGCTTACGGACAGTGCCCAATTAGGGCCAGGCAGTGTTACCAGATGAATTGCGATAAAGTAAAAGAGAAGAAAAGGCACATAGTGTAATACTGTATATAAAGGTACTTTAATGTAGGTAGGAACACTTACATTTAGAAGAGTATAACAGCGCTTATCAAATGATCAAAATGGCAACAGTAGAATCCTGCTGGATGTCATATAACACCCAGTCAGCATAACTGAACCATCGCCCGGCCGTCATTTTGCTATAGGCCTGGCGAGAAGTGGTTAAAGTGGTTGTAAACCCACAAAAAAAAAAAAAATAGCATGCTAGCTCATTATGAAATACTCACCTTAGATAGAAGCCCCCCGCAGCGGTCCCAGTACACAGCTCCGGCCGGCGACAACACTCCCGGAGTTACTTCCGGGTATCACGGGCTCCAGCGATGTGATTGGCCGGAGCCTCGATGATGTCACTCCCGCGCATGCGCGCCGGAGATAGCCGGTAACGGCATACTAACCGATGACGTTGGCACATGCTGATACAGGGGATATCTCCTAAACTGTGCAGGTTTAGGAGATATCTGGGGTAGCTACAGGAAAGCCTTATTATAAGCTTACCTGTAGTCAAAAGTAGATTGTCAGGTCTCGTACACACGGCCGAGATTCTCGTCGAAAAAAACATGTCGTTTTTTTCGACGAGATTCTTGGACAAGAAACTTGTCCCGGCCGAGTGTACAGACGCTCGATTCAAAGAACCCGCGGTTCTTTGAATGGAGCGTACGCGGTGACGTCATTGACTATGACGAGCATGCGCTCGTCACATTCGATGCCGTCGCCGCCATCTTGGTATACCCTACGTATGCCTAGGAAGCTACCGCGCATGCGTCAAATTCAATTCGAACATGCGCGGGCTTCCGGGAGGACAGGTAAGTGTACACACACTCACTTTTCTCGTCGAGAAACATGCCAACGAGAATCTTGACGAGAAAATAGAGAGCAGGATCTCTATTTTCTCGTCGAGATGCTTGTCGCTTTTCTTGACGAGAAACCATACACACGAACGAATTTCTCAGCAAAAAATCTCTGCCAGCAAGTTTCTTGCTGGTTTCTGCAGAGAAACTCGTTCGTGTGTACGAGGCTTAAGGGTTTACAACCACTTTAAAAGCGATTTTTTTAAGGTCTAGTACAGGGCTACCCGCTCATTATTCTTTGGATATTTTTTTTTTTATATAATGAAACACATACATTGATCAATTTTGCTCGTTTCTTTTACTGTCTTTAGAGAAAGCACTGGTGAGTAGTGATGAGCCGAACACCCTCGGGTTCGGTTCGCACCAGAACCCGCGAACGGACCGAAAGTTTGCACGAACTTTAGAACCCTATTAAATACAATGGATGCGAACGTTCGAAATCTAAAGTGCTAATTATAACGACTATTATGCATGTTATTGTCCTAAAAAGGGTTTGGGAACCCGGGTTCTGCACCAGGGGACATGTATCAATCCCAAAAATTTTTTAAAACGGCCGTTTTTCGGGAGCAGTCATTTTAATGATGCATGAAGTGAAAAAAAAAAAGTCAAACATTCCTTTAAATATCGTACCTGGGGGGTGTCTAAAGTATGCCTGTGAAGTGCCACGTGTTTCCCGTGTTTAGAACTGTCCCTGCACAAAATTAAATTTCTAAAGGAAAAAAAGCCATTTAAAACTGCTTGCGGCTTTAATGTAATGTCTGGTCCCGGTAATATGGATGAAAATCTTTAAGAAAAATGGCATAGCTACCCCATCACAGCCCTCCCCCCCTACCCCAGCCCATTACCAGCCCCTTTGGGTCTTGTATGGATATTAAGGGGAACCCCGCACACAAAATAAAAAAGGCCCTATATACTCTGAACAGCCGTATACAGGCGGTGCATGCAAGACAGGGACTGTAGGTTTGTTCTTATGTAGAATCTGTTTGTAATTTTGAACAGGTACATTGTTTAAGTGTAGCTCCAGCCAAAAAATCTATTTTTAAGCTTTGTGGAAAACATAGGGAAAGGTTATCACCCCTGTAACATTTGTTTTGCTGTCTGTGCAGTGTGCACCTGTTCAGAACAGTTCACCTCACTTTCCGTCCTAATGACAAATGTTTTTTGAAAATTTGGGGTTTTTATTGAAACAAGAATTGGTGATAAAGCATCAGTGGAGAGGAGACACTTTTTTTCCCATATTAACTCTTACAGGAGAGAATTTGCCTTCCTAGGGGTAGATTTCCTCTCACTTCCTGTTGTAGCCTTCCGTTTGCAAGGAGTCGTCGTTTGTAAGTTGGATGTTTGAAAGTAGGGTCCTGCCGTATATACTCAGCTGAAATTTGCCCCTTACATGTTGGTGTTGCCACAACACTGTGAGCCCTCACAGTTACTCTTGGTGGGCGCATGGAATGAGCCCTGCTGTGAATTATTAGATCAAGAATTGTAATTACATGCCCCTGTTAAACAGGGGCAGAAAAATTGGGCCTTAGGCACTGGTGCCACAACACTGCAACCCCTCACAGATACTGTACTTGGAGCACAGCAATGAGCCCTGTTGCAAAGTATTGCATCAAAAATTTTAATTACACGCCCCTGTTAAACAGGGGCTGAAAAATTGGGCCTTAGCCACTGGTGCTGGTGCCACGACACTGCAACCTCTCACAGATACTCTAGTTGGAGTGCAGGAATTAGCCCTGCTGCAAAGCATTGCATAAAATTTTTTAATAACACACCCCTGTTAAACAGGGGCTGAAAAATTGGGCCTTAGCCACTGGTGGCGGCACCTAGAAACAAAAATGTTCTTCCAAGCTATCATCATCAATTGGATCATTGAGGAGGAGGAGGATAGTCAGTCAACATAACAGGACAGTCTCTCAGCATCAGCATCAGTCTTGAAGGGATGTGACATTTGAAAATAAATTAGTCTGTTATATCAGCTTCAGGTGTTTGGTAGCTGGTGGTGATCCAAGACTGGTTCATCTTTATGAAGGTCAGTCGATCAACCGAGTCGGTGGACAGGCGCACCCTGTGATCTGTGACAAATCCTCCAGCAGCACTGAATGTGCGTTCTGAAAGAACGCTGGATGCAGGACAGGCCAGTAGCTCAATTGCATACTGTGCAAGCTCTGGTCAGTGATCCATCCTCAAGACCCAGTAAGCCAGAGGATTTTCGGTGGGGAAGGTGTCCAAGTCTGACCTTGCCCCTAGGTATTCCTGCACCATGTATATCAGACGCTGGCGATGGTTGCTGGAACCGATCATACCTTGGGGCTGCGGACTAAAGAATTGTCTGAACGCATCGGTCAGACGGCCACCTTCCCCACCGCTCCTTCTTTGACTGACCGAAGCCTCAGCAACTCGTTGTCCAGGACCAGGAGTTTGTAACCTCCCAGTCTCTGGGAACGCGTTGCACAGGCCTTTTTGCAAGGCCTCCCGGAGTTGTCTCATCCTCTGCTCCCTCTGCGACGGTAAGAAAAGGTCCGCAACCTTACCCTTGTACCGTGGATCAAGGAGAGTAGCCAGCCAGTAATGGTCCCTCTCCTTGATTCGAAGAATACGAGGATCCTTCCGCAGACTTTGCAGGATCAGGGAGGCCATGTGGCGTAGGTTAGCTGAGGTATTCGGTCCAGAGTCCTCTGGGTCACTAAGGACGACATGATCCGCAGCCACCTCCTCCCAGCCACGTACAAGTCCACTGGTTTCTTGGGACTGTAAATCATCCCTAAAAGACTGCTGCTGATAATGCTGAGTGCCAGGCTCCACCTCCATGCTGACACAATCCTCCTTCTTCTCCTGTGCGATGGGTGGGACAGTAGGAACACTGTCTGGGTAAAGGGGGCCTTGAGAGGCAAGGAAGTCCTCCTCTTCCTGCCTCTGTTCTGCCTCAAGTGCCCTGTCCATTATTCCACGCAGCGTATGTTCCAACAGGTGGACAAGAGGTACAGTGTCACTGATGCATGCACTGTCACTGCTCACCATCCTCGTGGCCTCCTCAAATGGTGCCAGGACAGTGCATGCATCCCTGATCATGCCCCACTGGCGTGGTGAAAAAAAACCCGAGCTCCCCTGACCCTGTCCTGGTGCCGTAGTTGCACAGGTACTCATTGATGGCCCTCTGCTGCGTGTGCAGCCGCTGCAGCATGGCCAACGTTGAGTTCCACCTGGTGGGCATGTCACATATAAGGCGGTTCTTGGGCAGGTTCAACTCCTTTTGCAGCTCAGCCAGGCGAGCACTGGCATTATAAGATCTGCGGAAATGCACACAGACTTTCCTGGCCTGCCTCAGGACATCCTATAAGCCCGGGTACCTGCCAAAGAACCGCTGCACCACCAGGTTAAGGACGTGAGCCACACAGGGCACATGGGTCAGTTGTCCCTGTCGGAGGGCGGAGAGGAGGTTGGTGCCATTGCCGCAAACCACCATTCCTGGCTTAAGCTGGCGTGGCGTCAACCACCTCTCGGCCTGCCCCTGCAGAGCAGACAGAACCTCTGCCCCAGTGTGGCTCCTGTCCCCCAAACACACCAGCGCAAGCACGGCATGGCATCTTTTTGCCTGCGTACTTGCGTAGCCCCTTGAACGCCTACGGAGCACCGCTGGTTCCGAGGACAAAGCACAGGAAGAGGCCATGGAGGAAGAAGAGGAGGGGGTGGAGGAGAGAGGTGTGTCACAACTAGTAGTAGCATTTTGGAGGCGTGGCGGCGGAACAACCTCCAACACTACTGCACCTTGTCCTGCATCCTTCCCAGCTGCCAAAAGAGTGACCCAATGGGCCGTGAAAGAAAGGTAACGTCCCTGTCCATGCCTGCTGGACCATGAGTCAGCGGTAATATGCACCTTACCGCTGACCGCCCTGTCCAGCGAAGCCAAGACATTGCCTTCCACATGCCGGTAGAGAGCCGGAATCGCCTTCCGTGAGAAAAAGTGGCGTTTGGGAACCTGCCACTGAGGAACCGCACATTGCATAAACTCACGGAAGGGGGCCGAGTCTACCAACTGAAAAGGCAGCAGTTGAAGCGCTAGCAATTTAGTCAAGCTAGCATTCAACCGCTGGGCATGTGGATGGCTGGGAGTGAACTTCTTTTGACGGTCCAGCAGCTGGGGCAGGGAAATTTGCCTGCTAGAATCGGACGTCGGTGTACTGCTAGCAGAGTGCCCGCAAGTACTTGGCTGTGACACACCTAATTCTACACCTTCATTCCTCTCAGTGCAGGTTTCAGAGAGGACTGAAGGTATAGTGGGGTTGGAGATCCCAGCTAATGCGGTGCAAGGAGAGGTCCGCTTTGTTCTTTGGTATGGGTCTTTAAGGTAGGCTTGCCAACGAGCTGCATGGCAGGTCAACATATGTATGGTCAAGCATGTGGTGGCCAAGCGGGTGATGTTTTGGCCACGCGATATACGCTTGAGACATATGTTGCAAACAGCAGCTGTGCGATCTGATGCACTCGACTCAAAAAAGGCCAACACCAAAGAACTTTTTGAATAATGGCCAGAGGCAGCGCCCTGCACAGGCGGAGCTCTGCGGTGTGATTCCGTCGGTGTGCTGCCCTTACGCTGGCCCCCCGAGGGCATCCTGCCTCGTTGGAGATGTCCCTTCTCCTCATCCTCCTCCTCCTCCTCCTCTCTCCTATTAGGCACCCACGTGGAGTCAGTGACCTCATCATCCCCTCCCTCCTCATCACTGGAGCCAATCTGGCAGTATGCTGCAGCTGCTGGAACATGACTGCCAGATTGGTGTCCTTCTTGAGCATCCCCTCTCTCTGCTCTCACAATACTGCCTTCCTCTAGCTGGGTATCATCATCAGACCCTTCGAAATGCTGGGCATCCTCCTGGAGCATGTACCCAACACTGTGCTCAAACAGTTCGGGGGACTCCTCAGGAGGACATGGTTGGTCTAGGGAAGGAGTGACTGATGATGACGACATTGATACCAGGGAAGAGGACGCTTTGGCAGCTTCTTTGCCAGTACCCTGAGCCTGGGTGAGAGAGGATGAGGAGGATGAGGAGGGCTTGGTCATCCACTCTACCAAGTCTTCGGCATGATGCGGCTCAACACGTCCAGCTGCCGAAAAGAAGGACAAGCGTGTCCCATGGCCACGTGCTGATGGCGATGCACCGCGTCCACGACCAGCACTGTTGTCTCTAGACACAGAGCCTGCTTGCCCTCTTTTATTGGCTCCTGACTGTCTGCCTCTCCTTGTTTGCCTTCCAGACATTCTAATGGCCTGCAGGGAAATGGGAAAACCAGCAATAAGGCCTAGCTTCAGGAGTATATTTTGCAGGAATCACACTACACCTGCTGTAGGTGCTGCAAATGCCTGTTGGTGTAACACACCAGGAAAACGCAGCAATACAGGCTAACTTCAGGTGTATAATGTGCAGGAAATAGTAAAGGAGTACACTCGAAAGGAGTGTGGTTTACCTCAGGTGGGACTTTTATTTTGGGTGACTTGTTAAACCTAGTTAGAGAGTATGAAGACCAAAAGGTTCTTTCTAAAAAATAATTTTTATTGAAAAAATATATATATAAATCTCTAAATGTAAGAGACTGTTGTTTCCAAAAAAAAAATGGCCACATCGAGAATAATCAAACACGAAGCAATGGTGAAACAGCGCAAATACAGTACATTACATGAAAATAATACACAAATTGCAAAGAACAGGACCCCGGTCTGTCTCAAGGAGAGACACGGACCCGACGTTTCGAGGCTAATGGTTGGGGTAGAACCTCTTCTTCAGGGGTAGGGTGCTGTATTGCAAACATATACTGGTATCTGTAGAGAAAGGGAGGAATGAGAGGAGAAGAGGGAGGGAAAAATAAAAATAAAACAAAGAGTAAAGACACATCCCATACTCCATATACATCATGCATGGGTAAATATATAAGTACAGGGGGTAAAGCAGTCAAGGAGTAATGTAAATAATACTAACCATGAATGCATATGCATGCACGAATTGTAGCAATTGGAACAACAGAAAACTCCTTAAAAACAAAAAGTGTCCACCCGGCTCACAAAGAAGACATGCAGGGCTGTATCTTCGCCTTGTGGACACCTCCACGAAAGAAGGGGGGGGACGGCAACCAATACCCGTCCACCGGGGTGCAAAATCCAATCAATGCTGGTTCACAGAGGGCGCAATAAGGAGGAAGGGCCCATACCCCACTAGTGACGATTCTGCACGGAATGCAAAAAAGTGAACACCAGTAGCCCTCTCCCAGGAGTTAGATGCCTGACCTAAAATAAAATAAAAAAGACGTAATAGCTTTAATGGGCATATGTCTCAAGATAATTAAAGCTTAGCAGCACCAGGGGCATATCCACATGAAATTGGAAATAAAAAATGAAAAATAAGTGACATACCTTGGATCAAAAAGAAAAGATCTCCTAGGGGCCGCACTCGGAAAATAGCTAAGGAAGGACCAATAGTATAGTATAGTAAAATTTTACCCTAAAAGAGCGAAAAGACACCGAACTAGTATCTATTTTTTTGCTCTCTGAAAAAACTTTTAGAAAAGAAATCACTCAATCATTGGCACATACATTTTTTTTGAGATCTACCTTAAAAATAAAATTAATCCCTATGGACTCAGAGTCCAAATTTTTCCGACTATGGAAAATACTGATCCTCCCTTTAAAGAGGCATGGGAATCCAACTTATTGAGATGCTCAGCGGGCATGATGTCCCTCCTAATAGAGGAATATCAGAGAACGATTAAGGGCATTGGGAATTGGAACTACTCTATGTACAACTGACACCCTTCCATAATCATGATTCCTTTAAACAAATGGATGAGGAATTAAATGAACACCTCAAACAGTTCAACAGGGACATCCTGGTCAAAAAGGAGAAAAAACTCCTCAGAGATCAGGGTGCCTTTGCGGAACATAAGGCCTTCAATTGGAAAAATACACAGAATAGAGCAAAACCTTACTTCAAACCCAGGTCCCATAATCAGGATCAGGGACTTTCGGATGCCTCTTCCGCCTCGTCGGTCTCATCCCTGAGACCAACAAGGACAAAGAGAACTGCTAAAACCAATCGTAAATCCAACGAGAGTGAGGGCTCAAATGAGAAATCAACCAAAAAACATATTATTGAGGCACGAGGTGCACATCACAAACAGGCTGGCTCGCGCGGGGCACGTGAAAACTCCACATCCAACACTAACCCAGGAGGTATCTCCTCAAGTCAAGATGTGAATTCATTACTTTTTCCTAGAACGATGCCAGCCAGTGGTTCCCTGACCCCCATGAACACTGGACAGAATACAGGCCTTATCCAAGGAATTCAGAACAATGACTCCTCATGAACCCAAGACGGGGTAAGCTCAAAATTAGGTCATACTATACCTGACCAACAAACTATGGCTGACTTAAATGTTATTAATTTATCTTCGTATGTTTTATCTAAATGCGAGTTGCATGTACTGTCTAAGGGTCTCAGCTTCTGTCCTAATCAGGACTTTAACAAATTTGACGCTATCAAAGACCTCCAATTATTTGCACGTAAACTAATTTTGAAACAAATGTATTCCAAGGAAGTTCCTCTTCAACCGGAATTTGAATCCCTGGAATTGAAAGCATTAGATGCCCTAGTCAGCCTGTTGGAGGAAAAGGAGACCCCGGATCTAATTGATCAAATAGATCTTGACAAATTGCTTGGCAGGTTTGACCAAACTGAGCTTCCCCCCCAGTAACCTTTCGAAAAAAATCAGACAAATTTCCGGCACTAAAAAATAACTTGAATGTGCTGGCTTTCGTGAAATTGGTGGGGAGTGATATCTGTAAACTTAAAGGATCACATCCTAAAAGAGATAACCTGTCAAAATCAGAAAGACAAGCCTTGAAAGCACTGAGAGACAATCCCAATATTACAATTAAGCCCTCCGACAAGGGGGGCAACATTGTAATTATGGATAATACATCCTATCTCGATATGTGCGGGAAAATCTTATCCAACAGTTCATGGTATGGGAAAATCAGTAGAAACAAAATCGACCGTTTCAATCAGGATGTCATGGATATGCATTAATGTCTGTCTGCCATCTTACCTTTCCTCCTCATGTGCTCATCTTAGAGGCCAGAACCCTTTCACCTGGCTTCCTTTATAATCTCCTCCCAGCCTGACTCCACCCCAGGCCCTATCACAGAACACTATATTAACCTGTGCACTGCAAGCCTGCTTTGCTGATCAACGTGTTTGTTAGGCATTGTGTGTTTGGGTTCCTGCCTGCCGTGTGCTACGTCTGTCTCTCTGTTACATATTTGGCTTGTCCCCGACTATCCCTGTCTGCTCGTGACCCTTGACCTTTGGCTCGTTCTTTCGTTATCCTTGTCTGCTTGTTGCCCTTGACCTTCAGCTTGTTATTCGTTTCTCTCATATCTTGTGCTGCTGCTTCCCCTCTTTTCCCCTTATCCTACGGGGCGTGAGCTAGGAGACTCCAGGGGCCGCGACCTGGACCCAGCCTGCAGCATAACATCCTCACCACTAGAGGCTCTGGAGAAGACCTGCTGGGTCTTAGACTCCGCGCCCTGGGGAATCTTGGCTCTAGCTTCCATTAGGATCCCGGTTGTGCTCCTCTGGTCCCGCTTTCCACAACCACCCATATTCCTATCCGCAGAAGTCAGCCATAGGGTTCACTACCTTGCGGTGCACTCCTGTCCCCCTACGATGTGCATCTGTCACCTGGCCACAGGTGACCTTGACCGTTTGATCAGCCATGAACCCGGCTGACATCCCGCTCCCCGCGGATGATCCATTGCAGGGCATAGTTCGCAGACTTGAAACCCAGGAATCAAATCAGACTCAGGTGATGCGATTCCTCCAGGATCTGGCTTCTCGATTCGAGCAGCTTCAGGCCTCCTTGGGAACCCCGAATCCGCAACCTCAAGTACAACCAGCGACTGTACCTATCGCACCAGTCGCAGCCACACACTCACTAAAATTGCCAGCTCCGTTCCGTTTCTCTGTGGACTCCCAGGCCTGCAGAGGGTTTCTCAGCCAATGCACAATTCATTTTGAGCTTCAGCCTCAAAACTTCCTGTCTGACCGGGCTAAGGTAGCCTATATCATTTCCCTCCTCTCCAGTGAAGCTTTAGCCTGGGCTGCCCCCCTGTGGGAGAGGAATGATCCGGTGGTTTCCAGCCTGTCCGATTTCTTGAAGCTCTTTCGTAATATCTTTGAAGAGCCGGCTCAGGCTTCTTCAGCGGCTAGTGCTGTCTTACGTCTTCGCCAAGAATCTAGTTCAGTGGGACAATATGCTCTTCAGTTCCGTATCCACACAGCTGAATTGAGCTGGAATAATGAGGCCCTGGTCGCTACCTTTTTACATGGCCTCTCTGACCGAGTGAAAGACGAATTAGCGGGAAGAGCCATTCCCGTCGGTCTGGACGATGTAATTTCGTTATGCAACCAGATCGACATTCGTTTTCAAGAGAGGTCCTTAGAAAAAAGACGCCAGCACTCTCTGGGTCCTAGCCAGTCTGAGCTCCCCTCCCTTCATCCCGTGGAGCATCCTCTACCTGCTGAAGAACCTATGCAGCTGGGCCGGACCAGACTAACCCCCGAAGAACGTGCTAGGCGCAGAACTAATTTTCGTGACTCCTGCTCGCTTCGTCCGGGAAACGCTCGGGTCTAATACATTTGGAAGGTGGAGTATTGGACCCAGAAACATCACCTTCTCGCCTGCTCTTGCCGGTGTTCCTTCATGTAGGCACTTCTCCTCAGTCAACCCTTGCATACCTGGATTCCGGGGCGGCCAGCAATTTTATGGATTGGAGAACTGCTTCTTCTATGAAGCTTACCCTTTCACCTCTCACTACCCCATTGGTAGTCTCGGCAATTGATGGCACTGTTCTCCCAGGGGGCCCTATTCGCTTCCAGACGCTACCCATTAGGATGTTGGTAGGGATTCTCCACCAGGAGTGGATATCCTTTCTTATTCTACCCAAGGCCCCTACCCCAGTTGTATTGGGCCTCCCTTGGCTACAGCTCCACTCTCCACATGTGGACTGGGTCTCTGGGCAGATCCTGGCCTGGGGTTCCTCATGTTTCTCGTCGTGTCTTCTCAAGGTGACCCCCAAGGAGAGTCTTCCGGTTGCTGCCACTTCTGTTTCTTCTGATCTTCCTGCTGCATACAGCAATTACCGGGATGTGTTCTGTAAGAAATCAGCTGAGGTGCTTCCTCCCCACAGGTCTTTTGACTGTGCTATTGATCTTGTCCCCGGAGCAACTCTACCCAGGGGTCGTACCTACCCTCTGTCCATCCCAGAGACCCAGGCCATGTCTGAGTATGTCGCAGAGAATCTGGAGAGAGGTTTCATCCGGAAATCCTCATCGCCTGCAGGGGCAGGGTTCTTTTTTGTTGCCAAAAAGGATGGTACCTTAAGACCCTGCATCGATTATCGGGGTTTAAATGCGGTTACTATTAAAAATCGATACCCCTTACCCTTAATATCTGAGCTATTCGATAGGTTGAAGGGTGCCTCCATTTTCACCAAGTTGGATCTCAGAGGCGCGTACAATCTCATTCGAATACGGGAGGGTGACGAATGGAAGACTGCATTCAACACTAGAGACGGGCATTACGAATATCTGGTGATGCCTTTTGGTCTGTGTAATGCTCCAGCCGTGTTTCAAAACTTTGTCAATGAAATCTTCAGAGATCTGCTGTACCAGTTTGTTGTCATCTATCTGGATGACATTCTAATCTTTTCTGAAAATCTGCTCGTCCACAGAAACCATGTCCGCACTGTACTTCAGCGTCTTAGAGAGAACAATCTCTATGCCAAGCTGGAGAAATGTTCCTTTGAATGTTCTGAGGTCCTGTTTTTGGGGTGCTTTGTCTCATGTTCGGGTCTTCGTATGGATCCTGGGAAGGTCTTGGCTATCACCAACTGGCCTCTTCCTGCTAGCCTCAAGGCCACACAGCGCTTTCTTGGCTTCACTAATTATTATAGGCAGTTCATAAGGAATTACTCTTCCATTGCCGTGCCTATTATCGCTTTGACCAAGAAGGGTGTGAATGCCAGAGACTGGCCTCCCGAAGCTGTCTCTGCATTTCACAACCTGAAACAGGCCTTTGTTTCTGGCCCCCTCTTGAGGAGACCAAATCCTGGGAATGCATTTTTTATTGAAGTGGACGCTTCCTCAATGGGGGTGGGAGCTGTGCTTCTTCAAATCTTTGAGAAGAGACGCCAACCATGTGCGTTCTTCTCCAAAACATTTTCTCAGGCAGAGAGGAATTATGCCATCGGTGATCGGGAACTTCTCGCAATTAAATTGGCGTTAGAGGAGTGGCGTCATCTCTTGGAGGGTTCCCCTCGCTCCATAACGATCTTTACCGATCACAAAAATTTACAGTATCTACAGAATGCTAAACGTCTGAATCCTAGACAGGCCAGGTGGAGTCTCTTCTTTGCCCGTTTTAATTTCACGATTACCTACAAACCTGGTTCCTGCAACGGTCGGGCTGATGCGCTCTCTAGGTCATTTGACACTTTGGACGAGGAATCCGCCCCTGAACTTGAGCCGATCATTCCAACCTCATGCATTGTTGCCCACTCTACCACCCTGAAGTCAAAAATTCCGCCTGGTAAGACCTTTGTCCCCACTGAGCTAAGAGCTAAGATCCTTCATTGGGGACATGATTCCAAGGTGGCAGGTCATTCTGGATTCCTCCGATCCTTCCTACTCATCAGTCGTCACTACTGGTGGCCTAATCTCCGCTCAGACGTCAAAGACTACGTTAAAGCTTGTCATGTCTGTGCTCAGTCCAAATCCTCCACACAAGCTCCTGCTGGTCTCCTCATGCCCTTGCCCATTCCTAAGGAACCCTGGGCCCATATTGTCATGGATTTTATCACCGACCTCCCACTGTCTGAGAATAATACAGTCATTTGGGTGGTAATCGATCGGTTCTCCAAGATGGCTCATTTTGTTCCTCTTCCTGGTCTTCCTTCTGCCCCTGCCTTTGTTCCCATTTTCATTCGAGAAATTCTCCGCCTACATGGGGTCCCTTCTCATATTGTTTCCGACAGGGGAGTCCAATTCACGTCTCGTTTTTGGAGAGCCTTTTGCAAATCCCTCAATATTGTCTTGGATTTTTCTTCTTCTTACCATCCCCAATCCAATGGACAGACTGAGAGGGTTAATCAGGAGTTAGAGGTCTTTCTTCGCACCTTTGTGTCTTCTCACCATGACGATTGGTCCTCTCTACTCTCGTGGGCAGAATTCTCCCATAACAATCATGTGAATACCAGTTCGCAGAAGACACCCTTTTTCACAGTTTATGGAAAACACCCTCAACTTCCTCTTCCCATGATCTGTTCTCCAGACATTCCAGCTTTGGCTTCGGTTCAGGAGTCTCTTAATTCCGTTTGGGGTCACGTTCATGATTCCCTCCGGGCAGCTGCTGAAAAATTCAAAGGCTTTGCCGACCACCGCAGGCGTAAACCGCCTTCTCTTCAGCCAGGGGACAAAGTCTGTCTCTCTACCAGGAACATCAAGCTCCGAGTTCCTTCTCTGAAGTTTGCTCCACGATTCATCGGTCCATACACGGTAACTGCTAAACTGAATCCGGTTTGTTTCAAACTGCAGATTCCTAAGAGCCTTAAAATCACTAACTCCTTCCATGTTGCTCTTCTAAAGCCTTTAGTCCTCAATAAATTCTCTCGTCCTCTCCCTACCGTGGCGCCTGTCTCTGAGGATAATCAGGAGTACGAGATCAGTCAAATTCTGGACTCCCGACTCTGTAAAGGCGTTCTTCAGTACCTCGTTCATTAGAAAGGGTTTGGTCCTGAGGAGAGGTCTTGGATCACTGCATCTGAGGTCTTTGCACCTCGTCTGTTAAAGGAGTTTCATCTGAAGTTTCCCTCTAAACCTGGGCCCAGGCGGGGAAGGGGGAGGCCTCGTAAGAGGGAGGGTACTGTCATGGATATGCATTAATGTCTGTCTGCCATCTTACCTTTCCTCCTCATGTGTTCATCTTAGAGGCCAGAACCCTTTCACCTGGCTTCCTTTATAATCTCCTCCCAGCCTGACTCCACCCCAGGCCCTATCACAGAACACTATATTAACCTGTGCACTGCAAGCCTGCTTTGCTGATCAACGTGTTTGTTAGGCATTGTGTGTTTGGGTTCCTGCCTGCCGTGTGCTAAGTCTGTCTCTCTGTTACATATTTGGCTTGTCCCCGACTATCCCTGTCTGCTCGTGACCCTTGACCTTCGGCTCGTTCTTTCGTTATCCTTGTCAGCTTGTGGCCCTTGACCTTCAGCTTGTTATTCGTTTCTCTCATATCTTGTGCTGCTGCTTCCCCTCTTTTCCACTTATCCTACGGGGCGTGAGCTAGGAGACTCCAGGGGGCGTGACCTGGACCCAGCCTGCAGCATAACATCCTCACCACTAGAGGCTCTGGAGAAGACCTGCTGGGTCTTAGACTCCGCGCCCTGGGGAATCTTGGCTCTAGCTTCCGTTAGGATCCCGGTTGTGCTCCTCTGGTCCCGCTTTCCACAACCACCCAGTTTCCTATCCGCAGAAGTCAGCCATAGGGTTCACTACCTTGCGGTGCACTCCTGTCCCCCTACGGTGTGCATCTGTCATCTGGCCACAGGTGACCTTGACACAGGAATTTTATGCCCTGATTGATGCTGCCCACCGACAGAACATTCTAAAATCTACCGAGTGGGAATTTATTAGAACTAAATCACTCAGAATTCCCACCTTTTACTCACTCCCTAAAGTACACAAAAGCCTCCATAAGCCTACAGGTAGACCCATAGTGTCTGGGAATGGCTGTCTCACTGAAAACCTTAGCGTTTATGTGGACGCGCATCTACGTCCCTTTGTGACAGAGATACCCAGCTACATCAAAGACACCCTTCATCTTCTGCAAATTCTCGATGGACTATCTATTCCCTCGACGTCGGTCCTGGTGTCTATCGACGTTGAGGCATTATATAGTTCCATCCCTCACGATAAGGGATTGAGCTGTGTAAGACATACACTGTTCCAAAACAGCCGTTTTGAACGCAAGACCAACGAGTTTGTGCTTAGTGCATTGGATTTTATCTTGCACCACAATCATTTTATGTTTAACGGGTCCCACTACCTCCAGGTGCAGGGCGTGGCGATGGGGACCTCGTGTGCCCCATCATACGCCAACCTGTACCTGGGGGAGTGGGAACAAATGATTGAACAATCCGAGGACCTGGCCCAGTTCATGTGCCATATCAAACATTGGTATAGGTACATTGACGATGTTTTACTGATATGGGATGGACCAATCGATTCATTAGATCTGTTCCTGACCTGCCTTAACCGAAACGACTTCAATCTCAGATTTACCATGATCTGGAATGAGTCCTTCATTCATTTTTTGGACATAACTATCCAGAAGGACCCTATAGGTCTTTTAAGTAGTAGCCTGTACAGGAAGGAAACGGCTGGTAATTCCATCCTGCACGCAAGCAGCTTCCATCCGAAAAATCTCATAACTTCCATCCCTTACAGCCAGTACCTGCGAATACGCAGAAATTGTACAGAAGATGTATCTTTCAAAAAGGAGGCAGACCTTTTGAAAGAAAGACTATTGTCACGGGGATACTCAAAAAAGATCCTAAAAAGGGCCTACCAGAGAGCCATTGCAATAACCCGTAACGATACTCTTTATAATCCAGCCTCTAAATCCAAGAAGGCCACCTCAATCTCTATCATCACAAAATTTTCCAATCAACAAAAAGCGATGGAAAACATCACC
This sequence comes from Rana muscosa, assembly GCA_029206835.1. Taxonomy (NCBI): domain Eukaryota; kingdom Metazoa; phylum Chordata; class Amphibia; order Anura; family Ranidae; genus Rana; species Rana muscosa. Next base: position 4,418,629 of record CM055123.1, on the reverse strand, counting down.
CAGAGATATTGGCACGTTCTAAAAATGGACCCTCTAATCGGTCCATATGTGACATGCAATCCCTCTTTCACCTTCAAAAGGGCCAGATCACTTTGTGATATGCTGGTTTCAAGTGAATTCAAATCAGCTGGTAAACAATGCCCGTGTAAATATAGAGGGACTTTCACATGTGGAGGGTGTAAATATTGCAGGTTTATGAACACGTCCCGCAATATAATTTTACCTAATGGTGAGGGTTACAGTCCCAAACACTATGCAAATTGTTAAACAACATTTGTTGTCTATCTCCTGTTGTGTGAGTGCTCCTGTTTTTATATAGGAAAGACCATACAACAGTTTTGGCAAAGGGCCTATCGGCACATTCTATCTATGAAGGCTTGCAATCCTGACCTGCCCCTGGGCAGACACGTGACAGATTTCCATAATGGCCTACCCCCCAAAATCTCCTTTATTATCTTGGACCGAGTACATCCGGGTCCAAGAGGGGGAGATACAAACAAGTGGCTACTTCAATCTGAACAGAGGTGGATTTTCCTCCAGAACGCCACTAAGCCCCCGGGCTTGAATGGCAGTATATCATATAGACCATTCTTGGAGGGTTTTTCGTCGGGAGGCTCCGAATGGGATCCTCCAGAGTGAAGACCTGGTCAGGTGCTCTATCTGTCTGGGTAGAATTGTTTTTTTACTCATCTTTATCTAGCTATGTAATTGGTTATCTATCCCCTGTTTGATGGCCAATATTTGATCTAAGTTCCCTTTTTTTCATGACTTTTTTATTATTGTTCCATATTGGAATGTTGAACAATGTTTCCTTTTTTTTTTTTTTTCCCCCTGGCAAGAACTGGGATCAATAGCATCAATTGTTTATGCAGCCTCTATGTATATCTATATATGATTCTACAATTCCTTATAATTTAATATATTAATTAATGTATATTTTTTTATTTTATTTTTACATATAGATTTCACACTGTGCATGTTTGCTCAATTATAATTTTCTATATATTGTTTGTGTGTTCTGTTTTCGCTCTTTGTATCTTTCCTTTTCCCTGTTTGTCTCAGAGAGTAAACACGCTATTCCCCTCCTTACTAGCATGATCGGATCGCTTGCTCTCCCAATCCTGCCTTGAGACACTCCACGGCAGGGACGGCGCTTCACCCCTCCCTTACTCCTCCCCTCTGCTGGCTCACTCGGCGCAGGTAGGGCCGTCTTGTGTGGATCGTCACGCATCAGGCCTTTTCTGGTCCTATAGCGTCCTCGGGGTTCCCCTGGTGACGCTTTGGGCCATTCCTGCGCCGCGAGTCTCTGACGCGGGCTGGCATCCCCTTACGTCGCCGCTCCTCATTGGTGCGCTTGCACCAGGTGTCTCCGCTGTGCTTCGGTGAGCGGCCCGCCTATACATCTTTCGGCCGATGGGATGGCATCGCACGCCGCCGTACTCGGGGGGCGTATTTGGAGGGCCTGGCTCCTACGCCTCCTCCTCCTCCTCCCAGCTGTTCCACATTGTCAATTAGCTGTGCAGCTTATTTTAATGAGACTTGTCTGCCAGTGATCATACTGGACACCAGGAAGCCGCTTTCTTACCTGATACAGGATCTAGCTAGGTAATTTTCCTCTCTACTTTTCCCTCTTAGCCATTGGGACGGCGGGTCTTTTCTTGTTTGAAGATTGTGTCTGACATCTGCATTGGAGATAGGCTCTATTTTGATTCCCTTTTTCCATTTGTATTCAATCCTCACTTTTGTAATCTTAGGACGTGGACGCCACATCTGGCTTTCTGTTCCCTTCAACGCTGCTTAGAGTTTGTGCTCTCTCCCTGATTAGGGATATGCACATGACTATTCTTCTCAGCTAAGTCCCCTTGTCCCCTTCTCAACCTCCTATACAAATGCGGGAACTTTCTTTTCCTGACTACCTTACGCTGTTTCTTCAAAAGTTCAGCTTATCAGGATACATCCCCTGTCTATTGAATCTCTGCAGGGCTCTGGTCCAGAGGAATCCATGAATCCTATACTATACTATTGGTCCTTCCTTAGCTATTTTCCGAGTGCGGCCCCTAGGAGATCTTTTCTTTTTGATCCAAGGTATGTCACTTATTTTTCATTTTTTATTTCCAATTTCATGTGGATATGCCCCTGGTGCTGCTAAGCTTTAATTATCTTGAGACATATGCCCATTAAAGCTATTACGTCTTTTTTATTTTATTTTAGGTCAGGCATCTAACTCCTGGGAGAGGGCTACTGGTGTTCACTTTTTTGCATTTCGTGCAGAATCGTCACTAGTGTGGTGTGGGCCCTTCCTCCTTATTGCGCACTGTGAACCAGCATTGATTGGATTTTCCACCCCGGTGGCCGGGTATTGGATGCCGTCCCCCCCCCTTCTTTCGTGGAGGTGTCCACAAGGCGAAGATACAGCCCTGCATGTCTTCTTTGTGAGCCGGGTGGACACTTTTTGTTTTTAAGGAGTTTTCTGTTGTTCCAATTGCTACAATTCGTGCATGCATATGCATTCGTGGTTAGTATTATTTACATTACTCCATGACTGCTTCTCCCCCTGTACTTATATATTTACCCATGCATGATGTATATGGAGTATGGGACGTGTCTTTACTCTTTGTTTTATTTGTATTTTTCCCTCCCTCTTCTCCTCTCATTCCTCCCTTTCTCTACAGATACCAGTATATGTTTGCAATACAGCACCCTACCCCTGAAGAAGAGGTTCTACCCCAACCATTAGCCTCGAAACGTCGGGTCCGTGTCTCTCCTTGAGACAGACCGGGGTCCTGTTCTTTGCAATTTGTGTATTATTTTCATGTAATGTACTGTATTTGCGCTGTTTCACCATTGCTTCGTGTTTGATTATTCTCGATGTGGCCATTTTCTTTTTTGGAAACAACAGTCTCTTACATTTAGAGATTTATATATATATATTTTCAATAAAAATTATTTTTTAGAAAGAACCTTTTGGTCTTCATACTCTCTCACTAGGTTTAACAAGTCACCCAAAATAAAAGTCCCACCTGAGGTAAACCACACTCCTTTCGAGTGTACTCCTTTACTAGCTAAATCAGAGATGTGGGTGTACTGACCTTTATCCATACACTAGGACACCAATCCTCTTTTTTTCTTATAATGTGCAGGAGGCACACTCCGCCCACAGTAAGTGCTGCAAATGCCTGTTGGTGTAACACACCAGGAAAACGCAGCAATACAGGCTAACTTCAGGTGTATAAGGTGCAGGAGGCACACTCCGCCCGCTGTAAGTGCTGCAAATGCCTGTTGGTGTAACACACCAGGAAAACACAGCAATAAGGGCTAACTTCAGGTGTAATATGATCAGGAGGCACACTCCGCCCGCTGTAAGTGCTGCAAATGCCTGTTGGTGTAACACACCAGGAAAAAGCAGCAATACAGGCTAACTTCAGGTGTAATATGATCAGGAGGCACACTCCGCCCGCTGTAAGTGCTGCAAATGCCTGTTGGTGTAACACACCAGGCAAACACAGCAATACGGGCTAACTTCAGGTGTATAAGGTGCAGGAGACACACTCCGCCCGCTGTAAGTGCTGCAAATGCCTGTTGGTGTAACACACCAGGAAAACACAGCAATACGGGCTAACTTCAGGTGTATAATGTGCAGGAGGCTTAGCAACAATGACACTGACACTGTCCCCTACCTATCCTTCTCTCTCCCTGCACACAAGGTTTATTAAAGTATATGACACTGACACTCTCCCTGCCTATCCTTCTCTCTCCCTGCACACAAGGTTTAGCAAAGAATATGACACTGACACTGTTCCCTGCCTATCCTTCTCTCTCCCTGCACACAAGGTTTATCAAAGAATATGACACTGACACTCTCCCTGCCTATCCTTCTCTCTCCCTGCACACAAGGTTTAGCAAAGAATGTGACACAGACACTGTCCCCTGCCTATCCTTCTCTCTCCCTGCACACAAGGTTTAGCAAAGAATATGACACTGACACTCTCCCTGCCTATCCTTCTCTCTCCCTACACACAAGTTTGAGGTACAAATAGCACTGACACTGTCCCTGCCTATGTAACTCTTTCCCTGCGCCGGAACACACTACACAAGGCCGCCGCGCTGGCAGCCTTTTATAGTGTGGGGCGTGTGCTAAACCCCCTGAGCTATAATTGGCCACAGGCAACCTGCCTGTGGCCAATTGTGGCTCTCCTAGCTGCCGGCGCTGTGATTGGCCAAGCATGCGGGGTCACAGTGCATGCTTGGCCAATCACAGCGCCGGGATTGCACTGCGATGGTGCAGTGTATTGTGGGCCGTTCGCGTCACTCGAATTTGGCGCAAACGTCCCAAATCGTTCGATGTTCGTCGAACAGCCGATGTTCGAGTCGAATGTAAGTTCGACTCGAACACCGAGCTCATCCCTACTGGTGAGAGTCGAGCACTGTGCAGTGTGCACAGGTTTTTATATTGTTCTGCTTCTTTCACTGCTTGATGTGCCTTTATTTGTAAACAGTCTCCAGGGCACCTGAGGTGTTTTCAAGGAGCGAACTGATTGCTGTCAACTGCTGCCTAAAATATAATGATTGATCTGGATTTCATCCTTGAAATATAAAATCCAGGCTATTTGGTCACTGCTAATCCCCATCCATGTTTAAAATACAGAACCTAATTATTGCTATTCCTAATAGAACCCTAGGGTAATTTTTGTGACATTCCTCCCCTGAGGGTTCTATAGAAATGGAGAGGAAAAATCAGACTGCTAATTTAAAAGCTGAGCCAAGTAAAACTTTAAATCCTACTACTGCAGCCACTTTTAATACAATCACATGCTTTTAAGCAACAGATGGGGCAAAACCAGCATATCCTTGTGTACACCATGTGCCAGGAGCTGCATCTATTTTGTCATACATTAGCTCTTCCTAAACAAGTCTTGTTGGACTGGTATGAGGAGCCCCACCTCTTATAAAGATCCCTGATTCATCTTGGGAAACAATAATTAGCAAGTGATTGTCACTCCAGTATCCGAGTTTTGGCTATGGCACTCTCTCCTTGTCTGTCTGTCCACCTACAAGGTGATTAATGTGATCAGCCTCTGGGTGGGAAACCATTCCTGTTATAAGCCAGCCAAACCCTCACTCGCATACTTGTGATAGAGAGTGATACGTGTGTAATTCCTGATCAAACCCCCTGTCTGTGGGCCTTGCTCTGCTTGTTTGGATTTCTCTGTGAATGACCTTGGACTGGATATTGGACTATTCCCTGAACTCAGCCTGCCTTTTACCTGCACTGTCATTGAACCACATTGAACCACTCTGCCTATCTGCCAACCGAAAGTAACTGTTGCTTTGCTATTAGAATTTTAAAAATAATAGCAAATCCTTTTCTAATTTTAAAATGAATATGTTAAAATCTGAGGTACTTAATATCTCTTTTCCTTCGAGTGAAGCCAGGATATTATGTCCATTATTCGCATTTAACAGGAACGAAAAAGTCTTCTGGACTGCAGCACTCAAAAATAAAAGCCTTTATTTTAAAATAAGGAATCCAAAATACACACTGTACAACGGTACACAGGTCAAAAAAATATGGCTGACATGTTTCGCACTGTGCTAGTGCTTATTCACAGCTATGAATAAGCACTAGCACAGTGCGAAACATGTCAGCCATATTTTTTTGACCTGTGTACCATTGTACAGTGTGTATTTTGGATTCCTTATTTTAAAATAAAGGCTTTTATTTTTGAGTGCTGCAGTCCAGAAGACTTTTTCGTTCCTGTTTGCTGTCAATAGCATTGCTTGCACCTTTGTCTGCTGGGAGGAGGTGATTTGAAGGATTCCCACACCTGATCGGCTCCCTTTCTCTTGCTTCTCACATTATTCGTATTTACTTGGCAGCCTAGAACCTTAAAATATTTAGGAGTTAATTTAACCACTTCCATACAGGGTACTTATACACCTTCCTGCCCAGACCAATTTTCAGCTTTCAACGCTGTTGCACTTTCAATGACAATTGCGAGGTCATGCTTAACTGTACCCAAACTAAATTTTTATCATTTTGTTCCCACAAATAGAGCTTTCTTTTGGTGGTATTTGATCACCTCTGGGATTTTTATTTTCTGCAATTTTTTTTTTTAAAAGACCGAAAATTTTGAAAAAAAAAACATATTTCTTTTTGTTTCAGTTACAAACTTTGTAAATAAGTAAGTTTTCTCCTTCACTAATTGCCACTGATGGGGCCGCACTGACGGGCACTGATGGGCACCGATGAGGCAGCACTGATGGGCACGATAGGCGGCACGGATGGGCACGATATGCGGCACGGATGGGCACCGATAGGCGGCACGATAGGTGGCATGGATTGGCACCGATAGGTGGCACGGATGGGCACCAATAGGTGGCACAGATGGGCACCGATAGGTGGCACGGATGGGCTTGGATGGGCACTGATAGGTAGCATGGATGGGCACTGATAGGTGGCACTGTACTGTAATCTGTTGTACTAATGGATGGCAATCATTGCCAAATAATAATGCCTGCCAATCAGTGATGCCCATTGTGGGCACTGATTGGCATCCATTGTGGGCACTGATTGGCATCCATTAGGGGCACTGATTAGCATCCCTGGTGGTCTAGGGTGGCATACCTGGTGGTGGGCATCCCTGGTGGTCTGGTGGCATCCCTGGTGGTCCAGTGTGGGCATCCTCGGGGGGGCTGCGCTGATAATCGATCAGCACAAACCCCCCCCTCGCGTCTGACAGACGCGAGTGAGGAAAAGCCGATGACCGGCTTTTCCTGTTTACATCGTGATCAGCCGTCATTGGACACGACTGATCACGTGGTAAAGAGTCTCCATTGGAGACTCTTTACCTAGATCGGTGTTGCGGGGTGTCAGACTGACATCCCGCAACAACGATCGCCGCGATGCGTGCCCCCGGAGGCGCGCAGCGGCTCAAAATCCTGAGGACGTCATATGACGTCCAGTCAGGATTTTTAAACCACTTTGCCAACGTCAATCCGCTATAGGCAAGTGGTTAACAGCCCGTTTGTCAGACATGTTTCAATATAATTCCTTATCTTCCTCTTCTGAATGAAATTAAATCTGATTTACGTAAATGGACTTTTATTTTTCATACTTGGTTGGGGAAAATAAACATAGTTAAAATGAATATCCTACCACGTATTTTATTCATGTTTCAAATGATTCCCTTTGGAGTCACTTCTGTTTTTTTTTTTTTTTACCCTTCAATCCTTGGTTTCACATTTTATATGGAAAGGACAGCGTTCTAGAATCTCCAGGGATGTACTGTACCGCTCTAAAAGAGCCGGAGGTTTAGCTCTTCCTAATTTTAAGATATACTACCAAGCAATAGTCTTAACCCGAATATCAGATTGGAAATATGCAGGGGATTCCAGGTGTGGGTACAGATGGAACATACTATGGCAGAAACTGATCTATCGGCCAATTTGTATAGAACCTTAGCACCTTCAGTATCGGCCCTGACGGTATCCACCTTGGCTATATGGGATTTGTTGCACTCCCGATACTCATGGAAATATAACTCCCCTTTGATGCCCTTGTTACATCATTCCTATTTTTTGTCTGGCTTTTTAGATAAAGGGTTTAGGTCATGGTTTTTAGAGGACTAACCCCAACTTCACCATGTGACCGAAAACTCTAAAGTGAAATCTATGCGATTAATATGTGGTCCAACAAGCTATAGGTATATGCATATTTTGCGATACACCCAGTTATCTCATTTTGTAGGCAGTTTACCACAACCGATCCGATCATTAAACAAATTAACTAAAGTAGAGGCAATATTCCGACAGACGGATTCTCCCCAGCATTATATATCGCAATTTTATAAAGCTTTGCTGTCTTCTCAAGAGACTGGGTATCTAGCGTATCTAACCCGTTGGGAAACAGACCTACAATCCAGTCTTGATAATACACAAAGAGACAAGATTCTGATACTTTCTAATAGGGTTGTCCCGATACTGACACTAGTAGCATTTGCCTGAGTACTTGTACTAGGGAAAATGCTCCCGATGCTTCACCCGATACTTGTACAGTCAGCGGTGATCGTGTGTGGGGGAGTTACAAGCACCGATCACCGCTGTATAGATTTAAAATTTGTTTCTCCACTTCTCTCTCCTCCCCCCCCGCGTGGCTTTCAGCTGCTTTAAAATCAGCGGCGATCAGTGCTTGTAATTCCCCCACACACGATCACCACTGATTGTCCCCGTATCCTCCTCCAGCCCCCCTCCGTTTTGCTGCTGCCTCCCTCCCTCTGTGTCCCCCTCCATGCTGCTCTCTTCCTCCATGCTGCGGTATCCCTCCATGTCCCCCTTTATGCTGCCGTTCCCCTCCGTGTCCCCCTCCATGTCCTGCTCCATGCTGCCGTCCCCCTCTGTGTCCCCTCTCCATGCTGCCGTCCCCCTCTGTGTCCCCCTCCATGCTGCCATCCCCCTCCATGCTGCTGCCCCCCTCTGTTCTCCTCCTCCACCCCCTCGATCTGGCAGGATGGAGAGCGGAGAAAGGAGCCGGTAAATCCGGCTCCTTACTGTTCGGAATGTACAGAGTCAGTAAATGACTCTGTACATTCACATAACTGAAACATCGTAAACTTTGTTTACAATTTTTCAGTTTATGAATGGAGAGAGAAGCCGCTGTCTTCTCTCCATTCATTTTCAGCGCAGCACAGCTGAGAAAGGGACTGGGGAATCTGTGTCCTTAGTCCCTTTCTCTGTCTCAAAGGGGAGATGTCAGAGGTCTGTTAAGACCCCTGATATCTCACCAAAGCCCCCCCAACAGGGCTGATAAAAAATAATTGTAAAAAATAATAAAAAATAAAAGAAAAAACACACTGCACACTGACACTGTCCACCCCCCCCCCCCTTAAAAAAATAAAGCATTATAAAAAAAATATATAAAAAATAAATAAAATAAATTGTAAAAAATAAAACTACTGACACATGTGCCACATGAGATTAAAAAAAAGTATCAGTATTCGGTATCGGGGAGTACTTGGAAAAAAAAGTATCGGTACTTGTACTCGGTCTTAAAAAATTGGTATCGGGACAACCCTGCTTTCTAACATTACCTCCCTTTCTTCCAGAATAGAGGAAATTAACTATAAATTGCTTGTCAGATGGTACTACACGCCTGTTAAATTGCATGCAATGTTCTCTTCTAACTCCCCGCTATGCTGGAGAGAATGTGGAGGCCGTGCTACTCACAGTCATATCTGGTGGTCATGCCCTTTTATTCAAAAATATTGTCAGACAGTAATTAATATTGCGTCTATAATACAAAAATACATAATTCAGTTTGATCCTTGGGTTATTTTTTTTTCACCATACTTCACAATCAATATCTAGATATAAAAACTCAATAACCCCGCAACTGCTAAACACGGCAAAATCCTTAATACGGATGTACTGGAAGCAAAAGTCTATACCAAACTTGGCTTAATGGTTACGAAAAATAGATGATATATGTTGTAAAGAAAAATTGGTGGTACAATACCAAGGGCATGGTTCACAAACACTTGGCATGTTATGGGCATGTTAAGATATGGGCATGTTGGTTTGATTTTAAAAACGACTTTGTTATATTATAATACAATATCAGATCCCTGATACTATAATACCCTAATGACATAAAGTTGTCAGATGATATAATATATAATACTTAGATAGATATGATGCAATAGAAGTTTAATACTCTGGTTATTTATAACCCCAAGTCTGGAATAAAACGCAGCGCATTGGCATTTATCCCTCTTCTTTTTTTTTTTCCTCCCCTTTCTTCTTTTTGTTTTTGCTTTTGTTTTGGTTAAAATAAAAAAATAGCTCTATAAGCAGAGATATTAATATTTAGATAATATATTTGCTGTTTGTTTGAGTTGTTTCTTTTTCTTTCTGTAAGAGCTAAAATGCCTGATTATGTATGTGTGTATGTATATGTATATGTATATATATATATATATATATATATATATATATATATATATATATATATTTGTTCTTTTTTTGTATTTGTGTTTGAAATGGCAATAAAAGTAATTAAATAAAAATAAAAATAAATGGTGCTTTGCTTAGTTCGCACCTGCCCTGGTGTGGTGTGGTGGCCAGGCACTATAGCATTGTATATAAGTCCTGGGGGCAACCGAGTACCAGTAGGCATGCTTGCCTTATGGGAAAGGGGGCTGCTATAGGTGAAGAACACAGTAGCCAGCTATAGTGTCTGACCACCTGTGTTGGGGTAGACGTGACATTATCACAAGCCTTTAACAAAAAAAAAAAAAATGTTCTGTTAAGATGTACTCTACAAAGGCTCGTTTATTTGCTGAGGAAATTTGCAAACTGACACGCCAAGTCCAGGAACTGTCTGTGCCAGAGCCATCTTAAAAAATTATGGGCCCCTGGGCAAAGTAATGCTCTGGGGCCCCTACAAGCCTGCCCCAATTTTCGCAGCTATTCCCCAGAATAAGCCCAGGTTCACACTGAGGGCGGGTTTGAAATTGTGCGAGTTCAGCTCAAACCGGCATTTCAGCCAGACTTTGGGGACGATTTGACAGACATCTGTGCGGGTTCATGCACATATGTCTTGAAATAGTCCCCAAAAGTGCAGAAACTACTTTTGTAAATCGATGCAGCGCCGCAAAGTCCGCGTCGCACCAATTCGGACAGTGCCATTCCTGGCAATAGGCTCCGATTTGGCATGTGATTTGACATGTCAAATCGGCCCAATGTGAACGAGGGCCTAAAGTATAAAAAGTTGATAGATTTATTAGATTATTTGTTTATTAGATTTGATAGGTCCGTGCTGCAACTTCCCTGCAACCGTGTGCAATGCATGTGGTTGCATACTTGCCAACAGTCACGAATTTCCCGGGACAATCCCGAATTTTGGACCCTCGTCCCGAATTAGGCTTGTCCCGATTATTTTCCCAGGATTTTACTTTTGTCCCGGGAAAATCTGGAATGTTTTTGGCTAAAAACGGCAGCGGGCCACACAAAGATGGCCGCCGCCATTGCCATGAGTATTGTTTCCCCTTGTGTTCAGTGGAGAGGAGAGGGCAGCCAATCGGCTTTTCTCTTTAGTGGCTGCAGGGATTGGAGACCCCTCCCCTCTCCACTGAACACAGCAGGCAGAGATCAGCCTCCCTCGGAGTGACACACTTAGGTAATGCCTCTCGCCACGGGCGCGGACCTGATTGGCTGTTTATCTAACGTCTCTGGAGCTCAATCTTGCTCCCTATCAGCTTTGGACTCGCGGCCCCGCCTCTCGCCAGCACGCGTCGCCTGTGTACTCCTGCCTGACAGACTCGGTGCCCCGCCCACGGCTCCTCCCGTACATTCTTCAGCTGGAGCAAGAAAAAGTGATCATGGCTGCCGGGGACAGATGAGGAGGAGAGGGAGACATGAGGTGGGGGGCATTGAGGTATGAGGAGGAGTCTCTTACACTGAGGGAGGGGGGTGGAGAACCTACACAGGCGGAAAAGCTTCACCTCAAGCGTCCTGTTAGTTTAGCTACTTTTCTGTAGCTGAACTCTGTGAGGCTTTCTAGATGTTGGGAGAGGATTTGGGGCATACGAAAAGCTCTATACTGGAGGGGGACAGGGGGGGGGGTAAGCTCTGAGCTGGAATCTGGGGGGAGAGCGCTTTACTTAGGAGGATGTACACAGCCCTGAACCCTGCATTCAATAAAAAGCTCCATGCCGCGCGCAGCTCGCCCCTTCACTCCGTGCGCAGCTCGCCCCTTCACTCCGCGCGCAGCTCACCCCCTAACCCCTCCCCTCCAATTTCTTGCCTTGCACCGGGCGCTGACAACCCATGCTACGTCACTGCTGCTGGGGGCACCTGATGTAAGGACGGACTCTGCTGGGGGCACCTAAAGTAAGGACGGACTCTGCTGCGGGCACCTGATGTAAGGACGGACTCTGCTGGGGGCACCTGATGTAAGGATGGACTCTGCTGGGGGCACCTGATGTAAGGATGGACTGTGCTGGGGAAGCACCTGATGCAAGACGGACTGTGCTGGGGAAGCACCTGATGCAAGGACGGACTGTGCTGGGGAAGCACCTGATGCAAGGACGGACTGTGCTGGGGAAGCACCTGATGCAAGGGCGGACTGTGCTGGGGAAGCACCTGATGCAAGGACGGACTGTGCTGGGGAAGCACCTGATGCAAGGACGGACTGTGCTGGGGAAGCACCTGATGCAAGGACGGACTGTGCTGGGGAAGCACCTGATGCAAGGACGGACTGTGCTGGGGAAGCACCTGATGCAAGGATGGACTGTGCTGGGGAAGCACCTGATGCAAGGACGGACTGTGCTGGGGAAGCACCTGATGCAAGGACGGACTGTGCTGGGGAAGCACCTGATGCAAGGACGGACTGTGCTGGGGAAGCACCTGATGCAAGGACGGACTGTGCTGGGGAAGCACCTGATGCAAGGACGGACTCTGCTGGGGAGGCACCTGATGCAAGGACGGACTGCTGGGGAGGCCATCTGGTGGCAGGCGACGTGGCAGGTGACACGCTTCCACTAATTCAGCATTATGGTGAGTTGAATGATTTCATTTTATATTACAATGTAATAATAGAAATAATGCAGTGTTTTGGAGTAACTTTATCTTCTAATTTTGTTAAACTTTCTGGAATACACATTTCTATTGTGGTGTAGGATCTGGCTTCTTTCTCTCTCTCTCTCTCTCTCTCTCTCTCTCTTTTTTCCTTCCTTCACCTCGGACTCTAACCACACCCCTTCTGAGCCATGCCCATTTAAGCCACACCCACTATCGCACGTAAACCACGCTCATTTTGCATTACAGTCTGACACGCCTACAAAGGAATGCCCCGCCACCTAATTATAGCAAGGCTCCGCCTCAATGCAAAAAAAGTGTCCCGGATTTTTTTTTTGCAATGTTAGCAACTATGTGGTTGTGGTGGGGTGATGCAGCATTTAGGGAGTTAAAACAAGTGGTGAGGAGGTGATTTTACTTCCTCAATGCCTGACAAATGGCTCTAAAAAGAAATCCATGTGTGGATTGTTTTTCAGAGGAGTGGCAGCCTTTTTCAGGCTGTAACTGGCAGCTCTGTGTTGCTGGCTGTGGTTGGGCAGTGTGGTGCATGATTTAGCGCATCACAATACTCCCTTTTTTTTGTAGGAACTTTATTTAAAGTGTAAAAAACCTACACTTCATTCAGGGCAATATACAGCTGTGAGATGCGTTGCATTGCTGTAGAGTGCAGTGCGATTCGGCATGGTGCACTGCGATAAAATGCAGCATGTCTGCATTTTATTGCAGCATGCTGAAGTGCAGACATATGCAGGCTGAATGGGACACATAGGAAACAATTGCTTCCTGAGAGTCCCTGACGTAACAAACATTTTACAATGCAGTAAAACATCTGTCACTGTATATAGTGTAAATTAGGCTACATTCACATGGGTGATTAGGCCTGATGTGATTTGTATTGGCAGTACCTCCTGCAGCTCTCAGCAGGTAGGTGTGGCTGCCGGTGGTTGCACCTATTCATGGCTCTCTGCGCAGCCAGTGATTACTTGTGGAGAATGTTGCTGGACACAAAGTGTATGGTAGCAGCAATCGCTATAGTGAACAGGGCTGGCAGCCGCATGTACCCACTGACAGCCACAGAAGTAACTGCTGCTACAATGCACACAGTCCCTAATCACTAGTGTGAATGTCACCTTAGCATAGTTGCCAACATTGGAAAAACAAAATCCGGGACACTTTTTGCATGGAGGCGGAGCCTTGCTATAATTAGGGGGCGGGGCATTCTGGTGTGGTTTGCATGTGGTGGTGGGTGTGGCTTAAATGGGCGTGGCTCGGAAGGGGTGTGGTTAGAGTCTGAGATAAAGAAAGAAAGAAGCCAGCTCCTACACCACAATAGAAATGTGTATTCCAGAAAGTTTTACAAATTAGCAGATAAAGATACTCCAAACACCTGTTGTTGGCGCTTCAATCATCCCGGCACCATGGTTGTTATGGTGTCTGGGTGATTGAAGCGCAATATTTCTATTATTACATTGTAATATAAAATGAAATCATTCAACTCACCATAATGCTGAATCAGTGGAAGCGTGTCACCTGCCACGTCGCCTGCCACTAGATGGCCTCCCCAGCAGTCCGTCCTTGCATCAGGTACCTCCAGCAGTCCGTCCTTGCATCAGGTGCTATGAATATCATTGTAAATTAGAGGACATAGCGTATGCAAGGGCTGCTATGGTGAATCGGATGATTACATTGTACAATAACTGGGTTGTGCATTGAAAGATATTTTCTCCATGGGGGTCCTGGAGATGTTTGATCAGGTGGGGTGTGTAATGCTGTGCACAGGAGATGTGTGATCAGGTGGGGTGTGCAATGCTCTGCACAGGAGATGTATGATCAGGTGGGGTGTGCAATGCTCTGCAGATGTGTGATAAGGTGTGGAGTATGCAATGCTCTGTACAAGAGATTTGTGATCAGGTGTTGTATGTGATGGTCTGCACAGAAGATGTGTGGGGTATGCATTTCTCTTCAGGAAATCTGTGGTCATACATGGTGTATATGCAATGCTCTGCAGGAGGTGTGAGATGATGTGATGCTGCTGCTGATAAGGTGTGATGATGAGGGGATGGGGTGAGATGTATTATACCTCACCTGTGACCATCTGATCCAGACCCTGAGAGTCTCCCACCACTGCTGTTAGAAGTTCTTTGGATGTCCCCGGATGAATGCATGGAGCTTTCTATAGCCAGAGTGAGCGGCGTGCTGAGGGGGTCGGGTGTGTAGCTGGAATGTCTGGCAGGATGGAACACACAGCGCCCCTCGTCTCCTCTCTGCTCCGGCATGTGAAGGGTGCTCGGAATGCGACTGAGCAGGCGGGAGGGAGGGGGGCACGGCTGTGACCACAGGAGGATAGCTCGGGGATGTGATGAAGACAGCTGGGCCCTGCCCCTTCGATAGTTTGTTTACTCTCCTCACACTAGAGGTAAGAGGAAAGAACTCTCATGGCCGCAACGGCGGCCATTTTGGTGTAGCCACGGTTTTTAGCCTTAAACATTCCCGAATTTCACGGGACAAAATGGGACAAAAAGAATTGGGCTTGTCCTGAATCGGGACAAGCCCAATCCGGGACAAGGGTCCAAAAATCGTGCTTGTCCCGGGAAATTCGGGACTGTTGGCAACTATGCCTTAGCCCTCAATCTTAGACTCAGAGCAGAGGAAGGTCCATCTGCAATTGTCTATGGGGGGGTTTAGACACACTCACCAATTATTCAGCCAGGATCTACCACTGTGCGCCTGCTGTACTGTGTGTGTGTACCCCAGTTTAGCATCTGTCCTGCACACCTGAATGTATACACATAAAGCTCCTTCACAGTGCTGTGTGGAGTATGGGTGGGGCTCCCAGGACAGGCACAGCAGGGATTGTGAGGACACGGAGCAGTGTCACTGGCCTGTTTAACACACTGTGCTGTTCCTGCATTCCTATTCCTGTGTCTCGCAATAGCTAACTCACAGGTTTTCTGCAAGTGAGATATTGATTAATAGGATCGGCACAGCACAGTGACAGCTCACCTGCTCGGAGACACAAACTCCCGGCCGGGCGGCAGGTCGAGCCTCCCACACTGCTGACACCAGTGATCGCCAATGATAACAACTTGAATACTGCATGCAGCAGATGCGCGGCAAGTAATTTGTGCCCCCTAACCTGTGGACTTTTAGCACTCCCGAGTCCCTTCCTACAATAGTACTGACCAGCCTGATTCCTACACCATGACCACTACACTAACCTACCTGACCACTACACTAACCTACCTGATTCCTGCACTAACCTCTACACTGACCCTTCATGATTCCTATACTGACCACTGCACTGACCTACCTGATTCCTATACTGGCCACAATACTAACCTACCTGGGTTCTACACTGACCTACACTGTCCCCTACACTGACCTACCTGTCCACTACACACTGACCACTTCACTACACACTGACTAGACCACTGACCATTACACACTGACCAGACCACTACACACTGACCAGACCACTACACACTGACCACTACACACTTACCACTACACACTGACCAGACCACTATCCACTGACCACTACACTACACTACACACTGACCAGACCACTACACACTGACCAGACCACTACACTGACCACTACATTACACTACAAAAAAGGGGGGGGAACAATGCATGAGCATAGATGGGACTTTAAATGAGGCACATGCCTGTGCCTCCATCCCTGGTACATGTGTATAGGAGGGGAAATTGGGATGCCAACGCATTCCCATATCAGCTCATTGATCCATCCAGTGATTCACAAGCAACTATGTCATCATATGTTATCCCATTTGTATTATGCCGTTTTTTTAGGATTATACTGTGTGTATTCATGGGAGCTGCTCATTCACTCACATAATGTTATGTAATGTTGATTGACAGCATCATGTGTCCTTGACGTCCATGTTAGATATGTATTTGCCATATGCCATGAGTTTCCAAGTTGACATCATCATGTGTCTCCAATGTCCATTATAGTTATGTTTTGGTTATGTACAGCCCCACTGATTCAGACATTGTACTACACTGTTTTTCATGTTAATAAACATGCTTCCTTTTTAAATACCCCCACGCTGTCTTGAACCTCATTTAAAGTCCCAATTTCCCCTCCTATACTACATTACACTACACACTGACCAGACCACTGACCACTACATTACACTACACACTGACCAGACCACTACACTGACCAGACCACTACACTACACTACACACTGAATAGACCACTGACCACTACATTACACTACACACTGACCAGACCACTACACTACACACTGACCAGACCACTAAACTACACACTGACCAGACCACTAAACTACACACTGACCAGACCACTAAACTACACACTGACCAGACCACTACACTACACACTGACCAGACCACTAAACTACACACTGACCAGACCACTAAACTACACACTGACCAGACCACTAAACTACACACTGACCAGACCACTACACTACACACTGACCAGGCCACTACACTACACACTGACCAGACCACTACACTACACATTCACCATTACACTACACACTGACCAAACCACTACACTACACACTGACCAGACCACTACACTACACTACACACTGCTCAGACCACTACACTACACACTGACCACTACACTACACACTGACCACTACACTACACACTGACCAGACCACTACACTACACACTGACCAGACCACTACACACTGACCAGACCACTACACTACACACTGATCATTGCACTACACTACACACTGACCACTACACTACACTACACACTGACCACTACACTACACTACACACTGACCAGACCACTACACTACACCTTTCATGTAGGCAAGACGATCAGAGAAATACGACAAAGGATGGGTGACTATTTGTATTATTCTACCAATGGCAAGCTCACCACGGTTGGCCGCCATATAGGAATCCATAATAGATACCAACCTAAATGCATCAAATTCCTAGTATTGGAAGTCATTCCAGAAGACCCACGAGGGGGTGACTGGGATCACGAGATCCTGAGACGTGAAGCCATTTGGATTTAGCTACTCAGTGCACTTACCCCTCCTGGCCTTAATGAAGCCCACTCATATAAATACTTTTTTATAATCAAATGTTCCAATTCTCTCCCTATCATCCCCCTTCTCCTCCCCCCCCCCCATCCCCTCTCCCCCCTTTTTCGAACTTCAGTAACGCCCAGCCCTGTTGTTATTTGTTTCTCGACATAATACCCTTTACATCACTCTGCCGTGTCCCCCTCCCCAGTATGCACATTTGACTCATATTGAATTAAATTTCTTGTCTGATTAAATTAGTGTTTTGTTTTTTCAAATTTTTATTTTCAACTGATCATGGTGAGACCTCTGACTAGAGAATTGACTTCACATTGTAATTTTAATAAAATACTACTATTCACTGGACTGAACTGTCACTTCTGTTGTTTATGTGGCAATGACTACTATTGCCTCCCTAAGTGACACCTTTTACAGTCTGGTTATTCTTTGTGGTCAACGATTTTCTGCCTGTATATTAATGTAATCAAAGTCCAGCACTCTTCCCATTTGGTCTATCGGAGGCTTGAAGATTTAATTCTCCCCCCAGTGGCGGACATGCGCCTCTCCAGTAGGGTGAGGATTCTCTTACCGAGGTTCATCCTACCCCTCCTTCCCTTGTAGACGCATCATGCGTCATTATTACAGGGGTCACGTGCGCGTGCAGTCTCTGGTTGGCGCGTGCGCAGTGGAAGAGTTGGACCCAGTGACGTCAGGGTCCGGGTTGGAGGCTTTTAAGGCGGCCGAAGGTTAGACGGCTGACACCCGGGAATAAATCTCCACACATTGAAGCAAGGTAAGCCCCCACATCATGAACTACTTATGCTGAGTCCAGCCAGCTGCGCCTGCCTTGTATGACAGGATGCCGCAGTCTGGCTCTATACATCATGTGTCCCTGAACTCCCTGGATTGTAAGCTTAGCTATGGACTGATCATATGTTCCTGTTTTTCATGCATTTCTCCATAGACTTGCTCTCCAAGCAACCAGTTCCAGTATAATAGTTACCACTCAATTGGTTCCATTTGCTGCCTTGGCTTAATCAGCCCAGTTTCTTTTTGAGCTGAAACAAATTGTGCTACAATTCCCGGGTGCTAGATTTCATTAACGACATTCAATCTAATGCACACCATCACTTCTATTACTCCCCACTTCTACCATTTCTTCCCTCACAGATTCACTCCCCATTCCCTCATCTCACTTCCCTCCCCCCCTTTCTCCCTTACCCCTTCCCCCTCCCGCCATTTCTCTGGTCCTCCTTTTCTATTTTTCCGTCCTACCCCTTCTTGCTTTCTCCTCTTTTTATTTCTTCTTCTTTCTCTTTCCCCGACCCCCCCCTTTTTTTCCCCCGTGTTCTCTTTTTTCCTTTCTCTTACTCCCTTTTCCCCACCCCCCCTTTCCCTCCCCTCCCCCATTTCTTAATTACAATGTGCTTACTTGAGTATCGGATTGACACTCATACCATATGTATACCCTTTCATATCATTTTAGTTCGTCCACCACCTATAGCCTTCCGTGTTCGCCCCTGGGGGGAACACCCATCTAGGGTGTCTCTAATGCCATCTGATGTCCACTTGGGCCCCCATTGGTGAGTTGCACAGGCTTTTCTAATACTCCAAAATAAAAGGTTTATTGGTAGCTGTGCTATAACAATGTTTCTTAAATGTTTTTGATATCGTAACTATGAGATTGTATCTCTTTTTAGATGTTATTGGTTGACTCCTCCTGAAGAAGTGACATAGGTCCTGAAACTTGTAGAGGACTGCGTCTGTACCAACATCTTTGTGTTCCCATCCACCAGTTGGGTTCCATGTTTCTCAAGTGTTTATTCAACACAACTAGGGTTGAGCGAACCCGAACTGTAAAGTTCGGGTCCGTACCGAACTTTAGCTTTTTCCCGAACCCGGACTTTGCGCGACAGTCCGGGTTCTGGTTCGGCAATCTAATGGCGCAGTTAGAAATGCTTCAGGGGCCAGCCAATCACCCTTTGATTAGCTGGTGTGCCCTTAGAAGCCATCATAGCCATGCCTACTAATGGCATGGCTGTGATTGGTCAGTGCAACATGTGACCCAGCTTCTATATAAGCTAGATGCGCACAGCACACACGTCACTCTGCTTCAGAATAGATAGGGAGAGGATCTTGTCTGCTGCTGCTGCTTTTAGGGAGAGATTGAAAAATACATGAGTTAGTCCTGATTCTGGAATCTGAGGGAAAAGATAGAGAGACAGTGTAGTGTAGGGCCAGGTTCCCGTTGGTGCTTTCAGGGAGAGAGATATATTATATAGGAATAGGAGTCCAGATTCAGAGATATAACTCAGCGATCTGCATAGGTTTACCCGTTTGTGTTGCAGTGCAGTCTTTTTACACTGCCATGAGCCCAGTGTCAGAGAAAATCTACCTTTTATCTGCAAGCTCAGTGCACCAGCACTGCATATATTACGTTGAGAGATACACCGTTTCCATACTGTGGGTGTATTCTGCTCTTGGAAAAAGATCCATTTAGGGCAAAAAAAAAAGGCACTTTATTGTGCTCTTTTCCAAAAGACCCATTAAGGGCAAAAAAAAATAAAAAATTGCATTTTATTTTGCTCGTGCAAAAAAAGACCCGTTTAGGGCAAAAAAATAAAAATAAAAATTTGCACTTTAATGTACGCTTGCAAAAAGACCCATTTAGGGCCACAAAAATATTTTGCAGTGTGTTATACATATGTGGAGGCGTGTGAAATAAACCATTTCTATATATTTGTCTTCTACTGTGCTATACTAAAAAAACAATTTTTTTTTTGAATAGCATTTTCTGCAGTTCTGTAGCTGCGATTCAGCGGTTACGTACTGTGGGTGTGTTGTGGTCTTCCAAAAAACGCCATTTAGGGCCACAAAAAATATTTTGCAGTGTGTTATACATATGTGGAGGTGTGTGAAATAAACAATTTCTATATAGTTTTCTTCTACTGTGCTATACTAAAAAAACAACATAGCTGAGCAGTATGTGTCCACAGGCCTACACGTACTGGATGACGGGTCTGCCCCCTTTAACTTCTGGGTCTCCAAATTGGGCACATGGCCTGAGCTTGCCCTTTATGCCTTGGAGGTGCTGGCCTGCCCTGCAGCCAGTGTATTATCTGAACGTGTATTTAGCACGGCAGGGAGCGTTATCACAGACAAGCACAGCCGCCTGTCCAGAGCCAATGTGGACAAGCTCACGTTCATTAAAATGAACCAGGCATGGATCCCACAGGACTTGTCCGTACCTTCTGCAGAATAGACATGTATACCGGTGTTGTGACAAAAACTGTCCGGCCATCGGATTGTGTCCGGCCCATACTGCGAAGGCGCAGCGCTTGCGCAGTACAGAGGACAAGGAGATTCACAAAATCTCCGAAGATGAACGGCGCCTGCGCAGTGAGTGCATGTTCAAGCCCCACCATCCAAGTGGACATACGGTAGCACATAGTAACAGGGCCCCTCACGGGCTCGCTTTGATCACCACGCTTCGGGCACGGCCTCACTTGGCTCGGCTTGAACCACGGATGGTGTGGCCTTCACCTGAACTCACCACGCAGGCGCCGTTCGTCTTGGGAGATTTTCGAAATCCCCTTGTTCTACATACTGAGCAAGCGCAGTACAGGGTGGACACTATTTGACGGGGGACAGAATTCGACACATCACCGGCCTTACCCAGCCATTGTTGTATTTTTGAACCAGTGTTGGCTACCTCGTCCTCCTCCACCGCCGCTTCCACCTACACAGCCACATCCACCGCCACCTCAACCTCCTAATCCATATGGACCTCGTCCTCCTAGGTCAAGATTATAATTTTTATTTTATTTTTTTGTAGCGCACAGATCCTTTCCCCCTTACCTGCCTTTATGTTGTTGGCTCCTCGCAGGAGGGAGAAAGGCACACCGCACTACCAGCCCGTACCCTCCTATATAAAGAGGTTGAGCGGTGTACTTGACGGGCCGTGTCCACAGCCGGAGTCAAAACTCCTCCAGAGGATGATTCTCATCTCTACTGTAGGTAGAGGCAAGTCCTTTAATTCCCAGTAAAGTCAATGTCCAGACCAGCTGAAATTCCAACTCTTATTCTCTCATGGCAAAATAAACTCTACTCGGATAGAAAAGGTTAGAGCAAAGAAACAGGACAGCTTAAGGTGTGGAGGAGGTTCAGGCACAAACGTAGCACATTCACTTCACTGCTTAGGTTTCTCAAACAGTTTTAGGTGCACGGTCTCTGCCACAGACCTTGAGGTTGGTCTCTGCCACAGACAGGGTGTACAAGGCCCCTGCCACGGACCTGGAGAACTTTGGTCTCTGCCACAGACCAGGGTGTATAAGGCCCCTGCCACGGGCCGGGTGAATAAGGCCTCTGATACAGTCAAGATGACCTTGAGCTTCTCCTTCTACGAACCTAGCCCATATCAAGGGGAAGACATCTCTCCAGGGAATCAACAGACCCTTCCTTCACCGTGACTCCCGCATCGGTCCATCAGAATGATCCTCCCTTCCCTGGAACATGGTCCCCTACACGAGGCGGCACCCTAAGACTCCACGGCACCCTGGACTCCAGGCTTTACTCCCGCACCTAGGCCTCCATACCCAGGGCAGCAGGAACTCCAGGATAGTACCTCACCCCGGGCTAAAGGTACCCGAGATGGAACAGGAACACATGCACCCAGGCCGAAGGCACCTGGGCGTGGACCCCACTGGACATCAGCCCCCAGGCCAAAGGTCTGCCCCTTTTATATGCTCTCCCGGCATGCACAGCAGGTTCCCCGCCCCGCTGTACTACTGCCAAGAGGGGACACAAAAGGCACAGCACTGTATCGGCGGTTCAACCCTAGCCTACCATAGCAGCGCCACCTGTAGGCCGCAGGGAACTGCACACCAATACTGTCCCACGAGGACAAAATGGTCCATGAATCCTACAGAATTGGGGTGTTTGAGCATATTTACCACTCAAACACTTCCCTTAAATTTAGCACCCCGCTACATTTTTATTTCAAAGTATTTTATTTTCCCACTAGCTTATCCATTAAGTTGAATAATTTATTCCAGAAAGGGCGTATTCTGGGGCATTCCCACCATATGTGTGGCATCGTGCCGTTGAGTTTCTGAGGTTCTTAATGACTTCCCGTACCTCTTCTGCTGAAAAGGGGGCCTCCAGCATATTTTTTTATTTTTTTTATGTTATTTTAAGTTATTTCCCTATCCACATTTGTTTGCAGAGCACTTGCCATGCTCTTAACAACATTTTGCTGCCATTTGCAGCCCTCTAGCCCTTTCCATGACTTTTTTAGAGCCTTTTTAGTCCTTAGAAGTCCGGGTCCCCATTGACTTCAATCGGGTTCGGGTTCGGGTTAAAGTTCGGTCCCGAACCCGAACTTTTTTCCGAAGTTCGGCCGAACCCGTCGAACCCGAACATCCAGGTGTCCGCTCAACTCTAAACACAACCACATACAACAATTCTACCATTGTCTTGTTTTTTTTGTATTTTATATATTTTTCTTAATAAATGTATAACTATTGGGGTTATAGGGCAATACTTTGGAGTAGCCCCTGTTAACCCTTCCCTTCATTGTCTAAATATAGGATGATGGTACCCATCCCTACACCTTAAAATATTTCCAGTGGGGCAATCCCTGTTTACATTACACTACACTACACACTACACACTGACCAGACCACTACACTACACACTGACCATTACACTACACCACACACTGACCACTACACTACACCACACACTGACCACTACACTACACACTGACCACTACACTACACACTGACCAGATCACTGACCACTACACACTGACCAGACCACTACACTACACACTGACCAGACCACTACATTGCACTACACACTGACCACTACACTACACTACACACTGACCAGACAACTACACACTGACTATTACACTACACACTGACCACTACACTACACACTGACCGCTACACTACACACTGACCAGACCACTACACTATGCACTGGCTATTACACTACACATTGACCAGACTTACTGGCTGCTCCCTCACCTCAGACCATGTCCACTCCCCCCGGGCCAGCAACAGGACTCACAAGGGAGTCTCACCTGCTTTTCTTCCATCTGCTCTGCCTCTGCGGTCTGTCACACTGCCTGCCACGATGGGAGAACGATCTGTGATCCGGTCCGGTTGAGGAAGAAAAGGAGGAGGAGAGAAGACAGCCGCGGCACACAGCTAAGCGGAGGCCAGTTACGCTCACCAGCGATTGATAGGCCGGCCCCACCACCGCACGTGACCCCATTCGCCCAATCACAGAGCGCCAGGGGCCTGATATTAAACATGGCGGCCGGGACACAGGAGAAAAAAATTAGGAGGACGGAGCCGGGGGCGACACTCACTGGTGCGGAATTTGGCCCCCCCAAATGTTGCGCCCGGGGCCACGGCTCCCCATGCACCCCCCACGCTACGCTACTAACCCTTTCACCCCAGCACTGCCAGCAGCCTCCCCCTAGATCCAATGGCCCTGATGGGGCCCTATGTGCACCTGGGGCCCCTGGGCTATGTCCAGGTGTGCCCGCTTGATAAGAAGACCCTGGTCTGTGCGTGTAAACGCACCTCCAGCAGTAACACAGGAGCCAGAGCCCAAGGTTAACCCGCCTGACCGATTTTCTGATGACCCCCATATGTTTTCCAATTTTAAGAACAGTTGTATATTATACTTTAAGCTTAAGCCACGCTTCTCTGGTTCTGAAGCACAGAGGATTGACCTGATTATTACATGGTTGAAGGAGGACCCCCAGTCTTGGGCATTTAACCTCCCCGCAGACGATCCAGCCCTAGGGTCAGTTAAATAATTTTACAAGGCCCTGGGTTTACTCTATGATGATCCTGATCGTGCCCACTCAGCAGAAGCTAACCTTAGGTCATTATGTCAGGGTAAATGCACCAATGAACAATACTGTTCTGAATTCCGCCGCTGGGCACCTGACTCTGCTCTAAGAAGCCAATTCAGGTTAGGCATATCAGACTCTATCAAGGGCTTCTTAGTACACTACCCTGAACCAAAGTCGTTGACTAAAGCCATGCAAGTAGCCATCCGTATAGAGGGTTGTTCCCTTGTCCCCTCACCATCAGCCCTTCCTGGCTCCTCTCACCCTATCCAGGAGGACCCCATGCAAATTGGTGCTACTCATTTGTCCTCTGGGGAAAAGGCTAGATCTCAGGACTCTGCTTATACTGTGGCAACCAGCCACTAATAAGCCGGAAAATGCCGAAGGGCGTTGGCCAGGAACTTGTATTGCATACAAACGGCAAAGAATTGTTGGCCAACAAACACAAAACTACGTGTTTTTATAGCTCTTTAGCGCCACCCTTTGGGCAACTTCTGCTAATGTTGTGTTATGGTTAGCACTGCTTCTGAGCACACGATTGGATAATCCATCAGCACACATTTGTTGGCAGACAATTTTAAAGCATGCTATCCCACATTTGTTGGCGGAAAATCCGACAACAATTGTCCGATGGAGCATACAATCGGTCAGATTTTCTGACAACAGCCTGTCATCACACAACTCCCGTTGGACCTGCCTCCAGAATTGCATTAAAATGAACAAACTAATGGCCCATCTCATAGTCCCAGCTCTTCCTACCTGTTATGCTTACTTTGCTGACATCTTCTCTGAGACGGCTGCTTCTGTTCTTCCTCCTCACCAGTCATATGATTGTAGCATAGACGTCCTGCCTAACACTACCCCTACTAGAGGCCGAACTTTGTCTTTGCCACTACCTGAGACTCAGGCCATGAAAATCTATGTTCAGGAAAATTTAGAGAAGGGGTTAATTCGCCCATCAACATCCCCTGGCTGGGTGGGGTTTTTTTTTTTTCCAGAGAAAAAAGATAAATCATTATGGCCCTGTATCGATTACCGTGGCCTGAACAAGATCCCTATACCTAGCAATTATCCCCTACCACTCATTACTGAGCTCTTTAGTCAGATTCAGGGAGCTCAAATTTTCACCAAATTGGATTTACAGGGGGCTTCCAATTTGATTTGCCTTCATGAGGGTGACGAGTGGAAGTCAGCTTTTAATACCTGTGAAGGTCACTATGAATACCTTGTCAAGCTGTTCGGTTTGTGTAATGCACCAGCTGTCTTCCAGGAATTTGTGAATTACATTTTTTGCGAGTATTTGGGCCAGTTTGTTCTTTTGTATTTGAATGACATCTTGATTTACTCTTCTTCTCTCAGTGATCATTACAATCACGTCTGTACAGTCCATTCAAAACTCAGTCAACACTCTGTATGCAAAACTTTCTAAATGTACTTTTCCTTTTTTTTTTCCCACATACATTTTTATTAGATTTATAGAAACTAATATAAAGCCATGAAAGGCTACAGAGTGAACAGTGGCATTCAGAATGCAAATATGTATACAGAATATAGAGCATCAAGGATATTTGTATAAATCGTTTCAAATGCGTAACTAAATACTGCCTTAGGCATCATATTAAGAACTGTAAAGCTGTTAAAGTAAACAAGAGCTGCAAATCTTTAAAGATCTATGATTGTAGTAACCATTAGATATATGATAGCCATAAGGAGAAGCAGTACGTTATATAAGTATTGTGATATTCAATAGCAGAAGGCACCTTTGGGCAAAGGATCCTCGGGGCCAATAAAGTGAGTAAAGTTAAGGGAAACAGAGGATTATTGAGGTACAGTGCATCTATGATCTAGAAGCCATATCATCCACTGTGTCAGGAATTTGTGGACAGTCAGGTGAGCTTTGGCAAACATGTACTCCATGGTGCAGTGATCATTAAGGGCATTGAGTATTAGTTGAATGGTCGGGGGTAGGGGTTCTTCCAGCATCGGCTATTGATAGCCTGATAGCTATTAGTAAGTGTGTGATCAGAGGGTGTAATGATGGAGGCCAGGCCTCAAATCCCATTCCCAAAAGAGCCATCTGCAGGGTTAGTGAGACAGCAATGTCGGTGAGAGATTTGAGGCATGCCTCAATTTCTGTCCATACAGGTCTTAGTGCAGGGTAGTCCCACCAGATGTGACAAGGGGTTCCCTCCAGGGAGCAGTTTCTCTAGCAGAGTGCAGGGAAGAACATGGATAACTTGGAAGGGGTATAATACCATTTGTGGTAGATTTTCATAACTGTTTCCCAATGTGGGATGTTTTTGGAAAAAGCTTAGGGCTTCTGGAGAGCTTTATGCCACAAAGCGCTGGGTGCAGAGAAGTGAAGAGATGATTCCCAGTATGTCATATCAGGAGATTTGTAGTCAGCTGGAGGGGTGGTAAGGAGTTTATATATAGTAGATATTTGTCACGTACCTGGTTGGAGGCCGAGACGCCGAGAGGGCTCCCCTTGCGGCTGAGTGCAGTACACCTCTGAGGTTGGGTACAGAGGGTGTAGTGCCCAGAGAAGCACAGGTTGCCAGAAGGGTCGAGGAGAGCAGAGCTGGTGGGATCCTGAAGAACACCGGTGGATGCAGGACACCGCTCAAGGAGTAGTAGTGGCAGCCAGGCTGGGGTCAAACCCAGTATATCCAGCAGGAGGAAGAGGCAGGTTGCAGGAACGGAGACAAGCCAATGGTCTGGTAACAGGAAACAGGTAGGAACAGAAGACTGTGGCAAAGTCCGTGGAACAAGCCGGGATCAGGTGGAGGAGAAGGCAACAAGTCGGTAAGGCAAGCCAGGGGGTCAAACCAGAAGAGCAGATCAGACAGGTCAGGAACAAGCCGGGTCACAACAGGGAATCCAAACAGCAGTTAAACAGAGTCTCAGAAACACAGGAAGGCTGACGACCATCAAGCAATGAGATGGGCTCAGTGGCAGTCTTATATAGGCCAGCAAGTGGTTGCATCTGTTGCGTGCGCCGATTGACACTCCCGCGCATGCGCGTGTGCCTGTTGGTTCCATTGCGCATGTGCATGCGCCCGTTGGTTCCATTGCGCTTGTGCGTGCGCCCGTTTGGCTCCATTGCGTATGTGCGCGCGCCTATTCGCGCCGCTTGCGTCAGTGCACACAGGGATGTGCTGGAAGCTGCCATTACCAGTACTGGCACTATTGCCAGTTCTCCTACGGCCGTTTCCCTGACAGTGCCCCCCCCCAAGGGGCAGCCTCCGGATGCCCCCACGGGCCAATGCTTCAGAATGTCTACTGTGAAAGTCCCACACCAGTCTGGGAGCATGCACATTGTTTGCAGACTCCCAGGAATTGTCTTCGGGGGGATATCCCTTCCACTTGATGAGATACTGGATCTGCCTACCTCTCCTCCAGCAATCCATAATGGCTTCAACCTCGAATTTCGTTTCCCCCTCTACTAAGACTAGGGGAGGAGGTGGCTCCTCTCTTCCAGGAAAAGGACTGGATACCGCTGGTTTGAGCAGGGAAGGGTGAATTACTGGGTGGATCTTGTAGGTATTGGGTAGTGCCAGCTCAAAAGCCACTGGATTTATTTCTCTTTTAATTTCAAAGGGACCGATGAACTTGGGTCCAAGCTTCCGGGAGGGACAAGAGAGCTTAAGGTTCACTGAAGAAAGCCATACCTTGTCCCCAATATTAAAGACAGGATTCCCTCTTCTTCTCTTGTCATGAAACCTTTTATAATCCTGATGAGCTTTTCGCCTGGCCTCCTGAAGTACCTTGTAGTTGGTTTGAATGGACCTTAATCGATCCTGGACAGCGGGAGTAGATGCTTCGGGTATAGTATTCGGAAGAAAGGAGGGGTGAAATCCATAATTTGCCCAGAAGGGAGACTGATTGATTGCTGCATGTAAAGAATTATTATATGCAAACTCTGCACAGGGAAGAAGAGAGATCCAGTCATCTTGTGAGCAGGTACAAAAGCATTGAAGGTACTGTTCTAAGGTCTGATTAGTCCTTTCTGTTTGACCATTGCTCTGGGGATGGTAAGCTGAGGAAAGACATACTTCAATTGATAAGGACTTGCAAAGATCTCTCCAGAACTTGGAAGTAAATTGTACTCCTCTGTCGGAGACAATGCTATCCGGTAGTCCGTGTAACCTGACAATTTCTTTAATAAACATGTTTGCTGTATCCGAAGAGGAGGGTGTGCCAATCATCGGGAGAAAATGTGCCCATTTGGAAAGGCGGTCTACCACTACCATGATGGTGGTACATCCCCCAGAGGGGGGCAAGTCTACTATAAAATCCATGGATATTTCTTTCCAGGGTTGTTCAGGAATGGGTAGTGGCCTCAAAAGTCCCCATGGCTTGGTATTGGAACCTTTATTGCGCTGGCACGTGGTGCAAGAATTAACATATTCTTTGCAGTCCTGTCTTAGGCTGGCCCACTGTTACGGAAATATTCATACCTCGCTTAAATGATTAAAATAAGTGATTAAAACCTTTTGTCTATATAAAATGAAATCAAACGATAGCGGTGCAAAACGAGGAAACAATTACATTTATTTATGCAGAAATGATACCACCTAATAGCAAGATGATACCAATGTTACACAATACATAATAGGAACATTACTATAACCTAAAATGATACCACCTATGACAAAGATGATACCAAAGTTACATGATAATACAAATAGGAACAAGAGAGCAAAAGAGAAGTAAGATTAATCTTCTTAAAAATGGGAGAGAGAGAGGGAGGGAGAGATAGAGGGAGAGAGGTGGAGGGAGAGATAGAGGGAGAGATACTACGTCACCATGTCTTGTTCGGGTCAGGTCCTCATTCTAAGAGAACTTAATCATGGCTCTGGCTGACTGATTTATACCCCCCCTATGCCTACCCCCCCCCATCAACCAGGCTCCAAAAATCCTGTGGTCTCATTGGTTTAAAGCTGACCACCTGATTGGTTGAAATTTCAAGCCATTTTCGCCTAGCACATTCAGATCTGCCTTCAGAACTAAGGTGTGTGCCTTTGATGTACAGTTTAACCACTTCCCACATTAGCATGCTAAGGGCCCCTGCGGTGATGGAGTCTTGCTGTCTGTACTGGCCCTTTCAAGACAAGGGATATTTAAGTGAGCTCTGGTAACATGTACTTGAACACAGTTGCAAACACTAAAAATTGTCATACAGCTTAACACATTGTATATGAAAGCATGTAGCAATTTCTAACGCGTTTCGACCCTTTCCATGGGTCTTCTTCAGAGGTTTCGGTGTTGCTAAAAAAAGGTATATAGAATGAGTTTCAAAGATTTTTACCAATTTTTTTACAAAATTTAAAAGTATATAAATAACATAGTCACCAATTTATTGTGTGTAGACACTGAACATTTTTACCAGGATTTCCAACAGAAGATGCCCCAGGGTCCCAAAACACCTTCCTGGTCGTGTAGATTCCCCACGCACTGGGATAACGCTGGGTGGGACTGCAGCTTGCAGGAGTTCACCACATGGGATGAAAATCCCCAAATGGGGGGAACCCAGGAAGAGGCTGACACCTGCGGCAGAGCATTTAAAGCATAATTACACAGTGCATAGCATTGTGTCAAAATAGTAAGACATATAAAGCATCAAAGTGTTGAGCAGACAGGAGTGTGCATCCTCTCAATTGGGTATGTCACCTCAATTATTCAAATATTTGTTATTATCTATATATTTATAGGTTTATTGATTAATATATAAATCAATCAATGATAATTATGGTCACATTATGTATCAAGTAGCGCTGTGAAAGAAATTGTGAAAAATAAGCAGAGGTGTATGTAATGATCGATGTGATAGTGTGATAAAGCAATAGATACAGATTAATGTGACAACGAATGTGATGGGGATGTCAGTGCATGTGTAAACCCCCCCCCCCCCCCTTTTCCCCTCCAATCCAAAAAACTCCCTAAACTAATGTATGGGTTATACCCCTACCTAGTTATCCCCCATATGGCTCCCTAGGGGCGCCAATCCGTGCCCCCATACCCCTGTACCTCACACATAATTACCCTCCCCATGAGCACTTCCCCCTTCCCCCCCCCCCTCCACAGAAAGGCCAACCCACCCTCCACAGAGAGGATCCATGAAAAAATGAAACAAAACACCCATGAATCGGTGAAAGGTGAATAAGTGATAAAGAGCTATTTTAAAAGGTGTAAGCATATTACCTTATAGTAAAAGTATATAACAGTCCCAATGGAAACAAAATCTACACTGGAGCACTCCTTCAAATAGGAGGTTCAGTTGCAATGTGTATTGGTGATTCTATAATGAGAAATAGTCACAACTTAAGGTTTGTTTAAAAAAGGAAATAGTTGCAAAGAAGAAAATAAATATTTGTAAAAAAGATTCCTAAATTGTAATGGTGTGCTTACCCAAGGGATCGTTTGTCTGCTCACACTGAGATGCAAGAGGTCATCTGAGTGATTGCTCTACACTCAGCGTTTATATAGTAAGTGTTTAATTGTTTAATTGAATGCCAGCCCCGCCGCTTGGGGTCCTCCCCCACCTGATAACCCTCACCTTACCATCGGGGTCATCCTGCCGCGATTGCGTCATTCCAATGGTGGATTCCTCAGCGTCTGTGAGAGACATGTGTCTCCGACCACCGCCGTTACTTCCGCCGTAATCACGTGGTATGATGACGTCACACGCACGCACGACATAGCTGCGCATGCGCGGATCATACCTCAATACCCGGAAGTGGTCGCAGATGCCGCCCAGCAGAAGGATTACTCGCTTATGTGGACAGACCTGCTGCCACCTGTGGGAGCATTTGGGAAGCACAGGGCCCTGCGCCTCTCCCCCCCTGCTGGGGAAACTGCAGACCTTTTCATCAGTGAGTCCAATGTGCAGATCATAACCGACCAGAGGGAACATCCCGGGACAGCTGGTGGAAAAAAGGAAAAAGAAAAAAGTATATAATAATGGTTACATAATTATTTGAAGGTTACATTGGGCAATTAGCCATAATAAAACATACATATATTTGATATTTAACATGGTATTATCTAAAAAGATATTTAACAGCATACTGAAAAAATGGTAATTCAAATATAACAGGTACAAGGCATGATTATGGAGACGTTTAGATGTATCCCCATGACTAGGGATGAGCTCGGTGTTCGAGTCGAACATAGTTTCGACTCGAACATCGGCTGTTCGCGCGTTCGGCGAACAACGAACGATTTGGGCCGTTTGCTCCAAATTCGAGTGACGTGAACGGCCCACAATACACTGCGCCATCGCAGTGTAATCCCGGCGCTGTGATTGGCCAAGCATGCACTGTGACCCTGCATGCTTGGCCAATCACAGCGCCAGCAGCGAGGAGAGCAATGATTGGCCACAGGCAGGATGCCTGTGGCCAATTATAGCTGAGGGGGTTTAGTACACGCCCCACACTATAAAAGGCCGCCAGCGCGGTGGCCTCGTGTAGTGTGTTCCGGAGCAGGGAAAGTGAAGGATAGGCAGGGACAGTGTCAAATCCATTCTTTGCTAAACCTTGTGTGTAGGGACAGAGAAGGATAGGCAGGGAGAGTGTCAGTGTCATATTCTTTGCTAAACCTTGTGTGTAGGGAGAGAGAAGGATAGGCAGGGAGAGTGTCAGTGTCATATACTTTGATAAACCTTGTGTGCAGGGAGAGAGAAGGATAGGCAGGGGACAGTGTCAGTGTCATATTCTTTGCTAAACCTTGTGTGCAGGGAGAGAGAAAGATTGGCAGGGAGAGTGTCAGTGTCATATACTTTGATAAACCTTGTGTGCAGGGAGAGAGAGGGATAGGCAGGGGACAGTGTCAGTGTCATTGTTGCTAAGCCTCCTGCACATTATACACCTGAAGTTAGCCCGTATTGCTGCTTTTTCCTGGTGTGTTACACCAACAGGATTTGGCGGCACTTACAGCGGGCGGAGTGTGCCTCCTGACCATATTACACCTGAACTTAGCCTGTTTTGCTGCTTTTTCCTGGTGTGTTACACCAACAGAATTTTGCGGCACTTACAGCGGGCGGAGTGTGCCTCCTGACCATATTACACCTGAACTTAGCCTGTATTGCTGCTTTTTCCTGGTGTGTTACACCAACAGGATTTTGCGGCACTTACAGCGGGCGGAGTGTGCCTCCTGACCATATTACACCTGAACTTAGCCTGTATTGCTGCTTTTTCCTGGTGTGTTACACCAACAGGATTTTGCGGCACTTACAGCGGGCGGAGTGTGCCTCCTGACCATATTACACCTGAACTTAGCCTGTATTGCTGGTTTTCCCATTTCCATGCAGGCAATTAGAATGTCTGGAAGGCAAACAAGGAGAGGCAGACAGTCAGGAGCCAATAAAAGAGGGCAAGCAGGCTTTGTGTCTAGAGACAACAGTGCTGGTCGTGGACGTGGTGCATCGCCATCAGCACATGCCCATGGGACACGCTTGTCCTTCTTTTCGGCAGCTGGACGTGTTGAGTCGCATCATGCCGAAGACTTGGTAGAGTGGATGACCAAGCCCTCCTCATCCTCCTCATCCTCTCTCACCCAGGCTCAGGGTACTGGCAAAGCAGCTGCCAAAGCGTCCTCTTCCCTGGTATCAATGTCATCATCAGTCACTCCTTCCCTAGACCAACCATGTCCTCCTGAGGAGTCCCCCGAACGGTTTGAGCACAGTGTTGGGTACATGCTCCAGGAGGATGCCCAGCGTTTTGAAGGGTCTGATGATGATGCCCAGCTAGAGGAAGGCAGTAGTGTGAGAGCAGAGAGAGGGGATGCTCAAGAAGGACACCAATCTGGCAGTCATGTTCCAGCAGCTGCAGCATACTGCCAGATTGGCTCCAGTGATGAGGAGGGAGGGGATGATGAGGTCACTGACTCCACGTGGGTGCCTAATAGGAGAGAGGAGGAGGATGAGGAGGAGGCACATCTCCAATGAGGCAGGATGCCCTCGGGGGGCCACCAAAAGGGCAGCACACCGACGGAATCACACCACAGAGCTCCGCCTGTGCAGGGCGCTGCCTCTGCCCGTTATTCAAAAAGTTATTTGGTGTGGGCCTTTTTTGAGTCGAGTGCATCAGATCGCACAGCTGCTGTTTGCAACATATGTCTCAAGCGTATATTGCGTGGCCAAAACATCACCCGCTTGGGCACCACATGCTTGACCAGACATATGTTGACCTGCCATGCAGCTCGTTGGCAAGCCTACCTTAAAGACCCACACCAAAGAACAAAGCTGACCTCTTCTTGCACCGCATCAGCTGGGATCTCCAACCCCACTATACCTTCAGTCCTCTCTGAAACCTGCTCTGAGAGGAATGAAGGTGTAGAATTAGGTGTGTCACAGCCAAGTACTTGCGGGCACTCTGCTAGCAGTACACCGACGTCCGATTCTAGCAGGCAAATTTCCCTGCCCCAGCTGCAGCACCGTCGAAAGAAGTTCACTCCCAGCCATCCACATGCCCAACGGTTGAATGCTAGCTTGGCTAAATTGCTAGCGCTTCAACTGCTGCCTTTTCAGTTGGTAGACTCGGCCCCCTTCCGTGAGTTTGTGCAATGTGCGGTTCCTCAGTGGCAGGTTCCCAAACGCCACTTTTTCTCACGGAAGGCGATTCCGGCTCTCTACCGGCATGTGGAAGGCAATGTCTTGGCCTCGCTGGACAGGGCGGTCAGCGGTAAGGTGCATATTACCGCTGACTCATGGTCCAGCAGGCATGGACAGGGACGTTACCTTTCTTTCACGGCCCATTGGGTCACTCTTTTGGCAGCTGGGAAGGATGCAGGACAAGGTGCAGTAGTGTTGGAGGTTGTCCCACCGCCACACCTCCAAAATGCTACTACTGGTTGTGACACACCTCTGTCCTCCACCCCCTCCTCTTCTTCTTCCTCCGTGGCCTCTTCCTGTGCTTTGTCCTCGGAACCAGCGGTGCTCTGTAGGCGTTCAAGGGGCTATGCAAGTACGCAGGCAAAATGATGCCATGCCGTGCTTGCGCTGGTGTGTTTGGGGAATGGTAGTTTGTGACAATGGCACCAACCTCCTCTCCGCTCTCCGACAGGGACAACTGACCCATGTGCCCTGTGTGGCTCACGTCCTTAACCTGGTGGTGCAGCGGTTCTTGGGCAGGTACCCGGGCTTACAGGATGTCCTGAGGCAGGCCAGGAAAGTCTGTGTGTATTTCCGCAGATCTTATAATGCCAGTGCTCGCCTGGCTGAGCTGCAAAAGGAGTTGAACCTGCCCAAGAACCGCCTTATATGTGACATGCCCACCAGGTGGAACTCAACGTTAGCCATGCTGCAGCGGCTGCACACGCAGCAGAGGGCCATCAATGAGTACCTGTGCGACTATGGCACCAGGACAGGGTCAGGGGAGCTCGGTTTTTTTTCACCACGCCAGTGGGGCATGATCAGGGATGCATGCACTGTCCTGGCACCATTTGAGGAGGCCACGAGGATGGTGAGCAGTGACAGTGCATGCATCAGTGACACTGTACCTCTTGTCCACCTGTTGGAACATACGCTGCGTGGAATAATGGACAGGGCACTTGAGGCAGAACAGAGGCAGGAAGAGGAGGACTTCCTTGCCTCTCAAGGACCCCTTTACCCAGACAGTGTTCCTTCTGTCCCACCCATCCCACAGGAAGAAGAGGAGGAGGAGGATTGTGTCAGCATGGAGGTGGAGCCTGGCACTCAGCATCATCAGCAGCAGTCTTTTAGGGATGATTTACAGTCCCAATAAACCAGTGGACTTGTACGTGGCTGGGAGGAGGTGGCTGCGGATCATGTCGTCCTTAGTGACCCAGAGGTCTCCGAACCGAATGCCTCAGCTAACCTACGCTGCATGGCCACCCTAATCCTGCAAAGTCTGCGAAGGATGCTCGTATTCTTCGGATCAAGGAGAGGGACCATTACTGGCTGGCCACTCTCCTTGATCCACGGTACAAGGGTAAGGTTGCGGACCTTATCTTACTGTCGCAGAGGGAGCAGAGGATGAGACAACTCCGGGAGGCCTTGCAGAAAGGTCTGTGCAACACGTTCCCAGAGACTGGGAGGTTACAAACTCCTGGTCCTGGACAACGAGTTGCTGAGGCTTCGGTCAGTCAAAGAAGGAGCGGTGGGGAAGGTGGCCGCCTGACCGATGCGTTCAGACAATTCTTTAGTCCGCAGCCCCAAGGTATGATCGGTTCCAGCAACCATCGCCAGCATCTGATATACATGGTGCAGGAATACCTAGGGGCAAGGTCAGACTTGGACACCTTCCCCACCGAAAATCCTCTGGCTTACTGGGTCTTGAGGATGGATCACTGGCCAGAGCTTGCACAGTATGCAATTGAGCTACTGGCCTGTCCTGCATCCAGCGTTTTTTCGGAACGCACATTCAGTGCTGCTGGAGGCTTTGTCACGGATCACAGGGTGCGCCTGTCCACCGACTCGGTTGATCGACTGACCTTCATAAAGATGAACCAGTCTTGGATCACCACCAGCTACCAAGCACGTGAAGCTGATATAACAGAATAATTTATTTTCAAATGTCACGTCCCTTCAAGACTGATGCTGTCCTGTTATGTTGACTGACTATCCTCCTCCTCAATGATCCAATTCTTGATGATAGCTTGGAAGAACTTTTTTGTTTCTGGGTGCCGCCACCAGTGGCTAAGGCCCAATTTTTCAGCCCCTGTTTAACAGGGGCATGTAATTACAATTTTTGATGCAATGCTTTGCAGCAGGGCTCATTCCTGCACTCCAACTAGAGTATCTGAGAGAGGTTGCAGTGTCGTGGCACCAGCACCAGTGCCTAAGGCCCAATTTTTCAGCCCCTGTTTAACAGGGGCGTGTAATTAAAATTTTTGATGCAATACTTTGCAACAGGGCTCATTGCTGTGCTCCAAGTACAGTATCTGTGAGGGGTTGCAGTGTTGTGGCACCAGTGCCTAAGGCCCAATTTTTCTGCCCCTGTTTAACAGGGGCGTGTAATTAAAATTTTTGATGCAATACTTTGCAACAGGGCTCATTGCTGTGCTCCAAGTACAGTATCTGTGAGGGGTTGCAGTGTTGTGGCACCAGTGCCTAAGGCCCAATTTTTCTGCCCCTGTTCAACAGGGGCATGTAATTACAATTCTTGATCTAATAATTCACAGCAGGGCCCATTCCTGCGCCCACCAAGAGTAACTGTGAGGGCTTACAATGTTGTGGCAACACCACCACCACCACCAAAGGCCCAATTTTTCTGCCCCTGTTCAACAGGGGAATGTAATTACAATTCTTGATCTAATATTTCACAGCTGGGCCCATTCCTATGCCCACCAAGAGTAACTGAGGACTTACAGTGTTGTGGCACCAGCACCACCACAGGCCCAATTTTTCCTACCACTGTTCAACAATGGCATGTAATTATAATTCTTGATATAATACTTCACATCAGGGCGTTCCAGCAACCACCAAGAGTAACTGTGAGGGCTTACAGTGTTGTGGCAACACCAACACCTAAGGGCCAAATTTCTGCAGAGTATATAAGGCAGGCCCCTACTTTCAAACATCCAACGTACAAATGACTCCTACTTGCAAACGGAAGGAGACAACAGGAAGTGAGAGGAAATCTACCCCTAGGAGGGGAAATTCTCTCCTGTAAGAGTTAATATGGGAAAAAGGTGTCTCCTCTCTACTGATGCTTTATCACCAATCCTTGTTTCAATAAAAACCCCACTTTTCAAAAACATTTGTCATTGGGATGGAAAGTAAGGTGAAATGTTCTGAACAGGTGCACAGACAGCAAAACAAATGTTACAGTGGTGATAACCCTTCCCTATGTTTTCCAAAAAGCTTAAAAATAGATTTTTTGGCTTGAGTTACACTTAAACAATGTACCTGTTCAAAATTACAAACAGATTCTACTTAAGAACAAACCTACAGTCCCTGTCTTGTTTGCACCGCCTGTATACTGCTGTTCAGAGTATATAGGGCCTTTTTTTATTTTGGGTGCAGAGTTCCCCTTAATATCCATACAAAACCCAAAGGGGCTGTTAATGGGGTGGGGGGGGGTGATGGGGGTAGCCATGCCATTTTTCTCAAAGATTTTCATCCATATTACCGGGACCAGACATTACATTAAATCCGCAAGCAGTTTTAAATCGCTTTTTTTCCTTTACAAATGTCATTTTGTGCAGGGACAGTTCTAAACACGGGAAACACATGCCACTCCACAGGCATACTTTAGACACCCCCCAGGTATGATATTTAAAGGAATATTTCACTTTTTTTTTCACTTTATGCATCATTAAAATGACTCCTCCCGAAAAACGGCCGTTTTCAAAACTTTGTTTTG
The DNA here is from genome assembly GCA_029206835.1 of Rana muscosa. Taxonomy (NCBI): domain Eukaryota; kingdom Metazoa; phylum Chordata; class Amphibia; order Anura; family Ranidae; genus Rana; species Rana muscosa. The sequence continues at coordinate 4,380,815 of CM055123.1, read as the reverse complement.
CATTGATACATGTCCCCTGGGGCAGAACCCGGGTCCCCAAACCATTTTTATGACAATAACATGCATATTAGTCGTTATAATTAGCACTTTCGATTTTGAACATTCGCGTCCATTGTATTTAATAGGGTTCTAACGTTCGTGCAAACTTTCGGTCCGTTCGAAGGTTCTGGTGCGAACCGAACCGGGGGGGTGTTCGGCTCATCTCTAGCCAAGAGAGACTTAGAACTCACAAGTTTCTTAGGCCAGTTTACCGTTTGGCCCCTAACTTCCAAGCACCACCTCAGCCAGAACCTGAAATATCAGTTGAACCCCAGGCACCTGTGGAACCCATGGATGTAAGCCGTCTCCACCTAACTGAGTCGGAGAAACAAAGGAGGCGTGCATTGGGCCTATGCCTATACTGTGGACTTAAAGGACATTTATTATCTGTCTGCCCCTTCCGTCCAGTAAAAGGCAGGGTCTAACCAGTGTTGGAGGAGCTGGCTTAGACCTTACAGGTATATCCTCCAAGACCAAGATTACCGTTCCTGCATTTATCCATTTACCCTCAAAACTTGTCACCTGTGAGGCTTTTGTGGATTCTGGAGCTGCTGGCATATTCTTGGACTACACTTTTGCTAAAGAAAATAATATCCCATTTGTTCCAAAATCTAGACCCTGAACATTACCACCGTGAATGGACAACCCTTGGGAGATGACATTGTAAAATTTGAGACTATGACAATCACCCTTCAGGTAGGCGTACTCCACAAAGAGGAAGTTGTCTTGTCTCTTATTGATTCTCCACTTCTGCCCGTTATCCTTGGTTACCCTTGGTTACAACAACATAACCCTTCTTTTGATTGGAAAAATGGAGAACTAACCTCTTGGGGGTCGTTCTGTCATTCAAACTGTTTGTCTCAACCCAAAAGACTTTCTGCTTGTATGTTGGCTTCCGTGGCCGTCCCACCTACCTTGCCTCATGAATACAGTGCGTTTGCAGACGTATTTTGCAAGCAAAAGGCAGAGGTTTTACCTCCACATCGTTCTTTTGACTGTGCAATTAAATTGATTCCTGGAGCACCTCTTCCCAAAGGAAGGTCCTATCCCCTGTCTTTGCCTGAACAAAAATCCATGGAGGAATACGTAAAAGACAACTTGGAAAGAGGTTTTATCCGACCCTCTTCTTCTCCAGTAGGGGCAGGTTTTTTCTTTGTTGAAAAAAAAGATGGGGGTCTTCGACCATGCATAGACTATCGAGGGTTAAATCAAATCACCGTAAAAGACTCCTACCCTTTGCCTCTCATTCTTGAACTGTTTGATGTACTTAAGGGGGCTGTTATCTTCTCCAAGTTAGACCTACGAGGGGCTTATAATCTGATTCGAATTAAAGACGGGGACGAGTGGAAGACAGCATTCAACACTCGTAATGGACATTTTGAATATCTGGTTATTCCATTTGGGTTGTGTAACGCCCCTGCTGTCTTCCAACGTTTCATGAATGAAATTTTTCATGATTTCAGCAACAGTTTTGTGATTATCTACTTGGACGACATTTTAATCTTTTCCAAGACTCATCTAGAGCACATCTCGCATGTAAAGCAGGTATTGCAATGACTGAGAGAAAACCATCTTTATGCGAAGATTGAGAAATGCAGTTTCCATCAAAGCCGTATTACTTTCCTTGGATACATTATAAGTGCTGTCGGTTTCCAAATGGACCCTCAAAAACTTTCCGCTGTCTTGCAGTGGCCCCAACCGACTACTTTAAGAGGGCTCCAAAGCTTTCAAGGGTTCGCAAATTACTACAGACGCTTCATCAAAGGTTTTGCCTCCATTGCGGCCCCCCTTACTGCTATGACTAAGAACGGTACAAATTGCAAGGTATGGTCCTCAGAAGCAGAATCTGCTTTCCAGCAATTAAAAGACATGTTCAGCAAAGCTCCAATTCTTCAGCATCCAAATCCCGATCTCCAGTACATAGTTGAGGTTGATGCCTCTGAGGTAGGAGCAGGTGCCATGCTCTCCCAGAGACAGCCTAAGTCCGGTAGAATCCATCCAGTAGCATTTTTATCTAGAAAGTTTTCTCCAGCGGAGATGAATTACGATGTTGGGAATCGAGAACTACTAGCCATCAAATTGGCATTGTCTGAATGGCGACATATTCTGGAAGGGGCTCCCAAACCTTTTTCTATCCTCACTGACCATAAAAACCTACTGTATCTTCAGACTGCAAAACGTTTGAACTCACGTCAGGCTCGATGGGCTCTGTTTTTCTCCCGTTTTAATTTTGTTCTTTCTTATGTTCCTGGGCATAAAAACAAGAAAGCCGATGCTCTTTCAAGACAGTTCGCTACCTCTGAAGAAGACCAACCTACCGAGCAGTATATAATCCCACCTCACAAAATTGTCACACAGATCTCAACGTTTTTTTCCCAACAGTTACAAGAAACCCAGAATCGTGTTCCCCAAGGCTTGAAGATACCACCAGGTCGCCTGTTTGTAGCCCCTAGCCTCAGAAAACCTGTACTCCTCTGGGCACATGATGGTGTGTTATCTGGTCATCCTGGTGTCACCATCACTCTTAAGACCTTGCAGCGTCATGTCTGGTGGCCTCATATGAAAAGGGATGTTACTGACTATGTGGCTGCCTGTCCAACTTGTGCTGCTAATAAAGTACCCCATACATTGCCTACTGGACTGTTACAACCACTTTCGGCACCTCGTCAGCCTTGGGCCCATTTGACTATGGACTTCATTACAGACCTACCCAAGTCCAAGGGCATGACTGCTATATGGGTCATAGTGGATCGCTTTTCCAAAATGTCTCATTTTGTGCCGCTCCCGGGATTACCTACAGCGGAAGCACTGTCTACTCTCTTCCTTTCCCATTTTGTGAGATATCATGGCATACCTACCAATGTCGTCTCAGACCGCGGATCCCAGTTTGTTTCTCGATTCTGGAGAGCGTTCTGCAAGTAACTGGGAGTAACGCTTTCACTCTCTACCTCACGTTCACCCTCAAACAGATGGTCAAACCGAACGGCTGAACCAGACCCTAGAAACCTATCTTCAACATTATGTCAATGCCTTACACTCCAACTGGTCTGAGTATTTGCCTTTAGCTGAGTTCGCCATTAATTCCCGTTGGCACAGTGCTCTTCATACCACACCATTCTACGCAGCCCTAGGCTATCACCCTTAGACTTTTCCCCTACTTCAGCCTTCTTCTGGTGTACCAGCAGCAGATCAGCGGGTGAAAAATATTCTGCTACATTGGAAAAAGATTTGCTTATTACTACGGAAGTCAGCAGGCAAGTATGCACTTTTTTCCAACAAACGAAGACGCCATATACCTCCATATGTGGTGGGGGACAGAGTTTAGCTATCAACCAAATATGTGAGACTGAAACAACCTTCTACCAAATTTGGCCCTCAAAACATTGGTCCTTACAGAATGATTGCTCGAGTTGAGCCAGTCTCCTATCGTTTGAAATTACCCTCCTCTCTCCGGATTCATCCTGTGTTCCACGTTTCCCTCCTTAAAAAAGCAATTTTCAATCGCTACTCCAGAATGCAACAGCTACCTCCTCCTGTTCTTGTTGATAGACAAAATGAGTTTGAAGTCTCCAAGATTCTTGAAGACAGGGTCGTGGTCTTCGGTATCTGGTTCATTGGAAGGGATATCCCATCACAGACCGTTCCAGGGTTCCAGCCAAAGATCTGCATGCCCCTTCTCTTATTCAAGACTTCCATGCCTCCTTTCCCACTAAGCCCCGCTAGGCCCCTGGAGGGGTCCACTGGTGAGGGGGCCCTGTCATGTACCTGGGTGTATTTGAACTGGGATCTTCCTGGTCCCACAGCTGCAGCCTTACCTGTTGTGCTACTTAGGAGATCTGGACTTTTGGAAATGTCCTCTCAGTATTAAGCATTACCTTGGACTCACTAGCCCCACCTGCTGCCAGCTGTGGACAATTTTCAATCAAAGCAGCCCATAAAAAGGAAGTGATGCTATCTCTCAGCGCCCGTTTGTGTGGAATAGCTCCCTGAGTGTTGTGACTGCTTTTTGATCTTGATTTTCGTGTTGAACTTCTGCCTGAATTCCTGACTACTCTCTAGCCTGCTGATTTTGTACTTCACCGCCAGCTCATGTATGACCTTTGCCTGCCTGACCACTCTCTGGATTTCGATCGTGTACCGTTTTACCTGATCTGTTGCCAACCTAATCTGCCTGACTACGTTTTCGCCTGAATCCTCAGCACACAAGTTCCACTTCGGACACTACCTATCACAAGTACCTTACACCGGCTCAGCCATTCAATGTGGTAAAGAGGGTAAATATACAGTTTTCTTTGAAATTATGTTACAAGATAGCATTCTCTTTTTTCCTCTCCTCTTTTTGTCCCTTACAAATTGATAATGACTGTTATGAAACAATGATGTATTAAATTATGGATCCAATACAAATAATAGGAGACGATAAGATTATGCTTCAATCTAATATTTTGTTTATTTGATGTTTCATAGAATATAAGATCCCTCTGAGGAAGACCTTAAATTGGTTGAAATGCATGGGGGCCTTCTATCATACATCACAGTGTATCTAACACGCATGATTAAATTATTCGCAATAATTACCACATGTATATGAACTGTACAATCCCTGTATATACCCTGTTTGGCTTTGTAATTTACCGGAGCTCATAAATTCATGAATCATTTTTATTCTACTATTTGAGCGCACAGCGCAATTTCCACAAATAAAACCTTTTATCTATAATTGACTCTTATCTATTTTTTGCTGATTTAAAGTCCCAATGGGAATTTGTTCTATTCATGTTAAATCATTCAATCGGGATGTGCAGCCCTCTCTAATACCCCCATGTGTCAAATTAAGCTAGAGTACTGTTTAGCACAGAGACCCATGGCTGGGGTAATTAGCCACAAGCGGTTTTGATCTCCCTAAAAAGAGATCTCTCTATCCGGTAAGCGGCATTGATGTTACAGGTGGAGGATTCTTTTCTACTCTATACCATCACTCTTCCTATGGTGTTTATTGTTTTGAAGTCACCGCGGACATTTTTTTACTGAAGATGAGTGTGCCTTGGAACTGTGTCCTGTGACCTTGTGGTGGGGGAGCTTACAATCTTGGGATTGTTATCTACAGTGATTTGAGCACCCCAAAGGGATTTATCCTGGTTGTATGCGATTCCTTTCCATCATTTGGGTCCAGTATTTTTGTTTCATCATTTTGGATTTATGTCCAGGCCTTTTGGATAACAATTGGTCCATGTTTTATGCACATTTAAATCACCTTTATATGATATTTTTTCACATTGTATTTGCAGTGCAGCTTATTTTTTTGAAATGAGTCCAGGGAATTGTAAGATATCCGATCTGGGTCATACACAGGGAAATCCAACAGCAAAGCAAGGCAGACAAACGGGAGGCTTGATCAGGAACAATGCAGGTATACTGTCTCTATCACAAAGAAGGGATAGAGTGTTCAGTTTGCTTATATCAGGTGACTGACCACATCAATCGCCTTCCAGGAGAACACAGACAAGGGGAATGCAACAGCCAACAACCTAGTGCCTGGAATGAGTAGCAGGAGGACTAAGTGATCCTGACATTAACATGGCACACAGGTGTATTCAACTTTCCAGCAGTAGACCGTCTTTAGGAGGGGCTGCTGGAGAAATCCCCCTCCCCTTTAGCACCCAATCCACATACACATATACTCCCCAAAATACAGCCCCTAATAGACACAGGATGACTTACACTCAGGAGGGGCCGGGGCAGCTGGACAAGGAGTTTCCTGACCTCTCTAAAGTAAGCTGGGTTCCAAAAGCCCTCTGCCCAAAGTGACTCCTGTCACACATCTCATATCGGGATCTGGGCACTACAGCAGAATAAATGGGCATGTGGTGGATGGGGTAGGCATGTCCTTTTTTTTGTAAGCCCCATGTTGAGGCCCATAAACATTTCGAATTTCTTCAAAATCAGATCTCTCCACTCATACGGATGGGCATATGATGATTGAGGGTTGTTAGAAATATAGCGCTGGGCATAAAGCTATGTCTGGTCCACAATAAATTGAACCACATGCCGACCGGGCCATAGCCGAAATACGGCTACAGCGCGGTCGGGTTATTCTGGGAGGGCGTCCATGGACATCCTCCCAGAATCTTGCTCCCGCGCGCCCCCTGGGGTGTGCTCCCGGAAATATTCTTGACCGCCGGGTCCGGAAGACCCGACGCATCACGGATCACGGTAAATAACCGCTATCCATTTACCGCGTAAATCGCTCAGTCAAATGACGAAGCGATCACTTGTAACCATGTCATGACGCTGGTTCCTCCCTCCCCTCTCTGTACCGATCGGTACAGTGTGAGAGGAGAGGGGGATAGATCATTTGCAGCAGCTCTGTGGGCTGGATCTGTAGTGCCCACAGCGCTGCTCAGTGCCCATATCCATACCCTGCAATACCCTGCAATACCCTGCAATACTCTGCAAATACTCTGCAAATACCCTGCAATACTCTGCAAATACCCTGAAATACCCTGCAATACTCTGCAAATACCCTGCAATACTCTGCAAATACCCTGAAATACCCTGCAATACTCTGCAAATACCCTGAGATACCCTGCAATACTATGCCAATACTCTGTAATACTCTGCCAATACTCTGCCATACTCTGCCATACTCAGGGCTTTTTTTCTCAGAGGATAGGTCCAGGAACTCCTCCCTTCCGAGTCACCCCTTGGCTCCGCCCATTCCCACCTCCGAGCACCATTGCTTGGTTCCACCCCTTACCCACCTCCCAGTACCACCCCTTTTAGAGAATACAGAACCAAGTATCATTTCTTTATCGTACACCACGGGACACAGAGCCAGTCATTACATAATGGGTTAAGGGTCACCAGCGGTGATTGGACACTGGCACAACCAATAGAAGACAGTTCCCCTCCATATAACCCCTCCCATCAGGGGAGCACCTCAGTTTTTTCGCCAGTGTCTAAAGGTTTTGGACGCGATAGGAGGTGCTAAAGGAAAGCTCTGCCAAAGAGACCCTCTGGGGGTAGAAAGAGCTATGCTTTCGGACCCATCCAAGATGCCTACGAGTTAAGCCAAAACTGGATGGGATCCGGGCCTCATACATGAGGCTTAGCCTGTAATGTCTCTCTTCGGAGGACTGGGCTCTAAGATCCAGCACTTTCGCTACTTCGCTAAAGTCCTGGTAAGAGTCTTGTACAAGGCCCAGGGGAGAGGTATCCTTTAAATAGGAACCCATATCCCTGAAGGTTGGCACACATAGCCCGCCGTGAGGGGTGAAGTTTGGTATCTGTCTGAAAATTTCAGCAGAAAAAACCTGCGGTGTGGATAAGGTAAGAGGTTAGGTCCTAAAACTAGGTTTAAGGACCTTTCCAAAGAAAAACAGTGGATGTCTTCTCTTATTCCGCCACTGGGGGGAGTAAAGAGCTGAGTGTAAAACTCACCTCGCTCTGCTTCAGTGTCTGCTTCGGTAAAGTACACTGCCTGTCCCTCTGCTGCTGAGCTGGCTTGGGCACCTCCCTCCTCCTCTCGGATGGCTGACCAGACACCTGCAGAAGCAGGTAAAGTTGGAACAAGGGCTGGTGAGAGGGAGCTCCACTCTCACTGTTATCACCACCATTAGCGCTAGAGCCACGGGAGCGCGCTTTATCGGAGGGGGGGGCGGGAGGCCGCAAATGACACGTGCGCGGGCACGTAGGCGCGCGCGCGCATGCACGAAAACGGCGCAAAATTTAAAAGATGTCAGTGTGCAAAAGCGCTGCAGAACAAGCAAGTTCGTTTTCTCTCTCTCTCTCTCTTGGCAGGGATACACAGCAGCGATACAGGGACGTAAGACTCCATGTGGTTGGGCTGGGTACTTCCTAGAAGACATCCACTTTATGCATAGCTGTGTGTTTTTGTAAGGTTGCATACTTTATGTAAATTGCTAAACTGAGCACAGTAGTATATGCATTTGAGTACCTTGTGTTTTTTCTGAGCAGTATGCCTTCCAGGGGAAGGAATGCTGACAAAAAAGATAAAAAAGCACCGCTGCCTGAGACAGGAGGCCCTAGCCGTGCTAACTCGGTACCTTCCTCTCCTGTGTTGCCGGACGCAGCTGTACAGGATGAGCCATTACCTCTGTCAGGTATGGAGGCTTCCCCAGAGAAGCCTGGGCCTGCGTATGTCACTGAAGACACTTTGTCAGCAGCCCTAAATAATCTGGAAGAGAGAATTGCTACTTTGATCGCTAAATCCTCTAAAAAGGACAATAAGCGAAGCAAATCTCCTCCAGTGGTGGACCTCCCTGCAGAAGTATCTGAGGAGGAGGAGGATGAGGATGATGCTACACAAGCAGAGGATGAGGAGTCAGACAGATCAGGGATATCAGATGAGCCTGTCTCTGCATCCCAGATTTTGAAGTCACAGGTGCAATGTTATGCAGGGACAGTGCGATCTGCATTTAAGTTACCTTCTTCGGAGGTAACTGAATCGCCTGTCTCCTCCCTAGGTTCATTGAGATCCCTGCAGGGTGCATGCTCTTTCCCGGTTCATCCATTACTAGAGGATCTAATGTACGCAGACTGGCAACACCCAGATAAGCATTTCTCACCTCCAAAAAAGTTTGACATTCTTTATCCTATGGAGGAACATTTTTTAAAGAAATGGAGCCTGCCTTCTGTAGATGCGGCTATTTCTTGTGTAAATAAGAACCTGACGTGTCCGGTGGACAATGTGCAAGTATTTAAAGATCCTTCTGAGAAGAAATTGGAATCCCTACTTAAGTCTTCCTTTCTTTTGGCCGGCTCAGTTACCCAACCTGCGGTAGCAGCAGTCGGTATGTGTCAGGTCATCAGCCAACAGGTAAAGCAGGGGCTGAAGGAGCTGCCTCCAGAGCAGGCTAAAAATTGGGAGAATTTGCCAAAAGCCTTATGCTTCACAGTGGATGCCATGAGAGATTCTATTATGCAAGCATCACGCCTTACACTCCAACTGGTACATATGCGCAGGGTGCTGTGGCTTAAGCATTGGTCATCGGAAGCCCCATGCAAAAAGCTGTTGGCAAGTTTCCCCTTCCATGGTGAACGCCTATTTGGGGAAGATTTAGAAAAATATATCCAAAGGATATCAAGTGGTAAAACGACTCTTTTACCTGAGAGAAAAACAAGAGGCCTTGTTTTAAACGCTCTCTTTCCCCAGCTCCCGGGAAACCTGCCTCTAGCCAGTGGCGACGGCATTTTCAGCCACCCACAAAAGCCAAAGGAAATCAGGCTCAGAGGAACAAAAAGCCGTGGGGTGCAAGAGCTAATAAGCAGGACCCCAAGACCTCTCAGTGAAGGGGCGCCCCCGCTCGGCCGAGTGGGGGGAAGGCTCCGTCAGTTCTCAGCAACTTGGCGGACAGAAACCCAGGACAAGTGGGTTGTATCCACAATATCCTCAGGGTACAGACTGGAATTTCGAGAAATCCCATCTTCGCAATTCCGAGGTTCAAGACTCTCCAAGGATCCACAAAAGAGAGGATCCTTCTTCAAAGGTTTGAATCACTTACTGGCTCAAGGGGTGGTTACAGAGGTACCCCAAAAAGAGCAAGGTTCAGGTTTTTACTCAAACCTCTTTGTGATTCCAAAGCCAAATGGAGACGTCAGACCCATCCTGGATCTAAAATCTCTAAATCGGTTTCTGAACGTTCGCCATTTTCGAATGGAAACGATCCGATCCGTGGTCGCCACCTTACAAGTCGGAGAATTCATGGCGTCCATAGATATCAAGGACGCATATTTACACATACCCATCCTTCCCGCTCACCAAAAATTCTTAAGGTTTGCGGTAGAACATCGCCACTTTCAATTTGTGGCCCTGCCCTTTGGTGTAGCTACCGCGCCCAGAGTATTTACAAAGGTGCTAGCTCCCCTGTTGGCAAATCTGAGGACAAAGGGCATAGCGGTAACAGCCTATCTAGACGATCTACTGGTGATAGATCAGTCAAAAGAGGGATTAGATCATGCTGTGCTCACTACAGTAAGATACCTGGAGCATTTAGGATGGATTATAAACTTACAAAAATCCTCTCTTCAGGCCCAAAGAAGGATAGTGTACTTGGGCGTGATCATAGATACAGCCCAAAACAGGGTGTACCTGCCAGAGCCAAAGATACAGTCTCTGAAAGATCTGATCCACAAGGTCAAAGCAAACAAGAGGCCGTCTATTCGCCTTTGCATGAGGCTATTGGGGAAGATGGAAGCCTCCTTCGAGGCTGTCCCTTACGCCCAGTTTCATTCGAGACTGCTTCAAGGCAATATTTTAGCCGCCTGGAACAGGAAGAGCCAAGCTCTGGATATACCCATGCGCCTGTCCTTGCAAGTACGCCAAAGCTTCAATTGGTGGCTAGAAGCCAAGAACTTACGGAAGGGAAAATGCTTTCTCCCGGTCTCCTGGAAGGTGGTGTCTACGGATGCCAGCCTATCTGGCTGGGGTGCAGTATTCGAAGAGGCTTCTGCCCAGGGAACCTGGGCCAAGACCCAAGGGATCCTGCCCATCAATGTACTAGAGATCAGGGCAGTATATCTAGCCCTCAAAACCTGGACATACAGGTTACAGGGCCACCCAGTTCGGGTTCAATCCGACAATGCTACGGCAGTAGCTTACATCAATCACCAAAGAAGGCACCCGCAGTCGGGCTGCTCAAAAGGAGGTGAACCAGATTTTGACATGGGCAGAAGAGCATGTACCTTGCCTTTCTGCAATCTTCATCCCGGGGATAGAAAACTGGCAAGCGGACTATCTGAGTCGTCAGCAGCTATTACCAGGAGAGTGGTCTCTCCACCCCGAGGTCTTTCAGGCCATATGTCTGAGATGGGGAAACCCAGATGTAGACCTACTAGCCTCCAGGTTCAACAAGAAATTGGACAACTTTGTGTCCAGGACGAGAGATCCTCTGGCCTACGGAATAGATGCTCTAATAGCTCCATGGAATCAGTTCTCACTAATCTATGCATTCCCCCCGATCCCTCTTCTACAAAGACTTCTTCGCAGGATCAAAGAGGAGGGAATACCAGTAATCCTAGTGGCCCCAAACTGGCCCAGGAGGCCTTGGTACGCCGAGATCGTAAAGATGGCGAAAGGAAGGCCCTGGAAGCTTCCGCTTCGACACGACCTGCTGTCACAGGGTCCAGTATTCCACCCTTCCTTACAAAGGCTAAATTTGACGGCCTGGCTGCTGAGACCCACATTTTGAAAAAGAGAGGGGTCTCTGGTCCAGCTCTTTCTACGCTCATTAATGCTAGAAAGCCAGCCTCCAGACTCATCTATCATAGAGTCTGGAAAGCATACGTTTCCTGGTGTGAATCTAGAAGTTGGAACCCTCAGAAATATGAAATAAGCAGGATTCTTGCCTTTTGCCAGTTAGGAGTGGATATGAAATTAGCCCTTAGTACCATCAAGGGTCAAATATCGGCTCTATCAGTATTTTTTCAGAGACCATTAGCATCTCATTCCCTAGTTCGGGCCTTCATTCAGGGGGTACTGAGGATAAATCCTCCAGTCAGGTCTCCCTTGTGCCCATGGGATTTGAATTTGGTATTGTCAGTGTTGCAAAAGCAACCTTTTGAACCTATTCACCATATTCCTTTACTTATATTAAGTAGGAAATTGGCCTTTTTGATCGCTATTGCTTCTGCTAGGAGAGTATCAGAACTAGCAGCTCTTTCTTGTAAAGAGCCTTATCTAAATTGTCACAAGGACAAAATCGTACTACGACCCCATCCTGCCTTTCTACCTAAGGTAGTGTCGGCTTTTCACTTGAATCAAGACATTGTTTTGCCTTCTTTTTTTCCAAACCCGCGGACGGCGGGGGAAAAGTTGTTGCACTCTCTAGATCTAGTGAGAGCGGTAAAGGTGTATCTGCAAGCAACCGCTCAGATACGTAAAACAGATGTTTTGTTTATTTTGCCAGATGGTCCCAAGAAGGGCCAAGCGGCATCAAAATCCACCATTTCCAGGTGGATTAGACAGGTAATTGTTCAAGCTTATGGTTTAAAGAACAGGACTCCTCCTTTTTCTGTTAAGGTGCACTCTACCAGGGCGATAAGTGCTTCATGGGCAGTGCACCACCAGGCTTCGATGGCTCAGATCTGTAAAGCTGCAACTTGGTCTTCAGTCCACACATTTTCCAAATTCTATCAAATAGATGTGAAATGACATGAGGATTCCGCCTTCGGGCGAAGTGTGCTGCAGGCAGCAGTATAGGGCTTCTTGTCCGCAAGCGGCCTGTTTGATCTGGGTCTCCCACCCTTCATATTGAGCATTGCTCTGGGACGTCCCATTATGTAATGACTGGCTCTGTGTCCCGTGGTGTACGATAAAGAAAACAGGATTTTTATAACAGCTTACCTGTAAAATCCTTTTCTTGGAGTACACCACGGGACACAGAGGTCCCCCCCCCCTTCTTATGGGAACCTTACTGCTTTGCTACAAAAACTGAGGTGCTCCCCTGATAGGAGGGGTTATATGGAGGGGAACTGTCTTCTATTGGTTGTGCCAGTGTCCAATCACCGCTGGTGACCCTTAACCCATTATGTAATGACTGGCTCTGTGTCCCGTGGTGTACTCCAAGAAAAAGATTTTACAGGTAAGCTGTTATAAAAATCCTGTTTTTGTAGTGCTAAGTATTCTGTATGGAATTTGTTAATAAAAAGAAAGGCAGTAAAATAGATCCGGCATCAATGGACACCCCAGTGACAATAGATCCACTCCAGAAACAATAGACTACCAACAGCCAGCATCAATATACCCTCCAGCAGCCAGCAACATTAGACCCCTCCCTCAACAGTAGATCCCTCTCGGAAACGATTGGCCCCAAATTTTCTAAATCCAATTGTCATTAAAACAGAAAGTGAGCTGAAATCTTCTGAACACCTATCAGACACAGTTAAAATTAGCAATGGAACACGGCAGGGATGCCCCCTTTCAGCCCTTTTGTTTATTCTGACATTGGAGCCATTTATCAGGAGGATTATAGCAAATGATTCAATACAGGGATTCAAAGTAACTGGGAAAGAATAAAAGGTGGCTGCTTACGCTGACGATTTATTGTTTTTTGTCACAAAACCAAACACATCATTACCCGCTTTAATAGACAAATTTTCCCTGTTCGGATCCCTTTCCAACCTAAAGATAAATTACTCCAAGTCAGAAGCCATGAATTTGACTATCCCTGACAATGATATCAACTCCATAAAATCTAATTGTCCCTTTAAATGGATAGACTCAGCACTTAAATACCTGGGGATATGGCTAACACCAAAACTCTCCCGGATATATGATCAACATTTTTCACCATTACTAAAAAAGATTAGTGCAGATCTCGAGGCCTGGCACCCACACTTTTCCTGGTTTGGCAGGGCAGCAATCTGCAAAATGACCATTCTACCAAGAGTACTATACCTCTTTAGAAATCTACCTGTCAAAATCCCCCAGAGCTTCTTTAGGACCCTCCACGCGACCAAATGAAATTCATATGGGCACATAAGAACCCCAGAGTCAGATTTGCTCTGCTAACCCAGGCTAAGGAAAGGGGAGGGATGGGAATCCCCAATCTCAAACATTATTACCTTGCCTCACATGTCACTAGGATTATTGACTGGCACTGTCACCAGGACCTCAAAGATTGGGTAGGTTTGGAGAAAGATTTAGGTTCCACCCCATTGCCGTTCACACCTTGGACCCCTTGGAGCAGTTACCCGAACACTTTAAAATCACATCCTCTTATTGGAACCACATTGGCAATTTTTCACAATTTAACAAAAAAAAACAAATTCTCGTCTCACCTGAGTCCGATTACTCCCTTGCAGGATAACCCTGATTTTTCACCGGGCATGAAAAACCATGCTCTACACCTCCCTGATTTAAACATACCACTGCTGACCACACACTGCTCCCAAGACAACAGTTTCAAGGACTACACAGTCATCAAGACAGACAATAAACTGCCCAAAATGCCACTTTGGACATACGTCCAATTACGCAGCTATCTTAACCATACATCCAGAAAGGCTAATTTCACCAGACAACTAACAGCTTTAGAGACAGTGTGCTTAACAGGAGAACCTCTTCCTAAAGCGACATCTACTGCATATAGCTGGATTCAGGATTTTGTGGCAAGATTTTGGTTGTATGCATAGCACACACCATCTTGCCTTGTGCTAAATAAGCACACACTTCAGATTTCATCTTATTGCAATAAGGCTATCTTAGGCTAAAATTCACTCATTATTCATCCGTCCCATTCATTCAAAGAAGGAAGCATCACCAGCCAGGTCTCATTATTAAGGCATCCCAGAGCAGAGTCCTCTCTAGGATAGCCAGCTCCCTTTATTTATAGTGTCGACATGAATAACAAAAGAAGGTGGTGGCTTCACAAAACAGCCAATCAGACATTTTGTATACTTTCAAAAGAACCAATGACAGACATGTATATATTCAAATAGAATGCTAGCAGTTATGTGTGCAAACGGTTGGGTACAGGGGCCATGCTTTCTGTGATACAAAAGAACACTAGAAAGCATGGCTTTGTACAAAGCCGTGTGCAAACCAACTCACTGCTACCAATGACGCCAACCATACTTAATCATGGATCAGATAACCACAATTTTTGTATAGTTATGCTATAGTTCCCATAAACACAGATCTGTTTACTCTGAGTCATTTAATGCAGTCGACAAGAAGTGGCCAGTCCCTTGGTGAGGCATAAATGAACATCCCTAAAAGGAGCAAGCAAATCTGTTGTGTCCGTGGGAGGGTGTTTGCGCCACCGGTCTTACACCAACGTCTGTATGTTCGAATACACTCACATGAGCGCATTACAGTAAAACCGACACTGGGAGACATCTGACAACATACATTAATAACATTTTCCACAACAGTCCTCCCTTTTTTGTCATATGCACCCCATGTCCATCGATGAAACTTGATCTGCTTCTTACACCTGGAAATGAATCCGTCCTTACAGTCCATAAAAAGGAAAACGCGGCTTGACATGTAGACTCTGTTCTTCAGGAGCATGACTTATAAAGGAGGACACGACATGGTGAGCTGTAGTAATCGCCGATCCGTCTGTGATCCTCTGTGTCTTGTATGTGGGTCTGGCTTCGGGGCGTCTCATCAAGGAAACTCTGGTCACGCGTCCAATCAGGCAACAGGAGCACCTCGTCACAACATAGAAAGAATAGAAATAAAACGACATGAGTATATATATTCCCACTTCCTTTAACCACGATCCGCTGTAAAATAAAAATTAGATCCCCAAAGATTCCCAGACCCGTAAAAGGACTCCCAAATTTCACTAGCTATAGCTCTGGCTTCAACAGTTACATGAAGAATCCTAATAATTACCTTATAAGCTGCAGATCCGCATAAGCACCAAACTAAAGTTCAAACACACTTGTGGGCTGCCTAGATACCCAAACCGACAAGAGGCAGAGCTATTAAAAGTAACCAATGTTATCCTCTGAAAATGCATCGTTAGATTCCATTGACAAGTGTCTGTTTGTAGTCTTCACCAGTTTGTCAAAACTCCTCATACCCATAATAACATCATAAATGGCAAGTACACTTTAAATAATAATTTGGGATGCTTTTCATCGTTACCCTTGCTAAAATTTACTAAACAAAAAAAAGATATAAATAAACAAAGATACTACTCAGTCCTTTGGTGTGGTTGAGTCGCTTCTTGCAGTGGCTTACGTGGTCTCATCCCTCAAGCTTCTTTACAACGACCCAGTCACCTGGTTAGAAAGAATGTAAACCGGTTATTGTGTCAGGGTCCAGGAGTGATTCGTGAACCCTGTGGTGGACATTTTGAAGTTCATGTCACAGCGATCGCACCCACCCCATCAGCCGAGAATATAAGTGACAGCTAATGAGGAAAGTACGACTCTGGTTTTGATTGACCTCCAAACAACCCTCATATGACAATAACCCAGACATCGGGACTGTGGTCACTGCATAACCTGTGCGTGGCTTACAATACCTGGAACCATTGAAAAGGTTCTTAGCATCTGGGATGGGAACCTACTTTACCAGACTGCTGCTTGTCGATTCAAATTCTATCAAAGAAAGACAGTCTTGGCACAAACTTGGTTAGAATTACAGAGGTTAACATTATTTGTTTGAAAAAAAAAACTGTCATTCTTACATTTATCACTTTTCCCCCCATTTTCTTCCTCATGACAGACTGAAGGAAGAAATGCATGGTGCAGGAAAAAAGAAACAATGAAATAGCCCATGATACTTTTACCTCCTTAGACTCATGTATTTATCCATATGTACAGCTATCTACATACACCTGCTCTCTGTGTACTTATACTTTCAGAAACTCCTTGGACCTGAAAAATACTTATAAGCAAAATCATTACTCTATCCTCATATTTAACCTGCAAAGAATGGTAAACAATAATGACATTCCTGTACATTGGAAAATTGTCAATGACATTCTTTCAAAACCGATTCAAACAAAACCCTCTGTAACCCTTACTTTTCCCGTTCCTACAAAAATACAACAGCCGCGATGCATCGGAGGATCGCCGCAGTAAGTTCGAACATATTCACGTTACTACATACAAACATTCAGATACAAATGTGGGGGGTATACTTCATAGTTTCCAAAACCAAAAATGAAAAAAACAAAACAGCCAGAATTCTACCTTCACTTTTTCAGAAATAGAAAAAAATACAATGGGAAAAACATGAGAGCAGCTCGAGAACCTTGCATGGACCAGCCATACAAAGTTCAAACAAACGGGCATGAGAATTTAACCACGTTCCTCCTCTGAGAATCACAAAAACGTGTACTACAACTCCATCAACACACTCATCATTACAGATTTCTGAAGCCGCAGCTTAACTACATCCATTCCAGAGGGATACCCAAAATAGTATCCTTGGACCACCTATGTTAATCTTTTTGGGGTTCAAAGGCCTTTGCCCCAAAACTAGGCTTCGTGCACCGTGTGACCGTCTGACTATGGGAAGCCTCCATTCCTTCCCTTTCCACAGACCTCCTTGTGTCCATGGCGATTCGAAACGGCTTATCGTCTTACTCCCGCGTCCAGGAGAAACCATTGCACCCATTTTGGAGAGCACTGCCTGGTGTCTTCTTCTACGGTGGATTGATGGACTACAACCACTATATCTGGTCCAGTCCCCCAACTAGAAACCCTAACCGAGGCGTTATCACCCCCGGAATTAGGCCTCTACCCCTCACAGTGTATGCATACACAAGCGTTTTCCGCTATACACCCATACAATGCGTCGCCAGACTAAACCACACAGAACACTTACGCCCGTTTACCACCTACCGAAAAATGTGGCTTCTCTCTGTATCCAGATGTTACAACAATCATGGTGATGCCTCCCTGTTTGCTCTCCACCCAAAACTGTTTTACTGTACAAAACTTCACAAAACTGGAACAAAATATAAAACACTTTTAAACGCCAAAATGCTTTCCATTGTCCTTCCAAACACAAATCTCATTGCTTAACCTTTCAGAAAACCCCAAACTCCTCCCACCAACTTTCTTCTGATACATAAATGCTGAAAATAACTTCCTATGGCATGCTCAGCTCTCAAAAAAAAAAAAAACTGGTTTATTTACATATCATCGTACAGGAAGAGGGAGGGGAGGGGGAAGCCTAGCCCCATCACCTTGTCTATTAAGACACTAAAACAAATCTATGGCTAAACATCATATATATTTCAACAATTAAAAAAAACCTTTGTCAAGGAAATTATGGAATAAACCCCCCTTTTTTGGGTCAGGGAATCCTCCCTGACCCAAACATCCCCTGGAAGTCAAACCACAAGTTGTCAGATACAAATACAAACTCCTGCCAAAAGATGGCTATACAAAAGCTTCAAAAACAATGAATTGCCTTCTGGGAAACTCCCAAACATTTAAACATAAAAACAACACACACCACTGTGTACAAAAACTCAGTTAGTCTTACAATCTATCAAAATTCAGTGTCACACTATGATAAGTGTATACAAAACTTTTAAATAATGACATTTTATTTTTTTTAAATATTTGTTGGGAAAATCCAACATTTCTTGGATAATAATTATGGCAGGATGGTAATGCATAACATTTCTGGTTTCAAACAATAAACAATTAAAAAAAAAAAAATTGTGTTTACTAAAGGATAGAAAAATTGCATTTCTGCCAATAGGCAGTACAGTAGATGCATTATGGCAGGATGCCCTATCTACGGAGATTGATAGACCCTTTCCTCCTGAGGGGCATCATGGCTGTAATATGGCTGTAGCTCAGGAAAGTGGGTTCTGGGTTGCGTGGAGGAGCAGTGGCAGGTGAATACATTGTTGGAGCATGATAGGCATACTGTTGAGTCTGATAATTGGGCTTCACATGTTGTTGGTACACACACGCAGTTTGGTATGCTGCATAAGGGGCCTGAGGTAGTGGCTGCTGGGGGAAGCTGGGGGTGGGTTGGCAGAGGGAATGAAGGAGGTCAGGCAAGGAATGAAGGACATCCTAGCAATGCTCATCTCCCCCTGTTTTATCAGAGGGACCTGGTCTAAAAAGGGGACCAGTGTGTTCACATACTGCTGTGATAGAGACATCTGGTTTTTAGAAAGAGCTACCAGCTCATTTAACCACTTGCCAACCAGGCCAATTCTGACATTTCTCACCTACATGAAAAAATCATATTTTTTTGCTAGAAAATTACATAAAACACCCAAACATTATATATATTTTTTTAGCAGAGACCCTAGAGAATACAATAACGGTCATTGCAACTTTTTATCTTGCACGTTATTTGCGCAGCAATTTTTCAAACGCGTTTTTAAAAAAAAAAAACAGCTTCATGCTTTAAAAAATAAAAACAGTTAAAGGTGTTGTAAAGGTTCGTTTTTTTTTTTTCTAAATAGGTTCCTTTAAGCTAGTGCATTGTTGGTTCACTTACCTTTTCCTTTGATTTACCTTCTAAATGTTTTATTTCTTTGTCTGAATTTCTCACTTCCGGTTTCTCCTCACTAAACTTCACACCATCATCCGAGTGGTGTGGAGTCAGCCAGAACAGCTTACTGAACAGCTTACTGAGGAGGAACAGTAAGTGAGAAATTCAGACAAAGAAAACAATAAAAAAAAAAGTTTAGAAGGGAAATCTAAGGAAAAGGTAAGTGAACCAACAATGCACTAGCTTAAAGGAACCTATTTAGAAAATAAAAAACGAACCTTTACAACCCCTTTAAGTTAGCCCAATTTTTTGGCATGATGTGAAAGATGAAGTTCCACCGAGTAAATAGATACTTAACATGTCACGCTTCAAAATTGCACACGCTCGTCAAATGGCGCCAAACTTCGGTACTTAAAAATCCCCATAGACGATGCTTTAAATTTTTTTACTGGTTACATGTTTTGCGTTATGCCGCGTACACACGATCGTTTTTAATGTAATTTTCAAAAACAACATTTTTCTCGACGTGCTTTTTCTTGTTTCCTCTCAAGCCTGTCTTGCATACACACGTTCATTAAAAAAAACGCTCGGCACTATAAAGGGAAAGTTCAGTTCGAATGGCGCCACCCTTCATGTTAGTAAAGTTTGTTGAGCGACGATTCGCGCTTTTCAGCCTTGTGCTTTTCAGTCCGTTACAGCGTGACGAATGTGCTATCTCCATTACGAATGCTAGTTTTACCAGAACGAGCGCTCCCGTCTCATACTTGATTCTGAGCATGCGCGTTTTTTTTTCCCCTCGTAAAAGCATACACACTACCGTTTTTCACGTCGTTAAAAAAAACGACGTGAAAAATGACGTGAAAAAATAGAGCAGGTTCTCATTTTTTAAGGCCATTTTTCACGTCGTTAAAAATGCTCTGGAGCCTACACACAATCGTTTTTAATGCCCAATTTAAAAAATCTAGGGCTAAAATTATTGCTCTTGCTCTTGCTCTAACGTTCGCGGCGACATCTCACATGTGTGGTTTCAACACTGTTTTCATATGTGGGCGGGACTTACGTATGCGTTCGCTTCTGCTTGCCTGCACACGGGGACAGGGGCACTTTTTTTTTATTGTTAATTTTACTTTAAAAAAAATTGACACTTTAAAAAAAAAAAAATTTGATCACTTTTATTCCTATTACCTTATAATAGGAATATGGCATGACAGGACGTCTTATTGACCCCATATCTCACCTCTAGGCTGGGAAGCCTAAAATAAAAAAAAAGATCACGGCTTCCCAGCCGAGGTGGCACAGTTTTTCTGAATGCAGAGGCCGGGCGTGACGTCATAAGATCGTTCCCAGCCTCCGACGATCATAGAGACTCCAGCGACCATCTGGTCCGCCGGAAATCTCTATGGTGGACATCCGAGTCTGGCGGATCCGTTCTCCGATTCACCAATCGCATCGGTGAATCGGTAGAAACACTGGAGTGCGGCGGGAGGGGGGACGTCCCCTCAAGGGGCTGACCAGCCGCTATGATCGTTCTTATGGTGTAGGGAATCGTCTACTCACTTTGAGGACCAGTCATCCTCTTTGATGCTCCTCCACTCCTAGGTGTATCACTTGGTGGTGCCAAAGGCCCCCGGACCTCTTCCTCCAAATTATTCACCCTCATCTCCTCTGTCACCCTCAATACTGGCGATCCAGTATTTGGAGTGTCTAGCGGTGTTGATGCTCCCTCCCCAGGGTCTTATTGACATGCTGCCTGAGAATCCCAGCTGTGCTGTAAACATAAAGAAGCAATGTTAGAAAGTTAAAAAAAAATTCTTTTTATCTGTTTGAAAGTATGCTATGATCCTAGCTTACCTTCTCTTTTCTAGGATTGGTCTAAGGAATTCAAGGTCCCTTGCGAATGTATAGGGGTAACATGTTTGGCACCAGAACCAGACTTGTTGTAGTTCATGGTGCTCTTTAGAGGCATAACTAGAACCTTCAGGGCCCCGGTGCAAAAAATCGTGACGGGTCTCTGGGCCTTCCCTCTGAGCCTAGGGCCCTTCCCACTGATACTGGGGCTCGTTTCTTCCATCACAGGGCCCTTCATTATGGTCCCGCAGTGCCACCCTTTCACGTGTTCTGCAGCAAGCCATCTTCCTGCCATCTTGGGAAGGGTTGCTACCAATTCTGACCACTTTAGCGACACACGGCTAATTTTTTTGTAGTATACACTATACATATATTTTGTCATTAAATAACATTTCTAATCATATGGATTTCATCACAAGTGTTACCATTTACATCTGAATCCACAGAGTTCCCCTTGACATCTGAACTCGCAGAGTTTCCTTACACTGTAAGGGGAGACTTTGAAGACTCTGATGTAAGAGAGAACTCTGGAGACTTTGATTTAAGGAGGAACATTAAGAACTATGATGTAAGGAAGGAACTCTGATGTAAAGGGGAATGCTGCAGACTCTGGTAACCAGAGGCTCCACATACATCATCGTTTCCAGCGTTCACTTTTAATCAGGGTTCCCAGAGTCCCCCCTACATGGGAGTCCAGAGAGCCTCCCTTAAATCAGACTCCCAAGAGCCCTCCTTCTATCACAGTCTGCAGAATCCCCCCTTACATCAGGGTCCGCAGAGCACCCCTTACATCAGAGTCCACAGAGCCCCTCCTTACATGACAGTCTGCAGAGCCCCCCTTATATCAGGGTCCGCAGAGCACCCCTTACATCAGAGTAAACAGAGCGCCCCCTTACATGACAGTCTGCAGAGCCACCCTTACATGACAGTCTGCAGAGTCCCCTTACATCAGGGTCCACAGAGCCCCCCCTTACATCAGGGTCCGCAGAGCCCCCCCTTATATCATTGTCCCCAGAGCCCCCTTACATCAGGGTCCCCAGAGCCCCCCCTTACATCAGAGTCCCCAGAGCCCCGCTTACATCAAGGTCCGCAGAGCCCCTCCTTGCATGACAGTCTGCAGAGCCCCCCCTTACATGACAGTCTGCAGAGCCCCCCTTACATCACAGCCTGAAGAGGCCCCCTTACATCAGAGTCTGCAATGGCTGCTCACCAAAGCCCCATTTATATCAGAGTCTGTGAAGCACCTCCTAAATCTGAGGTCCTGTTACATTGTTGTACTGATTCAGAGCCAGAATAGAGAAGGAAGAATGTGAATGGATGGATGGTGAACTCACTCACCCCAGGAAGGAAGGAGGCTCATGCAGTATGCCTATCCTCCACGTTCATTCTTCATGCTGTTCCTGTTTGCTGGGCTTTCCCGTGGGGATTGGAGTGTAGGCAGGGCCATGGGCACACACAGGAGGACATGGGTGGAAGGAGCATGAGGAGTAGATCTATCTCTCTCTCTCTCTCTCCCCTGTCTGTGCAAGGCGGTGTCAGAGAAATCCTCAATCCAGACGCGCCAGCCAGCGCCCTGCACGCACGCGCGGCGGAACGGCGCTTTGGCGCAAGCACGTACGTGGCACAGCGCTTCTGCGCATGCGTGTGTGCGAACCGGTGGAACGGCGCGCACTCATGCATGCCAATGCGCCAATAGGTATACAGGCGGGCCTATATAAAGAGGCCTAGCTGCACTGACAGGTTGCTGGTTTGTTGTCAGCTTCCCTGTTGTACCTGGTTTCCTGTATCTGCACTTGAACTCCTGTTGTGACCCAGATCGGCTTGACTTCTCTACTCATCTCTCCTGGACCTGACCTTCGGCTTGTTATACGGACCTCTTCCTCTGCCTGTGTTTGACCCCCGGCCCGTGACTCGGATCTGCTACTTGTCTCCAGCCCCTGACCTTCTGCCTGCATCTTGGACCTGCCACGTACCTTCAGCCCTGACCTGCTGCTTGTACCTATCCGAACTTATAGTTGTGTACTGTGTTAGACCCCCGGCCTGTACTTCCAGAGAGAGTGTAACAGGCACTCTTCGCTTACAACTGCAGCCAGCAGCCACGCTGTGGATCCACAGACCAAACTTTTGGGCCCCCAACAGGGCCTGGTCACAAGTGCGACTGCTGCGACCCTTCCGTCACTGGCGCTTCTCCAGCTTGTATGCAATTCCTTAATGGCAAAACATAAAAATATTTTTTATTTTTTTATTTCAGGTCCCTGACAACAGGAAACTCCCTATCCAGTCTACATTTCCAGTTCATGTGGGGAAATTAACTGCTAGATACATTGTACGTGACACATGATCTGTGATATGGGAGGTATTCAAGGATGTTGTCTTCAGTAAACCTACTGTGGAAGACAGGTGCAACATGCCTGCTGTGTTTAGTGAACACTGCAATTTCCCAAATTGTCTTGGGGAAACATATTCACATCGTAAAGCCCGTAGCAAGTGGGGTAGTTTTTATATCTACAACAAACCCTTTGTACTCTTTGACGTGGTGGATGCTAATTATAGATTTACTTACATCAATATTGGGAGTTATGGCAGCAGATAAGATTTAAGTATTTTTTCCCACTCCACATTTGGCCAGAAGCTACAAAACTGGGCAAAATATTCCACTACCAGGAACAAGGGGTCGGGCTCTCCCATATGTTTTTGTAAGTGATGAGGCTTTTGCCTTAAGTGAACAGCTATTAAGGCTCTATTCAAGTCGATCCTTGGATGTTGAAAAAAGGGTGCTCAATTACTGTCTTACTAGAGCATGTTGCATTGTGGAGTGTGCACATTCTTGCAAATAAATGGCGCCTACTGCACACTCCCATCCATCTAAATATGGGGAATTATATCCGAGCTGTCAAAGCAGCTAGTGCCCTTCATATTTTTGCTCACAAAGGGGATGGATTTTAGTTGGAGGGCACAACTCCCTTAACCTGACCAGTATAGGTATAACAGAAACTCATGGTAGCAGGAGTGGCACAGTTATCAAGGATGAATTCTGTAAAACAAGGAAAGAAGGGAGGGAGAGCACGCAACCACTCTTACATAGTTACATAGTTAGTCAGGTTGAAAAAAGACAAAGTCCATCCAGTTCAACCATAAAAAAATAAAAAAATATCGTACAATCCCATATACCTAATTCTATACCCACAGTTGATCCAGAGGAAGGCAAAAACCCCCAGCAGAGCATGATCCAATTTGCTAGAGCAGGGGAAAAAATTCCTTCCTGATCCCCCGAGAGGCAATCGGATTTACCCTGGATCAACTTTACCTATAAATGTTAGTACTCAGTTATATTATGTACATTTAGGAAAGTATCCAGATCTTTCTTAAAGCAATCTACTGAGCTGGCCAGAACCACCTCTGGAGGGAGTCTGTTCCACATTTTCACAGCTCTTACTGTGAAGAAACCTTTCCGTATTTGGAGATGAAATCTTTTTTCCTCTAGACGTAAAGAGTGCCCCCTTGCCTTTTGTGTTGACCGTAAAGTGAATAACTCAACACCAAGTTCACTATATGGACCCCTTATATATTTGTACATGTTAATCATTTCCCCCCTTATTCTCCTCTTCTCAAGAGTTAATAAATTCAGTTCCTCTAATCTTTCCTCATAGCTGAGCTCCTCCATGCCTCTTATCAGTTTGGTTGCACTTCTCTGCACTTTCTCCAGTTCCCCGATATCCTCTTTGAGAACTGGTGCCCAAAACTGAACTGCATATTCCAGATGAGGTCTTACTAATGATTTGAACAGGGGCAAAATTATCTCTCTCTGGAGTCCATACCTCTCTTAATACAAGAAAGGACTTTGCTCGCTTTGGAAACCGCAGTTTGGCATTGCATGCCATTATTGAGCATATGATCTACCAAAACCCAGAGATCCTTCTCCACTACGGATCCCCCCAGTTGTACTCCCCCTAGTATGTATGATGCATTCATATTCTTAGCCCCCAAGTGCATAACTTTACATTTATCAACATTAAACTCTGGTGTAGTAGGTTCCAACAAGGTTTTGTTACAAAGAAAACTTAAAAATTTATATTCACAAAAGTCCCCCCCCCCCCATTTTTGGTTTGTATTATTGTCTTTGTTTATTCTATGGGTTATTTTTTAACCTCATTTATATTTCCCATGAGCGGTTGAGCGCTGATGGCATAGCATTATTCCTGGTGTTTGGGAAATAATATCTTTTTATTTTTAGGGACAAATTATTTGCCTACTTTATCTCTACCAATGTTCGGGTGCCATGGCAACTTGAGGCTATTTAAAAATTTCCACACTTCCTTTTTCTGCATTATCTGCTACATTGTTCTTGTTATATTTTGTGATTCTTCTTGTTATAAAATTATATTGTTTGTTTTCTTGTCTTAAATTAAGGTATTAAAAAGAAAATCAGCATATTTTTGAGTTGTGTGTAATTATTTATTTACATTTTTGGGTAAAAAAAAAATGTATAAAAAAAGTGAAAATAAGTAAAGATAATGAGCGTACCTGCGCTGCAACAAATCATATAGCTCCCCCTGTCACTTGTCAGAAACACTTTGCATATTGAGTAGGGCTCTACAAAACAAAAGGCTGCATGTGTCCCCTAGCTGTAGTTTGGAGATCAGTGTTGATTTCTAACAAATATATCTATTTAGCACTGTCAATCAGCAGAATACATAGAGTTTTGTCAAAGATAAATTCATAGTACTTGCTTTCGTTATGCTTCTGTCTCTTGGTGAAGGAATCACATTTTGGATAAATTTCTTTGGCAATTTCCTGCCATCCCTGTTGCTGCTTTGCCTTGCTCTTGTGATCTGGATCGTACAAATAAACAAGGGGCCTCACCAGATGTATCAGCACCTCTATTTTTATCATCCTGGCTAATGTGTTGGATGTGACTTCTTGTTTTTTGCAGGGCAGCATGGGAAGTCTCTTGTCAATGGGAGGTGTTTGTAGTCAGGCATGATCAAAAACACGAGCTGCAAAATGCATGAAAATTGGATCAAACCCCCAGGCAAAACACAGAATAAACGCAGCACTTGCGTTTTGGATGTGGGTCCATTAGAATCTATTTTCAGCCAAAAACGCAAAACGCTGATCCTTTCTGAAAAATGCACCCACAGGAACTGCATAGATGTGAACGTTACCCATAGAAATCAAGTTAAATGGCTTGCACTGTGTTTCTGCAAAACACAAGCTGAAGTAAAAAAAAAGCATAGATGTGATAGTCTTACTAGGGGCATTTTTCTTAAATTACAGTAATTGATTCCAGTGAATGCTTGGTGAATGTTACTTTCAAAGATTTAATAATCTGTCCTTATGCATATCGTTAGTATTTGGAATGTATTAAAATGCTGGAATAATACTCTGCAGTAGTTTGTGTGCCAGTCTTCTGACTTGGTTGAAATCATGATGTATAAATTCTGTACCATTAGAAATATTTACTGTCATTAACATTACCTTGAATTGTGTTTTTTTTCTGCCCATAGGTGGTATCCAGTGTGAGTTTAAGAATTGTTTTACATATTCCTGTCTACATATGGTATGCACATGCTTCGTTACAAGAAGCATAAAAGACATGCAGATGGCCTTGCTGGAAGTGGTGTGGGTGTAATGGATGATACAGACCAAGAAGTAAGCAGTTTTACAGATCGAGCTTTTAGAAGTTTGTGTGTTGCTGAAGAAGAACAATTCAATGATGTTCCTCACATACCTTCCCCCATTAAAGGAATGCCACTTTCCACAAAATACCACCTGGGCATATTCAACCTTTCAGTAAGGAAGACTCAGCCCTTGGCACAGCTACCCACTATTTCACGACTGAGTGGAAAGTGGGCTCCAACATTCCAACCACTGCTTAACTGTGCAAAGGATGGATTGATAGTTGCCAAGACCAACACCAATAAGCTGTGTGTTCCTCAGCCCACAGGATATAAACCATGCTCCAAGGTGTCATCTCTGATAAAAAGTTTTGATAATATTGAAAATGAAAGGCCAGAGCAAGATGGAGTTTCACCCTCTATTCCTAGAGGTAAGATGAATATGGAAGAAATATCTTCAGGACACAGCGAACTGAACAATGAAACTTTAGAATCTATCAATCCAGATGATATGAATATTCATGAACATCATAATTTACACAGGCGCACAGCCAGAGATGTATTTTTGGAGTCTCAGGAAGAAATTTGTCCCATGCCTACCGCATCGCCATGTTCCTCAGGCTCACCATTACAAGATCAAGCCAAAAAGTTGCCAAATCAAAAGCAGTCCTTGAGAAAAACAGCTTTTCTTCATAGTGAAAATAGTGCATTTAAGTCATGGGGTGATATCAATAAAAAACACCATGGAAGGGATAATACTGATGGTCCAGTCCCTGAAGCACCACCTATTCTGAGATCAGCAACACCATGCTCTCCTTTACTTCAAAGAACAACACCTGGAGTAAGAGCAAGGGATGTAGGAATAGAGGTAGGATGGGCCTCTCCTGCATCAACACTCTCTAATAACTTTGATGCTATTCAAATGTTAAGGACTGTTCCTCCACTTCCCAGCAAAAGGATGTCAAAGCAAAGCAGAGAATCAAGTCACAGGGTTCCAAAGGTTCATGCAGATAAGATCCAAGCGGAAGATATGCAAATAGGCTTAGGATATCAATCGCCTAAAGAGCAGCTCTGTGTTTTAGCCAAATCTAACTCCCCTAAAAAATGTAATCAATCATTAAATACAAATCAGGATCAAGAAACAGTGTCTGAAACATCACATCCCTTATCAAAACAAAATGAGGAATCTCAAGAAAAAGTCGATTTCTCAAAAGAGGACAGGAAATCAGAAATACCAACCAAATTAGATGAAATTAAACTATCTGATAAACCCATGCCACCACCTGGAAGAATAAAAACATTAATACAGCAAATAGAAAAAGAGTCAGTTAAGGATGTAGTTCCATTTTATTTACCAGAGAAAAAACAAGGCTTAAAAGACTCAAATGAGGTGTGTGGGGAGACTTTGCCAAGCACACCACATGCAAAACACCCAGACTCAAATCAACATTCAAACAGCAATACTTGTGTGCCCCCATGGAGGCGAATAAATGTTCACAAGATAGAAATGGAAGATAAGTTACTAAATAAATGTTTAAGTATGAAAGAAGGTACAACAGAAAACATGACAGCAAATGAAGATGGTTCCTTGGAAGACAAGCCCAGTATCTCATCCTTTAATATTACAAATCTTTTAACTCCTGTAATAATAAGAAAAAACATACAAGAAGCTCTAATAGAACACCCAATGGTAATAACTCCTCCACCTGCTGATACAATGACACTTAATGATCAGGACCAAAGAGAAATTAGCTTGTATCGTAAGAGAAATGAATATAAATCCAAAGCCACAGGCCTACTATTCAATCTAAAAGACATGAGAAAAAGAGTAAAAAGTACATATAATCCATTAACAAATCTTCATAATGGTTATGAAAATAATTACATAGCAGATGGCAAGTTACAAGATGCTTCAGCTTATGATAAACAGGCATCAGAAGTTGAAAATGTTTGTAATAATGATCAGAAATATGTACCAAGGTCAACGAAAGAAGAACAGGCTAAACAGGATTTTTTTAGAAATACTTCTGATAACTATTTATGTTTGAACTCCCCATCACACCATGTAATACCATGTAAAGTATTTGAAAATGGAGCAATTCCTACAGAAGGCACCCACACAGATAAAAATATCCATAAAGAATATATGTCATCTTCCCATCTCAGTCCTATTGGACATAGCCTTAAAAAACACATAGCAGATCCTATACCAAATCTTTATTTTAAAGAAGATATAAGTGTAAACGTGGAACAAAAACAGGATGCACCTACTGAACCAGTTTGGGGGCAAAATGGAGAAGAATTTTCTTTGCAAGAAGAAAATATTAAACCTGACAGCAAGCAGGAGGAGCCATCCGATACAGTTTCTAATCAAACAAGTGTTTTCTTGGAACAAGATGTGAAAAATGCACAAAACTACACAAGGCAATCTTTAGACTTCAAGGAGGATGTAAATCAGTGTTCAACTGAAAGTGATGAAGGTCTAAAACAAAAGATAAAAAATTATAGCCTAAAGGATGATTTACAGTACTATGCTGTTAGAAATGGCAATATAGAGAGCAGCAGAGGGGAGCATCAATTACTAAAAGAAGAGACTGAAGTGAAAGTAGAAGTTAGCGAGCTATTAGCAAGTGATAAGCAAGGTGAAGAAAGTTCAAATGCAGAAGGGATTAAAAGACCATCTAGCATAATTCATTTCAAACCAAACTTATTTCACATAAAAGACAATACAATTAAATCATCACCTGTTACAAAATCAGTGAGGCCTCTATTAAGAAGTCTTTCAGAAGACTGCCTAATTTTCCACAAATTAGAAGACTATAGCTTTACAATAAGTAAAGGAGATCTTGGAGTACCATTACCTAGTTCATGGGGAAACAGGGATTCCAAAATAGACATAAGTAAAACAAGAAATATGCCAGCAAATAATGATGAACTTTGGAACCATGTAGCTACACATCCAGATCACAACAGAGAATATAAACAAACAAAATCACAACATGAAGAAAGAGAAATTCAGGAGCTATGGGAGAAGCCCTGCCGCATGACTCCCGATTGGAGAAAGAAAAAGGAGGAAACTGCAGAATTAGTCAAAATGAATAAAAGCCCTGATATGAATTCACCACTGCTTGATAGACTATTTTTTCATCCAGTTGAAACCTGTGTCTCAGAGGTAAGTGGGCTGTCACCTGAATGCAACATCTTGCTTGTGCAACACGCAAGTGACTCCATAAAGGTAAATGGAGAACATGCAAGCTCTCCACTTCTTGACAGTTCAAATACAAATTATTCTCCACTTGACAATGGACTCCTACAGCTAGAAGATGCTACTTCTTTTTCAGAAGACATTGCCTGTTCAACTATAACCAGCCCCATGTCAGAAAGTATTACTTGCTCTATAGTAGCCAGTCCCATGTCTGTTAATACACAAAGCTCTGGTTTTACTACAGCTCTTTCTGCATTAGAAGATATGCCAAGCCCACCTTTAACATGTGTAAACTCAAGAAATGAAAATCCTAACCTCCCAATCAATGATGTGATAAATATAGTCCCTACTCTCTCTGATAATTTGAAGAAAAACACTAGTGAGTGCATAAAGCAGCCACAGGAAAAAGCACCAAGCATAGACTCTCTAAATAAAGCTCATGCTGATGCTGCAAAACCACCAACGGTTCCTCCAAAAACTGAGAAAGCTTTACGTCGTGCTAAACGCCTGACCAAAAAACGCAGGAAAACTGAAATCCCTCCAAAGATACAGGAAGGGGATTTTCAAGAGTCTGATTTTGTACTGGATGTTCCATCTCCTGCCAGTATCATTTCACCTTCAATTACACGACAATCAGATTTAAATGTGGGATCCTACGTATCACATACACTACAGCAAGAGGAGTCAATTTCTGAAGCCTCAACCCCATCTCTTCCAATTACTCAACGCAAACTTTTACAGGACCCTGATTCTGGACAGTATTTTGTGGTGGACATTCCGGTCCATTTCCGAATTAAAACATTTTTTGATCCAGAAACTGGAAAATACCTGCAAATGTCCTTACCTCCATCAGAAAGATCAACTCCAACACTGGAAATGTTGAACAGTCCATTTATGTTGTATCAAGGCCTTGCCCCAGTGCCAGTTACATCCATATCATCACTAAAAAGAGCTTCAC
Organism: Rana muscosa; assembly: GCA_029206835.1. Taxonomy (NCBI): domain Eukaryota; kingdom Metazoa; phylum Chordata; class Amphibia; order Anura; family Ranidae; genus Rana; species Rana muscosa. The sequence continues at coordinate 4,350,198 of CM055123.1, read as the reverse complement.
ATATGTTAAATGACTGTGGTTTGTACATTGGAGGGAAGTCAGGAGCATGGCATGAAGAAGAAGCTAACTGCTTAAAAATGCAGCAATCCATAGACTGTGATTCATGTGACCAGAGCATGGCAGACACTCCACAAAGCATGGACAGAAATGCAGGCAGGACAAGGAGTCCAGATATTATTTCAATGGGAGACATAGATGATTTTGCAATGGAAGCAATCTCATGAATATTGGGATAATCTAGATAAGGCTATGATGCACACATACACATATAAAAAGCCACAGAGCACTTGTATGGACAAATGTGTATGACCACTTTTGCTGTATTTGTTATTGCTTGGACTGAATAAGTGCAAAAAACATTTAACAAAATGTATTATGGCAGGTATTACATGTGGTTCTTTGGTTCTAGTAATACAAAACAATATGGGGTAAATAGTAGTTTTTTTAAAGGGAGAAATGTGTGTTGTGTACTATTTATTCCTCAGGCATTTATTACATTGCACATTTCATGTTATTAGCAATACATATTAGGCTGGGTTCACACCTATTTGAATCTGATGCAGGTTTTCCCGCATCTTATTTGCATAGCAGGAAAATGTGACCGGCTCTCTATGGAGCCAGTTCATATATATCTGGGACGGCTTGCACAGAAACGCTGTGGGTCTTTGGCTCCATTTCGGGGCCAAATTCAGGCAGAGATTCGGCTTGGATTCGTCCCTAAAACAGAGAACAGGGACGCACAGCGTTCCTGTGTGATCCACAGCCATTTCCAGTGTGAACCGAGCCTTAAAGTTAGACAGAGCCATTACATGATAATTCTATGGTTGTAATTGGCAGAGCAATCCCATTTTCACCATATAGAGGAGCAATTAAAATAGCAGATAAGGTAAGCCTTGTGAATTTGGCAACTGTCATTTTTCTTGACCAAGTGAACATTTTTAGTTGGCCTGAATGTGGGCATATAGATTAGTCTGCTTTGTGAGTAATCAAGTAATTAAAGTGGTTGTAAACTCCAGTCATGAAATCTGAACAAAGCACATACTGTATATATGTAATATTTACTTGTCTCTCTCCAAAGCTCTAAGTGTCGTTTCTCTCTGGTGCTTCATTACTCTGTTATCAGCATGTGTCACTTCTGATAAGTTTTCCCAACACATGGGATAAAATATGTGTTGAGGAGGAGAGAGCAGCAAAGCTTGTCTATTCAGAACACAGTTTTGCTGTATGTGTGAAGGGGGGTGCGTTCCTTTGCTCCAATAAGCTCTTACAAAGTGTCTCAGACCTCTAACTGCAGCTCTCCACCCCCTCCTCAGTGATACTGAAAAATGCAGAAGGATTTTATCTGAAATCAGCACTTTTGGAGTGATATGCAAAAGAGAAAACTGCAGATAAACAACTAAAACTTGTAGGAGGATTAGTTTCATCTGTGTATAATCAGAGGCTATTCACTTCACTGGGTATATGAGAAGGTTTACAACCACTTTAATGAATTTAAGCAATCATGATTTATTAACCCCTTCCAGACCGCCCTATAGCAGATTTACTGCTACAGGGCAGCCCTCCTGTTTAGGGTCCGGTATATATAATTGATTCTACACTTCTGCCCTCATGGGGGCGCGTGCGCGCCGCCAGCGAGCCACTTCTGCTGTCATTAATCACAGCAGAAGTCGATCTGCGGGTGCCGGGCACTGGATGTCCGCCAGCATACAGCAATTGTCAGTAATATACACAGAATGGAGGTCTGCCAGTGTCATTAGTACAGTGACAGTGCATATTTTTAGCACTGATCACTGTATTAGAGTCACTGGTTCCCACAATGTGTCAGTTCGTGTCCGATTTTCAGGCCCAATATCGCAGTCCCACTATAAGTAGCTGATTGCTATCATTACTAGTATATAGTATATAAAAAAATAATCCATAAATACAGTACAATATATACCATAGTTTGTAGACGCTTATTGGGATTTTGTATACCAAAAACCATGTAACAGAATATATATTGTCCTAAATTTATGAAGAAATTTAATTTTTTTAAATGTTTTTATTGGATATGTTCTATAGCAGAAAGTAAAAAATATTGTTTGTTTTTTTTCAAAATTGACAGCCATACAGCGTTGCATGACTGTGCAATTGTCAGGTAAAGTAACACAGTGCCAATTGCAAAGGAGGGGCACATTTTCAGGAGGATAAGTGGTTAATTACACAATTCTCCATGAATAATGTATTTGCATGCAATATTCAGACAAATCAAAAATGTGTAGGTAACTAAAAAAATGAGACTTTCCAAGCTCACAAGATTTGCTATATTTGCAAATCAATTCACTAATTTCTAGTACAGTTTAATCATTTTCACAAATACTTGCATTTTGTCCTCATTTGCTATTGTTTTAATATATAAAATATTTCCACAAGCAGCTACCCAACACCACCAATCACCTGTTTGTAGAGCTAGCTAACACCAAAAAGTATAATCACATATACCTCAAGAATAATTACTAGTAATAAAATAAAAATGTGAATATATATGTACCAAAAAATACTAATACATCTCTCAACTAAAAACATCAAATAAACTTCAGGTAAATCCATATAATATTTGTGATCCAAAATTTGTGAAAAACAAAAACACTTTAAATGGCACTTCACCCAAAAACATCACAAACTTATAAACTCTTAAAATGGTTCTAAAGGGAAAACATTTTTACGATAATGCATTCCCTGCATTAAGGTAAAATAATTTCCAGTTTTGCCCTCTCACCCCCTACATACTTACCTGATTCCTATGTTGACAGTGCTTTGTTTGTCTGCAATAGCTCTCTTCTCTCCTCTCTCACAGGACAGAGAGGCACTAGGGGGAGCCATAGGCTCCTGCTGCAGGTGATCAAATGTGAACAGAGAGCAGGAGGCAGGGCTGTCTATGGACAGCAGGGCTTTGGAGTGCACCAGCACATGTGTCACCATAGAAAGCAGGTTCCTATGGTGGCACTTAAATAGAAGGGGCCTGGAATTCTGGCTGGGGACCCCAGAAGAGAAGGGTTGGGGTTCCTCTGTGCAATAGTAGTGCACAGAGCAGATAAGTATTAACCTGTTTATTATTTTAATAATAAAAAAAAATTGGCCTTTACAACCCCTTTGAAAGTGTCTACAGAAATTATGAACACTTCAATTTCTGTGGAAACTTTAATGAACTTTATAATCAAATATCATTGTAGCACATAAGTTTGTGCCATTTAAACTGTTTTTTTCACTAATTTGGAATCACAAATGTTATAGTGATTTATGTGATGTAAATTTTATTTTTTAGGTTGTATATATACCAGTATATATATATATATATATATATATATATATATATATATATTGTGAGGGGGTTAGCTCGGCAGCGGGTGTGTGTGACCCCCGAGATGGGCTCCCCACACAAAAACAGGCCCAGCAAACGGAGGTTGTGGTTTTGAAAATCAAAAAGGTGCGGTTTATTTTCTATTTTCAGTGACAAAACACAGCAAAGCAAAAGAAACATAAACAAAATAAATCCTGGTCAACTTGACCTCTAACTAAACATACAGGTTTCCTAACTAACAACTGGGATCAGCCTAGTGCTGTCCTAGTCCCTAAGTCCCTGGTTTTAAATGTCCAAGCAAATAGCCACACAGGCTTTGTCTCACCGCACAGGGGTTCACTCTCCCTAGACAGTCCACACAGGTCTGGGTCCAGGCATGAGCAAACACCTAATGAAGCTGGGAGTTCTTATAGAGGCCTAAATGAGCTGACAAGCTTCAGCTGGTCTCATCAACTCCCTGTCTGCACGACGCCCCACACTCTCCCTAGAGGTATGAGTCATCCATGAGCCCACTAGCCTCAGCTGGGCTTATACAACTCTCCACCTAGTTGTATAAGTCGGCGTAAAGCCTGAATCTGGGCGAAATATATCTACCCCCCTGGATGCAACCAGGTGACTTTACCTTCCTGCTGTCACAATATATATATATATATATATATATATATTACACACACACACATATATTAATTTTATATGCGTATATATTTATTTATATTTATTTATATTTTATTTTATATGTGTGTGTGTGTGTGTATATATATTGTGAGGGGGTTCACTCGGTAGCGGGTGTGTGTGACCCCCTGGTTGGGCTCCCCACACAAAAACAGGGCCAGCAGACGGAGGTTGTGGTTTTCAAAATCAAAAGGTGCGGTTTATTTCTCTATGTACAGTGACAAAAACACAGCAAAGCCAAAAAGAAACATAAACAAAATAAATCCTGGTCAGCGTGACCTCTGACTAAACATGCAGGTTTCCTAAACTAACAAATGGGATCAGCCTGGTGCTGTCCTAGTCCCTAAGTCCCTGGTTTAGTAAAAGTCCAAACAAATAGCCACACAGGCTTTGCCTCACCGCACAGGGGTTCACTCTCCCTAGACAGTCCACACAGGTCTGGGTCCAGGCATGAGCAAACACCTAATGAAGCTGGGAGTTTTTATAGAGGCCTTAAACGAGCTGACAAGCTTCAGCTGGTCTCATCAACTCCCTGCCTGCACGACGCCCAGCACTCTCCCTAGAGGTATGAGTCATCCATGAGCCCACTAGCCTCAGCTGGGCTTCATCAACTCCCTCCCTAGTTGTATAAGTCGGCATAAAGCCTGAATCTGGGAGAAATATATCTACCCCCCTGGATGCAACCAGGTGACTTTACCTTCCTGCTGTCACATACCCCCCCCTCTTGTTTCAACCTTGGGGTTGGAACACCAGCAATCAGGCATTCATGTACTCGAGACAAAGCATCCACATTCCCCATTTGAACGCCAGGGCGATGCTTTACTGTGAAGTTGAATTCCTGTAGGGCCAGGAACCACCTATTCACTCTTCTATTTGTCTCCTTGTTTTGAGCCATCCACTTTAACGGAGCGTGATCCGTAACCATGTCAAAGTGCCTACCTAGCAGATAGTACCGAAGGGGATCTAGAGCCCACTTCACCGCTAAACACTCCTTTTCAACCGTGGCGTAATTTACCTCATGGGACTTCAACTTCCTGCTGAGGTAAATGACTGGGTGCTCTTCCCCGTTCCAGACCTGGGACAATACTGCTCCTAACCCCACATCTGACGCATCACTTTGTACGACAAAGTCTTTAGAGAAGTTGGGTGAGTACAACACTGGCTGGCTACATAAGGCTTGTTTCAAGAATTGGAATGCTGCCTCAGCCTCGGGGGTCCATTTAATCATGACCGACCCTTTCCCTTTCGTCAGGTTGGTTAGGGGCACAGCCTTAGAAGCAAAGTGGGGAATGAAGCGCCGATAATAACCCGCGATTCCCAGAAAGGCCCGTACCTGCTTCTTGCTGTTGGGACGTGGCCAACTCTGGATGGCCTCGACTTTGTTGAGTTGGGGTTTTATCACTCCCCTGCCAATGGTGTACCCAAGATATTTGGCCTCCTCCTGCCCAATGGTACACTTCTTGGGGTTAGCCGTAAACCCCGCTTCCCGGATAGAGTCTAGGACTGCTTGCACTTTTGGCAGATGTGAGGCCCAATCTGTGCTATGGACAATTACGTCATCCAGGTAAGCCGCAGCATACTTCCGATGGGGCCTCAGTATCTGGTCCATTTTCCGCTGGAATGTGGCCGGCGCATTCTGTAACCCGAACGGCATTCTCTTATATTGGAACGCCCCGTCTGGGGTTACAAATGCGGTTTTCTCTTTGGCCGACTTGGCCAGGGGAATTTGCCAATACCCTTTTGTGAGGTCAAGAGTCGTCATGTATCGGGCTGTTCCCAGCCGGTCGATCAACTCATCTATACGTGGCATGGGGTAGGTGTCAAATTTTGTAACTTTGTTCAACTGACGAAAATCGTTACAAAATCGCCAGCTCCCATCCGGTTTAGGCACCAACACAATGGGACTAGACCAATCACTTTGGGACTCCTCTATCACCCCTAAGTTCAGCATTTTCTGTACTTCCTCCCGTATTGCCTCCCGTCGGGCCTCTGGGATCCGATAGGGTTTTAACTTCACCCTTTCACCGGGCGGGGTAATAATATCATGCTCTACCCCAGATGTTTGTCCCGGCAGCTCAGAGAACACCTCCTTGTTGCGAAGCACAAACTCCTTAACCTCCTGTTGTTGGGGTTGTGACAAGGTGGCTGCTATTCCAACCTCCGGAATCACGCAACCAGTTTGAGCTGGTGACCAAGTTTCTGCGACTAGGGACTCTCTATCCCTCCAGGCTTTCAACAGATTAACGTGATATATCTGTTCGGGCTTTCGCCTTCCTGGTTGTCTGACCTTGTAATTCACTTCGCTCACTTTTTCCATTATCTCGTAGGGGCCTTGCCATTTGGCAAGGAATTTACTTTCAACCGTAGGGACAAGTACCAATATCCTATCCCCCGGGGAAAAGGTACGGGTCTTGGCTCCACGGTTGTACACTCTCTGCTGTGCCAACTGCGCTTGGGCCAAATGTTCCTTCACGATGGGCATTACCTGTGCAATTCGATCTTGCATCAGGGCGACATGCTCAATCACACTCCTGTGGGGAGAACTCTCACTTTCCCAAGTTTCCTTGGCAATATCCAACAGCCCTCTTGGGTGTCTCCCATACAGTAACTCAAAGGGGGAGAATCCCGTAGAGGATTGGGGCACCTCCCTAATAGAAAACATCAAATAAGGAAGTAGACAGTCCCAATCCTTTCCATCTCTATCCACCACTTTCTTCAACATTTGTTTTAGGGTTTTGTTGAATCTTTCAACCAGCCCATCGGTTTGGGGGTGATACACAGATGTACGCAATTGCGTCACTTTGAACAATTTACACAGCTCTTTCATAACCCGGGACATAAAGGGTGTACCTTGGTCCGTAAGCAGTTCTTTACAAATACCCACCCGGCTAAAAACAAGAGATAGCTCTTTGGCTATGGTTTTGGCCGAGGTATTTCTGAGAGGGATCGCTTCTGGATAACGGGTGGCATAGTCCATTATAACCAATATGTACTGGTGCCCCCTAGCGGACTTGATTATAGGACCTACCAAATCCATTGCGATTCTCTCAAACGGGACCTCAATGATGGGTAGAGGGACCAGCGGGCTACGGAAATGTGGCATCGGGGCCGACCTCTGACACACAGGGCAGGAGGAACAATAATTTTCTATGTCCTTCATCACCCCAGGCCAATAGAATCTCTGTAATACCCTCTCTCGGGTTTTCTCTGTCCCCAGATGACCTCCAAGAATGTGCCCATGGGCCAACTCCAACACCAACTTCCTGTAAGGTTTGGGCACCACAAGCTGCTCAACGGTTTCTTCTGCCCTTTTTGCCACCCGATACAGTAGGTCCTTCTCTACGCTGAAGTATGGGTAAGTGCAGGTATTATCTGGGTTCACTAACTCGCCATCTATTTCCACTACGTTTTCCCGTGCCTTTATTAGGGCGGGGTCTTTTAACTGTTCTGTGGCAAAATTTTCCCTGTGAACCTCCAGATCAGAAAACTCCACAGACGGTAGGTTTTCGTCTGAGGAGGTGGGCTCCTCTCCAGTTTCTTGAGTCTCCCCTGCCAATACTGACAAGGGAAATTCTGGAGAGTCCTCACCACTCTCAGAGGAGTTCTGGCTATCACATTCCTGGTACATAGGGGCACCAGTGGGGGGCTCAGGATCATCCCACAGTTCCCAGAACTTCGGAAAATCCCTTCCCACAATGGCATCATGCGGTAATTGAGATACTAACCCCACTGGATGAGAGAGGGTACCTTTGGGGGTCTCGAAACACACTGTAGTCACTGGATACTCTCGGGTGTCCCCATGCACACAAATAACAGCTACCTTGCTATTCCCAGAGACCTCTGTTTTAACTAATTCAGCCTTTATCAGGGTCACAAGGCTACCTGAATCCAGTAATACCACAACATTTCTACCATTAATACACATTTTGCATAAATGTTTCTCAGTTCCCCGAATGGCAGTGCATGCGACTGTCGCACACAGCGACTGACGTCTGTCCGTCAGAAAGTCACATTGCATGGGTTCCTCCACAACCGGGCAATTTGCTGCAATATGTCCCGCTTGCCGGCAGCGGTAGCAAACAATCCATTTGGCTGCCTCTTGAGCCCCTGACTTCCCAGGCTGTTCTCGCCAAACTTTGGGTAGAGCTCCCACCCTCTCACTCTCTCCACCCTCACCCCTTGGAATCCTCTTATCCGCCCCTGGGGATGGTCTGGTCTTAGGGTGGAAAGTCCGAGAGTCTCTGGAAGAGGCCGTCAGGTTCTCTGTAGCCAAGTATCTCTCTACACGATCCACAAGTTTACCGGCCGTTTCTGGGTCTCCATGGCTTACCCACTTTTGAATGGCGGTAGGAAGAGCTCTCAAGAAACGATCCATCACAACACGTTCCACAATCTCCGGTGCGGACAAAGTCTCTGGCTGTAGCCACTTCCTGCTCAGGTGAATGAGATCATACATTTGAGACCTGGGGGGTTTTCCAAGCTGGAAAGTCCAGTTATGCACACGCTGAGCCCGGACAGCCAGGGTGACACCCAGCCTTGCCAATATTTCAGCTTTTAGCATCACATAGTCTTTTGCTTGGTCAGGCTCTAGGTCATAGTAAGCCTTCTGCGATTCACCAGTTAACAGAGGAGCCACCAGTCCAGCCCACTGCTCCTCAGGCCACTTTTCTCTTTCAGCAGTCCTTTCAAATGTGGTCAAAAATACCTCTGGATCATCCTCTCCAGTCATTTTTGTCAATAAATGACTCACCCCAAAGGACGCGGTATTAGTGGGACGGCTTTCCTCACTGGTCTGCGGACGTTGCTGCATTACTGCTTCCATTTGTTGTAGTCTCTGCTCTTGCTTCTGTAACAGGTCTATGAAGCGGGCCTCAGATTGCTGCTGGGCTTGTTGATGAGCTTGCTGCTGGGCTGCAAGGCTCCTTTGCAAACCTGCATTTGTCTGCTGTTGATTGGCATTTGCTAGAGCCAGCTGTTTCAGTATCTCCTCCATGCTGGCTTAAAAAAAACTGCCACTGGTTCTCCACCAACTGTGAGGGGGTTCACTCGGTAGCGGGTGTGTGTGACCCCCTGGTTGGGCTCCCCACACAAAAACAGGGCCAGCAGACGGAGGTTGTGGTTTTCAAAATCAAAAGGTGCGGTTTATTTCTCTATGTACAGTGACAAAAACACAGCAAAGCCAAAAAGAAACATAAACAAAATAAATCCTGGTCAGCGTGACCTCTGACTAAACATGCAGGTTTCCTAAACTAACAACTGGGATCAGCCTGGTGCTGTCCTAGTCCCTAAGTCCCTGGTTTAGTAAAAGTCCAAACAAATAGCCACACAGGCTTTGCCTCACCGCACAGGGGTTCACTCTCCCTAGACAGTCCACACAGGTCTGGGTCCAGGCATGAGCAAACACCTAATGAAGCTGGGAGTTTTTATAGAGGCCTTAAACGAGCTGACAAGCTTCAGCTGGTCTCATCAACTCCCTGCCTGCACGACGCCCAGCACTCTCCCTAGAGGTATGAGTCATCCATGAGCCCACTAGCCTCAGCTGGGCTTCATCAACTCCCTCCCTAGTTGTATAAGTCGGCATAAAGCCTGAATCTGGGAGAAATATATCTACCCCCCTGGATGCAACCAGGTGACTTTACCTTCCTGCTGTCACAATATATATATATATATATATATATATATATATATATATATATATATATACATATATATACCCACACACATACATATATATATACACACACACACACACACACACACACTTTTTTTGTTTTGCTATACTTGCGATAGGAGGGGTAAAAGAAAAGAAATTAAGAACAGTATTTTCACAATAAAACACATTATCCTCAGCAAGACAAAAGCGGGGTAGTTTTACCACAATTTTTTTTTATCTGTGGAAAGCCGGGTGGAGCTATATTTGCCAGGACAGATTAAGTGTCATTTCTTTTTGTATGCATTATAAATTAGGGTGACCAGATTTTTAAAATGAAATCCGGGGACATATTTTTTTTTATACTAGTAATGGCGGCAATCAGCGACTCTCTGCCCGTCGCCGCCGCTCACCTCAAGCCTGTCAAGTCTTACTCTCCGGGCCCCGGCTACTACTGGGTGGGGAGAGGAGGAAGATCACTCCACCAGGGAAGTCAAGGAGATAAGCAGTGAGGCGGCTGGCCAGGACTTGAGCCAAGGCAGAAGAACATGCGAGCGGAGCTGAATGGGCATGCGCCCGAAACTTAGGAAATATTCCCTCCACTCTGATTAGCACATGATCATCAGAAAGGGGCACAGATAATGGAAAAAAATACACCCCCCTAAGCTAGTAGGAGCGGCAGACCGGGGGTGTGTAATTCAGATTTTTTTTTCTTCAAATTCTGCACTGACTGTCGTTGAAATTGCCCTAGCCCCTGTTCAAATCCAATGCGGGGACAAAACCGGGGACAGATTTGGTCCGGGGACAGTGTCCTCAATCCGGGGACTGTCCCCTGAAACTGGGGATGTCTGGTCACCCTATTATAAAGCTAACAAATTATTTGAACTTCTTTATAGTCTCCCAGTCTATATATACACACATTTATTTATAGTAGGTCTGGCTTATTTATGTGTGTATGCTGGTGCAAGCGTGGACAAGCAAATTCCATTCCCACAGTATTTACTATACACGCATAATGCATGCAGACTGACTGAAGCATACATATGCAGAATTTACTAATGCTAAAAATGCAGCAATCTATAGACTGATTCATAGGACCAGAGCATGGCAAGCACTCCACTAAAATAACAATGTGACCACAGCCAGCATGTATACACTTCCATGTTCTGGTGCTTCGGAATAGGTTTTTAGTGATAAATAACCATAAATACACTGCCTTTTTTGCTCCAATGGCACAGAATGCAGGATTTTTGCTTGGGGTATGTGCATTTACATTCCTTAGCTAGCTTGTGACTAGCGATGAGCTCAAGTTTGTCTGAATTTTGGTTTGGACCAAACCCGGAAGTAAGTTCACTTCCACCCAAATCACTGCAGCCTGGTCATTCCATGGTCCATAGCTGTAATTACACAAAAGGGCTTGTGATGTCACTCATCTAACATGGCCATATTAGCAACATTTTGAGATGGGAATGAGGGACACCTACCTCCTGTCAGGCACTACCTCCTCCCAGCCACGTACAACTCCTTAACTCCTTGGGTTTCTGGGGACTGAAAACCATCCCTTGAAGACTGCTGCTGAGTGTTATCATCTACATCCATGCTGACACAATCCTCCTCCTCCTCTTCTTCCTGTGTGTTTGGCGGCCCGCAGGAATGCTATCTGCATAAATGGGGCCTTGAGAGGAAAGGAAGTCCTCCTCTTCCTCCTGCTGTTGTGCCACATGTGCCCTGTCCATGATTCCACAAAGCGTGTGCTCCAGCAGGAAGACTAGAGGGACAGTGTCACTGATGCATGCATTGTCGCTGCTCTCCATCCTTGTGGCCTCCTCAAATGGTGACAGGACAGTGCATGCATTCTTGATCAGTAGCAACTGGCGTGTCAAAAAGAAGCCAAGCTCCCCTGACCCTGTCCTGGTGCCATACTCGCACAGGTACTGATGGCCCTCTGCTGTGTGTGCAGCCGCTGCAGCATTGCCAATGTTGAGTTCTACCTGGTGGGCATGTCACAAATGAGGCGGTTGATGGGCAGGTTGCATTCCCTTTGAATGTCAGCCAGCAGAGCACTGGCATTGTATGAGAGATGGAAATGATCACAGACTTTTCTGGTCTGATTTTGTAAGACTGGATACCTGGTCAAGAAACTGTGCACCACCAATTTCGGGACATGTGCCAAACATGGAACATGGGTCAAGTGTCCCTGTCGGAGGAAGGAGAGAAGGTTGGTGCCATTGTCACTTACAACCATTCCTGGCTGAAGCTGGCATGGTGTATACCACCTATGAGCCTGCCCCTGCAGAGCTGACAGAATCTCTGTCCCAGTGTGGCTCCTGTCCCCTAGGCAGACCAACTCAAGCACTGCATGACATCTTTTTGCTTGCGTAGCCTCTTGAGTGTTTAGGGAGCACTGCTGGTTCAGCGGACAATTCTGCAGAAGAGACCATAGAGGAAGAATAACAGGAGGAGGGAGGGGAGCTTACAGTTGGTGTGGCAGAATCACCACTAGCTTTTTGGAGGCATGGTGGCGGAACAAGCTGAACTGAACTGAACCCTATCCTGCATCCTTTCCAGCTGCCAGCAGAGTTACACAGTGCGCCGTGAAGGAAAGGTAACGTCCCTGACCATGCTTGCTGGACCATGAGTCAGCGGTAATGTGAACCTCCTGCTGACCACCCTGTCCAAAGAGGCCAAAACATTGCCTTCCACATGGCAGTAGAGGGCCAGAATGGTCTTTACGTGAAAAGAAATGGCATTTTGGAACCTGCCACTGTGGCACAGCACATTCCACAAATTCACGAAAGGGGGCTGAGACTACCAGCTGAAAAGGCAGCAGTTGTAGTGCTAGCAATTTGGCCAAGCTAGCATTTAGACGCTGAGCATGTGGCTTGGACCAAATTTATTTTTATGGTTCAGCATCTGGGGTAGGAAAATTTGCCTGCTGAAATCAACTGTTGGTGTACTGCTAGCAGATTAGCTACAAGTACTTGGGACACCTATTTCTATATCTTCATTCCTCTCAGGTTTTTGAGAGGACTGGAGGTATAGTAGGGTTTGAGATCACAGATGAGGAGCAAGGAGAAGTCTGCCTTTTTCTATGATGTAGGTCTTTCAGGTGCTGCTGCCAACAGACTGCATGGCAGGTCGTCATATGTCTGGTCAAGCATGTGGTGCCCAAGCGGCTGCTGTTCTGGCCACGCTTGATCCGCTTCAGACATAGGTTGCAAACAGGAACGGTGCGATCTGCTGCACACGTGTCGAAAAAGGTCCACACCAAGGAACTTTTAAAAGTCAGCGGGGAGTCAGCAGCGCTCTGCACCTGTGAAGCTCTGCGGTGTGATGCAATAGGGTGGCTGCCCTTAAGCTGACCCCTGGAGGACATCCTGCCTCATTGGAGTTGTGCCTCCTCCTCCTCCTCACTCACTTTCCTCCTCTCTTCTCTCAGGCACCCAAGTACGGTCAGTGACCTCATCATCCCCTCCCTCCTCATCACTGGAGCAAACTTGGCAGTATGCTGCAGCTTGGGGAACATGACTGACAGTTTCTTGTCCTTCTGTGGCACCCCCTCTCTCTAGGCTCACGGTACTTCCTTCCTCCACCTGGACCAACATCAGAGCCATCAAATTGCTGCCCATCCTCCAGCAATATGTAACCGACACCGTGCTCGAATAATTCTGGGGACTCCTCCGTGCATGATGGTGGGGCTGCCGAAGGAGTAACTGTGGACAAGGAGCCGGTGGAATAGGCTGCTTTGGCAGCTGCGTTGGAAGGCAAACTACTATGGGTCTGGGTGACAGAGGATGAGGAGTATGAGGACGGCTATGTTACACAGTCTACCAACTCTTCTGCATGTTGTGGCTCAATAACAAGGCCAGCAGCAGAAAAAAAAGTCAAGCGTACCCCACGGCCACCTGCAGAGGATGCACCGCGTCCACAACCACCACTGTTGACTGTAGACACAGAGGCTGCTTGCCCTCTTTAAGTGACCTATGAGCGTCTGCCTCTCCTTAGTGGCATTACGGACATGATGGTGATTTTTTCTTTTCGCAGCACACTATATTATATACTGTGTACACCGCCTGAAGTGTATTAGAAATGGTACACCAGCTGTACTTTATTATATACTGTGTACACCCCCTGAAGTGTATTAGAAACTGTACACCACCAAATGCACTGTAAATATAGGCTACACTGAATGCAGAGTGTAATATATAAATATATATATATATATATATATATATATATATATATATAAATATATATGTAGCGCACAGACCCCTTTCTTTACCTGCATTAACTTTGGCTCCTTGCAGGAAGAGAGAGGCAGTTATTGACGGGTCTCCCACAGTCAGACAGCCAGAGAATGTCTCTCACCTCTATATTGAATAAAGACAAGCCCTTGTATCCCCACAGTAACCTGAATGTCCACACCAGCTGCACTGCAACGTAGAGGTTTATTTCCTTATGAAATACAGTCTCTGACAGAAAAGGTTGGAAGGAGAACAGGACAGCTTAAAATGTGGATGAAGACCAGGCACAAACGTAACACAATTCACTGCTCCGATTCTCAAGCAGACTCAGCCCATTCGGATAGTCTCCCTAACTTAGGACTAGCAGCCGAAATGATGCTCAAACTTTACCCTTGGTCTCTGCCACAGACCTGGTGAACTTGGTCTCTGCCACAGACCTGGTGAACTTGGTCTCTGTTCAAGGAGAAGACATCCCTCCAGAGAGTTACCGGGACCCTTCCTTCACTGTGACTTCCGCACCAGTCCTTCAGAACGGTTCCTCCCCCGGCCTCCTCATCTAGGATACGGGTCCCCTCGCAAAGCGGCACCCTGAGATTCCTCGATCCCCGGTGGGCTCCAGCCGAAGGTGCCGGGCCCAGACCTTTGTTGCAGTCCCAGGGCTGAAGGTGCCTGGGACCCTTGACAATGAACCGCAGATCCGCCTCTGGGCTAAAGGTGCCCAGGGCGGACAGGAACGAGAACCCCGAACAGGCAGCGTCTGCCCCTTTTATATCCTCTCCCAGCATGCCCAGCAGGTAGATCACACCCACTCTATGGTTGCCGAGAGGGGACACACAAGGCACAGCACTGTATCAGCGGTTCAACCCTGGCCCGCCATGGCAGCGCCACCTGCAAGCCACAGGGAACTGTACACCACTACTCCACCTGTGGACAAGAACTCTAACAATTAGGGTGTTTGGGCATAACAACCACCCAAACACTTCCCCTAAATTTAGCACCCCGCTACATATATATATATATATATATAAACACACACACTAGACTGTATATATATATGAACACACCGCCTGAAGTGTATTATATAATGTGCAACACTGAATGTACTGTATATATGTATATATATATATATATATATATATATATATATATGTATATATATATATATACACACATACACACACTAGGGATGGGCTTCGAGTTCGAGTCAAACCCATGTTCGACTCGAACATCGCCTGTTAGGTTGCTCGCCGAATTGCAAACATTGCCAAATTCAAGTGGCGCGTCATGGCCCAGAATTCACTGCGGCATCGCAGTGCATTGCTGGCTGATGATTGGCCAAGCATGCACTATGACCCGCATGCTAGGCCAATCACAGCGCCGTCTGTACAGAGAGCCGTAATTGGCCAAAGCCAGGGTGGCTTTGGGCAATTATGGCTCAGGGGGTTTAGTACACACCCCACACTATATAAGGCCTTGTGTAGTGTGTTGCGGTGGCGGAGAGAGACAGACAGAGAGACAATGTCGTTTGATTTAAGTTAGAAAGAGCAGGCAGGCAAGTCAGTTAGCTGCAGTTGCAGTGTATGGAGGATACATATGCATCCTAGGTGTTGTGTATACATATATATATATATATATATATATATATATATATACACACTGTATTCAGTTTAGCTAGATCCGTTACTGTTATTCTGCACCTAAAGCTACCTAAAGACAATTGCTGTTGTTCTTATGATCCTATTAATAGGACAGGCAGGAAGCTGCAGTATTTACAGTTAGTGTACTGTGTCCTTTGCACAGTGTGCACCTAAAGCTACCTGAAGACAATTGCCGGTGTTCTGATCATTATAATACCACAGGCAGGCAGCTGCAGTATTTACAGTTAGTGTACTGTGTCCTTTGCACAGTGTGCACCTAAAGCTACCTGAAGACAATTGCTGGTGTTCTTCTGATCCTATTAATATCACAGGCAGGCAGCTGCAGTATTTACAGTTAGTGTACTGTGTCCTTTGCACAGTGTGCACTTAAAGCTACCTGAAGACAATTGTTGATGTTCTGAACATATTAATACCACAGGCAGGCAGCTGCAGAATTTACAGTTAGTGTACTGTGTCCTTTGCACAGTGTGCACCTAAAGCTACCTGAAGACAATGGCTGGTGTTCTGATCATATTAATACCACAGGCAGGCAGCTGCAGTATTTACAGTTAGTGTACTGTGTCCTTTGCACAGTGTGCACCTAAAGCTACCTGAAGACAATTGCTGGTGTTCTTCTGATCCTATTAATACTGCAGGCAGGCAGCTTCAGTATTTACCGTTAGTGTAGTGTGTTCTTTGCACAGTGTGCACCTAAAGCTACCTGAAGACAATTGCTGGTGTTCTCATACTAATAATACTACAGGCAGGCAGTTGATTCTGCTAGCTGCAGTATAATCAGTATATATATACATCCCAGCTTTGTGCAGCTACATCTCACTGCAGGCCATTAGTATGTCTGGAAGGCCAACAAGGAGAGGCAGACAGTCACAAGCCAATAAAAGAGGGCAAGCAGGCTCTATGTCTAGAGGCAACAGTGCTGGTCGTGGACACGGTGCATCCTCATCAGCATGTGGCCGTGGGACACGCTTGTCCTATTTTTCGGCAGCTGGCCGTGTTGAGCCGCAACATGCCGAAGATTTGGTAGAGTGGATGACCAAGCCATCCTCATCCTCCACATCCTCTCTCACCCAGGCTCAGGATACTTTGTCTGGCAAAGCAGCTGCCAACGCGGCCTCTTCCCTCGGCTCAATGGCATCAGTCACTCCTTCCCTAGCCCCACCATGTCATCCTGAGGAGTCCCCCGAACTGTTTGACCACAGTGCTGGGTACATGTTCCAGGAGGATGCCCAGCGTTTTGAAGGCTCCGATGATGATACCCAGCTAGAGGAAGGCAGTAACATGAGCCCAGAGAGAAGGAGTGCCCAAGAAGGACAGCAATCTGGCAGTCATGTTCCCCTAGCTGCAGCATACTGCCAGGTTTGCTCCAGTGATGAGGAGGGAGTGGATGATGAGGTCACTGACTCCACGTGGGTGCCTGATAGGAAGGAGGAGGAGGAGGAGTAGTCACATCTCCAACGAGACAGGATGCCCTCCAGGGGCCAGCTTAAGGGCAGCACACCGACTGCATCACACCGCAGAGCTCCGCATGTGCAGGGCGCTGCTGTCTCTGCGCGTTATTCCAAAAGTTCTTTGGTGTGGGCCTTTTTTGAGACGAGTGCATCAGATCGCACCGCTGCTATTTGCAACATATGTCTCAAGCGTATCTCGCATGGCCAAAACATCACCCGCTTGGGCACCACATGCTTGACCAGACATATGTTGACCTGCCATGCAGTTTGTTGGCAAGCGTACCTAAAAGACCCACACCAAAGAACAAAGCGGACCTCTCCTTGCTCCTCATCAGCTGGGATCTCCAACCCACTATACCTTCAGTCCTCTCTGAAACCAGCACTGAGAGGAATGAAGGTGTAGAATTAGGTGTGTCACAGCCAAGTACTTACGGGCAATCTGCTATCGGTACACCAACGTCAGATTGTACCAGGTAAATTTCCCTGCCCCAACAGCTGCACCGCCGAAAGAAGTTCGCTCCCAGCCATCCACATGCCCAGCGGTTAAATGCTAGCTTGGCTTAATTGCTAGCACTTCAACTGCTGCTTTTTCAGTTGGTAGACTCTGCCCCCTTCCGTGAGTTTGTGGAATGTGCGGTTCCTCAGTGGCAGGTTCCCAAACTCCACTTATTCTCAAGGAAGGCGATTCCAGCTCTCTACCGGCATGTGGAAGGCAATGTCTTGGCCTCGCTGGACAGGACGGTCAGCGGTAAGGTGCATATTACCGCTGACTCATGGTCCAGAAGGCATGGACAGGGACGTTACCTATCTTTCACGGCGCAGTGGGTGACTCTGGTGGCAGCTGGGAAGGATACAGGACAAGGTGCAGTAGTGTTGGAGGTTGTTCCGCCACCACGCCTCCAAAATGCTACTACTGGTGATTCTGACACACCTCTCTCCTCCACCTCCTCCTCTTCTTCTTCCTCCATGGCCTCTTCCTGTGCTTTGTCCTCGGAACCAGCGGGGCTCCGTAGGCATTCAAGGGGCTACGCAAGTACGCAAGCAAAAAGATGCCATGCGGTGCTTGGCAGACAGGAGCCACACTGGGGCAGAGATTCTGTCAGCTCTGCAGGGGAAGGCTCAGAGGTGGTTGACACCACGCCAGCTTAAGCCAGGAATGGTGGTTTGCGACAATGGCACCAACCTCCTCTCCTCCCTCTGACAGGGACAAATGACCCATGTGCCCTGTTTGGCTCACGTCCTTAACTTGGTGGTGCAGCGGTTCTTGGGCAGGTACCCGGGCTTACAGGAGGTCCTGAGGCAGGCCAGGAAACGCTGTGTGCATTTTCGCCGGTCATATAATGCCAGTGCTCGGCTGGCTGACCTCCAAAAAGAATACAACCTGCCCAAGAACCGCCTAATCTGTGACATGCCCACCAGGTGGAACTCAACGTTGGCCATGCTGCAGCGGCTGCACACGCAGCAGAGGGCCATCAATGAGTATCTGTGCCAATATGGCACAAGGACAGGGTCATGGGAGCTTTTTTTTTTGCCACGCAAGTTGGTCATGATCAAGAATGCATGCACTGTTCTGTCACCATTTGAGGAGGCCACAAGGATGGTGAGCAGTGACAGTGCACCAGTCCACCTGTTGGAGCACACGCTGCGTGGAATAATGGACATGGCACTCAAGGCAGAACAGAGGGAGGAAGAGGAGGACTTCCTTACTTCTCAAGGCCCCCTTTATCCAAACAGTGTTCCTGCTGGCCCACCTATCACACAGGAAGAGGACGAGGAGGAGGAGGATTGTGTCCGCATGGAGGTGGAGCCTACTACTCAGCATCAGCAGCAGTCTTTAATTACAGTCCCAAGAAACCCATGTACTTGTACGTGGCTGGGAGGAGGTGGCTGCGGATCATGTCGTCCTGAGTGACCCAGAGGACTGCGGACCAAATGCCTCAGGAAACCTACGCTGCATGGCCTCCCTGATCCTGCAAAGCCTGCGGAAGGATCCTCGTATCCGTGCTATCAAGGAGAGGGATCATTACTGGCTGGCAACCCTCCTTGATCCATGTTACAAGGGTAAGGTTGCAGACCTTATCTTGCCGGAGCAGAGGATGAAACATCTTCAGAAGGCCTTGCAGAAAGGTCTGTGCAATGCGTTCCCAGAGACTGGGAGGTTATAAATTCCTGGTCCTGGACAACGTGTTGCTGAGGCTTCGGTCAGTCAAAGAAGGAGCGGTGGAGAAGGTGGCCGTCTGACCGATGCGTTCAGACAATTTTTTAGTCCGCAGCCCCAAGGTATGATTGGTTCCAGCAACCATCGCCAGCGTCTATTTTACATGGTGCAGGAATGCCTAGGGGCAAGATCAGACTTGGACACCTTTCCCACCGAAAATCCTCTGGGTTACTGGGTTTTGAGGATGGATCACTGGCCAGAGCTTGCACAGTATGCAATTGAGCTACTGGCCTGTCCTGCATCCAGCGCTCTTTCGGAATGCACATTCAGTGCTGCTGGTGGCTTTCACAGGGTGTGCCTGTCCACCGACTCAGTCGATTGACTGACCTTAATAAAAATGAATCAGTCTTGGATCACCACCAGCTACCAAGCACCTGATGCTGATGTAACCGAATATTTTTTTTTAAATGTCAGATCCCTTCAAGACTGCCTATGCCAGTGGTTCTCAAGTCCAGTCCTCAGGGCCCACCAACAGGCCAGGTTTGCAAGATAACTGAAATGCATCACAGGTGATATAATTTGCTGCTCAGGGACTGCAATATTCTAGTCTGCATCTCACCAAGGTAATACTTAAAATCTGGCCTGTTAGTGGGTCCTGAGGACAGGAGTTGAGAACCACTGGCCTATGCTGATGCTGAGTGACTATCCTGTTATGCTGAGTGACTATCCTCTTCCTCTTCCTCCTCAATGATCATGCTGATAGCTTGTAAGAACATTTTTGGTTCTGGGCGCCGCCACCAGTGGCTAAGGCCCAATTTTTCTGCCCCTGTTTAACAGGGGAGTGTAATTACAATTTTTGATGCAATACTTTGCAGCAGGGCTCATTCCTGCGCTTCAACTAGAGTATCTGTGAGGGGTTGCAGTGTTGTGGCAGCAGCACCAGTGCCCAAGGCCCAATTTTTCAGCCCCTGTTTAACAGGGGCGTGTAATTACAATTTTTGATGCAATACTTTGCAACAGGGCTCATACCTGCGCTCCAACTAGAGTATCTGTTAGGGGTTGCAGTGTTGTGGGACCAGCACCAGTGCCTAAGGCCCAAGATTTCTGTCCCTGTTTAACAGGGGCGTGTAATTACAATTTTTGATGCAAAACCTTGCATCAGGGCTCATTCCTGCACTCCAACTAAAGTATCTGTGAGGGGTTGCAGTGTTGTGGCACCAGTGCCTAAGGCCCAATTTTTCTGCCCCTGTTCAACAGGGACATGTAATTACAATTCTTGATCTAATATTTCACAGCAGGGCCCATTCTTGCGCCCACCAAGAGTAACTGTGAGGGCTTACAGTGTTGTGGCAACACCACCATCACCACCAAAGGCCCAATTTTTCTGCCCCTTTTCAACAGGTGCATGTAATTACAATTCTTGATATAATATTTCACAGCAGGGCCCATTCCTGCGCCCACCAAGAGTAACTGTGAGGGCTTACAGTGTTGTGGCAACACCACCATCACCACCAAAGGCCCAATTTTTCTTCCCCTTTTCAACAGGTGCATGTAATTACAATTCTTGATATAATATTTCACAGCAGGGCCCTTTCCAGCGCCCACCAAGAGTAACTGAGGACTTACAGTGTTGTGGCACCAGCACCACCAACACCACTACCAAAGGCCCAATTTTTCTACCACTGTTCAACAATGGCATGTAATTACAATTCTTGATTAGTGATGAGCCGAACACCCCCGGGTTCGGTTCGCACCAGAACCCGCGGACGGACCGAAAGTTCGCACGAACATTAGAACCCTATTAAATACAATGGATGCGAACGTTCGGATTCTAAAGTGCTAATTATAACGACTATTATCCATGTTATTGTCCGAAACAGAGTTTGGGAACCCGGGTTCTGCACCAGGGGACATGTATCAATGCAAAAAGAAGTTTTAAAAACGGACGTTTTCCGGGAGCAGTCATTTTAATGATGCATAAAGTGAAAAAAAAAAGTCAAATATTCCTTTAAATATTGTACCTGGGGGGTGTCTAAAGTATGCCTGTGAAGTGCCACGTGTTTCCCGTGTTTAGAACTGTCCCTGCACAAAATAACATTTCTAAAGGAAAAAAAGCCATTTAAAAGTGCTTGCGGCTTTAATGCAATGTCTGGTCCCGGTAATATGGATGAAAATCTTTAGGAAAAATGGCATAGCTACCCCATCAACCCCCCCCCCTACCCCAGCCCATTACCAGCCCCTTTGGGTCTTGTATGGATATTAAGGGGAACCCCGCACACAAAATAAAAAAGGACCTATATACTCTGAACAGCCGTATACAGGCGGTGCATACAAGACAGGGACTGTAGGTTTGTTCTTATGTAGAATCTGTTTGTAATTTTGAACAGCTGCATTGTTTAAGTGTAGCTCCATGCCAAATTCCTTTTTTTTAGCTTTTTGTAAAACATAGGGAACGGTTATCACCCCTGTCACATTTTTTTTGCTGTCTGTGCCCCTGTTCAGAACATTTCACCTCACTTTGCGTCCCAATGACAACTGTTTTTGAAATGTGGTGTTTTTATTGAAACAAGGATTGGTGATAAAGCATCAGTAGAGAGGAGACACCTTTCTCCCATATTAATTCTTACAGGAGAGAATTTTCCTTCCAAGGGGTAGATTTCCTCTCACTTCCTGTTGTATTCTTCCGTTTGCAAGTAGTAGTAGTTTGTAAGTTGGATGTTTGAAAGTAGGGACCTGCCGTATATACTCTGCAGAAATTGGCCCCTTAGGTGTTTTGTGTTGGCACAACACTGTAAGCCCTCACAGTTACTCTTGGTGGGTGCTGGAACACCCTGCTGTCAACTATTATATCAGGAATTGTAATAACATATAATTGTTGATCAGTGGTAGTAAAAATTGGGCCTTTGATGGTGGTGCTGGTGCCAGAACACTGTAAGGCCTGACAGTTACTCTTGGTGGGCGCAGCAATGGGCCCTGCGGTGAATTATTCGATCAATAATTATAATTGCATGCCCCTGTTGAATAGGGGCTGAAAAATTGGGCCTTTGGTGGTGGTGGTGGTGGTGGTGGTGATGGTGGTGCTGGTGCCACAACACTGTAAGGCCTGACATTTACTCTTGGTGGGCGCAGCAATGGGCCCTGCTGTGAATTATTCGATCAATAATTATAATTGCATGCCCCTGTTGAACAGGGGCTGAAAAATTGGGCCTTTGGTGGTGGTGGTGGTGGTGCTGGTGCCACAACACTGTAAGGCCTGACAGTTACTCTTGGTGGGCGCAGCAATGGGCCCTGCTGTGAATTATTAGATCAATAATTATAATTGCATGCCCCTGTTGAACAGGGGCTTAAAAATTGGGCCTTAGGCACTGGTGGCACAACACTGCAACCCCTCACAGATACTGTACTTGGAGCACAGCAATGAGGCCTGTTGCAAAGTATTGCATCAAAAATTTTAACTACACGCCCCTTTTAAACAGGGGCTGAAAAATTGGGCCTTAGCCACTGGTGGCGTCACCCATAAACCAAAATGATCTTCCAAGCTATCATCATTAATCGTATCATTGAGGAGGAGGAGGAGGATAGCCAGTCAACATAACAGCACAGGCACTCAGCATCAGCATCAGTCTTGAAGGGATGTGACATTTTAAAATCAATTAGTCTGTTATATCAGCATCAGGTGTGTGGTAGCTGGTGGTGATCCAAGACTGGTTCA
Source organism: Rana muscosa (assembly GCA_029206835.1). NCBI lineage: Eukaryota > Metazoa > Chordata > Amphibia > Anura > Ranidae > Rana > Rana muscosa. The sequence continues at coordinate 4,327,316 of CM055123.1, read as the reverse complement.
TCTTGATGAAAGTCAGTCGATCAACCGAGTCGGTGGACAGGCGCACCCTGTGATCCGTGACAAATCCTCCAGCAGCACTGAATGTGCGTTCTGAAAGAACGCTGGATGCAGGACAGGCCAGTAGCTCAATTGCATACTGTGCAAGCTCTGGCCAGTGATCCATCCTCAAGACCCAGTAAGCCAGAGGATTTTCGGTGGGGAAGGTGTCCAAGTCTGACCTTGCCCCTAGGTATTCCTGGACCATGTATATCAGACGCTGGCGATGGTTGCTGGAACCGATCATACTTTGGGGCTGCGGACTAAAGAATTGTCTGAACGCATCGGTCAGACGGTCACCTTCCCCACCGCTCCTTCTTTGACTGCCCGAAGCCTCAACAACTCGTTGTCCAGGACCAGGAGTTTGTAACCTCCCAGTCTCTGGGAACGCGTTGCACAGACCTTTCTGCAAGGCCTCCCGGAGTTGTCTCATCCTCTGCTCCCTCTGCGACGGTAAGATAAGGTCCGCAACCTTACCCTTGTACCGTGGATCAAGGAGAGTGGCCAGCCAGTAATGGTCCCTCTCCTTGATCCGAAGAATACGAGGATCCTTCCGCAGACTTTGCAGGATCAGGGAGGCCATGCAGCGTAGGTTAGCTGAGGCATTCAGTCCAGAGTCCTCTGGGTCACTAAGGACGACATGATCCGCAGCCACCTCCTCCCAGCCACGTACAAGTCCACTGGTTTCTTGGGACTGTAAATCATCCCTAAAAGACTGCTGCTGATGATGCTGAGTGCCAGCCTCCACCTCCATGCTGACACAATCCTCCTCCTCCTCCTCCTCCTCTTCCTGTGCGATGGGTGGGACAGAAGGAACACTGTCTGGGTAAAGGGGGCCTTGAGAGGCAAGGAAGTCCTCCTCTTCCTGCCTCTGTTCTGCCTCAAGTGCCCTGTCCATTATTCCATGCAGCGTGTGCTCCAACAGGTGGACAAGAGGTACAGTGTCACTGATGCATGCACTGTCACTGCTCATCATCCTCGTGGCCTCCTCAAATAGTGCCAGGACAGTGCATGCATCCCTGATCATGCCCCACTGGCGTGGTGAAAAAAACCCGAGCTCCCCTGACCCTGTCCTGGTGCCGTAGTCGCACAGGTACTCATTGATGGCCCTCTGCTGCGTGTGCAGCCGCTGCAGCATGACCAACGTTGAGTTCCACCTGGTGGGCATGTCACATATAAGGCGGTTCTTGGGCAGGTTCAACTTCTTTTGCAGCTCAGCCAGGCGAGCACTGGCATTATAAGATCTGCGGAAATGCACACAGACTTTCCTGGCCTGCCTCAGGACATCCTGTAAGCCCGGGTACCTGCCCAAGAACCGCTGCACCACCAGGTTAAGGACGTGAGCCATACAGGGCACATGGGTCAGTTGTCCCTGTCGGAGGGCGGAGAGGAGGTTGGTGCCATTGTCGCAAACCACCATTCCTGGCTTAAGCTGGCGTGGCGTCAACCACCTCTCGGCCTGCCCCTGCAGAGCAGACAGGACCTCTGCCCCAGTGTGGCTTCTGTCCCCCAAACACACCAGCGCAAGCACGGCATGGCATCTTTTTGCCTGCGTACTTGCGTAGCCCCTTGAACGCCTACGGAGCACCGCTGGTTCCGAGGACAAACCACAGGAAGAGGCCATGGAGGAAGAAGAAGAGGAGGGGGTGGAGGAGAGAGGTGTGTCACAACCAGTAGTAGCATTTTGGAGGCGTGGCGGTGGAACAACCTCCAACACTACTGCACCTTGTCCTGCATCCTTCCCAGCTGCCAAAAGAGTGACCCAATGGGCCGTGAAAGAAAGGTAACGTCCCTGTCCATGCCTGCTGGACCATGAGTCAGCGGTAATATGCACCTTACCGCTGACCGCCCTGTCCAGCGAGGCCAAGACATTGCCTTCCACATGCCTGTAGAGAGCCGGAATCGCCTTCCGTGCGAAAAAGTGGCGTTTGGGAACCTGCCACTGAGGAACCGCACATTGCACAAACTCACGGAAGGGGGCCGAGTCTACCAACTGAAAAGGCAGCAGTTGAAGCGCTAGCAATTTAGCCAAGCTAGCATTCAACCGCTGGGCATGTGGATGGCTGGGAGTGAACTTCTTTCGACGGTCCAGCAGCTGGGGCAGGGAAATTTGCCTGCTAGAATCGGACGTTGCTGTACTGCTAGCAGAGTGCCCGCAAGTACTTGCCTGTGACACACCTAATTCTACACCTTCATTCCTCTCAGAGCAGGTTTCAGAGAGGAGTGAAGGTATAGTGGGGTTGGAGATCCCAGCTGATGCGGTGCAAGAAGAGGTCAGCTTTGTTCTTTGGTGTGGGTCTTTAAGGTAGGCTTGCCAACGAGCTGCATGGCAGGTCAACATATGTCTGATCAAGCATGTGGTGCCCAAGCGGCTGATGTTTTGGCCACGCGATATACGCTTGAGACATATGTTGCAAACAGCAGCTGTGCGATCTGATGCACTCGCCTCAAAAAAGGCCCACACCAAAGAACTTTTTGAATGACGGGCAGAGGCAGCGCCCTGCACAGGCGGAGCTCTGCGGTGTGATTCCGTCGGTGTGCTGCCCATACGCTGGCCACTCAAGGGCATCCTGCCTCGTTGGAGATGTGCCTCCTCCTCATCCTCCTCCTCCTCCTCCTCTCTCCTATTAGGCACCCACGTGGAGTCAGTGACCTCATCATCCCCTCCCTCCTCATCACTGGAGCCAATCTGGCAGTATGCTGCAGCTGCTGGAGCATGACTGCCAGATTGGTGTCCTTCTTGAGCATCCCCTCTCTCTGCTCTCACGCTGATGCCTTCCTCTAGCTGGGTATCATCATCAGATCCTTCCAAACGCTGGGCATCCTCCTGGAGCATGTACCCAACACTGTGCTCAAACAGTTCGGGGGACTCCTCAGGAGGAGGACATGGTGGGTCTAGGGAAGGATTGACTAATGAAGATAATGATACCAGAGAAGAGGACGCTTTGGCAGCTGCTTTGCCAGTACCCTGAGCCTGGGTGAGAGAGGATGAGGAGGATGAGGTGGGCTTGGTCATCCACTCTACCAAGTCTTCGGCATGATGTGGCTCAACATGTCCAGCTGCCGAAAAGAAGGACAAGCGTGTCCCATGGCCATGTGCTGATGACAATGCACCGCGTCCACGACCAGCACTGTTGCCCCCAGACACAGAGCCTGCTTGCCCTCTTTTTTTGCCTCCTGACTGTCTGCCTCTCCTTGTTTGCCTTCCAGACATTTTAATGGATGGCCTGCAGGGAGATGGGAAAAAGAGCAATAAGGGCTACCTTCAGGTGTATACTGTGCAGGAGGCTTAGCAACAATGACACTGACACTGTCCCCTGCCTATCCTTCTCTGTCCCTAAACACAAGGATTGAAAATATGGAACAGCAAAATTGGTTTAGAACAGAATAGCACACTGACACTTTCCCTCACTGTCCTACTCTGTCCCTCCCTACAAACAAGTTTTAGCACAGAATAGCAAAATTGGTTTAGAACAGAATAGCACACTGTCAGTTTCACTCACTGTACCTCTCTGTCCCTAAACTCAAGGATTTGATATATGGAACAGCAAAATTGGTTTAGAACAGAATAGCACACTGTCAGTTTCACTCACTGTACCTCTCTGTCCCTAAACTCAAGGATTTGAAATATGGAACAGCAAAATTGGTTTAGAACAGAATAGCACACTGTCAGTTTCACTCACTGTACCTCTCTGTCCCTAAACTCAAGGATTTGAAATATGGAACAGCAAAATTGGTTTAGAACAGAATAGCACACTGACACTTTCCCTCACTGTCCTACTCTGTCCCTCCCTACAAACAAGATTTAGCACAGAATAGCAGACTGAAAATTGCCACGAGTGTCCTTCTCTGTCCCTAAACTCAAGGATTGAAAATATGGAACAGCAAAATTGGTTTAGAACAGAATAGCACACTGACACTTTCCCTCACTGTCCTACTCTGTCCCTCCCTACAAACAAGATTTAGCACAGAATAGCAGACTGAAAATTGCCACGAGTGTCCTTCTCTGTCCCTAAACTCAAGGATTGAAAATATGGAACAGCAAAATTGGTTTAGAACAGAATAGCACACTGACACTTTCCCTCACTGTCCTACTCTGTCCCTCCCTACAAACAAGTTTTAGCACAGAATAGCACACTGATAATTTGCACGAGTGTCCTTCTCTGTCCCTAAACTCAAGGATTTGAAATATGGAACAGCAAAATTGGTTTAGAACAGAATAGCACACTGTCAGTTTCACTCACTGTACCTCTCTGTCCCTAAACTCAAGGATTTGAAATATGGAACAGCAAAATTGGTTTAGAACAGAATAGCACACTGTCAGTTTCACTCACTGTAACTCTCTGTCCCTAAACTCAAGGATTTGAAATATGGAACAGCAAAATTGGTTTAGAACAGAATAGCACACTGACACTTTCCCTCACTGTCCTACTCTGTCCCTCCCTACAAACAAGATTTAGCACAGAATAGCAGACTGAAAATTGCCACGAGTGTCCTTCTCTGTCCCTAAACTCAAGGATTGAAAATATGGTTCAGCAAGATTGGTTTAGAACAGAATAGCACACTGACACTTTCCCTCACTGTCCTACTCTGTCCCTCCCTACAAACAAGATTTAGCACAGAATAGCAGACTGAAAATTGCCACGAGTGTCCTTCTCTGTCCCTAAACTCAAGGATTGAAAATATGGTTCAGCAAGATTGGTTTAGAACAGAATAGCACACTGACACTTTCCCTCACTGTCCTACTCTGTCCCTCCCTACAAACAGGATTTAGCACAGAATAGCAGACTGAAAATTGCCACGAGTGTCCTTCTCTGTCCCTAAACTCAAGGATTGAAAATATGGAACAGCAAAATTGGTTTAGAACAGAATAGCACACTGACACTTTCCCTCACTGTCCTACTCTGTCCCTCCCTACAAACAAGTTTTAGCACAGAATAGCACACTGATAATTTGCACGAGTGTCCTTCTCTGTCCCTAAACTCAAGGATTTGAAATATGGAACAGCAAAATTGGTTTAGAACAGAATAGCACACTGTCAGTTTCACTCACTGTACCTCTCTGTCCCTAAACTCAAGGATTTGAAATATGGAACAGCAAAATTGGTTTAGAACAGAATAGCACACTGTCAGTTTCACTCACTGTACCTCTCTGTCCCTAAACTCAAGGATTTGAAATATGGAACAGCAAAATTGGTTTAGAACAGAATAGCACACTGTCAGTTTCACTCACTGTACCTCTCTGTCCCTAAACTCAAGGATTTGAAATATGGAACAGCAAAATTGGTTTAGAACAGAATAGCACACTGTCAGTTTCACTCACTGTCCTACTCTGTCCCTACAAACAAGATTTAGCACAAAATAGCACACTGACACTTTCCCTCACTGTACCTCTCTGTCCCTAAACTCAAGGATTGAAAATATGGTTCAGCACGATTGGTTTAGAACAGAATAGCACACTGACACTTTCCCTCACTGTCCTACTCTGTCCCTCCCTACAAACAAGTTTTAGCACAGAATAGCACACTGATAATTTGCACGAGTGTCCTTCTCTGTCCCTAAACTCAAGGATTTGAAATATGGAACAGCAAAATTGGTTTAGAACAGAATAGCACACTGTCAGTTTCACTTACTGTACCTCTCTGTCCCTAAACTCAAGGATTTGAAATATGGAACAGCAAAATTGGTTTAGAACAGAATAGCACACTGTCAGTTTCACTCACTGTACCTCTCTGTCCCTAAACTCAAGGATTTGAAATATGGAACAGAAAAATTGGTTTAGAACAGAATAGCACACTGTCAGTTTCACTCACTGTCCTACTCTGTCCCTACAAACAAGATTTAGCACAAAATAGCACACTGACACTTTCCCTCACTGTACCTCTCTGTCCCTAAACTCAAGGATAGAAAATATGGTTCAGCAAAATTGGTTTAGAACAGAATAGCACACTGACACTTTCCCTCACTGTCCTACTCTGTCCCTCCCTATAAACAAGATTTAGCACAGAATAGCAGACTGAAAATTGCCACGAGTGTCCTTCTCTGTCCCTTAACTCAAGGATTGAAAATATGGAACAGCAAAATTGGTTTAGAACAGAATAGCACACTGACACTTTCCCTCACTGTCCTACTCTGTCCCTACAAACAAGATTTAGCACAGAATAGCAGACTGAAAATTGCCACGAGTGTCCTTCTCTGTCCCTAAACTCAAGGATTGAAAATATGGAACAGCAAAATTGGTTTAGAACAGAATAGCACACTGACACTTTCCCTCACTGTACCTCTCTGTCCCTACAAACAAGATTTAGCACAAAATAGCACACTGACACTTTCCCTCACTGTACCTCTCTGTCCCTAAACTCAAGGATTGAAAATATGGTTCAGCAAGATTGGTTTAGAACAGAATAGCACACTGACACTTTCCCTCACTGTACCTCTCTGTCCCTACAAACAAGGATTAGCACAGAATAGCACACTGTCACTGACACTCTCCCTACCTATCCTTATCTGTCCCAAAACAGAAGGAATCCAGGATTATGTAAAGGAAAAATAATGACACTGTCCCTGCCTATGCTTCTCTTTCCCTGCTCCGAAACACACTACACAAGGCCGCCGCGCTGGCGGCCTTTTATAGTGTGGGGCGTGTACTAAACCCCCTCAGCAATAATTGGCCACAGGCATCCTGCCTGTGGCCAATCATTGCTCTCCTCGCTGCCGGCGCTGTGATTGGCCAAGCATGCGGGGTCACAGTGCATGCTTGGCCAATCACAGCGCCTGGATGACACTGCGATGGCGTAGTGCATTGTGGGCCATTCGCGTCACTCGAATTTGGCGCGAACGGCCCAAATCGTTCGATCTTCGTCGAACGATCGAACAGCCGATGTTCGAGTCGAACGTATGTTCGACTCGAACACGAAGCTCATCCCTATTCTTGATATAATAGTTCACAGCAGGGCGTACCAGCGCCCACCAAGAGTAACTGTGAGGGCTTACGGTGTTGTGGCATCACCAACACCTAAGGCCCAAATTTCTGCAGAGTATATAGGGCAGGCCCCTACTTTCAAACATCCAACTTACAAATGACTCCTACTTGCAAACGGAAGGAGACAACAGGAAGTGAGAGGAAATCTACCCCTAGGAAGGGAAATTCTCTCCTGTAAGAGTTAATATGGGAAAAAGGTGTCTCCTCTCCACTGATGCTTTATCACCAATCCTTGTTTCACTAAAACCCCCAAATTTTCAAAAACCGATTGTCATTGGGACAGAAAGTGAGGTGAAATCTTCTGAAGAGGTGCACAGACAGCAAAACAAAGGATACAGGGGTGATAACCCTTCCCTATGTTTTCCAAAAAGCTTAAAAATAGATTTTTTGGCTGGAGCTGCACTTAAAAAATTTACCTGTTCCAAATTACAAACAGATTCTACTTAACCACTTAAGCCCCGGACCATTTGGTAGCTAGAGGACCAGAGGTGAATTCAGAATTTTGCACTGCGCTGCTTTAACTGTAAATTGTGCGGACATGCAATGTTGTACCCAAACGAAATTTGCGTCCTTTTCTTCCCACAAATAGAGCTTTCTTTTAATGGTATTTGATTGCCTCTGCGATTTTTATTTTTTGCGATATAAACGGAAAAAGACCGAAAATTTTGAAAAAAAATGATATTTTCTACTTTTTGTTATAAGAAAAATCGAATAAACTCAATTGTAGTCATACATTTAGGCCAAAATGTATTCAGCCACATGTCTTTAGTAAAAAAAATGACAATAGGCGTATATTTATTGGTTTGCGCAAAAGTTATAGCGTCTACAAACTAGGGTACATTTTCTGGAATTTACACAGCTTTTAATTTATGACTGCCTATCTCATTTCTTGAGGTGCTAAAATGGCAGGGCAGTACAAAACCCCCCAAAATGACCCCATTTTGGAAAGTAGACACCCCAAGGAAATTGCTGAGAGGCATGTTGAGCCCATTGAATATTTTTATTTTTTGTCCCAAGTGATTGAATAATGACAAAAAAAAAAAAATTACAAAAAGTTGTCACTAAATGATATATTGCTCACACATGCCATGGTTATATGTGGAATTGCACCCCGAAATACATTCTGCTGCTTCTCCTGAGTACGGGGATACCACATGTGTGGGACTTTTTAGGAGCCTAGCCGCGTACGGGACCCCGGAAACCAAGCACCGCCTTCAGGATTTCTAAGGGCGCAAATTTTTGATTTCACTCCTCACTACCTATCACAGTTTCGAAGGCCATAAAATGCCAAAATAGCACAAAACCCCCCCAAATGACCCCATTTTGGAAAGTAGACACCCCAAGCTATTTACTGAGAGGCATTATTAGTCCATGGAATATTTTATATTTTGCCACAAGTTGCGGGAATATGACAAACTTTGTTTTTTTTGCACAAAGTTGTCACTAAATGATATATTGCTCACACATGCCATGGGCATATGTGAAATTACACCCCAAAATACATTCTGCTGCTTCTCCTGAGTACGGGGATACCACATGTGTGGGACTTTTTGGGAGCCTAGTCGCATACAGGACCCCAAAAACCAAGCACCGCCTTCAGGATTTCTAAGGGCATAAATTTTTGATTTCACTCCTCACTACCTATCACTACCTATCACAGTTTTGAAGGCCATAAAATGCCAAGATGGCACAAAACCCCCCCAAATGACCCCATTTTGGAAAGTAGACACCCCAAGCTATTTGCTGAGAGGCATGTTGAGCCCATTGAATATTTTTTTTTTTTGTCCCAAATGATTGAATAATGATAAAAAGAAAAAAAAAATGAAAAAATGTACAAAAAATTGTCACTAAATGATATATTGCTCACACATGCCATGGTTATATGTGGAATTGCACCCCAAAATACATTCTGCTGCTTCTCCTGAGTACGGGGATACCACATGTGTGGGAATTTTTGGGAGCCTAGCCGGGTACGGGGCCCCAAAAACCAAGCACCGCCTTCAGGATTTCTAAGGGCGTAAATTTTTGATTTCACTCCTCACTACCTATCACAGTTTCGAAGGCCATAAAATGCCAAAATAGCACAAAACCGCCCCCAAATTACCCCATTTTGGAAAGTAGACACCCCAAGCTATTTACTGAGAGGCATGTTCAGTCCATGGAATATTTTATATTTTGCCACAAGTTGCGGGAATATGACAAACTTTGTTTTTTTTGCACAAAGATGTCACTAAATGATATATTGCTCACACATGCCATAGGCATATGTGAAATTACACCCCAAAATACATTCTGCTGCTTCTCCTGAGTACGGGGATACCACATGTGTGGGACTTTTTGGGAGCCTAGCCGCGTACGGGACCCCAAAACTCAAGCACCGCCTTCAAGGTTTCTAAGGGCATAAATTTTTGATTTCACTCCTCACTACCTATCACAGTTTTGAAGGCCATAAAATGCCAAGATAGCACAAAACCCCCCAAAATGACCCCATTTTGGAAAGTAGACACCCCAAGGAAATTGCTGAGAGGCATGTTGAGCCCATTGAATATTTTTTTTTTTTCGTCCCAAGTGATTGAATAATGACAAGAAAAAAAAAATTTACAAAAAGTTGTCACTAAATGATATACTGCTCAAACATGCCATGGTTATATGCGGAGTTGCACCCCAAAATACATTTGGATGCTTCTCCTGAGTATGGGGATACCACATGTGTGGGACTTTTTGAGAGCCTAGCCGCGTACGGGCCCCCGAAAACCAAGCACCGCCTTCAGGATTTCTAAGGGCACAAATTTTTGATTTCACTCCTCACTGCCTATCACAGTTTTGAAGTCCATAAAATGCCAAGATAGCCCAAAACCCCCACAAATGACCCCATTTTGGAAAGTAGACACCCCAAGCTATTTGCCAAGAGGCATGGTGAGTATTTTACAGCTCTCATTTGTTTTTGAAAATGAAGAAAGACATATTTTTTTTTTTCTTTTTTCAATTTTTAAAACATTGTGACAAAAAGCGAGATCTGCAAAATACTCAACATACCTCTCAGCAAATAGCTTGGGGTGTCTACTTTCCAAAATGGGGTCATGTGGGGGGGGTTTTGTGCCATCTGGGCATTCCATGGCCTCCGAAACTGTGATAGACAGTGAGGAGTGAAATCAAAAATTTACACCCATAGAAATCCTGAAGGCGGTGCTTGGTTTTCGGGGTTCTGTACGCGGCTAGGCTCCCAAAATGTCTCACACATGTGGTATCCCCGTACTCAGGAGAAGCAACAGAATGTATTTTGGGGTGCAATCCCACATATAACCATGGCATGTTTGAGCAATATATAATTTAGTGACAACTTTTTGTACATTTTTTTTTTCTTTTTGTCATTATTCAATCACTTGGGACAAAAAAAAAAAATATTCAATGGGCTCAACATGTCTCTCAGCAAATAGCTTGAGGTGTCTACTTTCCAAAATGGGGTCATTTGGGGGGGGGGGTTTTGAACTGTCCTGGCATTTTATGCACAACATTAGGAAGCTTATGTCACACATCATCCACTCTTCTAACCACTTGAAGACAAAGCCCTTTCTGACACTTTTTGTTTACATGAAAACATTTTTTTTTTTGCAAGAAAATTATGTTGAACCCCCAAACATTATATATTTTTTTTAAAGCAAAGGCCATACAGATTAAAATAGTGGGTGTTGCATTTTTTTTTTCCACACAGTATTTGCGCAGCGATTTTTCAAACGCATTTTTTGGGGGAAAAACACACTTTTTTTATTTTTAATGCACTAAAAAACACTATATTGCCCAAATGTTTGATGAAATAAAAAAGATGATCTTAGGCCGAGTACATGGATACCAAACACGACATGCTTTAAAATTGCGCACAAACGCGCAGCGGCGAGAAACTACATTCATTTTTAAAAGCATTTAAAAGCCTTTACAGGTTACCATGTTAGATTTGCAGAGGAGGTCTACTTCTAAAATTACTGCCCTCGATCTGACCTTCGCGGTGATACCTCACATGCATGATGCAATTGCTGTTTACATATGACGCTAGACCGACGCTTGTGTTCGCCTTTGCGCAAGAGCAGGGGGGGACAGCGGTGCTTTTTTTTTTTTTTTTTTTTTATTATTTATTTTGCTTTTTTATTGTATTTTTAAACTGTTCCTTCCATATTTTTTTTTTTTTTTCATTTTTATTGTTATCTCAGGGAATGTAAATATCCCCTATGATAGCAATAAGTAGTGACAGGTACTCTTTTTTTGAAAAAAAAATGGGGGTTAGACCCTAGATCTTTCCTCTGCCCTCAAAGCATCTGACCACACCAAGATCGGTGTGATAAAATGCTTTCCCAATTTCCCAATGGCGCTGTTTATATCCGAGGGGGGGCATTCCCTCCCACTGCTTGTAAAAGCAGTCTAGAGGCTAATTATCTGCTAGAATTGCTTTTACATGAAAGCCGGCCACTGGCTGAAAAGAATGATACCAAGATGATACCTAAACCTGGAGGCATCATTCTGGTATAAACATTCAAAGTCCAGCAACATACCAGTACGTTGCTGGTCCTTGTTGGACATGTATTGTAATCTTTTTTTTCATGCAGCCTGTTGGCTGAACGAAAAAAAGAGATTGATCGGTGGGTATGCCCACCATTAGAATACCTCCCTTCATCCACCCACTTCTAATGATGGGCATATATGCCGAAGCATGGGGGCATCCTCCCGCAAAAAAGTTATGCCGCGTACACACGGTCGGACTTTTCCACGGGCAAGCCTTCGTCGGAATTTCGACCGTATGTACGCGGCATAAAAGGTTATGCCGCGTACACACGGTCGAACTTTTCCACGGGCAAGCCTCCGTCGGAATTTCGACCGTATATACGCGGCATTAGGAGCAAAATCGCTCCTCCGCCCCTGCTGCCCCCATGCTTCGGCATATATGCTCTTTTTTTAACTGTGGTGGTGAAATCACCTCCTACAGCGTTGGAGTCACGGCTTTATGTATCGTGGGAGCAAACGCTGTTGCTGTCAAGATAAATAAATCCGCGATGCAACTGAATGGCGTACCTGCTAAGCAAATGATGGTTAACATTAAAACAAAGTAACATTACAGTACAACAGTAAGACCTTACCATACCATACCTGCAAAGCAAATACCAAAACAAAACCTAGTTAAAAATAGAACATTTTTTTAACGCAACCTGTGGCTAAAATATATATATGCCGAAGCATGGGGGCATCCTCCCGCAAAAAAGTTATGCCGCATACACACGGTCGGACCTTTCCACGGGCAAGCCTTCGTCGGAATTTCGACCGTATGTATGCGGCATAAAAGTTTATGCCGCATACACACGGTCGAACTTTTCCACGGGCAAGCCTCCGTCGGAATTTCGACCGTATATACGCGGCATTAGGAGCAAAATCGCTCCTCCGCCCCTGCTGCCCCCATGCTTCGGCATATATGCTCTTTTTTTAACTGTGGTGGTGAAATCACCTCCTACAGCGTTGGAGTCACGGCTTTATGTATCGTGGGAGCAAACGCTGTTGCTGTCAAGATAAATAAATCCGCGATGCAACTGAATGGCGTACCTGCTAAGCAAATGATGGTTAACATTAAAACAAAGTAACATTACAGTACAACAGTAAGACCTTACCATACCATACCTGCAAAGCAAATACCAAAACAAAACCTAGTAAAAAATAAAACATTTTTTTAACGCAACCTGTGCCTAAAATATATATATGCCGAAGCATGGGGGCATCCTCCCGCAAAAAAGTTATGCCGCGTACACACGGTCGGACTTTTCCACGGGCAAGCCTCAGTCGGAATTTCGACCGTATATACGCGGCATTAGGAGCAAAATCGCTCCTCCGCCCCTGCTTCGGCATATATGCTCTTTTTTTTTTAACTGTGGTGGTGAAATCACCTCCTACAGCACTGGAGTCACGGCTTTATGTATCGTGGGAGCAAACGCTGTTGCTGTCAAGATAAATAATTCCGCGCTGCAGTTGAATGGCGCACCTGAAAACAAAAAATTACATACCTGAAAAGCAAGCATGATAAAACATTGCAGAATGAAATACAGTAAAAAAGAGCATAACAATAGAGAGAAAATAGAGAGAGAGAGAGAGAACAATAAAACGACAACTATTTTTGGTTTTTTTCTTTTATATTTTTTTTGTGTTTTTGTTTTTTACATTTTTTTTTTCTTTTTTACACTTTTTTTTTAAACTTTAACAACTGTAATGGTTCGGGTCTCTCAAAATGTAATGGCATCTTGGGAGACCCTGTGTAAGTGTGTCCTAGTCTGTGAAATGCTGTACCCTACGCTAAAACTTCACTTTTGAGTGGTAGCGTTCAAAACATTCACCAAGGCAAAGACCAGGTTTGTCAGGACAGAGTGGACAATAATAACGGGTGTCACGCCTAAATCCGCGCTTGCTACAGACACGACATCTTTTTTGGGGGGCTCGTTGGGTAGGGGTACACGGGAGGAGATGCGTATAATGCCTCTCATGCAGCCGGCTTACTGCATTTGGTAGGGGATGGTGAGGTGCAGAACCGCCTGGATACAGGAGTTCTGTGACAATCTCATTCTGGAATTTTAGAAGAGATAACGTCCCGCCTGAAGCTCTGTATAGCACATGAGCGTTAAGCAAAGCCAATTGGAATAAGGATAGAGACACTTTTTTGTACCAGCGTCTCGCCTTACGGTCAATTAGATACGGCGCCATCAACTGGTCGTTGAGGTCCACCCCTCCCATATTTTTGTTATATTCGTGGACACAGAGGGGTTTCTCCACAACACCAGTCGCCGTAGGAATTTGGACTGTCGTGTCTGCATGAAGGGAGGTAAGAAGGAAAACATTCTTATTGTCCCTCCACTTCATAGCGAGCAAGTTATTACACTTTACGCAGGCTCTCTCCCCCAGCCTAAGACGGGCATCTACAAGCCGCTGGGGAAAGCCCCGGCGATTAGGTCGCACGGTGCCACATGCTCCAATCTGATGATCAAACAAGTGACTAAACAGTGGCACGCTCGTGTAATAATTGTCCACATACAAGTGGTACCCCTTTCCGAATAAGGGTGACACCAAGTTCCACACTATCTTGCCAGCGTTCCCTATGTAATCCGGGCAGTTGACCGGCTCAACCTGACTATCTTTTCCCTCATAAACCATAAAGCTCCATACATAGCCTGTTGCCCTGTCACAGCACTTATAGAGCTTGACCCCGTATCTGGCACGCTTGCTGGGAAGGTACTGCTTGAAAGCCAAGCGGCCAGGAAATTTAATCAGGGACTCATCAACGCAGACAGCTTGATCGGGAATAAACAAGGCTGCAAAACGTTCGTTGAAGTGGTTTATGAGGGGCCGAATTTTATAGAGCCGGTCGTATTCAGGGTCCCCACGTGGACGACAAAGTTCATTGTCGTTGAAGTGCATGAACCGCAAAATCTGCTCGTATCGTTTCCTGGGCATGGAGGCAGAGAACACGGGCATGTGGTCAATTGGGTGCGTGGACCAATAAGCACGCAATGACGGGAATTTATGTGTGCCCATGTTGAGGGAAAGGCCCAGAAAGGTCTTAAATTCGGAAACCGTAATTGGTTTCCAATCTTTGGCAATGGAAGGCAACTGGGGATTAGCGGCGATGAATTGACCAGCATATAAATTACTCTGGTCCACAATAGATCTATAGAGATCTTCCGTGAAAAACAGCGAATAATAATCGATTGGCATAAAATCAGTGAATGGGGGAAGTACGGGTTCTGCAGAAGTGGTGGGGACCCAATCAGGATAGGCGAATTCTGCAGGAAGAGCACTATGGGTACAACGGGCCTGCCTTTGTCTTCTTGGTGGCAGCGGGACACTACTTGTGCTTGCCACCTCGCCAGCTTGAACTGCACTTATGGGACTCGCCACGTCACCACGTGATACTGCAGTGCTGGATGTACGCCCAGGCTGTACTAGGCCGCTGGTGCTTGCCAATTCACCAGAAGGAATAGCGGTGCTAGTACTCCTCTGCTCCATGATACGAGAGCCCTGCGGTTCTTGCTCCTCAACAACCTCAGAAGATCGGGATCGGGTACGCCTGACCTTAGCAGGGACCTCAACTTCGTCGTCAGAGCTATCTGACGTGGGGCCGCTGACGTCACTGTCTTCTACGGGAAGATATTCTGAGCCTGAATCTGACAGATACGTGACCTCCTCTTCACTATCTGTCATGCTCAGAATCTCGTAGGCCTCTTTACTAGTGTACCTTCGACTTGCCATTTTGGGCTCTAAATTTAGGGGTACACTAGTAAGATTCACAGGAAAAAAAGCACCCGACTGTCGTCAGCAAATATATCAAACGCTACAAAAAAAACTGTTAGCGGTCGCAGGGATCAGGACTGTCTCTGCGAACGCTGCAGTTATGTGTGTTGTGTTTGGTAAGTGACAGTGATCGATCGATACTGCACTTGGGTGGGCTGGGCTGGGCGGAGGGGCTAAACGCAGGTACTAGCAGGTATCTGGGCTGATCCCGCCAACACTGCGTTTTTGGGAACCCTAAACCGCTGGGGACGCTAGTATAGATCTGATCAGATACTATACCACTAAGGGAGGTGTATGCTTTGCGCGTGGGTGTTAGCGTTACTGGCACTAACCTAACGCTGCCTGGGGCGACGCAGACCCTCTCTGGCGCTAAAACCTAATTGATCTCACCCGCCGGGCGATCAGGGGGTTAAACCTTTATTGGGTGATATATGGCGGGTGCCCTGATGCTATAAAAAGCAAACTAACCAACCAGTGTCACCCGTAACCTTTATATGGTGATCACTGGTGAAAGGGTTAACTAGGGGCAATCAGGGGGTTAAAACCTTTATTAGGTTAAATATGGGGGTACCCGACGCTATATAAAAACCTGACGGGTTACCTAAATAACTAAATAATTAACTGGGTAACCAGTGTCACCAGTGACGCTTATACGGTGATCACTGGTGAAAGGGTTAACTCTAGGGGCAATCAGGGGGTTAAAATAATATATGGGGGTACCTGACGCTCTAAAAACCTGCGGTGAAACTAAAAATAAATAACTGGCTATCTAGGGCACCACCGGCACTAAATACAGCGATCGAAAATACGATCGCTTAGTGACGCTGGCGTTAGGGGGTGAAAGGGTTACCTGGGGGGCGATCAAGGGGTTAAACCTTTATTAGGGGGTGTTAGGGGGCTACCCTGGACCTAAAGGGGCCTAATCTTAACTGCCCTGCAACTTTTTACTATAACAGATGACACTAAAAGCAGTGATCAGTAAAATAAATGATCACTGCAATCAGTGACACTGTGATTGGGGGCTGGGGGGTGACCTGGGGGGTGATCTGGGGGTGACTGGGGGGTGAAATGTGTGCCTATGTGTACCTACGTGTCAGTGGACTGTTGGTGCACTAACCTGCTTCTTCTCTCCTCGACGCCGGAATCGAAAAGACCGCCGCGAGGGAGATGACATCACTTCCTCCTGCCTGTGTTTACATCACATGGCGGAGGAAGCATTTTCATTGGCCGGGAGCGATCGCGAGGGGGTGGCCGAAATCGCATGGTCACCCCCTCATCTCTGAACGCTCCCCAACGATAAACGGCCGCTCACTGTATAGAAGGGGGGTCCGATCGGACCCCCCAACTGTACAAATGCGATCACGTACAATCTACGTGATTGTGCCTGTCGGTGCCATTCTGCCGACGTATATATACAGTGAGCGGTCGTTAAGTGGTTAAGAACAAACCTACAGTCCCTGTCTTGTTTGCACCGCCTGTATGCTGCTTTTCAGAGTATATAGGGCCTGTGGGCCCCACGCCTTTCCTTTTTTTAATTTGGGTGCGGGGTTCCCCTTAATATCCATACAAGACCCAAAGGGGCTGGTAATGGGCTGGGGGGGGGGGGTTACCCATGGCATTTTTCTCAATGATTTTCATCCATATTGCCAGGACCAGACATTACATTAAGGCCGCAAGCAGTTTTAAATGACTTTTTTCCTTTAGAAATGTAATTTTGTGCAGGGACAGTTCTAAACACGGGAAACGCGTGCCACTTCACAGGCATACTATAGCCACCCCCCCCAGGTACGATATTTAAAGAAATATTTCACTTTTTTTTCACTTTAAGCATCATTAAAATCACTGCTCCCGTTTTTAAAACTTTTTTTGCATTGATACATGTTCGCTGGGGCAGGACCCGGGTCCCCAAACCCTTTTTAGGACAATAACTTGCATATTAGCCGTTCAAATTAGCACTTTTGATTCCAAACATTCGAGTCCCATAGACTTTAACGGGGTTCTAAAGTTTGCGAGAACTTTCGGTCCGTTCGCAGGTTCTGGTGTGAACCAAACCGGGGGGTGTTCGGCTCATCCCTAACACACACTAGACTGACTGTATATATATAAAATACACTGCAACTAACTATCCTGACTGCCTAATCTAGCTCAATCTATCTCCGTCCACAGTCACAAACTATACACGGCCGCTATGTAAGCAGCCTTGTATAGTGTGGGACGGGGACTTAGTCCCCCTGAGCCATGATTGGTTAAAGGCACCCTGCCTTTGGCCAATTATGGCTCTTTCTGTAGAGCATGCTGTGATTGGCCAAAGCATGCAGGTCAGGTGCATGCTTTGACCAATCATCAGACGCTAATGCGCTGCGATCTCGTAGTGCATTATGGGGCGTTCCGCGGCACTCAAATTTCCTACGAATGCCCCATATTTTTCGCTGTTTGGTAAACACCCGATGTTGAACATTGAGCTCATCCCTAGTGTTAAACTCTTACAGACCACTTTTCACTACAGGTAAGCCTATAATAAGGCTTACCTGTAGCTACAGTGGATATCTCCTAAACCTGCATGGTTTAGGAGGTATCCCCTGTATCAGCATGTGCCGACGTCATCGGCACATGCACACTGAAGCAACGGCGTGTTCGGTCAATCACAGCGCCGGAGCCCGCGATACCAGGAAATTACTACAGGACACATGTCGCCAGACAAGGCAGTGTGCTGGGACTGCTGCGGGGGCTTCGATCTAAGGTGAGTATTTCATAATGAGCTTGTATGCTATGCATATTAGCTCATTTTGCCTTTGTCTTGCAGGGTTTTTTTTTTCTTTTTGGTGGGTTGGTTTACAACTACTTTAAGTCAGCAAAGGTGGGCAGGGGACCCATACTTCAAAGCCTGGGATACAAAAGTTTCTGTATACTGGTAATGGGTGTTTGGATGGGATCAGTTGGATCTTTTAGTCACTGGCAGAACAAATCCTGATTCACCCGCCAAGTCCAATCAATAACAAAATAAGCCTTTTAGTTTTTATATTATTGTGTGATGTTGTGAAAATTCAGAAGCAGATGAAGACAACTGCAGTTTGCGAAAACTCTAACTATGCCCATCAACAATAATACCAAAATAAAGAAGTTTGCTCTTTGCCAATTGTCCTGTCTTTGCAATGTAATAAAACAATATATCAAAGTGATTTTAAAGCTTTTTTTAAATTAAAATTCTAAACATGGTATAAATACTTGCGCTGTGCAATTGTATTGCACAGACCAACCCAAATCTCTCCTCTCGCCGGTTCTCTTGCCTCCTCCTCCCAGCCAAGTGCCCTCATAGAAAACTGCTTGGTATGGCAACACTCGTGCGGGCTTAATCCCGAGTCGGGCAGTGAGCATCTATTGACACACACAGAGCAACTCGGCCCTGCCCCCGATCCCTCCTCACCAGATTTGGTTCACAGCAGCAGGAGTCAATGGCTTTCGCTGCTCTCTCTGAGCCTGTGAGGGGAGAGAGAGAGAGTAGGGCTACTGCCCTTGGGAATAGCGCTGTAGTTGGGGGGGGGGGTGTGTTTAACCTAAAGGGTAACTCCACTTTGTGGGAAAAAAATAGCAAATAAAGAAAACATTTATATAACGTATACAATTGCGTCACAAGTCATATTTTCATACAAGTCATATTGTAATTGAATGTACAGAATGTATACAGTAAGTCCCCCAGAAACATAATTTCCTGCTTGTGTGATTGGCTCACCGATTTTCCCAGAAGTCGGCACTAAGATATAAGTCAGATTTCAGGCATCCCCTGCACAAAAATAAAAATTTTGGTGAGATACTCCCAATAGGAAATCACGTCTAAAGGGGTGCAGGCCCAGCAGCTTTCCAGGTTCCACTGCTGATTGATAATTATGAAACCACTCACATTAGATTCACTTTCCAACATGGACACAGAGAAACACACAGGGATTTCTTCAGAATAACAAAAGGTAGGAATCTGCAACAACGTTTGTTTAAATCCGTGAAATGTACATAGATCACCCAAGGGGGAATGTTTCTTTCTCAACAAAAGTGGAGTTGCTCTTTAATACAAACAATGCTTTAAAGGTAAAAAAAAACTCCTGCCACTTTAAACATTTTTATGTACTCACACCAGGGTGAGTAATGCAGAAATGTGCAGTGGCCAAGAGCAACCAATAATAAATAATCTTTTACTGATCCGGCTCCTGAATCAAAACATATTTGCACAGATTAAATAATCAGTGCTGTCTTATTGAATAGGTTTGCAGTTGAACTAAGGTTAAAATATTTTAGGCAAAAACACAGAAGAAAAAAGTGCAAAATCTACATAAAAATCTACATCTTGCGTAAACACGACCGGCTTTCCCGTCAGAAAAAGTCTGATGTGAGCTGTTGGCCGGAAATTCTGACCGTGTGTATGCTCCATCTGACTTTTTCTGTCAGAATTCCCGCCAGCAAAAGTTTGAGAGCAGTTTCTCTATTTTTCAGATGGAAAAAATTCCTATCGGAAAAAATGTTTGTCTGTATGCAATTCCGACGGGAAAAAAACACGCATGCTCGGAAACATATTGACGCATGCTCGGAAGCATTGAACTACTTTTTCTCGCCTTGTCGTAATGTTGTACGTCACCAGGTTCTTAACGCTCGAAAGCTCGGACCCTTTTTCAGTGCAGACCGTGGTCGCCCCGGAGCTGTGTGTGTGAACCGACTCCATTAAGAGCTGGGCACACTCTCCTATTATGCGAATTGGATGTAGAAAACGCATCCAATTCGCATAAGTGTGAACCCAGCCTAAGATATATGTAGGTGTGAATTGTTGTCAAATCACCACAGTTAAACTGGCATTACAGGACAGATGGTGCTGAAGATGCCCACCTGTTTAGGGATGCTTGTCCCAGTTTGACATTGATTGCCCAACAAAAGACAGAAAACAATGTAGTTCAAGAATCAGCAATCTTTCTTGACCCTAAGGAAAAAGGACGTTGAGTGTGGAGCACATCTTGGACAGAGAGGACAACTGCTTCATGAAAAAGTAATCTACATAAAATGGAACAAAATACTATTTTAAAATACAAGACATACCTTCTGCTATGAAACTTGAACACATTTCATGGTGATTTGATTGGTGACAGGGTTGTGGCTCTAAATGCTGGAATTTGTTCTTGACAATCAGAACTGAAGAGGATGCTTGAATAAACAGATTGGCATTGCAGAACAAGTCCAGTTAAATGTGACAAACTACTATCAGCTGCTTGCTGAAAAATATATGCCTGGTGAAGAGATCCTGCGTGACCCCGAAACGTTGCACTCTCTTGCTTGTGATGTGTTAATGCTTTAATAAAAAAACAGTTTGGACTCAACATGAAGATCCGTGGTGTGCTGGCAAATATCTTCAATGCCCTTTCTGTACATGTCCCCAATGCAGTTGGGGATTTTGCAGAGCAGGGTGGGCAGTTTTCAGTGTGTTTCTATGCTGAGCATTTCTTCCCTGATCACATCTGAGTCACACATGTGGGCATATACACTCTCGTAAATGACAGCCCACTCCCTCCCTCCTCCTCCATGCCCACTAACCAGCTAAACACAATGAGGGCGAGTTATTACATCTTGATTGATGGAGGCTTCACCTCCCTGTTATTCCAAGACACAGGCTGGTCACCCACACCAAGTTATTCTCAAAATAATAAAGATTTTATTTCAAATATATATTTGTATGACAATACAGTGTACTGATAATATTTATTATATGTATTCTGTATCGCAAAGGCTGTTTTGTTTTATTTTGAACATGTGACCAGAAGCATGTGACTAGAAGCTCCTCCTGCCCCTGTTTCTGGACAGACAGGCTGGGAAAGAGCTGGGTCATGTGACAGCTGTATATCGATTAGGAAAAAAGGTACTTAGATTTTTTTTTCTTTAAATGTCAAAGCCATCATCCACTTACAAAAAGAGAAGGGATAATGTAAATTAAATAGTGTATGTTTAGTATCACTTTAACATATGGCAGTATACACAGCAAAAAAGAAAACAGCAGTAAGAAAAAAAAATTAATTGGAAATATTTAAAGTGGTTGTAAACTATCACATATACCCAGTGAAGTGAACAGCCTCATATGATACACAGAGATGAAACAGTCTTCTGCTCCCTACACCCTTTCAACAGTGCAGATTGTGTTTAAAATCTTTGTTCATCTGTCAGCAGCACATCTGTGCCCCCCCACAATAAAACACCTTGTCACTATGTTGATGGGGATCCCTACAACCATGGCCGGTGGTTGTGAAGGTCTGATGGCAGGGAACTTATCAGAATCTGGAATCTTCCTTTAACAAGCGGGCCTAAGATCCCGCCCCCCCATGTGAATGAGTATGCCCCTACCCCTACGCATTCACCAAAAAGGTGTCAAAAGTATGCACCCGTCCCTGACATCAGAAGGGGGCGGTGCCACCAGGTGACGTAGCCAGGTGGCCCGCCGCTTCCCTATATAACAAATGTCAAACGGCTTAGTCTGCAGTACCCTCCTCTGTTGAGGGCATGTGGCCTGGTATGGTTCAGGGGGGGACGTTCACTCATCCCCCTCCTATTCCTGTCCTGCCAGGCTGCATGCCTGGATAAGGGTCTGGTATCGATTTTGGGGGGCCCCAATAAAAAAAAATTGCGTGAGGTTCCTCTTAAAATCTATACCAGACCTAAAGGGCCTGGTATGGAATGTGGGGGGGCACGCCGTTTTTTTCTTTATTTTTTTCAATAGCCAGATGGCAGCAATTGCAACCACTAGTCATTTTAAAAGGGATTTGACTTGTTTTTTTTTTCTTTACAAGTGTCATTTTTGCTGCAGCATGTTCTATATATGCTACAAATGCACCACTTTATAGGCAGACTAAGGGGACCCACCAGGACATTTTTTATTTTTATTGTTGCACTTTAAGCATCATTAAAATCACTAAAAATGTTTGCATTGATACATGTTCTCCAGGGCAGTACCCAGATCCCAATGTTATGGTCAATTACTTGCATATAAGCCTTCAAAACGGGCACTTTTTTCCTGTTCAGCTCCCATAGACTTCAATGTAATTCGCTGTTTGGGTTAGAACTATTCCCCTGTTCAGGAGTTCTGCAACAAACCAAATTGGGGGGTATTCATCTCTAATTATAGGTAATTGTAACTGTATTAGTGCACTTGCGACAGTAACAATTGAGTACTGCCCGTGATACTTATCTTATTTGCACTGTTATGACAGGGAATGCCCGAATGATTAATTCATTTGAGTTCATCTTAAACCAAGCAGAATTCTTTAAGAACACCAACCAAGATCAGTGTAAGTACAGACAAAGTTATCTGAAATATATATATATATATATATATATATATATATATATATATATATACACCATATACACCGTATTTATTGGCATATAACAAGCACAGGCGTTTAACATGCACCTTCACTTTAAGAGGCAAGTTTCAGGAAAAAAATAAAAATTTAAATAAAGAACTGTAAAGCAAAATATGGGTCAGTGCCCATCAATGCAGCCTCACCATTGCCATGAATGCAGCCTTTCCTTTGCCATGAATGCAGCCTCCCCTTTGCCATGAATGTAGTGCAGCCTCACAAGTGCCATGAATGCAGCCTTACCATTGACATGAATGCTGCCTCCCCATTGCCATGAATGCAGCCTCCCCTTTGCCATGAATGCAGCCTCCCCTTTGCCATGAATGCACCCTCCCCTTTGCCATGAATGCAGCCTCCCCATTGCCATTAATACAGCCTCACAAGTGCCATGAATGCAGCCTCCCCATTGCCATGAATTCAGGAGTGTCAGGAGAAGGTGTGTCTTTTGGATCCTCAAACATGCGCGACAACGCATCAGGTTTAGTATTTTTTGATCCGGGTCTGTAAGTAATATGGAAAACAAACCTTGAGAAAAAGAGCGCCCAACGGGCCTGACGTGGCCTAAGATATTTTGCAGTCCTTAAGTATTCAAGGTTTTTATGATCTGTGAAGATTAATATCAGGTGAGTGGCTCTTTCTAGCAGATACCTCCACTCCTCTAATGTTGCCTTGATGACCAAGCGTTCCCTATCTCCCACATCATAATTCCTATCTAGTTGGGTACGTTTCCGAGAAAAGAATGCGACCAGATGGATCCCATCCTTGGGGCCCTGTTGCTGCAATAAGACTGCTCTGACTGCACTCTCCGATGCATCCACTTCTAAGATGTAGGACAGGGCGGAATCTGGATGACTTAGAACAGGAGCAGTGGTAAATCGTTCTTTCAAGGTTTCGAATGCAGCTTGTGCCTCCGCGGACCAGTGAAAACAGATGCCTTGTTTGGTAAGTTGGGTGATCGGGGAAATAATAGCTGAGAAGTTCCTAATGAATTTACGATAAAAATTGGCGAAGCCTACGAAGCTTTGGATTCCCACCTTATTGGTAGGGGCTGGCCAATCCAAAATTGCGAACACTTTCTGGGGATCCATCCTGATTCCCTCAGTGGAGACAATCAATCCAAGGAACTGGATGCTCTGCTGCTCGAAGTCGCACTTCTCAGCTTTGGTGTAAAGTCTGTGCTGGCGGAGTCGGAGAAGTACACTCTTAACATGCCCTCGGTGTATCTCTAATGAGACGGAGAATATCAGGATGTTGTCTAAGTACACAACGACAAAGATATCAAGGAAGTGTCTGTAGATGTCATTGACAAAATGTTAAAAAGTAGCTGGAGCGTTACATTAACCGAACGGCATGACCAGATACTCATAGGGGCTGATTTACTAATAACAGTGCGCTGCGCTGGTTCTAACCTTAATTGGTGCGCCGGATAACTCCTTCACTTGGCGCAGGAACCAGCGGCGCACAGCGGCGCACTGTTATAGTAAATACAAATGTCAGCAGCGCTCTATTGAAAATGAATGGTTCCCTATGGGAGCCCATTGATTTGAATAGAGGTCACCCGGGAAGTCGGATGAAGCGTATCCGACTCACGGGGCGACTCGTGTCCCGGCTGACACAGGGACAGCGCGACTTTGCGAGGCAACTTGCACACGACCTGAGCGCGTGAAGCAGCCGCTCAAGTCGTGTCCTAGAGGCGACTAGCTGGCCGAGAATGTCTCCAGCGCGATGGCATCGCGCTGGTTCTCGGCAGCCTCGCTGTCCCGTGTTTGGTATGAATCATGAAGGGGATCTCCACGCCGAATTTTTATGAAAAAAACGGCGTGGGGGTTCCCCTCCAGGAGCATACCAGGCCCTTAGGTCTGGTATGGATTTTAAGGGGAACCCCCTAAACCGAAAAAACGGCGTGGGGGTCCCCTCAAAATCCATACCAGACCCTTAGGTCTGGTATGGATTTAAAGGGAAACCCCCTAAGCCGAAAAAACGGCGTGGGGTCCCCCCAAAATCCATACCAGACCCTTATCCGAGCACGCAACCTGACAGGCCGCAGGAGAAGAGGGGGGGAAGAGAGCGCCCCCCCTCCCTCCTGAACCGTACCAGGCCGCATGCCCTCAACATGGGGGGGTGGGTGCTTTGGGGCAGGGGAGCGACCTTCGGCCCCCCCACCCCAAGCACCCTGCCCCCCTGTTGATGGGGACAAGGGCCTCTTGCCGACAACCCTGGCCGTTGGTTGTCGGGGTCTGCGGTCGGGGGGCTTATCGGAATCCGGGAGCCCCCTTTAATAAGGGGGCCCCCAGATCCCGGCCCCCACCCTATGTGAATGAGTATGGGGTACATCGTACCCCTACCCATTCACCTGGTGGAAAAAAAAGGTAATAAAAAACACAACACAGGTTTTTAAAGTAATTTATTAGGCAGCTCCGGGGGTCTTCCTGCCGGGCGCCCCACTAACTTCTTCCAGCTCTTTTGCTAGCGGGGTCCCGGGCTTCCTCGTCGTCTTCGGGGGTCTTCCTGCCGGGCGCCCCGCTATCTTCTTCCAGCTCTTTTGCTAGTGGGGGCCGGTCTTCATCGTCGCCTTCTTCCCTCTTCTCTTCGCCCGATGTTGCCTCGTCGCTGTCCGCCGTTACAATGCTCTGGCAGCGGAGCTCGGCCACTTATATTGGCATGGGCGTGGTCACCGGGTGATGCCACCGCTGACCCCGCCCCCGTATGATGTCACAGTCCCGAGGAATGATGGGACTGTGAAGTGCTACGGGGGCGGGGTCAGCGGTGGCATCACCCGGTGACCACGCCCATGCCAATATAAGTGGCCGAGCTCCGCTGCCAGAGCATTGTAACGGCGGACAGCGACGAGGCAACATCGGGCGAAGAGAAGAGGGAAGAAGGCGATGATGAAGACCGGCCCCCGCTAGCAAAAGAGCTGGCAGAAGATAGCGGGGCACCCGGCAGAAAGAACCGGAGATCGTGGAGAAAGCACCGGAGAGCGGGAGAAGAACCGGAGATCTGGAGACGACACCGGAGAATAGAACAAGAGACCCCCGAAGTCGGAAGAAGGCGACGAGGAAGCCCGGGACCCCGCTAGCAAAAGAGCTGGAAGAAGATAGCGGGGTGCCCGGCAGGAAGACCCCCGAAGACGATGAGGAAGCCCGGGACCCCGCTAGCAAAAGAGCTGGAAGAAGATAGCGGGGCGCCCGTCAGGAAGACCCCCGGAGCTGCCTAATAAATTACTTTAAAAACCTGTGTTGTGTTTTTTATTACCTTTTTTTTCCACCAGGTGAATAGGTAGGGGTACGATGTACCCCATACTCATTCACATAGGGTGGGGGGCCGGGATCTGGGGGCCCCCTTATTAAAGGGGGCTCCCGGATTCCGATAAGCCCCCCGCCCGCAGATCCCGACAACCAACGGCCAGGGTTGTCGGGAAGAGGCCCTTGTCCCCATCAACATGGGGACATCCTCCCCATGTTGAGGGCATGTGGCCTGGTACGGTTCAGGAGGGAGGGGGGCCGCTCTCTCGTCCCCCCCTCTTCCCCTGTGGCCGGCCAGGTTACCTGCTCGGATAAGGGTCTGGTGTGGATTTTTGGGGGGACTCCACGCCATTTTTTTTTAAATTTGGGGTGGAGTTCCCCTTAAAATCCACACCAGATCTGAAGGGCCTGGTATGGATATTTAGGGGGAACCGCACGCCATTTTTTTTAAAATTTGCGGCGGAGTTCCCCTTAATATCCATTCCAGGCCTGAAGGGCCTGGTAATGGAATTTGGGGGAACCCCCACGCTTTTTTTTTTTTTATCAAAGACTTTCAATGACTATTCTCTATATTGCTGGGAGCCGACAATTCATTACAGCCGCGGGTGCTTTTAAATGCCTTTTTTTTCCCTTTAGAAATGTCATTTTGCTGGCGCACTGGGAAGTTCAGAGCTGCGCCTGTTCAACTTATGCAAATTGGTTTACGTGACTTGACATTTACTAAGATTTTGCCGGCGCAGTGTCTTGGCGCAAGAAAACAAGGAAAATTCCCACGCTGAGCTAAAAAAAAACTCCCGCAGCTCGAATCATACTTGCCGGCGCAGCGGGCTGGTTTTGAAAAAGTTACTTTCTCACTCTATTTTGGGCATATTGGATATTTGGGCAGGTGTCACTACACTTCCTCACATCACCCCACATCACCCCCATTATATTCTCACTTCCAGCTTCTTTATATTTAGATTTTAACATGCTGTGCGCCAGGTCCATAGTGGCGCACTGAGCGCCTCCTCCCGTCCGCCGACAACACTATAGTAAATGGCAAATAGGGCTGCGCTACAGGCGCTAATGTTTTGTAAATACCAAAACAGCCATTGCGCACGCAGATGCGCCGATACTCATGGCGCAAACGTTTTGTAAATCATCCCCATAGTGACCAAAGCAGGTACCAAAGGCGGTTTTCCACTCATCGCCTTCCCTGATTCGGACCAGGTTATTGGCTCCTCGTAAGTCAAGTTTGGTGAATACCTTGGCAGATTTGAGTATCTGAAAGTGTTCCGGGACTAAGGGCAGGGGGTAGCGATTCTTCACTGTGATATTATTTATGTCACGGTAATCCACACATGGTCGCAGGGACTGGTCCTTTTTCTCCACAAAGAATATACCTGCTCCTGCCGGTTAGGTGGAGGGGCGAATGAACCCTTTCTGCAGGTTTTCTTCAATATAGTCCTTTAGAACCTCTAACTCACGTTCAGAGGAAAGATGCATCCGTAGGGAATCTCTGCCCCCGGAAGAAGTTCTATGGGACAGTCATATGGTCTGTGTGGAGGAAGGGTATCTACACCCTGTTTACTGAATACATCCAGGTATTCATGGTAGCATTTGGGAACTACCTGGCACAGTTCGGTATGCGATTCTAAGAATAGCAAAGAAGCATGAGGCTGAGGCGGTGCACTCAGCACTGTTTCTGACAATAAGATGAAAGGAATTCTATTCTTCCAGATTCCCAGTCAATATGCGGGTTGTGAGCCTGCAACCAAGGGAGGCCCAAGATAACGGGGAAGAGAGGTGAAGAAATCGCATCCAGGCAAAGTAGTTCTTGGTGATTGGTGTTGGTAGTAGTTAGAAGTGGAGGAGTCTCTTTGGTCACAAGTCACAAGTCTTTGGTCCGTCTGCTAGGAACACGGTGAGCCCTTGGTTCTTGGGTTGCAGTGGAATGTGCTGCTGGGCCGCAAAGGACAGATCAATGAAGCAACTGCAGGCACCTCAATCGATAATCGCAGTCACTGGCACGGTTCTTCCCGGGCGCTGGAATCATATAGGCACAACTACCGTACATGAGCTGAATTGGCAGAGATGTTGGGTTGTTTAGCGGAAGAAGTGGGAAGGCCTTTACGAAGTTTAGCTGGGCAGGTGCATACGTAGTGACCGGACTCCCCACAGTAGAGACAGAGGCTGTTTGGTACTGTCATGTACCTGGTTCGTGAGCCTGACGTGTAGAGGAAAGCCTCTCTTGCCACACCGGCTTGTGGGCCCCTGAGGTTGAGACAGCAGCCACAGAAGCACGGTGACGCAGGAGTGCCTAGGATGAGACCAGTATTCAGTATGACTGGTTGTTCGGGGCTGGATATGTAGCAGGCAGACTGACAAGGCTAGGCAGACCAGAGCTGGGCTGGATCGCAGGTGAAGCAGGAACTGGGTGCGACTTGCAGAGCCGAACTGAAGCAGGTTCAAGAAGCAGATGCGGAGTCAGGCCGGCCGGGTTGACAACGTTCAGGTAGATTCAGCAGAGTAGCAGGCAGAAGAGAAGTCCAAAACAAGCCAGAGTCAGGGTATCAAGCAGACAGGGTTAATGAGGGCAAGCCGGGTCAAGATCAGAGGTCAGCACAGATAACAGGTTAGAACACACAGGAGCTGCAGACCACACAGCAAAGAGTCTCTGGTGCACACACTTTAAATAGCCTGTTTGGCACCAATGTTGGTCATAGGCACACGTGTGCGCACGCATACGCGCCGTGAATGCGCATGTCTGCCGTGCAACTCCTGCTGCACGGCTATGCCTTCCATTACAAATACAGTGTGTACAGTTTCTAAAACAGTTAAGGCGGTATACACAGTATCTAATAGAGTGTGTACAGTTTCTAAAACACTTCTCGTGGTGTACACAGTATATAATACAGTGCCGCCGTTGTACAGTTGCTAATACAGTGCAGGCAGTGTACACAGTATCTAATACAGTGTATACAGTTTCTACTACACTTCTGGTGGTGTACACAGTATACACTACAGTGCAGCCATTGTACAGTTACTAATACAGTATCTAATAGGGTTGTCCCGATACCACTTTTTTAAGACCGAGTACAAGTACCGATACTTTTTTTCAAGTACTCGCCGATACCGAATACCAATACTTTTTTTTAATGGCATGTGACAGTGGCACGTGTGTCAGTATTTTTTATTTTTTTTTACAATTTTTTTTATACTATTTTTTGTTATGATTTTTTACAATGCTTTCTTGGGGGGGGGGGGGGGGAGTGGATGGTGTCAGTGTGTTTTTTATTTTAATTTTTATTATTTTTTACAATTATTTTTTTTTTATTATTTATTGCAATTTATTTTTTTATTTTTAGCCCTGTTAGGGGGGCTTTGGTGAGATATCAGGGGTCTTAACAGACCTCTGACATATCCCCTTTGAGATCGAGAAAGGGACTAAGGACACAGATTCCCCAGTCCCTTTCCCAGCTGCACTGAAAATGAATGGAGAGGAGACAACGGCTCCTCTCCATTCATAAACTGAAGCATCGAAAACACAGGTTACAATGTTTCAGTTATATGAATGGACAGAGTCAGTGATCACTGACTCTGTTCATTCGGAAAAGGTAGGAGCCAGGTTTAGCAGCTCCTACCTCTGCTCTCCATCCTGACAGAGGGGAGCGGAGGAGGATATGGAGGGTGACACGGAGCACAGAGGGGGACATGGAGGGTGACACGGAGCGAGGAGGACAGCAGCAGCATGGAGGGGGATAGCAGAATAACAGAGGAGGACAGCAGCAGCACGGAGGGGGGACATGGAGCACGGGGGAGAGCAGAATAACGGAGGAGGATAGCAGCAGCATGGAGGGGGGACAAGGAGCGCGGAGGGGGAGAGCAGCACGGATGGGGGAACTGGAGAAGGATACAGGGACAGTCAGCGGTGATTGGTGCGGCTTTGGGGGGAGTTACAAGCACCGATCACTGCTGTATAGATTTCACTAAAACAGCTGAAAAGAGGGGGGGGGGTCGGTTTTGAAGCTGTCAGGCTGTATTGAAATCTATACAGGGAGATCGATGCTTGCAACTTCCCCCACCGCACCGATCATCCCTGACTGCCCAAGAATCAGGTGAAGCATCGGAGCATTTTCCCCGAGTACAAGTACTCGGGGAAATGCTTGGTATCGGTACCGATACCGATACTAGTTTTGGTATCGGGACAACCCTAGTATCTATTACAGTGTGTACAGTTTCTACTACATTTCTGGCGGTGGAAACGTGAGCCTAGAGAGAGGGGGTGCCACAGAAGGACAAGAAACTGGTAGTCCTGTTTCACATCAGGGCCTGTTTTTGTGCCCAGCAAGAGTATCCCCTAGGGGTTACAGTGTTGTGGCACCACCACCACCCAAGGCCCAATTTTTCTGCCCCTGTTTAACAGGGGCATGTAATTACAATTCTTGATATAATATTTCACAGCAGGACCCGTTCTTGTGCCCAACAAGAGTAACTGTGAGGGCTTACAGTGTTCTGGTACCGCCAACACCTAAGGCCCAATTTTCTGAAGAGTATATAGGGCAGGCTGTATAGTATATATACTGCTGTTCAGAGTATATAGTATAAAGGGGGTGATGAGGTACCGGCACCAATTGCAGATTACTAAATAGTCTATTGCTGCACCTAAAATTAGTGATAACTAATAAATCATGAAATAATAATAGTGAAGAGTGCAATTAGACAATTAAAATAAATAACTTATTATATGTTAATAAACAATATCAATCAATTAATAAAGTGCACAATCAATCAATAATTATGAAAAGTCCATAGCAAGCCCTATGGTCAATTCCTCTGTGTGTGCTCCAACACCGTGCTTTCTAAAGTGCAATGTGCTTCTAATTCTCAAAGGAAGGTTTGACTTTCTGATGACGTGGAGGGCTCCTGTCTGTATGCATGTCAAGCCTTGCTTCAATGCATTTCACGCTCAGGCACACGTCATCAGGAAGGTTTGACTTTGACATTTGACATTGCCGACTGGATTGGAATCTGGTGTTATCTGTACACAGTTGATTGATGCTGATGTGATTCCTGAAGGGGTGTAACTAAAGAAACAAGGAATTCATTCTAATATATGCCTAATGGTCACTTGGTGGCCAAGTATATCTGGTGAGCGCATTATATTATAACTTCGTGTGAAGCACCATCTATTTGAGAATTTGAAGCACATTGCACTTTAGAAAGCACGGTGTTGGAGCACACACAGAGGAATTGACCATAGGGCTTACTATGGCTTGCTATGGACTTTTCATAATTATTGATTGTGCACTTTATTAATTGAATAATATTGTTTATTAACATATAACAAGTTATTCATTTTATTTGTCTAATTGCACCCTTCACTATTATTATTTCAGAATATATAGTGCCTGGGGGGACAGGAACAAAAAAGTATTCTGGATAGCAGCACTCCAAAAATAAAAGCCTTTATTTTAAAATTCAGGAATCCAAATACACACTGCACATCATGTCACACTGGTCAAAAACTAGCTAACGCGTTTCACCCTGTACTAGTGCTTATTCAGACCCCCACACCATTGAAAAAATAAATTTGGTGCGGGGTTCCCCTTAATATCCATACCCGACCTGAAGGGCCTGGTATGGATTTTGGGGTGGACATCCACGCCATTTTTTTTTCTATTTTTGGTATTTTTATCTATATTGCTGGGATCCGACAATACATTACAGCCGCGAGCAGTTTTAAATGACATTTTTTCCTTTAGAAATTTAATTTTGCTGTGGTACTGTTATAAACATGGGAAAGATGTGCTACTTTACAGGCATACTAAGGACATCCCCAGGAACGATATTTAAAGGAAAATTAAATTTATATTGTTTCACTTCAAGCATTATTAAAATCACTGCTCCTGAAAAAACTGTCGTTTTTAAAACTTTTTCTTGCATTGATACACGTCCTCTGGGGCAGGACCCGGGTCCCCGAACACTTTACACAACAGCGAACACAAAAACTAGCATATAAGCCTTTAAAATTAGCACTTTTGATTTTTCACATTCGCGTCCTATAGACTTTAACGGTGTTCGCGTGTTTGAACACATTTTTTGCCTGTTCGCATGTTCTGCTGCGAACCAAACCCGGGGGTTAGGGATGAGCTTCGTGTTCGAGTCGAACATACGTTCGACTCGAACATCGGCTGTTTGATTGTTCGCCGAAGATCGAACGTTATGGACCGTTCGCGCCAAATTCGAGTGACGCGAACGGCCCACAATACACTGCGCCATCGCAGTGCAATCCCGGCGCTGTGATTGGCCAAGCATGCACTGTGACCCCGCATGCTTGGCCAATCACAGCGCCGGCAGCGAGGAGAGCCATAATTGGCCACAGGCAGGATGCCTGTGGCCAATCATAGCTCAGGGGGGTTTAGTACACACCCCAAACTATAAAAGTCTGCCAGCGCGGCAGCCTTGTGCAGTGTGTTCCGGCGTGCAGGGAAAGAGATACATAGGCAGGGACAGTGTGTTCTATGTTCTATTCTTTTCTCAGGCATCTGCAGGAGTTAGTGGGTGTTGTGTGCCTCCAGCACAGTATACACCTGGATCTACACTTTATTGCTGTTCTCTAAGCTAGATAGGCAGGCAGGGAAAGCGATACATAGGCAGGGACAGTGTGTTCTATGTTCTATTCTTTTCTCAGGCATCTGCAGGAGTTAGTGGGTGTTGTGTGCTCTCAACACAGTATACACCTGTATATATCCGTCATTGCTGTTCTCTAATACAGGCATCTGTAGGAGTTAGTGGCACAGTATACACCTGTATATACCCGTCATTACTGTTCTCTAATACAGGCATCTGCAGGAGTTAGTGGCACAGTGTACACCTTGTATATACCCGTCATTGCTGTTCTATAATACAGGCATCTGCAGGAGTTAGTGGCACAGTGTACACCTGTATATACCCATCATTGCTGTTCTCTAATACAGGCATCTGCAGGAGTTGGTGGCACAGTATACACCTGTATATACCCGTCATTGCTGTTCTATAATACAGGCATCTGCAGGAGTTAGTGGCACAGTTTACACCTGTATATACCCGTCATTGCTGTTCTCTAATACAGGCATCTGCAGGAGTTAGTGGCACAGTGTACACCTGTATATACCCGTCATTGCTGTTCTATAATACAGGCATCTGCAGGAGTTAGTGGCACAGTGTACACCTGTATATACCCGTCATTGCTGTTCTATAATACAGGCATCTGCAGGAGTTAGTGGCACAGTGTACACCTGTATATACCCGTCATTGCTGTTCTCTAATACAGGCATCTGCAGGAGTTAGTGGCACAGCATACACCTGTATATACCCGTCATTGCTGTTCTCTAATAAAGGCTTCTGCAGGAGTTAGTGGCACAGTATACACCTGTATATACCCGTCATTGCTGTTCTCTAATAAAGGCATCTGCTGGAGTTAGTGGGTGTTGTGTGCCTCCAGCACAATATACACTACCCAATTGCTGGTTTTCCCATCTCCCTGCAGGCCATTACTATGTCTGGAAGGCCAACAAAGAGAGGCAGACAGTCACGAGCCAATAAAAGAGGGCAAGCAGGCTCTGTGTCTGGGGGCAACAGTGCTGGTCGTGGACGCGGTGCATTGTCATCAGCACGTGGCCATGGGACATGCTTGTCCTTATTTTCAGCAGCTGGACGTGTTGAGCTGCATCATGCCGAAGACTTGGTAGAGTGGATGACCAAGCCCTCCTCATCCTCCTCATCCTCTCTCTCCCAGGCTCAGGGTACTGGCAAAGCAGCTGCCAAAGCATCCTCTTCCCTCGTATCAATGTCATCATCAGTCACTCCTTCCCTAGACCCACCATGTCCTCCTGAGGAGTCCCCCGAACTGTTTGAGCACAGTGTTGGGTACATGCTCCAGGAGGATGCCCAGTGTTTCGAAGGGTCTGATGATGATACCCAGCTAGAGGAAGGCAGTAGTGTGAGCGCAGAGAGAGGGGATGCTCAAGAAGCACAGCAATCTGGTAGTCATGTTCCAGCAGCTGCAGCATACTGCCAGATTGGCTCCAGTGATTAGGAGGGAGGGGATGATGAGGTCACTGACTCCACGTGGGTGCCTGATAGGAGAGAGGAGGATGAGGAGGAGGCACATCTCCAACGAGGCAGGATGCCCTCCGGGGGCCAGCGTAAGGGCAGCACACCGACTGAATCACACCGCAGAGCTCCGCCTGTGCAGGGCGCTGCCTCTGTCCGTTATTCCAAAAGTTCTTTGGTGTGGGCCTTTTTTGAGTCGAGTGCATCAGATCGCACCGCTGCTATTTGCAACATATGTCTCAAGCGTAACTCGCGTGGCCAAAACATCAGCCGCTTGGGCACCACTTTCTTGACTAGACATATGTTGACCTGCCATGCAGCTCGATGGCAAGCGTACCTTAAAGACCCACACCAAAGAACAAAGCGGACCTCTCCTTGCTCCTCATCAGCTGGGATCTCCAACCCCCACTATACCTTCAGTCTTCTCTGAAACCTGCGATGAGAGGAATGAAGGTGTAGAATTAGGTGGGTCACAGCCAAGTACTTGCGGGCACTCTGCTAGCAGTACACCGACGTCCGATTATAGCAGGCAAATTTCCCTTCCCCAGCTGCTTCGAAAGAAGTTCACTCCCAGCCATCCACATGCCCAGCGGTTGAATGCTAGCTTAGCTAAATTTCTAGCAATTCAACTGCTGCCTTTTCAGTTGGTAGACTCGGCCCCCTTCCGTGAGTTTATGCAATGTGCGGTTCCTCAGTGGCAGGTTCCCAAATGCCAAATGTTCTCACGGAAGGCGATTCCGGCTCTCTACCGGCATGTGGAAGGCAATGTCCATGCCTCGCTGGACAGGGCGGTCAGCGGTAAGGTGCATATTACCGCTGACTCATGGTCCAGCAGGCATGGACAGGGACGTTACCTTTCTTTCACGGCCCATTGGGTCACTCTTTTGGTAGCTGGTTAGGATGCAGGACAAGGTGCAGTAGTGTTGGAGGTTGTTCCGCCGCCACGCCTCCAAAATGCTACTACTGGTTGTGACACACCTCTCTCCTCCACCCCCTCCTCCATGGCCTCTTCCTGTGCTTTGTCCTCGGAACCAGCGGTGCTCCGTAGGTGTTCAAGGGGCTATGCAAGTACGCAGGCAAAAAGATGCCATGCCGTGCTTGCGCTGGTGTGTTTGGGGGACAGGAGCCACACTGGGGCAGAGGTTCTGTCAGCTCTGCGGGGGCAGGCCGAGAGGTGGTTGACGCCACGCCAGCTTAAGGCAGGAATGGTGGTTTGCGACAATGGCACCAACCTCCTCTCCGCCCTCCGACAGGGACAACTGACCCATGTGCCCTGTGTGGCTCACGTCCTTAACCTGGTGGTGCAGCGGTTCTTGGGCAGGTACCCGGGCTTACAGGATGTCCTGAGGCGGGCCAGGAAAGTCTGTGTGCATTTTCACAGATCATATAATGCCAGTGCTCGGCTGGCTGAGCTGCAAAAGGAGTTGAACCTGCCCAAGAACCGCCTTATATGTGACATGCCCACCAGGTGGAACTCAACGTTGGCCATGCTGCAGTGGCTGCACACACAGCAGAGGGCCATCAATGAGTACCTGTGCGACTACGGCGACTACGGCACCAGGACAGGGTCAGGGGAGCTCTGTTTTTTTTCACCACGCCAGTGGGGCATGATCAGGGATGCATGCACTGTCCTGGCACCATTTAAGGAGGCCAGGAGGATGGTGAGCAGTGACAGTGCATGCATCAGTGACACTGTACTTCTTGTCCACCTGTTGGAGCATACGCTGCGTGGAATAATGGACAGGGCACTTTAGGCAGAACAGAGGCAGGAAGAGGAGGACTTCCTTGCCTCTCAAGGCCCCCTTTTTCCCAGACAGTGTTCCCTGTGTCCCACCCATCACACAGGAAGAGGACGAGGAGGAGGAGGATTGTGTCAGCATGGAGGTGGAGCATGGCACTCAGCATCAACAGCAGCAGTCTTTTAGGGATGATTTTCAGTCCCAACAAACCCATGGACTTGTACGTGGCTGGGAGGAGGTGGCTGCGGATCATGTCTTCCTTAGTGACCCAGAGGACTCCGGACCAAAAACCTCAGCTAACCTACGCTGCATGGCCTCCCTGATCCTGCAAAGTCTGCGGAAGGATCCTCGTATTCTTCGGATCAAGGAGAGGGACCATTACTGGCTGGCCACTCTCCTTAATCCACGGTACAAGGGTAAGGTTGCGGACCTTATCTTGCCGTCACAAAGGGAGCAGAGGATGAGACAACTCCGGGAGACCTTGCAGAAAGGTCTGTGCAATGCGTTCCCAGAGACTGGGAGGTTACAAACTCCTGGTCCTGGACAACGAGTTGCTGAGGCTTCGGTCAGTAGCAGAAGGAGCGGTGGAGAAGGTGGCCACCTGACCGATGCGTTCAGACAATTTTTTAGTCCGCAGCCCCAAGGTATGATCGGTTCCAGCAACCATCACCAGCGTCTGATATACATGGTGCAGGAATACCTAGGGGCAAGGTCAGACTTGGACACCTTCCCCACCGAAAATCCTCTGGCTTACTGGGTCTTGAGGATGGATCACTGGCCAGAGCTTGCACAGTATGCAATTGAGCTACTGGCCTGTCCTGCATCCAGCGTTCTTTCGGAACGCACATTCAGTGCTGCTGGAGGCTTTGTCACGGATCACAGGGTGCGCCTGTCCACCGACTCGGTTGATCGACTGACCTTCATAAAGATGAACCAGTCTTGGATCACCACCAGCTACCAAGCACCTGAAGGTGATATAACAGAATAATTTATTTTTAAATGTCACATCCCTTCAAGACTGATCCTGATGCTGAGTGACTGTCCTGTTATGTTGACTGACTATCCTCCTCCTCCTCAATGATCCGATTCTTGATGATAGCTTGGAAGAACTTTTTTGTTTCTGGGTGCCGCCACCAGTGGCTAAGGCCCAATTTTTCAGCCCCTGTTTAACAGGGGCATGTAATTACAACTTTTGATGCAATGCTTTGCAGCAGGGCTCATTCCTGCACTCCAACTAGAGTATCTGGGAGAGGTTGCAGTGTCGTGGCACCAGCACCAGTGCCTAAGGCCCAATTTTTCAGCCCCTGTTTAACAGGGACGTGTAATTACAATTTTTGATGCAATACTTTGCAACAGGGCTCATTGCTGTGCTCCAAGTACAGTATCTGTGAGGGGTTGCAGTGTTGTGGCACCAGTGCCTAAGGCCTATTTATTCTGCCCCTGTTTAACAGGGGCGTGTAATTACAATTTTTGATGCAATACTTTGCAACAGGGCTCATTGCTGTGCTCCAAGTACAGTATATGTGAGGGGTTGCAGTGTTGTGGCACCAGTGCCTAAGGCCCAATTTTTCTGCCCCTGTTTAACAGGGGCGTGTAATTACAATTTTTAATGCAATACTTTGCAACAGGGCTCATTGCTGTGCTCCAAGTACAGTATCTTTGAGGGGTTGCAGTGTTGTGGCACCAGTGCCTAAGGCCCAATTTTTCTGCTCCTGTTCAACAGGGGCATGTAATTACAATTCTTGATCTAATAATTCACAGCAGGGCCCATTCCTGCACCCACCAAGAGTAACTGTGAGGGCTTACAGTGTTGTGGCAACACCACCACCACCACCACCACCAAAGGCCCAATTTTTCTGCCCCTCTTCAACAGGGGCATGCAATTACAATTCTTGATCTAATAATTTACAGTAGGGCCCATTCATGCGCCCACCAAGAGTAACTGTGAGGGCTGACAGTGTTGTAGCACCAGCACCACCACCAAAGGCCCAATTTTTCCTACCACTGTTCAACAATGCCATGTAATTACAATTCCTGATATAATAGTTCACAGCAGGGCGTTCCAGCGCCCACCAAGAGTAACTGTGAGGGCTCACAGTGTTGTGGCAACATGTAAGGGGCAAATTTCAGCAGAGTATATACGGCAGGCCCCTACTTTCAAACATCCAACTTACAAACGACTCCTACTTGCAAACGGAAGGAGACAACAGGAAGTGAGAGGAAATCTACCCCTAGGAAGGGAAATTCTCTCCTGTAAGAGTTAATATGGGAAAAAGGTGTCTCCTCTCTACTGATGCTTTATCACCAATCCTTGTTTCAATAAAAACCACACTTTTCAAAAACATTTGTCATTGGGGCGGAAAGTGAGGTGAAATGTTCTGAACAGGTGCACAGACAGCAAAACAAATGTTACAGGGGTGATAACCCTTCCCTATGTTTTCCAAAAAGCTTAAAAATATATTTTTTGGCTGGAGCTACACTTAAACAATGTACCTGTTCAAAATTACAAACAGATTCTACTTAAGAACAAACCTACAGTCCCTGTAACTAACATAACTTCACCACTTTGCTCGGGTGGCGCTTCACTAAACCCATGAGGACTGTCAGCAGTGACAGACCGTAACAACTCATTATCAGTACAAGAAATTTTAAACATTTGAGTTTTACCATTTTTCTCATCACCAAGGTCAAGTACCCTCTTATCTATCAGAGCGGCACCACAGTTGTCCCAGGCAACCTCTGGCTCCAACACACAGAGCTCCCTGGAGGTTTCTAAGGATACCTCTGCAGCCTTAGATACTGTTGCCAAGGGGAATCTCATATCCTGCTTAGCGATCACCCCTACCTCTTTAAGCATCACATTACCATCAGCACATGTGTCATCAGCATTCATAAACATAGCAGTTTTATAAACTCTATCAAATTGTCCTTTGTCAAAACGCATGGCACCCTGCGTGCCACTCAGCACACCACCCTTCTTCTCCAAAGGAATTATTTTGCCCACTAGGGCGTCTTTACAGTTGTCCTGGGAAACCACTTGCCTCACCACTGCAGGCTCCTCGGTGGTTTCCCTTGGCAACTGCACAGCACCTGTCACTAGGGAACATGGCATACAAACTGCTTTGGTCACCCCTAGCACATCCTTTCCAGCACTCCACTGGATTACCTTAGCTGTACCCAGAGTCCATATGTCCCTTTCAATTTTTGACCTCGCTGCAAGCAGGGTTTTAACCTGTGTCTCCCCACTGATCTGGGTAGCACACTGCAGCAAGTTCATTTTTTCACCTTCATTGTGAGCAACCACACAGTCAGACTTTCCCATGATTTTAACAGGAACAGTCTTACCATTCCCTTTAGTATGGGTTGAAGACTTCAATTGAGGGCGTTTTCCCTTCTTTGCCATGCTCTCACAAGATGACGCCCCCTCCTGGAAACAGGGTAACATTACATCCCTCTTGGATTTTCCATCATCGCCTGCAGGCAAAGCATTAAGCCCAACAACACGATCAGCAGCTGTATTCCACAAGCTTGGACAAGAAAAGATCCCGTGGCCCAGCTGACCACATTCCAGGCATGGCACTTGGCTACTTTCTCCTGTTGCTATGGGAGACCACCTTCTCCCTGCTGATCTCTTGCAGCGCTCTCTAGACTGGACTACTCCTAGAAAATTATCGTAGTCATCTCGGTTACTATACATCCCACGGTACACCTCCTGGTACTCCTCCATCAGAAAAGGTTGCACCAACTCAACCCAGCGATTTCTGGGCCATCTTCTGTAGGAAGCAATCATCGCAAACTCATCCAAAAAGTCCTCAACACATTCTGAAGGCAACATAGACCGTATGAAGTCAGCTGTACAGATTTCTGCTTTGTTGCCATGGGCAACCACACCCATCTGCTCACTCTTTACACTCAGAGCAGGCTTCTCATACCTTTGCTTTGGTGAAGCCTGGGACAAAGGGCATTTAGAAACTTCATGCCCCCACTCACTGCACCGCAAACAGCGCACTTGGTTCTTAACCCTTTGCACATTGATAGCTGGGCCATCTTGCACCAGCGTTGCCAGGGGCAACATGTCCTTCCCCTTTAACTTGGTTCAGTGCGGCCAAGTGTCGCCTGCACCAATCCACTGCAGACTCAGACTTTGGTGAACTCTCCATACTTGCAGTCACCTGTGCACTCCTTGCACCAGTGTTGCTAGGACCAACACCCGCTCTGTCTCTCATATCAGCAAACATTGCTTCCTTTTTACACAGGAAAATTTTAAAGTACAGTACTGTCTCCAAGACTTTGCAAACAGTACGCTTTCACATGTAGACTTTACTCACTGCTTGAGCTCACTTCCACAGGCACATTACCTGTATACAACACAGTCCATTAATTGAACTCCTGTGCAATGCAGTTCGCCTGGCTGCCACACACAGCTAGCAGCAGTTCACCGCAGAAAACGTTTCCTTCAGATAGGCTGTTCATCACAGTATTGCTGTTAAACACACAGTTTCTTTTTACTCACTGTTTTTGGTATGCAAGGATCTGGAACTCTTCCAAAAACTGCCCAAAGCAATATCTCCACCACTTGTAAGATTGGGGGTTGTTAGCTCTCGTAGTAGATGCGTTTTTCAGTGGTGCAAGCCAGTCAGCAACTCTGTTTAAGGGCATGGTAGCCCATTTTTATTTAAAAGCACAAAAGTTCACAAACATGTCTGTAGTATTCACAGGGGGGTTCCACCATTCCTGTATCTTTCATACTAACAGTAGCCTCGTAGCTTTACCTTCTAGCTATCCAGGCCTTTAGCCTAGGCCTGACGGTCTGTTCCTCAGATCCACACAGTGTCCAAGAGTTTCAGCTTTCTCCTAGCTTCTCCTGGTCAGCACCTTTGTTGCTGTATCACTAACGGTGTCTGCTTCCTGCAGACATGCACCGCCTTTGACTCCACTTCAGAGGATGAGAGCCCACTCGGCTCTCATGCACACAGACTTCCTCTCTCTTGGGTGGAGCCCTGATCCATAGTCACCTCTGACTCCACTTCAGAGGACGAGAGCCCACCTGGCTCTCATGCACACAGACTTCCTCTCTGTTGGGTGGAGCCCTGATCCATAATTACCTCTGAACTAAATAGCCCAAGACACAGCTGTTCCATCAGCGTGTCTTTCTTTACCAAATCTGGCATAAACCAACCCTCTTGACGGTCGCACAAAGTCGCACCCTCACACTATCTAATAAACTAGAAGTTGCAACAGCTAATAACTGACTTAGTGAAGGGTCCGCTGATAACAAATTATATACATCAACAGGAGCAGAAGTCATATTAATAAATTAGTGGCCCACCCAGTAGTGTCATGGGGGTGGATCAAGGTCATCCTTTACTAAAGACTCGGTAAAGGCGGCAAGTGATTGACTGGGACATTGAGTAGTGGGTACAAGTTCATCTGAATTTTCTCCAAGAGTGTCATAAGTCAATCTCTTTGGGGGATCATATCTTTTGTCTCAACCGAGAATGTATGTCTTCCAATGACTCAGGTCCCTGTTCTGCTTTTCAAAAACTGCATCCAGCTTGCAGTTTAGGTTCAATTTCGGTCTCCGGCTCCACCTCAGGTTCTGGTTCTACTTCAGGCTCTGATTCTACTTAAGGCTCTAACCCCAGCTCAGGGACTGTCTCTTTCCCTGTTGTATTAGTAGGAATGATGAGAGTATCGGCCGTAACAGACACTTCACGGGGTTCCAGCTTGACTTCCTCATTTCACCTAAATGTGTAGGAAGCCACCACCTCAGTGTCAGGCAAGTGGGAGCCTGTCCCTGAACAGCCTTCTTCTTCAGCATCAGGAACAATGGAATAATCTTCCAAGGACGGAACCCACAGCCAATCCAAAGGTAATTCCTCATCAT
Source organism: Rana muscosa (assembly GCA_029206835.1). Classification (NCBI taxonomy): domain Eukaryota; kingdom Metazoa; phylum Chordata; class Amphibia; order Anura; family Ranidae; genus Rana; species Rana muscosa. The sequence goes on along the minus strand of CM055123.1, from coordinate 4,285,654 downwards.
CACTTTCCTCTACTGGAAGTGCAGGTGGACAGGTTTTCCTGGCCCTGGGCTTGGGGACTGATATGTCTCTGGGCAAGTGGCTGAGGGTACTCGAACAGCCTCTGAAATAAGCAGCAAATGGTTTCAGTGCCAAGTCTTGAGGGTGCCAGTCTTCTCTTCCTGCAGAATTCCTTACACAGAGAGTCCGATCAGCCAGCTTATGTTTTCCTAGCACCCCTAGATTACGCAACAACACTCGATCCCCAGGTTGTACATCCTGGACCCTCACTTTAGGATCAAAGTTCTTCTTTTTTCTTTGTTCTCTGATGGTGGAGGCTTCATTGGCTTTCTCATAAGCCACTTTTAAGTTCTTTCAGAGCCTGTCGACATATCCCCTATAGGAGGCTTGAGAGGTGTGATCTATTGATGTTCCGAATGCTAACTCTACAGGTAAGCGAGCCTCTCTCCCGGACATCAATCTGTAGGGGGAATATCTGGTAGAATCATTTGAGGTACTATTGTAGGCATGAACTATTGCAGCGATATGGTCTCCCCAATGCTGTTTCTTCTCTAATGTGAGGGTTCCCAGCATATTCAACAGAGTGCAGTTGAAACGCTCAGGTTGTGGATCCCCTTGGAGGTGGTAAGGAGTAGTTCTGGATTTCTTTATGTTTAAGAGTTCACATAGTCTGCGGACCAGTTTGCTCTCAAAGTCCTGACCTTGATCTGAATGTAGGCGCTGAGGCAACCTGTAATGAAGGAAGAACTTCTCCACTAGTGTCTTGGCCACTGTACTAGATTGTTGATGGGGTGGTGGGGAAAGCCTGGGCATATCGGGTGAAATGATCTGTCACAAACAGGATATTACTCCTTCCGTTCAGATCAGGTTCCAGGCACAAGAAATCAATGCACACCAACTCCATTGGCCCTCGGCATTGTAGATGGCCCATTGGGGCTGCCCTACCGGGTAGAGTTTTTCTCTGGATACTAGCGATGAGCCAGACACCCGCCGTTTCGGTTCACAGCAGAACATGCGAACAGGCAAATAAATTGTGCGCCTGTTAAAGTCTATGGAGCGGGAACGTGAAAAATCAAAAGTGCTAATTTTAATGGCTTATATGCAAGTTATTGCCATAAAAAGTGTTTGGGGACCCGGGTCCTGCCCCAGGGGACATGTATCAATGCAAAAAAAAGTTTTAAAAACTGCAGTTTTTCGGGAGCAGTGATTTTAATAATGCTTAAAGTGAAACAATAAAAATGAAATATTCCTTTAAATATCGTGCCTGGGGGTGTCCTTAGTATGCCTGTAAAGTAGCGCATCTTTCCCATGTTTATTACCGTGCCACAGCAAAATTACATTTCTGAAGGAAAAAATGTAATTTAAAACTGATCGCGGATGTGATGTATTGTCGGAATCCAGCAATATAGATAAAAATACCAAAAAAAATGGCGTGGATGTCCCCCCCAAAATCTATACCAGGCCCTTCAGGTCTGGTATGGATATTAAGGGGAACCCTGCACCCAGATCTTTTAAAAAATGGCTTGGGGGTTCCCTAGGCCCCCAGGCACTATATACTCTGAACAGCAGTATATATAAAAACAAATGGAGGGGATGTGGGATTATGAAAAAAATATAAAAAAAGTTTTAAATTTTATATATTTATTTTGATTATCAAAAAACATTTTTGAATAAATATGAAAGATAACAATAATAATATGTTTACAAATATTGGCTACATACAATCAATCATTGTAGCCCAACATGTTTCACCAATACATTGGCTTCCTCAGGGGCAGTCGATTACACCAATACAGTATAAAAACGGTCTAGAGGGAAGGACATTTAATTAGTACATAATATAGATCTAACATAATAATCGCAGGTAAAAAAGAAAAGGAAAATCCAAACCAGAAGGTCACAGAGGGACATGGTGGTTGCCATGCTGTAGCACAGGACCGAACATACCTACGAGGAACCCAAGCATTAACAATCCACAGCGTCCCATGTCGACAACCGAAAAAACTACCATTCATGTGACTGCAGAGGGCTTGAGAACGACTAGGAAACAAAATATTAAGAATTATATGGAGTTAACTTCCGGGACATGAGCCTCAACCGGAAGTAAACCAACATGGGCTAACATAGCCTCCAAATACATACCCATATAGTGGAATAAAAAATTATTATGAATTGAGGCAGGGGTGCTGAATCAAGGAGCCTAATGATTGCACATACTTTTAAAGAGGTTTGCCTATGAATTAAAGAAGATAGAACAAAGAAGGAAACAAGAAAGGAAAGAGGAGACATTAACATCCCATGAACAATGTAAATATAATACTTCAATAAGGAAGCAATTATATGATAAAATTTGTAAATAAAGGAATAGTATAAAAAGCTTACCAAATATGAACTGAAATAAATTTGGTTCAAAATAATTGTACCAAAGGATAGATGGAAAATGCCAACTCTTAAGAGAAGAAGGAGACCGGAGAGATCCCAGGAAGTTTACAAGCAGACATCCGGATACATTTCAATGGAATTTGGCAATCCAGGTAAGCCTATGGGTAACCAATAGGTGTCAGATCCATAGGTCAATACTAATGGCAAAAGCATGATGCTAAATCATAGTTGAAAATTTACCTGAGCAGAAGCAAAATACAACGTCAGCGCCCCACACCAGCAGACAGAGGAATGCTGGTTGTAGCAGGTTTATAAAGCCCTCCAGCCACTCAGTGTCTGACGTCACCAAACGGCAGCGGACAGTGAGGTGACTAGCATGCATGTGCAGAGCCTACGGGTCTACAAGGTCCATGATGCTTTGCGAATGGACGTCAGAGCGTGAAAAAAAGACGCCGCCACGGCGAGTGAAGAACATACAAGCGCCAGTGGAGAGAATAGACTTAGAAGGCAGAATGGTACAAGGAAAATGCAGAGGCGGGGCCACAGTGTAAACATCTGCCCTTGGGTGTCCATACAGCCACAGGTCGCATAGAAGGAAGCAAACAAGGAGGTCATAGATGGCCAAAGCACCGGATCCCAGCCGGCAGGAGCGAACCCAATGGCGACAGCATAACAGCCCACTCAAAGATGAAAAACAGTCCCCCAATGAGCCATGGAGGGAGACCAATGCGTTCAAAAACTGTGATTTTTAAAAAAAGGAGGAAAATAGGTTAAACAAAATTGGAAGTTGCATGATAGTGATATAAAACAATAAAATAAATGAAATAAAATAAAATAATTTTATTAAAAGTACATGTTAACAGTGATTAAATGAGAAACAATAATATTTAATATTGAAAAATCCAAATGTAAAATTATCAATGAAAAGGATAATAATAACCAAAGGGCCCTAGATGTAGAATAAATCTTGGCGATACCCAGATATTGTTGGGATTGCGATAGAGGTGATCATAGGTAATGTAAGGTAATGAAACTGATGAGAGGGAGGATAAGGATGGATCCAAGAAGTAGTAATGGTATTTATAAAAAGGATTTGTAACTGATATATTCATTGAGGCCAGGACTTGACCGCATCAAGGCTAAAAATCCATTTGGTTTCAAGTTGCAAAAGGGTTGTGTCAATATTTCCACCTTGGACATGTACAGGTACATGCTCAAGGGCATGGAAAGAGACAACTGAGGCATCAAAATTGTGCTGACATCCAATATGACGGTTTAAGGCTGTAGTGGTTAATCGCTTATAAAGAGGCAGGACATGATCTCTAATTCGCTTAAAGAAGGGTCTTTTGGTTTTGCCAACATAAAAACAGCCACATTGGCATAGTGTCAAATACACTACACCCACAGTTTTGCAATTAATCCGATGTTTAATGTTATAGATGCGCCCATTAGGAAGTGGAACATCACATGAATTGGCTAGAAAACAGCAAACATCACATTTACCACAGGGAAAAGTGCCATTCCCAGCAGAGTGGAACTTTTTATGTGTCAAAATGGCTAGAGACTACATGATCTTTAAGTGAAGCTGCAACGACGGAAAGTTAACTCTGGATAAGGTTTGATATATTTTCTAATTGTGCTGTCAGCCAACAGGATGGGCCAAAACTTTTGGGGAATGCTCCTTATTTGGCCATGTTGTTTGGAAAATTTAGTAATTACACGAACCGATACATTTTGCTTAGAGAATTTCAAGGAATTAATTAAATTATTCCTGTTTAGCTTTACAACTCTATTAAATGATTTCTTAAGGAGATTACGACTGTAACCACGCACCAATAACCTGTCACGCAGATCATTGGCTGCCTGGTAAAAGTCTGCATCAAGGGTGCAGTTACGTCGAAGCCTTAAAAATTGGCTATATGGGATGCTGTTCAAAAGTGGTGTCGGATGTACACTGGAGGCGTGTAGGAGAGTATTGCCCGCCGAGGGCTTTCTATAGAGAGAGGAGTGAAGCATGCCAGTTGAGTCAATATGGATAGTAAGATCTAAAAAAATTATAGAATGTTGGCTACTTTCTATAGTAAATGATAAGTTGTATTCGTTAACAGCCAATGCATCCATCAACTGCAAGAGTTCATCTCTAGTACCAGACCAAAAAATCAAAATATCGTCAATGTACCTTAACCAGGTAATCACGTGTTGTAATAGAGGCATCAAGGATTCAGTGGAGAATAGTTCCCTCTCCCACCCTCCCAGATACATTTGCCTCCTTATTGAAGTATTATATTTTCATTGATCATGGGATGTTAAATTTTCAACTATGATTTAGCATCATGCTTTTGCCATTAGTATTGACCTATGGATCTGACACCTATTGGTTACCCATAGGCTTACCTGGATTGCCAAATTCCATTGCAATGTATCCGGATGTCTGCTTGTAAACTTCCTGGGATCTCTCCGGTCTCCTTCTTCTCTTAAGAGTTGGCAGTTTCCATCTATCCTTTGATACAATTATTTTGAACCAAATTTATTTTAGTTCATATTTGGTAAGCTTTTTATACTATTCCTTTATTTACAAATTTCATCATATAATTGCTTCCTTATTGAAGTATTATATTTACATTGTTCATGGGATGTTAATGTCTCCTCTTTCCTTTCTTTTTTCCTTCTTTGTTCTATCTTCTTTAATTCATAGGCAAACCTCTTTACAAGTATGTGCAATCATTAGGCTCCTTGATTCAGCACCCCTGCCTCAATTCATAATTTTTTATTCCACTATATGGGTATGTATTTGGAGGCTATGTTAGCCCATGGTGGTTTACTTCCGGTTGAGGCTCATGTCCCGGAAGTTAACTCCATATAATTCTTAATATTTTGTTTCCTAGTCGTTCTCAAGCCCTCTGCAGTCACATGAATGGTCGTTTTTTCGGTTGTCGACATGGGACGCTGTGGATTGTTAATGCTTGGGTTCCCTGTAGGTATGTTCGGTCCTGTGCTACAGCATGGCAACCACCATGTTCCTCTGTGACCTTCTGATTTGGATTTTTCTTTTCTTCTTTACCTGCGATTATTATATTAGATCTATATTATGTACTAATTAAAAGTCCTTCCCTCTAGACCAGCCTTTCTCAACCTTTTCAACACAGAGGAACCCTTAAAATAGTTCTCCGGTCTCAGGGAACCCCTGCTAAAAATCTGAAATCTACAACTCATGATACATTAGTGTGATGGTCAGTGGGAAGAATGGTCCTTACACTTTGGTCATTGGGAAGAATTGCCTCCTTACAGATAGCTAAAAATATCAATGGTGTCAGTGGGAACTTATCTGAGGCAAAAATTGCCCAATGCTGAAGGAACCCCTAGCAACCTCTGGAGGAACCCTAGGGTTCCACGGAACCCTGGTTGAGAATCACTGCTCTAGACCGTTTTTATACTGTATTGGTGTAATCGACTGCCCCTGATGAAGCCAATGTATTGGTGAAACATGTTGGGCTACGATGATTGATTGTATGTAACCAATATTTGTAAACTTATTATTATTGTTAGCTTTCATATTTATTAAAAAACGTTTTTTGATAATCAAAATAAATATATAAAATTTTAAACTTTTTTTTAATTTTTTTTATTGGCACCGCTATAATCCCACATCCCCTACATTTGTTTTCATACTCAACCGGGATGAGGTGCTGTATCCAATAAGGGACTAACTAGCCACCTCCACAATTTTTCCCACAATAGATGTTTCAATACATCAATTTCTGGCTGTTGGTTACCCTTGAGATACTTTAAACTTTTTCTAATTCAAATTACTTATTTTTTGTTTTCTAATATACTGTAATGATTGTATATTATTATTTTTTCCATCTTGTATATTTAAAATAAAATAAAAAATTACTAATTGTTTAGACTATTGAACCATTTTGGGTCCTAATATTTTGGTGTTCAGATTTTCATGATTAATATGGCTAACTTTTGTGGGCAGGCATGGAATGGTTTGATGTCCAGGATTAAATTGTCACAAAATAATGATAAAATCACTGATGCCGATTTAGATCATAATTTTATGAGACTACAAAAGATTGTTGGAAAAAAAAGTCAGGGTTTCTTGGCACAAAACATACTTTAACAAATATTCTGACAATCAGATCGTCCCTTGGGGTTTGCGAATCCAGATCTTCCCCAATGTTAGGAAGATCAATGACTCGCTTAAATCCTCTTGGGAAACCAATTTGCCATCTTGTTCATTCCAGATGATATCCATTTTGTGTAATCAATATGACACGGAATTAGAGCATTTGGATGTTCAAATCTCTAGCTGGTATGATGACCACATAATGTTGTGTTCATCTCCTAAATTTGTTAGTCGTGAAAAAGATCTAAAAACACGCATAGAACAATACACTTTAACCATTATTAACAACAAGGAAGCTAAATTCCTTAGAGACAAAGCAGCTCATGAGAATGGCTATGCCAAAAAATTGAATCAGCCCTCTTATGAAAGATTTACCCCTAAAACTGCAGCCCCTGAGGCTCCCCAAGCTACTAATATAGTTCCACATATTGTATCTCCTTCTTTTTCTTCTAGCACTTCCACTCTTTACAGAGAACTTTCTCAAGATATGATCCCTAAGAAACGCAAAGGTGATAGGAGTGTTACTTCCACTGGCTCCCTTTCTGGCCCTCATGGGTCTACTTCCACTCGTCAGCCATCTCTGGCCCGCACTATCAACAAAACAACACACACTTCTACACCCATGCCAGCTAGACTAGCTAATAATTTGATTTCCAATTTACCACTCCACACAAGAAATGATGCAACTGTTGCATTCTGCTCTCCCTCAACGATACGTCGAAGAGGGAGTGAATCATCTATTAGCACTTTGTTTCCTCACAGTACACATTCTTTTGATCCGAAAATAGCTCCCATTTTTTTAGGGAAACCAACGGATTTAGTTCCGATTCCCACAGATGTCTCACTGGTTCCGGCACCTCGGGACTAGATTTTATCAACTTATCTTCGGTTTCATTAACTGATGATCAAATTTCTGTTCTCAAATTGGGTCTTTCTTTTTGCCCTTCTAGTAACACTGATAGGTTTCAACTAATTAAAGATATACACCTTTTTGCCCGCAGGCTTATGTTTAAGGTAATTTATGACAGTCCTTCTTCTACATTGACTGACTTTCCACCACTTGATTTTTCTGAGGCTGAGCTTCAAGCCATGGATGACCTCATGTCTCTTTGGGAGGAGGGACACACTGAAGATCAGGACCATATGCCGGGGGTCGTTGCCTCCGGTGTCTCCTTTCCCCCGCCTACAACATTCAAAGTGAAATCTCGTGCGTTTCCACAACTTCACGCTAACCCTAATATGTGGGCATTCGTCCAACAAAGTACTTCAGAGATAAAAAATATGGTACTCTCCAACAAATCCCAACACAATTTATCATTGAAATACAGGTTGGCTCTTAAGGATCTTTATACCCATCCTAGACTTGTAATTAAACCGGCCGACAAAGGCGGTAATGTTGTTGTTATGAATGTCGAGGCGTATGAACGCATGTGTCTCGACATCCTGGAAAATAAACTTTGGTATCGTTCAATCTCCAAAATTTTAGTGGACAACTTTGTTCGAGAATATCAGGGTATCATCTTCAAGGCATATCATGAAGGCATAATCAATCAATCAACCTGGAACTTCCTTAATGTAAAGGACCCCAAAATTCCAACCTTTTACTCGTTACCTAAAGTTCACAAATCTTTAACACATCCCCCTGGACGCCCAATAATTTCGGGCTGTCTTGGACTAACCGAGAACGCCAGCTCTCTGGTTGATCAATATTTACAACCCCATGTAAATTCTTTATCTTCATTTGTCAAAGATACCATTGACCTACTTTGCAGCACTGATGGCAAACTATTTCCACCAGGCACCTGGTTGGTTGCTTTAGATGTGGAGAGTTTATATAACTCAATTCCCCACCATAAAGGCATTAAAACCATCCAAAATTTGCTTAGAGAAAGAGGTTCTTCTTTTGATCGCTACAGTCGATTCGTTCTTCAACTGCTTGAGTTCATTCTCACAAGAAATGTTTTTGTCTTTGGATCCTCTCACTTCCTCCAGGTGCAGGGCGTGGCTATGGGGACCAGATGTGCCCCCTCTTATGCCAACTTGTACCTGGGCGGGGTGGGAGAGGGAACTATTCTCCACTGAATCCTTGATGCCTCTATTACAACACGTGATTACCTGGTTAAGGTACATTGACGATATTTTGATTTTTTGGTCTGGTACTAGAGATGAACTCTTGCAGTTGATGGATGCATTGGCTGTTACCGAATACAACTTATCATTTACTATGGAAAGTAGCCAACATTCTATTATTTTTTTAGATCTTACTATCCATATTGACTCATCTGGCATGCTTCACTCCTCTCTCTATAGAAAGCCCTCGGCGGGCAATACCCCCCTACACGCTTCCAGTGCACATCCGACACCACTTTTGAACAGCATCCCATATAGCCAATTTTTCAAGCTTAGACGTAACTGCACCCTTGATGCAGACTTTTACCAGGCAGCCAATGATCTGTGTGACAGGTTATTAGCGCGTGGTTACAGTAGTTCGCTCCTTAAGAAATCATTTAATAGAGTTGTAAAGCTAAACAGGAATAATTTAATTCATTCCTTGAAATTGTCTAAGCAAAATGTATCGGTTTGTGTAATTACTACATTTTCCAAACAACATGGCCAAATAAGGAGTATTCTCCAAAAGTTTTGGTCCATCCTGTTGGCTGACAACACAATTAGAAAATACATAAAACCTTATATGGAATTAACTTTCCGTCGTGCAGCTTCACTTAAAGATCATTTAGTCTCTAGCCATTTTGACACACATAAAAAGTTCCACTCTGCTGGGAATGGCACTTTTCCCTGTGGTAAATGTGATGTTTGCTGTTTTCTAGCCAATTCATGTGATGTTCCACTTCCTAATGGGCGCATCTATAACATTAAACATCGGATTAATTGCAAAACTGTGGGTGTAGTGTATTTGGCACTATGCCAATGTGGCTGTTTTTATGTTGGCAAAACCAAAAGACCCTTCTTTTAGCGAATTAGAGATCATGTCCTGCCTCTTTATAAGCGATTAACCACTACAGCTTTAAACCGTCATATTGGATGTCAGCACAATTTTGATGCCTCAGTTGTCTCTTTCCATGCCCTTGAGCATGTACCTGTACATGTCCAAGGTGGAAATATTGACACAACCCTTTTACAACTTGAAACTAAATGGATTTTTAGCCTTGATGCGGTCAAGTATCCTGGCCTCAATGAATATATCAGTCACAAATCCTTTTTATAAATACCATCACTACTTCTTGGGTCCACCCTTATCCTCCCTCTCATCAGTTTCATTACCTATGATCACCTCTATCGCAATCCCAACAATATCTGGGTATCGCCAAGATTTATACTACATCTAGGGCCCTTTGGTTATTATTATCCTTTTCATTGATAATTTTACATTTGGATTTTTCAATATTAAATATTATTGTTTCTCATTTAATCACTGTTAACATGTACTCTTATTAAAATTATTTTATTTTATTTATTTTATTTTCTTGTTATAGTATCACTATCATGCAACTTCCAATTTTGTTTAACCTATTTTCCTCCTTTTTTTAGAAATCGCAGATTTTAAACGCATTGGTCTCCTTCCAAGGCTCATTGGGGGACTGTTTTTCATCTTTGAGTGGGCTGCTATGCTGTCGCCACTGGGTTCGCTCCTGCCGGCTGGGATCCGGTGCTTTGGCCATCTATGACCTCCTTGTTTGCTTCCTTCTATGCGACCTGTGGCTGTATGGAAACCCAAGGGCAGATGTTTACACATCTTGCCCGCTCTGTGGCCCCGCCTCTGCATTTTCCTTGTACCATTCTGCCTTCTAAGTCTGCTCTCTCCACTGGCGCTTGTATGTTCTTTACTCACCATGGCCGCGTCTTTTTTTCACGCTCTGACGTCCATTCGCAAAGCATCATGGACCTTGTAGGCCCATAGGCTCTGCACATGCGCGCTGGTCACCTCACTGTCCACTGCCGTTCAGTGACGTCAGACGCCGAGCGGCTGGAGGGCTTTATAAACCTGCTACAACCAGCATTCATCTGTCTGCTCGTGTGGGGCACTGACGTTGTATTTTGCTTCTGCTCAGGTAAATTTTCAACTATGTTTTAGCATCATGCTTTTGCCATTAGTATTGACCTATGGATCTGACACCTATTGGTTACCTATAGGCTTACCTGGATTGCCAAATTCCATTGCAATGTATCCGGATATCTGCTTGTAAACTTCCCTTCCTGGGATCTCTCTGGTCTCCTTCTTCTCTTAAGAGTTGGCAGTTTCCATCTATACTTTGGTACAATTATTTTGAACCAAATTTATTTTAGTTCATATTTGGTAAGCTTTTTATACTATTCCTTTATTTACAAATTTCATCATATAATTGCTTCCTTATTGAAGTATTATATTTACATTGTTCATGGGATGTTAATGTCTCCTCTTTCCTTTCTTTTTTCCTTCTTTGTTCTATCTTCTTTAATTCATAGGCAAACCTCTTTACAAGTATGTGCAATCATTAGGCTCCTTGATTCAGTGCCCCTGCCTCAATTCATAATAATTTTTTATTCCACTATATGGGTATGTATTTGGAGGCTATGTTAGCCCATGGTGGTTTACTTCTGGTTGAGGCTCATGTCCCGGAAGTTAACCCCATATTATTCTTAATATTTTGTTTCCTAGTCGTTCTCAAGCCCTCTGCAGTCACATGAATGGTCTTTTTTTCAGTTGTCGGCATTGGACGCTGTGGATTGTTGATGCTTGGGTTCCCTGTAGGTATGTTCGGTCCTGTGCTACAGCATGGCAACCACCATGCCCATCTGTGACCTTCTGGTTTGGATTTTCCTTTTCCTCTTTACCTGAGATTATTATGTTAGATCTATATTATGTACTAATTAAATGTCCTTCTCTTTAGACTGTTTTTATACTGTATTGGTGTAATCGACTGCCCCTGAGGAAGCCAATGTATTGGTGAAACATGTTGGGCTACGATGATTGATTGTATGTAACCAATATTTGTAAACTTATTATTATTGTTATCTTTCATATTTATTAAAAAACGTTTTTTGATAATCAAAATAAATATATAAAATGTAAAACTTTTTTTTTATTTTTTTCATTGGCATCTCTATAATCCCACATCCCCTCCATTTGTTTTCATACTCAACCGGGATGAGGTGCCGTATCCAATAAGGGACTAACTAGCCACCTCCACAAGCAGTATATATACTATACTGCCTGCCCTATATACTCAGAAAATTACTCAGAAAAATACTGCACAAAATTGAGCCCTAGGTGTTGGTGGTACAAGAACATTGTAAGCCCTCCCAGTTACTCTTGTTGGGCGCAGGAACGCGCCTTACGTTGAAATATTATATCAATAATTGTAATTGCATGCCCCTGGGTGGTGGTGGTGGTGCCACAACACTTTAACCCTTCACAGATACTCGTGTTTGGCGCAGGAACAGGGCCATGCTGTGAAATATTAGATCAAAAACTAAGCCTTGGGTGGTGGTGGTGGTCCCCTAAACCAAAAATTTTGTTTGAAGCTAGAATCATCAAGATTGAGGAGGAATAGGATAGTCAGCATAGGCATTCTTCAAGGGATCCCACATCCATAGCCAATTCAATCAGTTACATCAGCATCAGGGGCTTGATAGCTCCTGATCCAAGACTGATTCATTTTTATGAATATGAGCCTATCAACGGAGTCTGAGGACAGGCGCACTCTTTGATCCATTACAAACCCTCCAGAAGCACTGAATGTGCATTCAGAAAGTACGCTGGATGCAGGACAGGCCAGTAGCTCAATTGCATATTGAGCAAGTTCTGGGCAGTGGTCCATCCTCAAGACCCAGTAAAGGTCTCCAAGTCTGCTCTTGCCCCTAGATATTCCTGCACCATGTAATGCAGATGCTGGTGATGGTTGCTTGAATCGATCAGACCTTGGCGCTGAAGACTGAAAAATTGTTTAATAGCATCGGTCAGCCGGCCACCTTCTCCACCGCTCTCCCTCTGACTAAACGAAGCCTAGGCAACACATTGTCCAGCACCAGGAAATTGTAACCTCCCGTGGTCTGGAAATGTGTTCCACAAACCTTTCTTCAAGGCCTCCTGAAGATGTTTCATCCTCTGCTCCCTCTGCAAAGGCAGGATGAGTTCTGCAACCTTACCCTTGTAACATGGATCAAGAAGGGTTGCCAGCCAGTAATGATCCCTCTCCTTGATAATCCTAGGGTCCTTTTGCAGGCTTTGCAGAATCAGGGAGGCCATGCAGTGTAAGTTTGCAGAGGCATTCGATTCTGAGTCCTCTGGGTCACTAAGGATCACATGATCCGTAACTACCTCCTTCCAGCCACGTACAACTCCTTGGGTTTCTGGGGACTGAAAACCATCCCTTGAAGACTGCTGTCGAGTGTTATCCTCCACATCCATACTGACACAATCCTCCTTCTCCTTCTTCTCTTCCTGTGTGTTTGGCGGGCCCGCAGGAATGCTATCTGGATAAAGGGAGCCTTGAGAGGAAAGAAAGTCCTCCTCTTCCTCCCGCTGTTCTGCCTCAAGTGCCCTGTCCATGATTCCACGAAGCGTGTGCTCCAGCAGGAAGACTAGAGGGACAGTGTCACTGATGCATAAATTGTCACTGATCACCAACCCTGTGGCCTTCTCAAATGGTGACAGGACAGTGCATGCATCCTTGATCAGTAGCCACTGACGTGGTGAAAAGAAGCCAAGCTCCCCTGACCCTGTCCTGGTGCCATACTCACACAGGTACTCATTGATGGCCCTCTGCTGTGTGTGCAGCTGCTGCAGCATTGCCAACGTTGAGTTCCACCTGGTGGGCATGTCACAAATGAGGCGGATGGTGGGCAGGTTGCATTCCCTTTGAATGTCAGCTAGCCGAGCACTGGCATTGTATGACCGGTGGAAACGACCACAGACTTTTCTGACCTGCCTCAGAAGATCTTATAAGCCTAGGTACCTGCTCAAGAAACGCTGAACCACCAAATTCAGGACGTGTGCCAAACATGGAACATGGGTCAAGTGTCCCTGTCAGAGTGCAGAGAGAAGGTTGATGCCATTGTCGCATACAACCATTCCTGACTGAAGCTGGTGTGGCGCCAACCACCTCTGAGCCTGCCCCTGCAGAGCTGACAGAATCTCTGCCCCAGTGTGGCTCCTGTCCCCTAGGCAGACCAACTCAAGCACTGCATGGTATATTTTAGCCTGACTGCTTGCGTAACCCCTTGAACACTTACAGAGAACTGCTGGTTCAGAGGACAAATCTGCAGAAGAGGCCATAGAGGAATAAGAAGAGGAGGTGGTGGAGGGGAGAGCTGTGGCAAAATCACCACTAGCATTTTGGAGGCGTGGTGGTGGAACAAGCTCCAAAAACACTGAACCCTGTCCTGCATCCTTCCCAGCTGCCAGCAGAGTTACTCAGTGCGCCGTGAAGGAAAGGTAATGTCCCTGCCCATGCCTGCTGGACCATGAGTCAGCGGTAATATGAACCTTACTGCTGACCGCCCTGTCCAACGAAAAACATTGCCTTCCACATGCCGGTAGAGAGCCGGAAAGGCCTTCCGTGAAAAGAAATGGTGTTTTGGAACCTGCCACCTCAGAAATTTGGTCCCAGCCATCCACAAGCTCAGCGTCTAAATGCTAGCTTTGACCAAATTGCTAGCACTGCAACTGCTGCCTTTTCAGCTGTTAGACTCTGCCCCCTTTCGTGAATTTGTGGAATGTGCTGTACCTCAGTACAGCACATTCCACAAATTCACGAAAGGGGGCTGAGTCTAACAGCTGAAAAGGCAGCAGTTGCAGTGCTAGCAATTTGGCCAAGCTAACATTTAGACGCTGAGCTTGTGGATGGCTGGGACCAAATTTCTTTTTACGGTTCAGCAACTGGGGTAGAAAAATTTGCCTGCTAAAATCAATTTGTGGTGTACTGCTAGCAGATTGGCTGCAAGTACTTGGGACACCTATTGCTATACCTTCATTCCTCTCTATACCTTCATTCCTCTCAGTGCATGTTTTTGAGAGGACTGGAGGTATAGTAGGGTTGGAGATCCCAGATGAGGAGCAAGGAGAAGTCCGCCTTTTTCTTTGATGTGGGTCTTTCAAGTGCTGTTGCCAACAGACTGCATGGCAGGTCTTCATATGTCTGGTCAAGCATGTGGAGCCCAAGCGGCTGCTGTTCTGGCCACGCTTGATCTGCTTCCGACATAGGTTGCAAACAGCAACAGTGCGATCTGTGTCAAAAAAGGCCCACACAAAGGAACTTTTAAAAGTCAGCGGGAAGTCAGCAGTGCCCTGCACCTGCGGAGCTCTTCGGTGTGATGCAATAAGGTGGCTGCCCTTAAGCTGCCCCCTAGAGGACATTAAATAAATAAACAAAACAGTGTTACTATAACGTAAGTCCAAAATTCTGAAATATGAACTCAAAAAAAGTCCTCCAGAAGGTAACACATTCCTCCAATTGAAGTAAACAAATCCCAACAATGAAATGATGAAAATGTGACTTGCAAGGAGCAAAGTGAATCCACCACCATACGGAGTGCCTGCTTACCAGCTGCACAAGTTTGGATACTTGTGGCTTATACCCAGCCAGGGCCTTTTCCTCCAGTTGTCAGATCAAACCATAGGTGCAGTCAGCAGTCAATCAGGAAGTTCATTCGTGCCACGATCGTTAAATCCATACATGATAGGAGAGACAAATATAGCCTGTTAAAAGTTGGAAAAGGTAGACATGAAAAGCAGTAGGAAAAATAATACGGAGTCTGATTTTTAACTGTTATGCCTCGTACACACGACCGGTTTTCCCAGCAGGAAAAAAATAAACGCTTTTTTCCGGGATTCCTCTCAAGCCTGCCTTGCATACACACGGTCACACAAGAGACCGCTGAACTTTTGAATGCCAAGAACGCGGTGACGTCAAAGACTATGACGAGCCGTCAAAATTACGTTCTATGCTTCCGCGCATGCGTTGAATTGTTTACGAGCTTGCACGTTTTTTTCCCCCTCGGGAAAGCATACAGACGACCGGATTTCTCAGCAGGATTTTTTCCTGACGGGAAAAAAGAGAGCTGGTTCTCTTTTTTTTCCGCCAGTTTTCCTGTAGGGAAAACTGCGATGGAGCATACACACGGCCGGTTTTCCCGGCCAAAAGCTATCGTGGCAGTTTTCTCATCGGGAAAACTGGTCGTGTGTACGAGGCATTACAGACAGTTTACTTTATCCTTCCCTGGTAAAGGAGCATACAGTACATCAGCTGGAAATCTGTGACTGGCTAAAGTTCGGATCTAAGTTGCCTCATGTTGTGCCGATAAAGTCTGCTTTGTGTAACCTAGAGGATCTCTAGGATATTCTTGTATATTGAATTGGATGTGGCACAGTGAAGGTCTACCAAATTTCTCTAGCTTTGATCTTCTATCTCCACACAGAGATGGAACAGTGGCTGCCATTGAGAGAGTCTCTGTGTGGAGATTGAAGCTTAAAGCTAGAGAAATTTGGTAGACATTCACCGTGCCACATCCATTTCAATATACAAGAATATCCTAGAGATCCTCTAGGTTACACAAAGCAGACTTAATCGGCACAACATGAGACAACTTAGATCCGAAGCGCTGTTTTTTTATGTATATATTTAGCTGGGGAAACATGACTGACAGTTTCTTGTCCTTCTGTGGAACCCCCTCTCTCTAGGCTCACAATACTCCCTTCCTCAACCTGGGAACCAACATCGGAGCCTTCAAATCGCTGCGCATCCTCCAGCAGCATGTACTTGACACTGTGATCGAATAATTCTGGGGACTCCTCCATGTATGATGGTGGGGCTATGGAAGGAGTAACTGTGGACTAGGAGCCGGTAGAATAGGCCGCTTTGGTAGCTGCGTTGGAAGGCAAACTACTCTGAGCCTGGGTGACAGAGAATGAGGAGGATGAGGATGGCTTTGTTATCCACTCCACCCACTCTTCTGCATGTTGTGGCTCAATAACACAGCCAGCAGCAGCAAAAAAAAAAGAAGGAGTTCAGAAGGGGAATGCAAATATCAGACACCAAATCCCAATAAGGAGATAAAATAAAGGGTGAGAGGTCACAGGCCCTGGGAATTTGAAGGTGTCAAGTGGGTAACAACCAGAAACACTGATCGACCAAGAAGTTCGAAAAAATTTTTTTTACAAAAAATGTATTAAAAACATGAGATCTAAACAAATCATATAACAATTGTTTCTTTAGATTAGCATTTGAACAGACAATAACACTTTTCTCTACATGTTTCGCTCAGAAGATGTTCTTCAGGAGATTAAATCATGGCGTCTATTATGCTAAAAGCAAACAAGGAGAAGAAATTAATACTCATGTTGAACATTAAAATTCAATAATGTTACATGTTGGCATAAATAGAGTAAGTATGCAGTTCGAGTCAGATAAATATACAATACAGTCAATCTACAGTAACAGGGCATAGAAACATCGTTTTTAAATTTTGGAGTAATAGTGTGATAGAGAACTTACCAAACACTGCGCAAAATTGCTTTTCCGGTGTAAACAATTGAAAAATTAATTATATAAAAGCACTCATTTGGCAAATGCAGAGTGATGCAGTTCCAACCCAGGTTCAGTGAACCTCACAATGCTTATAGAAAGGGACAAAAAGTATTTGACCTAGAAACAGGAAAAGTATGTGTTAGAAGAAAAAATAGATTTTAGTATATAGAAGTAGATGAAAAAGGTTGTATAAGCATGGCTAAAATAGGCCAAAGCATAATATACCTGTTCATTGGCATATGAATATAGAATCAATAGAGATATCTCTGGTGGAGAAATGGCAAAAAATCTTTGGGATTTTCCAGAATTCATTCAAAAAACCGGGGTAGGGGAGCAAAATAGTATCTCATTCCCAGCCAGGGCAAATCCAATTTGGAAACCCTGCATAGAGGTGAATGTAAACAAAAACAATGGCTTCAGTAGGTAGAAGCGGATCAGGGTATGGCTCTGATTGAAAAACAGCCAGAGCTGAAATCACAAAGTTCCGAAGGGTTCTTACCTTAGATTATGAATGGTAGGGTAGTCCAGGACGATCGGAGGCAGAGATGTATATCCTATCCTGACCTCCGTGGGAATGGCAGAGGATAGCGGCGAATCACGCCGTTTAAGTCCCTGACCAGCGTGGCAGCGTCTGACGTCACTGCCGTATCGCGGACGCAATGAGGGATGCCAATGCATATGCGCTGTCCCGGATATCAGCGGCGCGCAAGGACAAGATAATCTTGTCAGCGGCAGCAGCCATATTGGAAGCTCCCTTTGCCAGTAACTGGGAAGGTCAGCACTGGAAAGAAGAGATGACAAGGCGGAGCCGACATGACGTGTGGGAGAGAACTCCCACACGTCAGACAAGAACAAATAGGACTGGGGGAAGATGAAAGGAGGGCTGAATTAACCAGAGAAAAGGCATCGCAAAAGCAAAACCAAAACCAAAATACTGTAAGGCAGATCAGATGTGAGCACATTGATTAGGAGCTCAAAAATTTCTGTCCTGGGCATCCATACAAGCAAAGATCAAGAGGGGACACTGATGCCTAGGTAGGACAGAATACTTCTCAATGCATATATACTTAGTCAAGATCCGTTAGATGAATGATTAATAGTGGAACTATAGTGTAGATCAAGGATATGCAATTAATGGACCTTCAGCTGTTGCAGAACTACAAGTTCCTCTGACAGCCACAGGCATGACACCCAGAGGAAGAGGCATGATGGGACTTGTAGTTTTGTAACAGCTGGAGGTCCACTAATTGCATATCCCTGGTGGAGATCATTAGATTTTAGAGTCAAAAAAACTAATTTTAGCAATTGAAATAGAATATACAGTAATGATGAAGGTAAGCTCAGTATTCACATTCATAATACTCCAAAATGCTACAGTGAGTACAGTACATTATAAAGATATGCATATGTAGCGGGAATTTCCTTTAAGGATCCAGTACTACGATACCCAGAACCCCGTTCAGCACCCAAGGTGCATTGCCAACCGCAGAGACTCATGGGGTGGGCTATAAAGGTGAAGCGGAGGCGGAGCTCGGCCTCTTTGGACACCGCCCTTCTAGCAAGAGGATCCCCTGTGCGGACTTGCTGCTGGTGCGAGGCCTGAAGACTTCCAAGTACTTTGTTTAGGCCTACTGACTGCCTTGGCCCTTAGTGCTATATCAACTATCCTAGCAGGAGACTATTCCCAGAACTGAGTTTGATAGTCTCCTGGGAGTTGTTACTTTGCTGAGACACTGTCCCGTTGGATTACAATTATTGTTCCTGATGTGCACCACCGTTTTCCTTGCATGCGAAGATACTTCACCCTAAGACTATACCTTACTTTAAGTCAGGCCTGACTGGGTAGCGTAGAACATTATTGGGCGCCATATTGCTCATGGGGAGGTTAGCTGCAGTGTGGTGTGCTAGTATATTTTATACAGTATTGCTAAGTGTCACTAATATTGCAGGGCTCTGCATGTGTTATTATGTACTGTTCTTCTACCTAACTTTTATACAACAGTAAAGTTGCTATAGTTAAGTAATCCGGTATCAGTGTCAATTACTATACTTTATTACTGTTTGCTTTATTGTGGAGTGAGTCATAGATGATTGCAGAGACATTATCAGTCTATCATTCTCTAGACTAACTGTGCCAGGGGAGGGTCGAGTAGATTGCCGGGGGTTGGCAGTGCTGTGTACAGGGCCCGAAACAATATCAGCGGCTCTCTTAAGTTGGGGGTATTGCTACAAGTGGGGGCTCAGAGTCCGGGATCCTGTACGCGGCAATCAAACACGCCAAAGGTATAGGCATGGACCCACTAGAAGTGAAAGCGTGGTGCGAGGCAGTCAAGGCCAGCCCAGACATGTCAGTGGTCCCCAGTCTCCCGGGAAAAGAATGGCCGACGGATGCGGTGGAGCGACTCTTAGTGTCGTTATCCCCGAATTGAGAGTCATGGGTGATGGACCTGAGGTCGGATCCAGAAACCTCGTTCAAGTATGCACTTATAGAATGGAGGGATGGAATACCCGGGAATTTTAGAGGTCGAAGTGTGCAGACGGCAGATAACAAGACATATGGTTTGGCGCACGCAGTGACCGCGAAGAGGGAGTCACCCGCGCCATCCCCGCCGGGGTCACCGCCAGGGACATCCCATACATCAGAGAAGCGCAAGGGGACTACACCTCCGGTGACACCCCTGACTACTATAGGGCCGGAACTTTTAAATGCCCTAGGGGATCTGCTCACGGTGCACATAGAGGCTAGTTACTGAAAGCTAAGGATCTTTTCAGGGAAGCTACCTGTCCCTGCAGGGGAGGAAGACTTCAACACCTGGATTGAGCAGGCATTACTAGCGGTGGAGGCATGGGAGGTGCCTGAAGCGCAGAAGAAGCAGCGCGTGATTGAGAGTTTGAAAGGCGCGGCTGCTGAAGCTGTAAAAAGTCTCTGGTTTAGCAATGCTGCTTGCACGGCCTACGACTACTTGGCCAATGGCCATGCTGCAGGAAGAGTTTGGTCAGTTGGAGAAGGTGACAGAACTGGTGTATCAGTTTGAACACACCTTTCAGCAACCAGGAGAAAAGCTGTCGGAGTATGTGAGAAGATTGAATAGGATGCTTTGCCAAATCGTGCTGAAAAAGGGAATGGTGCCCCATGCCATAGATGCGACAAGGATGAAGCAGTTCCTAAAGGGAGCCCTACGTTCAGACCTGGTCTGGCTCCACCTGAAAACCTCTGGAGCAGGCATGTCATTGAATTACCCTGATCTAGTGAAGATCATCAGAGATGAAGAGGCTCTACTAAAAGATCAGCAAGCCATCAAGACACACACCTCTTCTACACCTGTAATGGTCAGATCAGCCATGACCCCTGAAAGGGATTTAGAAGTAGATACCCTGAAGTCACAGATGTCCCAGGTACTGGAGATGCTGACCTCTTTGATGACAAAGGATCCAAGGGTCCCAGAGAAAGAGGGACCGAAGAAGGAGTGGTTCCCAGATACCTCAGCACCCGCTCCCTTACAGGATTGGGGGGATGCGATATGCTACAACTGTGGAGGAGTTGGTCATATTGGAAAAGTATGTCCCAGTCCAAAGAAAAAGAAGGTTAATAATCGCAGGCCGGCGGAAATCTCCAGAGGGCCTCGGTAAAGGAGTCAACCGGGTGCCCGCCATCTCCAGTAAGCTCCATTGGATCAAAGTTTAATGAGAAGTCCAGCAAGAAAGGGGGCAAACCCCCTCCAAAAAGGAATAATGTCCCTCAGCGGGAGTATACACCTAAAAAAAAGGGAGATATCAATGCATACCAAGCCCAAGAGGGATTGAAGTCAAGAGAAAAATGGAATAAGAAAAGTCCTAGGGGAAAACGCAGGGATCAAAGGAAAAAGTCCCCTCAGAAACCATTTCCAGAAAAGCTGGTAGGACCCTCTCCACTAGTACCCATTCAAGTGGAGGGAGTCTACACAAGAGCAATCCTAGATACTGGGGCACAAGTGACCCTACTATATAGGGACTTTTATAATAAACATCTGAGCCATCTGCATATCCAAAAACTAGAAAACTTGGAGATATGGGGGATCGGAACACAGAGTTTCCCTTACGATGGCTACTTACCAGTAAACTTGACTTTCGACCCTTCAGTGGCCAGGAAGGCTGAAGTAATTGATACTCTGGCAGTGGTCTGCCCTCGACCACCCGGAGCCAACAAAAGTTCCCTTATAATCGGGACCAATATTGACCTGGTCAGGAGGCTCCTCTCGCCCTTAACACAAGGGAAGAACCCTACAGCCACCAGAATCCATCCGATGCTGAAGCTAGCCTACCAGCGACTAGTCTTGGAGCAGAAGGCCCCAGAAGAGGGGGTAGGGAAAGTCTGTAGGTTAGGGAAGAACGGGATAGTGCTACAGCCCGGTGAAGTTACCTGTCTCAGAGCCACTGTGAAGCTTACCTGGGAGCAACCTGGGCCCTTTGTTGTGTTTGTTGGAACCAGATCCTCGGGAGAAACATTCAGGTCTAGAAGTGATCCCTGAAGTTGTCCCACTAAGAGCTTTAAAGAAGGCACACTGTAAGGTGCCAGTGAGCATCAAAAACACCACTGATGCCCTCATGAAGATCCCAGCCAGGATGCTGCTGGGCCAGGTGAGCCAAGCTGCCCCAGTTGTCTTGTCAGATGTGTAGAAGACAGAGGGAGAAAACACAACATGGCAGAAGCTCTGCATGGAAAACCAGAACCTGCCAAGAGCCTGGAAGGAGAGGGCCAGGGCCCAGTTGATCAGATGGAGGAAGATCTTCTCCAAAGATGAGTTCGATATGGGGTGTGCGAAGAGTGCCACCCATCGAATCCACCTCCAGGAAGACAAGCTTTTCAGAGAGAGGGTCAGGCGGGTTCCCCTAGCCGATCTAGAAGATTTGAGGGAACAGCTCGCCAAGCTCAAGCGAACCGGTGTTATCTGGGAGTCCAGAAGCCCCTATGCCTCTCTGATCGTGGTGGTCAGGAAAAAGAATGGGTCGCTGAGGCTATGTATAGATTACAGGACCCTCAACAGGAGAAGATACCCGACCAGTATACCACCCCGAGGATAGAGGATGCCCTACAGAGTTTGTCTGGTGCTAGGTGGTTCAGCATCATGGACCTTAAGAGCGGATACTACCAGATCCCAATGCATCCAGAAGATAAGGAGAAGACAGCCTTCATAACCCCTGTGGGGTTCTTCGAATTTGACCGGATGCCCCAAGGCCTGTCTGGAGCCCCTGCCACTTTTCAGAGCCTGATGGAGAAAACCGTGGGAGACATGAATCTCATCGAAGTCCTAGTGTACCTAGATGATATCATTGTCTTTGGGAAAACTCTAGAGGAGCATGAAGAGAGACTGGAAAAAGTATTGAAAAGACTCAGTGACGAGGGACTCAAGCTTTCACCAGAGAAATGCCAGTTCTACCAGTCATCAGTCCACTACTTGGGACACATAGTGTCTGAAGAGGGGGTAGCCACAGACCCCGAGAAGCTGAAGGCAGTCACCTCCTGGCCACGGCCCACCACTAAAACGGAACTCAGGTCCTTCTTGAGATTCTCCTCATACTACCGGAGGTTTGTAGAAAGGTTTGCACGAATTGCCAGACCCCTAAACAAACTGTTGAAGACAGAGGGAGAAGAGGATGACTTGGGCCCGAGGAAGCCAGGGGAGCCGGTTGAAAATCAGTGGAATGGGAAGTGTGAAGAGGCCTTCCAAATGCTGAAGAAAAGCTTAACCACTACCCTTGTCTTGGCCTATGCAGACACAAAAAAAAATACGAACTCCATGTGGATGCCAGTCATGATGGTCTGGGAGGGGTGCTTTACCAGGAGCATGAAGGGCAACTACGCCCCATTGCCTACGTGAGCAGGAGCTTAACCCCAGCTGAGAAGAACTATCCTACCCACAAGTTGGAGTTCTTAGCCCTCAAGACCCCCTGGAGAAATTGGTCCTGGAAGCCCTGGAAGATCAAGATCCAGACAAACTTCTACATCACCCTTCAAAGGAGGCCCGCCTGCTGCGGAAAGAGTGGGACAGGCTACAGGTGCATCAAGGGGTGGTCTACCGAAGGGGCCCCTCTGATGACCTGGAGGACAAATGGCAACTATTTCTGCCCGAGAAGCACAGAGAGACTGTCTTAGTGGCCCTACACGATAACCATGGTCACCTGGTGCTGAAAGAACCTTTCAACTTATCAAGAGTCGGTTCTACTGGCCTTGTATGAGGGCTGAAGTAGAGGCATACTGCCTCTCCTGTGTACGCTGCATCCAACGAAAGACTCTACCCCATCAAGCTGCCCCAATGGGCCACCTACAAAGTCAAGGTCCATTTGATTTGGTATGCATTGATTTTCTCTGCCTGGAGCCCGACTTGAGTGGACTAGGAAATGTTCTGGTGGTAACCGATCATTTCACTCGGTATGCCCAGACCTTCCCAACCAAAGACCAAAAGGCTTCCACCGTGGCCAAAGTACTCATGAAGAAATACTTTGTGCACTACGGGCTACCACAACGCCTTCACTCAGATCAAGGGAGGGACTTCGAGAGTCGGCTGATCCGGAAACTCTTGGACTCCTTAGGGATCAAGAAGACCTGGACCACTCCCTACCATCCACAAGGGGATGCGTAGCCGGAGAGGTTCAACAGAACCCTACTAAACATGCCAGGGACTCTAAGCAGCGGAAAAAAAACAGCACTGGAGTAAGCACATAGCAGCAATTGTGCATGCTTATAATAGTACAACAAGTGATGCCACAGGGTACTCTCCCTATAGACTTAGACTTATATAGACTTATAGGAAGAGAGGCAAGACTACCGGTAGACCTGGCCTTTGGCACCTCCATAGATCACACCTCAGCCACATCTCACAAGGGATATGTGGATAGGCTGAGGCAAAGTTTGAAGTTGGCCTATGAACAGGCCCAAGCAGCCTCGGATCAGAGGGGAGCTCGTAACAAACAAAACTTTGACTTGAGAGTTCGGATTCAGGATTTGCAACCTGGAGATAGAGTGCTGCTGCGAAACTTGGGGGTCTCTGGGAAGCATAAGCTGGCAGACAGATAGAGACCTGAACCCTATATCATCTGCAAGAAGATACCTGGTCTACCAGTTTACCAATTGAAGCCGGAGGGAAAAGTGGGGCCACTGAAGACCTGGCACAGAAATCATCTACTTCCACTTTCTGAGGCAGTTCGGATACCTCCTGTAAAGGATTCCCCTGAGCCAACTTCCATCCTGGATACTCCTAGTCCAAATACCCGGTCTCAGACATCTCAATCTGGAGGAATGGATGTCTCTGAACCCAGCGAGGATGAGAGAGAGGAGCTTGAGTGGCTGTGGGATTCCCAGGGCCCTGTACCTTCTTCCATAGATCTCCCACCTTCTGAAAGCACCATAGACAGTACACTGAATGCAGAGGCCACAGAGTTTATCCTGTCCAGCCCTCTGTCAGACACATGGGAAGATGCCTTTGACTCACTCCCAGCAGAGGATCCAAGAGAATCTATGTATCTTCCTGCATCTGAGCTGAACGCTCCAGAGACTATGGAGGCTTCTACGTCTGTTCCAGGAAAGGAACCTACAATGACTGAGATTCCAAGGGAACAGAGAATGAAAAGAACCATACGTCCTCCTCGGAAGTTGACTTACACCCAAATGGGGAAGAGTTCAGAGGACACTGTGATAACAGCCAGGAGGAGTGTAGAAAACCCTGACCCCTCCACTGTTCATCTCGTGGAGGGTAACCCCAACTCACCCTCTGGCACAGCTAGGCAGGTCACTTCTGACAATGTGACCTGTGGGCAGGGTAATTCCCCTCCTCATTTTTGGTGGGAACTTCCCCTGCCGACATCACTTACAGCTTTAACTGATGTTGTTACGTACCTTTTGTTAGTACTATCTTTGGAGACCAAAGAATCTAAGTGGGGGGAGTGTGTAACAGGAATCTCCTTTAAGGATCCAGGACTACGATACCCATAACCCCGTTCAGCACCCAAGGTGCATTGCCAACCTCAGAAACTCATGGGGTGGGCTATAAAGGTGAAGCGGAGGCGGAGCTGGGCCTCTTTGGATGCCGCCCTTCTAGCAAGAGGATCCCCTGTGCGGACTTGCTGCTGGTGCGAGGCCTGAAGCCTGGGCCTTGCGCACTTCCAAAGAGCCTTCCACTCCACTGCGGAGCCTGTGTGGCACCTGATCTCCATTTGTTTCTCACTCACATCTGGAGGACCGAAGACCCGGCTATCGCAGACCCTATGTGTGGATACACAGCGGTGGAAGTTACGGACGGGGACTAAGTCCGTTGTGGTGAGAGAGCACTTGCTCAAAGTTAGAGCCAAGTACTTTGTTTAGGCCTACTGACTGCCTTATGCCCTTAGTGCTATATCAAATATCCTAGCAGGAGACTATTTCCAGAACTGAGTTTGATAGTCTCCTGGGAGTTGTTACTTTGCTGAGACACTGTCCCGTTGGATTACAATTATTGTTCCTGATGTGCATTACCGTTTTCCTTACATGCGAAGATTCTTCACCCTAAGACTATACCTTACTTTAAGTCAGGCCCGACTGGGTAGCGTAGAATATTATTGGGCGCCATATTGCTCATGGGGAGGATAGATGCAGTGTGGTGTGCTAGTATATTTTATACAGTATTGCCAAGTGTCACTAATATTGCAGGGCTCTGCATGTGTTATTATGTACTGTTCTTCTACCTAACTTTTATACAACAGTAAAATGCTATAGTTAAGTAATCCGGTATCAGTGTCAATTACAATACTTTATTACTGTTTGCTTTATTGTGGAGTGAGTCATAGATGATTGCAGAGACATTACCAGTCTATCATTCCCTAGACTAACTGTGCCAGGGGAGGGTCGAGTAGATTGCCGGGGGTTGGCAGTGCTGTGTACAGGGCCCTAAACAATATCAGCGGCTCTCTTAAGTTGGGGGTATCGCTACACATATATAAGTGTGTAATGTTTAAAATACCTTGCCAAATAATGGCATGTGAAACATTACAGTAAACAGTATCTCTTAAACTGATAAGCACGTGACTGCTAAAAAAAAAGGAAAATAAAGCTGGAAAAGTGGAAAAAACAAAACAAAAATAAATGTGAATGTAAAATAAAATTAAATTAAATTAAATTGAATCAGACTAAACAAAATAAAATAAAATAGAAAATAAATAAAACAAAATAAACAACAAACATTATCATAGAGTGGGTATAGGGGCAAAAAGTTTGGTGAAGAATTCCTATAAAAAGGGTTTGAAGCTAAGGGCTTCATTTAGCCCAGGGTTACTGCAAGGCACCCAAATTTGAAACCCATTTGGCCTCCCGTTGCAAGAGAATTTAATCAAAATCACTGCCTCTTTCTGTAGGAGGGACATGCTCAAGGGCAAAAAAATGCATAAGGGAATCGTTAAAGTTGTGATGAAGACCCATGTGTCGGCTGATGGGTGTCTCAATTTTTTTGCTACGTACTAAAGAGACATGACATGATCCCTGATCCGATTAAAGGAAGGGTGTTTTGTTTTTCCAATGTAATAGGCTTGGCAATCACATATCATGATGTATATGTAGCGCTACCCCCAGTTAAGAGAGCCGCTGGTTTGATTTCGGGCCCTGAGTACAGCTCCACCAACCCCCGGCAATCTTGTCTAGTCTCCTATGGCACAGTTAGTCTAAGGATGTTATCTATCACAATCTATACCTGATTATACACACACCCCAACTTCAGATGAGATATAAGCACTATGGGCAATGATAACACAGTGATAGTAAGTGGTAAGGTATAATGGCTTTACTTTAGGCTAAAAGGCATAGATTAAACATAACATATAACTTGCTTACAGAGCCCTGCAGCAATAGGTATAGCATACAGTAATAGCACAGCGCGGTAATCCACCACGCGCAGCTATTATTATCTAAGCGCCCTGTGGCGCACTAAACAATATTCTACCCTCTCCCTGGTCAGGCCTGACACAGAATTTAACCTCAGTCTTTAGAATAAGGATTTCTTCGCATGCAAACTTGAAATGGTGGTGCACGTTCAGGAACAATATTTGTAATCCACAAAGTAGGCAATCACAAGGAACACTATACTGGAGACCCTTTAACTCTGTCCTGCTACCGGTCTCCAGTGGAACAGAAAATAAAGGATCAGTGGGCCAAGGCAGTCTATAGGCCTAAACACAGTACAGCCTATTGAATTGAGCAGGTGCTCGCTCACCACTCCGGACGCGATCCCAGTCCGGGACTTCCACCTGCTGTGTCTCCGCACACAGCGTCCGCAACGGTCGGGTCCCCGATCCAACTGATGTCCGCGGTAAACAAAGTCAGATGCCACCCAGGCTCTGCAGTGGGATAGAAGTCTCTTCGAAAATTGCGCAAGGCCCCAGGCTTCAGGCCCTGCACTCTAGCAGATCCGCACAGGAAGACCAGTCAGCAGCCGCGCGGTGTCCCAAAGAGGCCGAGCTCTTCACGCCTCCTCCTTTTATCTCCCTCCCACAAGTCTCTGCGGTGCCAAACGGGACTCTGGGAAATGTAGTCCCGGGAGTCTTAAAGGAGACCCCGCTACACACTCCCCCCACTTGAACTCTTTGGTCCCCAAAGATAATTTTTAACATACACTACGTACAATTCTAGACAATGTTGTATACGATGTCGGCAAAGGGAACTCCCACCAAAACTGAGGGGTTGAATTCCCTTGCCCACAGGTCACACTATCATGAGTGGCCTGCCTAACTGTGCCAGAGGATGAGTTGGGGTTGCCCTCCACCAAATAAACAGTGGAGGGAACTGGATGCTCTGTACTCCTCCTTGCAGTGACCACTGTTTCTTCTGAACTCTTCCCCATTTGTGAGTAGGTCAGCTTCTTAGGAGGCCTTATAACTCTTCTGGCTCTTTGCTCTCTTGGGACTTCTGGCTGAGACACTGCAGGCTCCCCTTCTGGAACAGACTTGAGGAATTCTGCTGGTTCTGAAACACTTGGTTCAGGAGCCGGGAGGTACATAGAGTCCCTTTGGTCCTCCTCTGAGTATGTGTCACAGGCATCTTCTCAGTAATCTGACAACGGACTGGATGGAATGAACTTAGTAGCTTCTGCATTCAGTGTTCTGTCTATAGTGTCTTTGGTAGGGGGGAGATCTACAGCAGAAGTTCCTGGAGTTGGGGAAGGCCATAACCAATCAAGTTCCTGTCTCTCATCTTCACTTTGTTCAGAGGTCTCTACATCTCTATTTTGAGAAGACTGAGACTAAGTACTTGGCCTAGGGGTATCCAGAATGGAGTCTGGGCTTGGGGAATCCCTCGCAGGAGGTATCCGAACTGCTTCAGCAAGTGGGAGTAAGTGGTTTTGGTGCCAGGTCTTCAGTGGGCCCACCTTCCCTTCTGGCTTCAACTTATAGACAGGTAGGCCCGGCAGCTTCTTACAAATGACATAGGGTTCAGGTCTCCATCTGTCTGCAAGCTTGTGCTTCCCAGGCACTCCCAGGTTTCGTAGAAGAACTCGGTCTCCAGGTTGCAGGTCCTGGATCCGAACCTTCAGGTCGAAGTTCCTCTTGTTGCGGGCCCCCCTTTGGTCTGAAGCCGCTTGGGCCTGTTCATAAGCCAACTTCAAGCTGTGTCTGAGTCTGTCCACAAATCCCTTGTGGGATGTGGCTGAGGAATGGTCTATGGAGGTGCCAAAGGCCAGGTCTACAGGTAACCTTGCTTCTCTTCCGAACATGAGACGGTAGGGGGAGTAGCCTGTAGCATCACTTGTGGTACTACTGTAAGCGTGTACTATAGCCGCTATGTGCTTGCTCCAATGCTGTTTCTTCTCGCTATTCAAGGTCCCCAACATATTGAGCAGAGTTTGGTTGAACCTCTCCGGTTGAGCATCCCCTTGTGGGTGGTAAGGAGAGGTTCGGGTCTTCTTGATCCCTAAGGAATCCAGGAGCTTCCGGATCAGCCGACTTTCAAAGTCCCTCCCTTGGTCTGAGTGAAGTCGCTGTGGTAGCCCATAATGGACAAAATACTTCTCCAAAAGTACCTTGACCACCGTGGAGGCCTTCTGGTCTTTGGTTGGGAAAGCCCAGGCATACCGGGTGAAATGATCGGTTATCACCAGAACATTTCCTAGTCCACTCAGGTCGGGTTCGAGGCAGAGAAAATCAATGCATACCAAATCCAGCGGGCCTTGACTTTGCAGATGGCCCATTGGGGCAGCTTGATGGGGTAAAGTCTTCCGCTGGATGCAGCGTGCACATGAATGGCAGTATTCCTCTACTTCAGCCCTCATGCAGGGCCAATAGAACCGACTCCTAACAAGTTGGAAGGTTCTTTCAGCCCCTAGGTGTCCATGATTGTCATGCAGGGCAACCAAGACAGTCTCTCTGTGTTTCTCGGGAAGAAACAGTTGCCATTTGTCTTCCAGGTCATCAGAGGGGCCCCTTCCGTAGACCACTCCCTGATGCACCTGCAACCTGTCCCACTCTTTCCTCAACAGGCGAGCTTCCTTTGAAGGATGGCGCAGGAGTCTACTTGGATCCTGATTCTCCAGGGCCTCCAGGACCAATCTCCCCATGGGGTCTTCCAATTGGTCACATCTCAACTCCTTCTTTGACAGTTTTGGCAGATTATCTTCTTCCAAATGGGTTACCCCACAGTATTGCTTGGGAACTCCTACCATGGTAACCCCTATCTCTTCTGCCCTTGAGCCTCCTCTGGCTTGAAGTTCAGCCCCTTGACAAAGGGCCCGCACCCCATCAGGTGCCACTTGGGTCCAGTCTTCTGTATCACCGTTGGGGGCATGAGATCTTCTAGATAGGGCATCTGCGTCTCGATTCCCAGCCCCAGGCCTGTATTTCAGGCTGAAATTGAACCCAGACAGGTGCAGCCAGCCATCTATGTCCTGTGGCATCCAGCTTTTCTGTGGTGAAGAGATAAGTAAGGGGGTTGTTGTCGGTTTTCACAGTGAATTCTGCCCCATACAGGTAGTCTTTAAGTTTGTCAACTACCGCCCACTTGAGGGCCAGGAACTCCAACTTATGAGTGGGGTAGTTCTTTTCAGAGGGGGTCAGACTTCTGCTCACGTAGGCAATGGGTCGCAGTTGTCCTTCATGCTCCTGATAGAGCACTCCTCCCAGACCGTCATGACTGGCATCTATGTGGAGTTCAGAAGGTCTCTTTGGGTCTGCATAGGCCAAGACAGGAGCAGTGGTTAGGCTTTTTTTAACATCTGAAAGGCCTCTTCATACTTCTGGTTCCACTGGTCTTGGACTGACTCTCCCGGCTTCCTGGGACCCGAGTCATCCTCTTCCCCTTCCGTCTTGAGTAGCTCATTCAGGGGTCTGGCAATTCGGGCAAACCCCTCCACTTGAATGGGCACTATGGGGGATGGGCCTACCAACTTCTCTGGATATGGCTTCAAAGGGGTTGGCTTTTTTCTCTTTGCATGCTCCTCTTAGAGTTCCCTTCTTCAAATTCCCTTTGGACTTGAGTCTTTCTTGGGCTCGGTATGCATTGATTCTCTTTCCTTTAATGGGTGTACAGACCCACTGAGGGACACTATGCTCTTTTTCTGGGGTGTATTCCCGCTGTGGAATACTATGCTTCTTCTGAGGAGTTCTGTCCTCTCTTTTCTTGGGCTTCTCATTCAGTTTGGAGCTCACTGAAGATGATGAGCACCCGGTTGACTCCTTCACCTGGGGGCCCTCTGGAGTTTCCCGCCGGCTTGCGGTTATCTGCTTTCTTTTTCTTGGGACTGGAACATACAGCTGCAATATGGCCAATCCCTCCACAGTTAAAACAGATCACATCCCACCAATCTTGTAGGGGAATGGGCAGTGAAGCGTCTGAGAACAACTCTTTGGTCCCTCTTTCTCGAGGACCTTTGAATCTTTTGCAATCAGGGAGGTCAGCATCTCTAACACCTGAGACATCTGTGATTTTAAAGTGTCTACTTCTGAGTCTCTTTCTTTGGTCATCACTGAGTTGACTACCACTGGTGCAGCAGAGGTATGTGCTTGATCACTTGTTGATCCATCTGTAGTGACTCCTCATCCCTAATAATTTTTATCAGATCAGAGTAAGTCAGTGACATTACCCCCCAGAGGTTTTCAGGTGAAGCCAGACTGGATCCGAGCGTAACTCTCCCTTTAACACTTGCTTCATTCTCGCCGCATCTGTGTCTTGGGGCAACATCCCTTTTTTTAACACGATCTTGCAAAGCATCTTGTTTAGTCTTCTTACATACTCTGAAAGCTTCTCATTCGGCTGTTGGAAAGTATGTTCGAATTGGTACACTAGTTCTGTCACCTTTTCTAGCTGACCGAACTCCTCTTGTAACATGGCTAAACAGTCCTGAGCTGTGCAATCAGCATTGCCAAACCGGAAGCTTTTCACCACTTCTGCTGCCGCGCCTTTCAAACTTTCTATCACGCGCTGTCTCTTCTGCGCTTCAGGCACCTCCCATGCTTCTACGGCTAGTAGTGCCTGCTCAACCCAGGTATCGGAATCTTCTTCCCCTACAGGGACAGGAAGCTTCCCTGAGAATGTCTTTAGTCTGCGGTAGCTAGCTTCTACATGTACCGTGTTTGTCCTCTGGCACTTTGTCAACAGATCCCCTAGGGCGTTTATTAATTCTGGTGCTATGGTAGTGACCAGTGCCGCCAGGGACGTCACCCTTTCTCTTCTTTCAGGTGAGACATGGGGTTTCCCTTGTGGTGATCCCGTTGGGGATGGCTCCGTCTTACTGGTTATTGCGTGCGCCAACTTATAAGTTCTATTGTCTAGTGCGCGCACACATTTGCGCTTAAAGGTTTCCGGCATTCCGTCCCACCATTCTATCAGCGCATACTGATATGAGATGTTTGGGTCTGACTTTATGTCCATCACCCACGGTGTACAATCTGGTGACAGTGACACCACAAGTTGCTCTATCGTCTTTGTTGACCATTCCTCCCCTGGGAGGCTGATGACCATCGACTGATCTGGTTCTGTCTTAGCTGCTTCGCACCACACTTTAACCTCTAACGGGTCAATACTGGTACTTTTGGCGTGTTCACCTGCTGTATCAGGATCCCAGACGAGCCCCCACGTGTAGCGCTACCCCCAGTTAAGAGAGCCGCTGGTTTGATTTCGGGCCCTGAGTACAGCTCCACCAACCCCCGGAAATCTTGTCTAGTCTCCTATGGCACAGTTAGTCTAAGGATGTTATCTATCACAATCTATACCTGATTATATACACACCCCAACTTCAGATGAGATATAAGCACTATGGGCAATGATAACACAGTGATAGCAAGTGGTAAGGTATAATGGCTTTACTTTAGGCTAAAAGGCATAGATTAAACATAACATATAACTTGCTTACAGAGCCCTGCAGCAATAGGTATAGCATACAGTAATAGCACAGCGCGGTAATCCACCACGTGCAGCTATTATTATCTATGCGCCCTGTGGTGCACTAAACAATATTCTACCCTCTCCCTGGTCAGGCCTGACACAGAATTTAACCTCAGTCTTTAGAATAAGGATTTCTTCGCATGAAAACTTGAAATGGTGGTGCACGTTCAGGAACAATATTTGTAATCCACAAAGTAGGCAATCACAAGGAACACTATACTGGAGACCCTTTAACTCTGTCCTGCTACCGGTCTCCAGTGGAACAGCAAATAAAGAATCGGTGGGCCAAGGCAGTCTATAGGCCTAAACACAGTACAGCCTATTGAATTGAGCAGGTGCTCGCTCACCACTCCGGACGCGATCCCAGTCCGGGACTTCCACCTGCTGTGTCTCCGCACACAGCGTCCGCAACGGTCGGGTCCCCGATCCAACTGATGTCCGCGGTAAACAAAGTCAGATGCCACCCAGACTCTGCAGTGGGATGGAAGTCTCTTCGAAAGTTGCGCAAGGCCCCAGGCTTCAGGCCCTGGACTCTAGCAGATCCGCACAGGAAGACCAGTCAGCAGCCGCGCGGTGTCCCAAAGAGGCCGAGCTCTCCACGCCTCCTCCTTTTATCTCCCTCCCACAAGTCTCTGCGGTGGCAACATTGCACCCTGGGTGCCAAACGGGACTCTGGGAAATGTAGTCCCGGGAGTCTTAAAGGAGAGCCCGCTACATATACGATTCCCCACAGATTGGTATGTAACCAAAAAATTTGGCTTGAACATGCGACTGTCAGTACTAGGATCCCTTTAGGACCCAGCACGACTCACCTGAAAAAGCCTTTGCCTGGGAAACAACAGTGATTAGCCAGCTCACCTTTAAACCATCATCCAATCAGTGCTCGTGATAGAGTTACCTTTGTGTGCCATTGTTTGATACAGCTGATATCTGCTCTGTGTATGACGTGTATGACCCGGCTCGTTTGACCCTGCTTGCTCGCTTCTGATTCGGTACCGTTTGGACTCTAGACTACGCTTTGCCTGATTCTACTGTAGTACCTTCATCTGCAGCGGTGAACTACAAGCACCAGCCAACCTCCATCTGCAGCAGTGAACTACAAGCACCAGCCAACATCCATCTGCAGCGGTGAACTACAAGCACCAGCTAACATCCACCTTCATCTGCAGCGGTGAACTACAAGTCCCAACAGACCTGCTCATGGTATGTGCTCTTGTTCTTGAACTCTTTGCATAATCAGCACACCTGTACTGTTACCTGTTATCTGCTCCTAGCCTGACATTATCACAAGCCATACATAAAAAGGGAAACCTATCATGGATCCTGAGCAGGGTCAGTTGTTTTCACAGGAACTTTGCCGTTTATCCCATCAAGTTCAGGAAATGCCCACAGAGCTCACCAAGGTGCAATCTCCTTCTACTACCACCGCTACAAAAACTCTATCTGAACCAAAAATTCCTTTGCCTGACCGGTTTTCTGGTGACCGTAAAGGGTTTTGCAACTTTAAAAACAGCTGCAAATTATATTTCAAGTTAAGGCCATCCTTGTCTGGCTCTAAAACTCAGAGGGTTCAAATCATTATCTCTCTACTACAGGGTGACCCCCGGGCTTGGGCCTTTAACCTGGAACCAAACCACCCAGCCCTGCTAACAGTAGATGCCTTCTTTGAAGCCCTCGGTTTGCTGTATGATGATCCAGATCACGCTGCTTCTGCAGAATCAACCCTGCGTAACTTAAAGCAAGGAACTACCACAGCTGAAATGTATTGCTCAGAGTTTCGCAGGTGGGCCCCGGAATCTGGCTGGAATGATGCAGCTCTCCGCAGCCAGTTTAGAATAGGCCTTTCAGATGCAATTAAGGATGCTCTGGCCAACTTCTCCTACCCAGCCTCACTGGAGGAGGCTATGTGTCTAGCCATTAGAATTGACCGCCGCCAGCGAGAGAGGAGGCGAGAACAAACGACGGCTGTGGCAAACTATATACCTCCCTTGCCACCTGACTATTCCACCTCCAGTGCCAGATCTGAGGAAGAACCTATGCAGTTAGGCTCCACCCGGTTATCTGCCCAGGAACACACACGCCGGCGTAACATGGGACTCTGCTTATATTGTGGCCTCAAGGGTCATATGCTCCGTTCGTGCCCTACATGTCCGGGAAACTCCAGGACCTAGGTGATTGTGGGGAGGTCACCTTAGGTCTGCTTTCATATCCCCAGGGGGACAATAGTATACTTTTACCCACTGTTATTCATTTTGGAACAGGGACTCATGAACTGCTGGCCTTGGTAGATTCTGGAGCCACTGAGAATTTTATTGATAAGACGCTGATTACCTCTTTGTCCCTGGAAACTCATGTGCTAGATTGCCCAGTCCACCTGATTTCTGTGGATAATCTGCCTCTCTTACAAAATCTAGTGCTCCAATCCACCAACCCTTTCCAGTTACAATTGGGGGCCTTGCATTGGGAGAAGACTTCATGTCTTGTCATTGACTCTCCATCCACTCCTTTCATCCTAGGCCTTCCTTGGCTTTAGAAGCACAATCCCGTAATTGACTGGCGAACAGGAAATATTCTGGCTTGGTCCAATCAGTGTAAAAAAACTGCATCCAGCACCCTGTTCGATTTTCTAAGTGTCAAGTGGGAATGGAACAGATTCCGCTTTGTTATAAGGACTTTCAGGATGTGTTTTCTAAAGGGATTGCTGACACTTTACCTCCTCATCGCAGTTATTTTTGTCCCATTGACCTCTTGCCTGACACTACGCCTCCTCGAGGGAGGAGCCAGAAAATCTTGCTTTGCAAGAATACATCCAGGAAAACCTATCTAAGGGTTTCATCCGTTCCTCCACTTCTCCCACAGGCGCAGGATGCTTCTTTGTCCCAAAGAAGGATGGGGGACTAAAGCTTTGTGTTGACTACAGAGGTCTAAATAAAATAACTGTTTCCAATCGGTACCCTCTTCCTCTCATCACAGAGTTGTTCTCCCAAATCCAGGGAGCAAAACTTCTCCAAACTTTACTTAAGGGGAGCCTATAATCTAGTGCGCATCTGTGCAGGAGATGAATGGAAGATAGCCTTTAACACCAAGGATGGCCATTACGAATGTCTTGTCATGCCTTTCGGTCTCAGGGTCGCTTCATGCTTGTATACTTAGATGATATTTTGATATACTCTCCCAATCTTGAAACACATCAGAGGCACGTCTACTCAGTATTGGCCCGATTAAAGGCTCATTCCCTTTTTGTTAAGCCCGAAAAATGTTTATTTCATGTCAAACAAGTACCTTTCCTGGGCTACCTAATCTCTGATACAGGCCTAACCATGGATCCAGCCAAGATTCAAGCCATTTTAGACTGGGCACCACCTTTAGACCTGAAAGCAGTTCAGCGCTTCCTGGGCTTTGCAAATTTCTATTGGAAATTCATTAAGAACTTTGCCACCATTGCACATCCATCACCTCTCTCACCAGGAAGACTCAGACTAAGTTTAAATGGACTACTGAAGCCCAGGCGGCCTTCACTCAGTTAAAGAAAGCCTTTACCTCTGCACCAATTCTATGCCATCCTGTTCCTGAGCTGCCTTTTATTGTGGAGGTAGATGCATCTGGAGTAGGGGTGGGGGCGCTTCTGTCACAAAAAGATCCTGTAAATGCTGCCATCCACCCCTGTGCCTTCCTGTCCCATAAATATTCCCCAGCAGAGCGCAATTATAATATAGGCAACAGAGAACTGTTAGCCGAAAAGCTAGCTTTGGAGGAATGGAGACATGGGCTGGAGGGAGCTCGCTATCCATTCATAGTTCTGACTGACCACAAAAACCTTGAATACATCCATTCTGCTAAAAGACTGAACTCACGTCAAGCCAGGTGGTCATTGTTCTTCTCCAGATATGACTTTACAATTTCTTATTTACCAGGGCCAAAAAACATTAAAGCTGACGCCTTATCTCGCAGCTTTTTATCAGAGTCTCCACCTCCGCTTCCTCCACAACCCATTATCTCTGAGGATAGGATTTTGGCTTTCACCCAGACTGACATCTCTGAGGCCTTGTTACCTGCACAGGCCGAAGTTCTTCCCTCCGCTCCCTGTGGTATGCTTTTTGTGCCCCTGGCTCTTCGTTTGCAGGTATTACAGCAGGTACATGCATCAAAACCTGCAGCACATCCGGGGTTTAGACAAACTTTTGAGATTATCTCTCGCAACCTCTGGTGGCCATCGATTAGGCAGGTTAGCCTTTGTCCAGGCCTGTGAAGTTTGTGCCAGAAGCAAGGGCAGAACCTCTAAGCCCCCCGGTCTCCTACGTCCTCTACCAATACCTACCTGTCCCTGGACCCATTTATCTATGGACTTTATCACTGACTTGCCTCCGTCCCAGGGATGTTCCACGATCTGGGTGGTGGTAGACAGGTTCAGTAAGATGGCCCACTTTGTTCCGCTTCCGAAACTGCCATCTGCTAAAGAACTGGCATCTTTATTCATTAAACATGTTTTCAGGCTCCATGGGGCACCAATTAACATTGTCTCAGACCATGGCTCTCAGTTTATAGCCCAGTTTTGGAAGGCCCTTTGCTCTCAGTTGGGGATTAAGTTATCGTATTCTTCAGCATATCATCCTGAGACAAATGGCCAAATAGAAAGGACTAATCAGACTCTAGAGAGGCCTGATTGTCTGATGGCCAATGATGAGGTGGAGTGGGTCAACATCCTTCCATGGGCAGATTTTGCCTTTAATAATTGTGCCAGCTCATCTACAGGGACCTCTCCTTTCTTCTGTGTTTACGGGTTGCATCCTCGTGTGTGCTCCTTTGATCTTCCACCCTCTGATGTTCCAGATGCCAACACCACGATTGAAAATTTCTCCAAAATCTGGTCCGATGTTAATCGTGCTATTTCTCACTCTGTGCAGGCTTTTAAGAAAATGGCTGACAAGAGGCGCTCAAAGGAACCAGGATATAAACTTGGTGACAAAGTGTGGCTATCATCTAGGAATCTGTCCCTGCATGTTCCATCTAAAAAACTTGGCCCAAAATTCATCGGGCCCTATGAAATATCAGAGATTATTAATCCTGTGTCCTATAGATTAAAACTTCCCCCATCCATGCGCATTCCAAATGTCTTTCATGTTTCATTGTTGAAACCTGTTCATTCCAGCCTCCAAGTAAATGAACCAGAACCTGTGGATGTGTTGGATAGCCAGGAATATGAAGTGGCATTTATTCTTGATTCCAGACGAGTACACAATTCCTTACAATATCTCGTTCATTGAAAAGGTTTCGGCCCAGAGGATCGTTCCTGGGTCACAGCTCGTGATCTTCATACTGACCGACTTAAGAAGAAGTTCCATCTTCGTTATCCAAGTAAGCCTGGGGGTGCAGGAGCAACCCCTCGAGAAAGGGGGGGTACTGTCAGTACTAGGATCCCTTTAGGACCCAGCACAATTCATCTGAAACAACAGTGATTGGCCAGCTCACCTTTAAATAACCTGTATCATCATCCAATCAGTGCTTGTGAAAGAGTTACCTTTGTGTGCCACTGTTTGATACAGCTGATATCTGCTCTGTGTATGACGTGTATGACCCGGCTCGTTTGACCCTGCTTGCTCGCTTCTGATTCGGTACCGTTTGGACTCTGATCTACCTGTGTATGACCCAGCTTGCCTAGACTACGCTTTGCCTGATTCTACTGTAGTACCTTCATCTGCAGCGGTGAACTACAAGCACCAGCCAACCTCCATCTGCAGCGGTGAACTACAAGCACCAGCCAACATCCATCTGCAGCAGTGAACTACAAGCACCAGCCAACATCCATCTGCAGCGGGGGAAATAAAAGCACCAGCTAACATCCACCTTCATCTGCAGCGGTGAACTACAAGTCCCAGTAGAATTGGCGCTAATTACAATTCATGGACTTCCTTGCTCTAGAGTGCAAGTGAAAATTTTATATATAAATAGATACATAAATACCCCTATATTATACTAGTGTCATTGGTGCCAAATGCTTCACTAATATATATGAATACGTGATAAATATAGATTGATGCGGATATAAATAATGATGAGCATAAAATAATATATATAAAAAATAAAATAATGAAATGAATAAAATATTGTGAACAATTAAAGGTGATAACAGTGAAAAAAATTAAACCAATGTATAAAACCGTGATAATAATAAATTAATGATGCATGCAGACCGGCCCCTCCACTAGCAAAAGAGCTAAAGAAGTTAGTGGAGGGGCCGGCAGAAGAAAGAAGCGGGAGAAGAACCGGAGAGCAGGAGAAGAAGAAGGCGACGGAGAAGACCGGAGCCTCCGCTAGCAAAAGAGCTAAAGAAGTTAGCGGAGGCCCGGCAGAAGAAAGAACCGGAGAGCGCGGCGACGACACCGGAGACCCTGGAAGTCAGAAGAAGACCCTCGGAGCTGTGCAATAAAATACTTTAAAAAGCTGTGTGGTTTTTTTATTGCAATTTTTTTCCACCAGGTGAATGGGTAGGGGTACGATGTACCCCATACTCATTCACATAGGGTGGGGGGCCGGGATCCGGGGGCCCCTTTATTAAAGGGGGCTCCCGGATTCCGATAAGCCCCCCGCCCGCAGACCCCGACAACCAACGGCCAGGGTTGTCGGGAATAGGCCCTGTCCTCATCAACATGGGGGCAGGGTGCTCTGGGGTGGGGGGGCCGCAGGTCGCCCCTCTGCCCCAGAGCACCAAACCCCCCATGTTGAGGGCATGCGGCCTGGTACGGTTCAGGAGGGAGGGGGGGCCGCCCTCTTGTCCCCCCCTCTTCCCCTGCGGCCTGCCAGGTTGCGTGTTTGGATAAGGGTCTGGTTTGGATTTTGGGGGGACCCCCACGCCATTTTTTCGGCGTAGGGGTTCCCCTTCAAATCCAGACCAGACCCAAGGGCCTGGTATGCTCTTGGAGGGGGAACCCATGCCGGTTTTTTATTTAAAATTTGGCCTGGAGTTCCCCCTTAAGATTCATACCAAACACAGTGCCTGATATTGGCGGGGATCCAAGTCGGATCCCCGTTCATTGAAAGTCGGACATATGTCGGCTTCATGTCGCAGGGCAAAGTCGGATCCAAAGTAGGACAGATGTCGTGTCGCACTAGTGTGAACCCAGCCTCAGTCTACTCATTTACTCCACCCAGGTGGATTAATTATGTAGAGGCAGCTCCTTACTTATTCATCACAGGACGTATTTATACACCCCTGTTGTGTGTTCCTACTGGCATATTAGGTCCATTGCGCGGATTCACACTCACACTCTACAAGTCCCAGTAGACCTGCTCATGGTATGTGCTCTTGTTCTTGAACTCTTTGCATAATCAGCACACCTGCACTGTTACCTGTTATTTGCTCCTAGCCTGACAGCGACCATCTGGAAGAATCAGACTGCATGATGCATAGATATAACGACAAAAGCCACATTTGTGGCAAGGTCTGGTCCCCTTAGCCTTTGTGAGGTCACCTCACTGAGACAGCCAGTCAGTTGGTCAACGATTATTTAAGACCCCATGTTGAGGGCCTCTCATCTTACATCCAGGACACCAGCGACCTCCTCAGGGCCCTGGACGGTTTATCTGTCCCTGAGGGTGCATGGTTGGTGGCGCTGGATGTTGAAGCCCTCTATAACTCCATCCCCCACCTCTTGAGGGTGGAGGTCATGGAGGGTTTCTAATTTGACAGCAGTGAGGCACCTGTTGCCTATAATGGATTCATTTTGGATCTTTTACGATTCATACTTACCAAGAATATTTTTCTTTTTGGACGCTCCCACTACCTCCAGATACAGGGAGTAGCTATGGGGACTCGTTGTGCCCCTAGCTATGCTAACCTGTATCTGGGGGGGGTGGGAGCGCGACCTCTTTTTTCTAGAGGATTTGGGATGGTCGCAAGTTCAAGCCCAATTTTTTGGTTACATGCCAATCTGTGGGAATCGTATACATCATGATATGCTATTGCCAAGCCTATTACTTTGGAAAAACAAAACGCCCTTTCTTTAATCGGATCAGGGATCATGTCTCTTTAGTACGTAGCAAAAAAATGGAGACACCCATTAGCCGGCACATGGGTCTTCATCACAACTTTAACGATTCTCTTATGCATTTCTTTGCCCTTGAGCATGTCCCTCCTACAGAAAGAGGTGGTGATTTTGATAAAAATTCTCTTGCAATGGGAGGCCAAATGGATTTCAAATTTGGGTGCCTTGTAGTACCCTGGGCTAAATGAAGCCCTTAGCTTCAAACCCTTTTTTTTTTTCAAAGATATTTTATTGAAACGTAATAAGCATTTACAGATATCTTGGACAGTTGAAGTACAAAAAGGGTATTAAGGTATTGATACAACCACAAAAAGGGAACAAGAACGAAATTTCAGTGTCATGTACACTTCAACTTGTGGGTAGTGAGAGTGAGGTGTGCCGGTATAGTCTTCATGAGCTAGGCTATGATGGGATGGGCTACCTTAAACCAAGGTAGGGGTGAGATGTTATCAGAGTCTGATACCGTTGACGGATGTGTAACCCGTAAGTAGGTGAGGGCTAGGTAGGGTCGTAGATATCGTTGCGGAGTATTGGTCTACGGGGTAGAGAAGGGCCGGTAAGTGTATCATGGCTGGCAGGTAGAGAAGGAGCTACCATCGGATTTATTTCGTTGAACGCGTATGGATGGGGGGGGTACCGGCTGGGGCTGAGGTAGTGGTTGTCAAACCCTTTTTATAGGAATTATTCACAGAACTTTTTGCCCCTATACCCACTCTATGATAATGTTTGTTGTTTATTTTTATTTATTTTTTTCTATTTTATTTTATTTTGTTTAGTCTGATTCCATTGCATTTTTTTTTTTTTATATTCACATTTATTTTTGTTTCGTTTTTTCCACTTTTATTTTCCTTCTTTTCAGCAGTCACATGCTTATCAGTTTAAGAGATACTGTTTACTGTAATGTTTCACATGCCATT
Organism: Rana muscosa; assembly: GCA_029206835.1. Taxonomy (NCBI): domain Eukaryota; kingdom Metazoa; phylum Chordata; class Amphibia; order Anura; family Ranidae; genus Rana; species Rana muscosa. Next base: position 4,244,284 of record CM055123.1, on the reverse strand, counting down.
ATTTGGCAAGGTATTTTAAACATTACACACTTATATATGCATATCTTTATAATGTACTGTACTCACTGTAGCATTTTGGAGTATTATGAATGTTAATACTGAGCTTACCTTCATCATTACTGTATATTCTATTTCGTTTACAAAAGTTTATTGGAAAAATAGATAAGGCAGTTACATAATAAAATGGATGTTATTTTATAAGAAACAGTCAGCAGTAATCAAAAAACATTGGTACAGCATAGAAAGTACAATCACAGATTGGGGGTAGGTTGTATCCAAGAAGGGGGATAAGGGGTTTGAAAACGTTGAGGGAATGGAGGAGGTTAAATGGAACTCAACAGGCTATACTATGGGTACCAGATCTGGGCTAGGAATATCCCAAAAAGACAATTTTAGCTCGTATAGATGAATAGAGTCATTTAAGGTATGGTATATTTTTTCAGAGAGTTTAAGCATTCCCATCCTGTCCAGGACCTGAGGCCAGAGTAATGTTTGAGATTTCCAATTGAGGGCAATCATCCACTGAATGGAGCTGCACAGGGAGTGGAACAGTCTCAGGCAAGGTCTAGGAACATTAGGAGCTTTACCATATAATAGACAGACCTGAGGGGAGGGTATAATTCTATGTTTTGAGAATTCCTCGAACCTGTCAAGAGCGATGCGCCATATCCTGTCCACATGTGGGCAGCTCCAAAAAATATGTAAAATAGTTCCCAGTTCAGGGCAGCCTCTAAAACATGTGGGGGAAACTGAAGGGAAAAAGGTATGTAATTTGGATGGCGATAGGTACCATCTGGTAAAAAGTTTTATTGGAGTTTCTCTGAATGCAATTGCCCTATTGCTAATGCGAAGGTTGTCAGACATAGAACACCACTCCTCCACTGGGAAGGAGATTTTGAGTTCAGATTCCCAGAGAAGCATTGGGCCAGATTTATCTTGTAATGCTAAATTATTTAGGTATTGATAAAATCTGGAGATTAAACCTCTATCCCTGGGGGAAGATGTACAAATTCTTTCAAATAGTGTGTTAATAGAGTTTGATGAAAGTGTATAGTATTTTTGAAAGAAGGATTTGATTAGTTCATATTGCACAAGTTCCGATGAGGGAAGGTTAAATTTTTTCTGTAGGGCTGGAAATGATATGAACTCCCATTTGGATTGTAGGGATTTCAGTGTAGTTAGGTTGTTTGTTATCCAGGGGGAAAGGGATGATCTGTCTCTGAAGGCTGAACTGAATCCAACGTCACCTACGTAAGATGCTGAAGTGGGAGGCCAAGTGGAAAGGGAATAGATGTCTTTAATTTTGAGCCAAAGTTGATAGAAATGTGCAACTATGGTGTTATATTTAAGAAGGTTACGATATAAAATTGATTTGGACCATAGGATACCCTGGAGGTGAAGTGGGAACACAGATGAGGACTCAAACCTATTCCAAGGTATGTCTGAGCTTGGGGAATGCCATTGGCATAGTTGGGTAAGCCTAGTGGCGATAAAATACAGCCAAAGGTTTGGGAGGCCCATACCGCCCTTAGGTTGAGGTCTGTGTAGTAATGCATTGCTGCATCTAGGTTTTTTGTCTGCCCAAATAAATTTATTTAGAAGTCTTTGAATAAAGGTTAGTTTAGATTTTGGGATATTGATAGGAAGGGCTCTAAAGAAGTATAGTAATTTTGGGATAATGGACATTTTTACCGCATATATTCTACAGAGAAATGAAATATGATAAGAGGACCATGTTTTAAGTAGGGAGGTAATGTGCGTAAAGATAGGGATATAATTGGTTTTGTATAAAAGATTGTGGGAGCATGTGATATGGACTCCCAGGTATTTGAAGGACGTTGGGCACCAGGTAAATGGGAAGTTATTCTGTAGTAGTGTCTGAAGATCTTGAGGTAGATTAATTGGAAGGGCTGAGCATTTATTTGTATTTATCTTCAGACCAGAGATTTTGTGAAATAGGTCTAATTCATTGAGAAGTATGGGGATGGATATGAGGGGTTCGGTGAGGAACACTAATGCATCGTCCGCATAAAGACTGATCTTGAATTCATCTTGTATTTTGAGGTATCCTTTGATGTCACTATTATTTCTAATGGATAGGGCCAGGGGTTCTAAAGCTAGAGCAAATAAAAGGGGGGATAAAGGGAAACCCTGTCTCATGCCTCTACCCAGTGGGAAAAAGTCTGAATTGTTTCCTGGGATTTTTATGCGTGTTTGTGGGGAGTGGTATAGGGCATTTAAGCCTTGCAAGAATTTATCAGGGATTCCAAATTTTGGGAGTAGATAGTTCAGGTAGGACCAGCTCACACTATCGAACGCCTTATGAATATCAAGACTAAGAAGGCAGACTTGGCGTTTGAATAAATTGGCGTCCTGTATTATGTTGGTGACTAATCTTATATTGTCTACTATCTGACGCCCAGGAATAAATCCTGTCTGGTCTGGGTGTATTAGGGGAGAAATGACCTTAGCTTGTCTATCTGCAAGTAGCCTTCCGAATATCTTTAAGTCATTATTCAATACAGAAATGGGACGGAAGTTTTGAGGGAGGGTGTGGTCCTTTTGAGGTTTGGGGATGAGGGACATATTGGCTAGAAGCATCTCGTCAGGGAATTGATTACCTTCTAGAATGAAGTTGAAAAGCTTAGTGAGGTTGGGGGCTAGGAGAGAAGAGAATTTTTTGTAGTAGGAGGACGAGTAGCCATCAGGACCAGGGGCTGTGGAGCTTTTAATTGATTTAATAATATCTATTATTGCCGCTTCAGTACATGGTGAAGCCTTTATATATATATATATATATATATATATATATATATATATATATATATATAGAGCATGTAGAGTCCAGAGGCATGCCCAGGATGCAGGCCAACCATAAAATGTCAAGAACAACATAAAGCAGACAAAGTAGTGAGATTAGCAGGCAGTGCTGCTCTCTCAGACATGCCTTCTCTCTCATTTAAGAGGGTAAATTATATTATATAAAGAGAAAAATGAAAATGGAAAATGTTGGCCTATGTAGCCCAATACAACTAAACACCCTCTGTGTGTGGGTGCTACTGGAGGTCCAGAATTATTTTCCAATTGCCCATTAATGCAGCCTGATCAGTGTCCATCAATGCAGCCTCACCAGTGCAGACAGTGCCCATCAGTGCAGCCTGATCAGTGCAGCCTCACCAGTGCAGACAGTGCCCATCAGTGCAGCCTGATCAGTGCAGACAGTGCCCATCAGTGCAGCCTCACCAGTGCTGAAAGTGCCCATCAGTGCAGCCTCACCAGTGCTGACAGTGCCCATCAGTGCAGCCTTAGCAGAGCCCATCAATGCAGCCTCACCAGTGCAGACAGTGCCCATTGGTGCAGACTGATCAGTGCCCATCAACGCAGGCTGATCAGTGCCCATCAATGCAGCCTCACCAGTGCCCATCAATGCAGCCTCATGAGTGCCCATCAATGCAGCCTCATGAGTGCCCATCAATGCAGCCTCACCAATGCCCATCATAGCAGCCTCACCAATGCCCATCAATGCAGCCTCATTGGTACCCATCAATGCAGCCTCACCATTGCCCATTAGTGCAGTCTCGCCAGTACCCATCAGCACAGCCTCACCAGTGCCCGACAATGCAGCCTCACCATTGCCTATCAATGCAGCCTCACCGGTGCAGCTTATCAGTGGCCAACAGTGCGGCCTCATCAGTGCCCATCAGTGTAGCATATCAGTGCAGCTTAAGGCTACTTTCACACTGAGGCGCTTTGCAGGTGCTATAGCGCTAAAAATAGCACCTGCAAAGTGCCGGGAAAGAGCCTCTCCTTTCACTCCAGTGTGAAAGCCCGAAGGTTTTCACACTGGAGCGGTGCGCTGGCAGGACGGTAAAAAAAGTCCTGCAAGCCACATCTTTGAGGCACTGTAGGAGCGGTGTATTCACCGCTCCTACAGCGCCCCTGCCCATTGGAATCAATGGTAAGCACTGCCAAGCCGCCAACAAAGAGTCGCTGCATCAGCGCTTTGCGGGCGGTTTTAACCCTTTTTTGGCTAGCGGGGGTTAAAAGCACCCTGCTAGCAGCCAAATAGTGCCGCAAAAACAACAGTAAAGCGCCGCTAAAAATAGCAGTGTTTTACCGCTGATGCCTCAGTGTGAAAGTAGCCTCAAGCCTTGTATACACGACCGAGTTTCTCATCCAAAACCGGCAAGAAAAGTGCCGCGAGAGCTTTATTGTCGAGAAAACCGTTCGTGTGTATGGTTTTCCAAAAGCGCACATGCTCAGAATCAAGTATGAGACGGGAGCGCATCTTCTGCTAAATCAAGCCTTCGTAATGGAGATAGCACATTCGTCACGCTGTAAATTATTGCATCCTTTAAATGTTGTGCATTGAAATCTTCTTTAGAATGTTACATTAATCCAAACGAATGAACTTGTTTTGCTGCTGATATTCACACAGAGTTATGACTATATATTTTTAACCTTTTTCATGCCGCTCTTAAGTAGATTTAGGTGTATTATATCGTGCAAGATCTTCTGAATATTTTTTTTTATTTTAGTTTTCAAACAGATGTTAATTGTAATTTGGCAATGTTTTGATAGTGATCTCCCATTGTATATTTAAAAAAAAATTGTCTAAATTTTACACCCTATATTTTTTTAATATTTTTATTTTATTATTTTTTTGGGGTTGTTATTTGTCCCTTTTTTTTGCTGTCAAATGTATCTGCTTACTCCTTAGCTAAATTAAAAATTTGAAAAAATAAACATAGTCAAGTATGAACTTAAACCAAAAAAACATTTATTCATGTTTTTTTAAAAATAAAGAGAAGGCAGCGCTGGAGAACCTGCTGCCATTTGTGCATCCCAGGGACCCCAGAGCACACATCAACCCTGTGTGGACACTAAAATTGGGAGCTTGAGAAGGCCAACAGTTCTGAGCACAATCTGATGCTGGCCTCCCAGAGGTCAGGAACAGCAGCAGGTGATATATTTGTCCCAAGTGTGTGGTACTACAACAGGCTGCCTTCTGTCCGACCACAATGAAGCAAGGCCATCACTTCCTCGTCTTCTTGGCAGCCTTCCCTGCAGCCTTTCCTGAAGCCTTCCCTGCAGCCTTCCTTCTTCGTGTGGCTGGAAGCTGGGCCACTGGAGGGGTACTCCTGTCAGGAGGAGGAGGAGGTGGAGGAGAAGGGGGTGGCGCAGAAGAAGAAGGTGGATGTGGAGGAGGAGGTGGAGGAGAAGGGGGTGGGGCAGAAGAAGAAGGTGGAGGTGGAGGAGGAGGTGGAGAAGGGGGTGGGGCAGAAGAAGAAGGTGGAGGTGGAGGAGAAGGTTGAGGTTGGGATAGTTGTGCCACCTCACATATGGCCATATTGGGGGTAATTCTCTCCATCACCCCCTTGTTCAGCAAGGTGATGAGCAGGGGCTCGCATAGGAGGCGTTGCTCCATGCTCATCACCTTGAACTTTTCCTCCACTAGGCCGGCAATGGCCTCTTCAGGGGATGTGGGCTCCTGGAGGGTGGCATGGGCCTCTCTAATAAGGGCCATTGCTGCCTCACTGGTGGTCCTGTCCCTCCTGCTTCTTTTTGGAAGGCGGATGGGAGGCACCTGTGATCTCGTGGTTCTCCTTGGGCCGGCCACCTCCTGGCTGCCACTGGGCCCTGCCACCTCCTGGCTGCCACTGGGCCCTGCCAACTCCTGGCTGCCACTGGGCCGTGCCTCCTCCTGCCTGTCAGTTTCCTGACCCTCCTCTTGGCTGATTTCATCCTGTGTATGAAAAAGGGACATAGTTTAATATTTTGGTTTATTATTTTCATACAACTTTCAGATCATGAATGTAGCAATTTGAATGTAAATCAAGAAAACAATTAAATGTTTTTTCGACTACATCAGATTGACTATTTAGCACCCAATTTAGGGCAGACTAATGTCTACAGATCTTGATTTCACTTGTGGAACCCAAAATAGTTTATGATTTTCATCTTGACTTATTTTTCAAACATTAAGTTTATCCCAATACATTTGTTTTAAATACTATACTTGGCTCCAGATGGCCAAATCAGGTTCATCCAGGATGGCTGCCTCCTCTTTCTCCAGAGAAGGCTCAGGTTGGCTGCAGGGAAGTCTGGGGGGAAGAGTGGAGAGTGATGGCCTTGCCTCAATGTGGTCATCCAGAAAGGACATCCTGCTGTAGTACCACAAATTGGGGACATACACATCATCTGCTGCTGCTCCTGACCTCTGAGAAGCCAGGACCTTAGAGCGTTCAGTCCTGTATGTGCCTCTCAAGCTCCCAATTTTAGTGTCCACCTGTTTTGCTGTGGCTGTGGGCACCTTGGTCTGCACAAATGGGAGCAGGCTCCCCAGCGCTGCTTTTCGTAACCCTTTTTTTTATGGATGGGGTTTTTGGTTTCCCACAGAGCGGGCAGCTCCCTTACCCGGTCTATAAATTCCGCAAGGAATTCTTTGTCGCTTATAAAGACATTCATTTTTGGTCTGCAAGTAAAATAAAAATTATATAACTAATGTGAGGCACACAGTATAACCTCCTTAAAATCTTATTCACCATATATATCCTCCAACATTCTCAAGACAGTATAGGGCAACAATTTATCAAAGTCACAAAATCACATACCTTCGTTCGCACGTCCGTCACTTGAACTCCTCTCTCCGCACACCGAACGTAGTATAGTCACATGTGTGTTTGCTATATATACACCACGCATGCGTGAAACTACGCACACGTCGCTCCGCACACGTCGCCCACCCATGACGTTCTAACTAACATCTTTTCCCCGCCCCTTCTCTTTCGGCGCGCAGACAGATATGGCGGATTCACAGCAGGTGTCTGATAATTCCTCAAATAACGAGGAGGAGACAAGCCCGGAGACTGAGAAAACGTCACGATCAAGGAGGAGATTCAAGGCATCTAATATGTCTTATGCGGAGATGGCGGAGATGGTGGACATCTTGCTAAAGTCGGATTATGACGCAAAGCATGGGCCGTATAGCAAACCTAATCGAAGGAAGGCCAAAATCCTGAAGAAAGTCGTGAAGAGTCTGAAGAAGAATTTTGGGGTGAAACGATCAAATGAGCAGCTCAGAAAGAGGTGGTCAGACCTCAAACTGAGGGAGCCGGAGCAGTTAAGGAGCATTAAGAGAATGCTAGGAAAAAGTAAGTACTTGTTCTAATTTTACGCTATTAATGTATTTCTCAACTTACATGTTGCTCCATGTATTTTTTTTTCTATTGTACTACCTTACAAAATGTCATAGTTTGAAATTTGTTTGGCACAGTAATCGTTCGTAACAGACACATCATTCGGCCACTATCCTCGTTTTTTGATTATTTTACAGGGTTCAATTAAATTAGACATCTGCTTGTTTGGATTCAATTGTTGTTCTTACATTGTTGGCTAGATGATGTGTTTGTAAAGAGAATGAAATGCAAACTTTAAATCAGTGTAAAGGAGAGGACACTCAGCAGCTGGTTCCACATTTGTACTTTTAAGCACTATAGTGTGGGCCAACAGAACCGCCTTTTTTGGGGGTCCCACACAGGTGCATCAGTGAATTTTTGTGGTGCCTCCATGTCTAAAAATTGACAGCCAAAGGTGAATACTAAACATATTTTTGTGAAGAAATAATGTCTTCATGTGGAAATTTAGCACAAACACACACTTATACCCGACTTCCAAGCAATTTAGGCTGTTTTTAGTTTTCATAGAGAATTTCAGTGTGATAAATAGACCTTTTATTTGATTCTCATAGGGGAGAGAAGACTGGGAGGAGAACACTCCAGGGAGCACAGGAACCCCACAGCTTCGACACAACCCCAACCTCACAAAGACCCACAACCTAAGGATGTTGAGGAAGTTGAAGAGGTGGAGGATGGAGAAGTGCAGTAAGGAGAAGTGGATGACGTGGTGGAACTAGTCACCACAACAGGTCAGTATCTGTCACCACAGCTTCAGGTAAGAGATGTAGGCCTGCAGAGTTATAATACCTTTTTATTTTGTTTTTAGGGGATGTAAATGTTGTGGTGAAAGAAAGTACACGTTTCTCTGCTGACAGTGCCCTACGAATAATACAGCAAGTGATGAAATGTAGCACAGAACTGGACAGAATTAAACAAAGAATTCATGTGATGGATCAAACCTTTAAAGTCATCCTAGATGTTTTGGGGAGAATTGAATAAGGCATCAAAACCCCCATTTTTGTTTACAGTTTGTTCTTCCCCCTTTTAATCTCTTTTTGACAATCAATCCAGCCAAAAATTGAATATGCACACAGTGTGTCAACATGCGCCATCTGCCATCAGGGGATATCCATGTAGGGCTTTTGGGGGTGCAACCCCTTCCTCGTACCTCAAGTAGGTGAACTGAAGAAGGGGTTGCACCCACAAAACATGTCCATTGATCACCCCCGATGGCAGATGGCACATGTTGACAATAGGGATCAGGAGTCTAAAATCCCTATTGGAAATTACAACAAAATGTGTGCATATTCAATTTTTGGCTGGGCCAGGAGTGCCAAGACCCCATATTAGGACGGGCACATAGAGACATATTTTGTGTAAGTGAATGTCTCATATTGCTCAGAAGTATCCAATGTTGTATTTTTTGGAATGCAACTGATGGTTTTGTATTTTCATTAAAAAAAAATGGCGGTTTGTGGACAGCCCAAAAAAATAAAAAATGTAAAAAAAATATACCATGTGTGTGAATGTGCACAGAGTAAAATGTTTGAACACAAACAAAGTGTAGCTTCTTTTTCAAATACGCTTTAACCTTATTTGTGTATTTGTTTGGGGTTCATAGTGAAATGGTTGTTATTTAATAAAGGAAACAAAACTTGGCAATACAAATTCAGTAAGACAAACTAGGACACAGGAAACAAACAAAGTTACAAGATTTAAAATGAATTTTAATGAGTTCTTTATGCACGAATCTTTAGTCATGGCCTGGCATAGGAATTGCCCCCCTACCCGTGAAATAGTCCATATATTTATCCCGAACCTCACGGGCATTTTGGGGGGGCAAGCCAGGACTGGCAGATTCGAGGCCCAGCAGGGGATTGGCATGGGAAAGTCCTGCCTCAGGCAATACTGAGGCCATATAAGTACTTGATTTTCGGCAAAGAAAATTATGGAGCACACAGCAGCATAAAACAACATAGTTTATCTTGTACTCCGCCAAGTGGATTGGAGTCATAAAAAGGCGGAACCGGCTGGCCATTATCCCGAAGGCATTTTCAACGACTCTTTGGGCCCTGGCCAGCCGGTAATTGAACACCCTCTTCTCTGGGGTCAGGGTCCTCTGTGGAAATGGCCTCATGAGGTGCGGTCCGAGTCCGAAGGCTTCATCAGCCAAAAAAACAAAGGGGAGTCCTTCAACATTCCCTGCATCCGGTGGCAATGCAAGGTCTTCACTCTGGAGACGGAGGGCAAACTCCGTCTGGATGAAGGATCCCCCATCGGACATCCGTCCATTCTTCCCTACATCAACATAGAGGAATTCATACCGTGCTGACACCACCACCATCAGCACAAAGCTATGATACCCCTTGTAATTGTAGTAGTAGGACCCAGAACGGGGTGGCGGCACGATGCGGACGTGCTTCCCGTCTATGGCACCACCGCAATTGGGGAAGTCCCACCGCTGGCAAACTCCGATGCCACAGTCTGCCATTCCTGTGGCGTGGAAGGAAGCTGGGGAGTCAAACAAGATGAAATAAAATTAGAAATTTAAATTATAACATTGCAAGCAGATTATAAGAAAATACATTAGAGCCCAACATCAATCAAATTTTCAGTTTAAGGTGTTTTTAATAAGTATAATGGAAGGCTCAAGTTTCATATTCATCACCCCCTCTGATGGTCCATTCTAACCCAATTTGGGGGGGGGGTAGATGTGTTTGGCCACAGGATAGCATTGCAGTGGCGGTGCGTCCAGAGTGGGCGCTGGAGCACTGCCCCCTCTATCCTGCGCCCGTCACTCAGAACAATACATAGGTTCATGCCTTGCATTAACCTATGTATTGTCAATGCCGCCCACTATTCAGGTGGATGGCCCCCTATTGAGCGACGGACATATGAATAACTGCGGCATTTTTGTGGTGAAAATTGCATATCAGAAACAGGGGGGCAAATAGGCTTGCAAATTACAGCCTGAGGGATGTAATTGGCTTGCTAAAAGTTAAATAGGGGACGCAGGGGGGGGGGGACATTCCTTGGGTAAACACTGACAGGCTGCTCTGCCAATCATGTTCACCAAGTCTGTTTAACGGTAATATGATTGGCTGATGCAACATCGAGGGCAGGAAAAGACATCAAGGACAGAAGAAGGATGGCGCGGACCAGAAGAAGGTAAGTGCAGGGCTGGGGGGCAACTGGCTGCATTGGAGGGGACAAAATGGCTGCATTGGAAGGGGCAAAATGGCTGCATTGGAAGGGGCAAAATGGCTGCATTGGAAGGGGCAACTGGTGGAGTTTAATAGGCACAGTCGCAAAAAAGAAGGAAGTTTAGGTCCTAAATTGGGGGTTGAACCCCCAAACATTTGGAGCAACAGGCGCCACTGCTGGAAAGGTTAGTGAAGGGAAATATGCATGGAGGAGAAAAAAGAGGCATTTTAAAGCTTCCAGCATGCATGGGGACAAAGGGGACATTCTCAGCATATTACAATCATGGTAATTAGGGAAGGATGAAAGAAATACAATACATTAGCATACATGAAATACATCAAATGTGATGTTAATGGAGAAAACTTACCCTAATATAGTCCTCCTGCAGGACTTGTATAATGACAGAACAGGTGTCTGGGATTATGAGGCCCAGAGCCTGGGGGGAGATGCCTGTCGTGAACTTCAAGTCCTGCAGACTTCTCCCTGTCGCCAGGTAACGTAACGTGGCGATGAGCCTCTGCTCAGCACTGATGGCTTCCCGCATAACGGTGTCCTGCCTGGTAATATAGGGAGACACCAAAGCCAACAGTTGCTGAAAAACGGGGTCAGACATCCGCAGAAAATTCCTGAAGTCCTCAGGATTATTCTCGACGATCTCCTGCAGCAGAAGCATATGGCAGAATTGGTCCCGCTGGAGCAACCAATTCTTGGTCCATGAACTCCTCCTCACCCCGTTCATGGACTGGTCTTGGTCCAAAACAAGCAGACCAACACCAAGCGCACGCACAGCACGAACTCGACGATGAGAACGTACAGGCGACATGGCTAGGAAACGGTCGTCTTATCAGAACGTACAGAACAGAACGCACTTTAGAACAGCAAGGCCTATGAATAACGAACTGAAAATCAGAAACGAACGGGCAAGAACGCACTGTAAAACAGATACGACCTGCCGAGACGCCCTGAAAGACAAGATACGAACCCACAAGCACAAACTGAACCGCAGAAAACGAACTGAAAGCACGAAGACTGAAAAGCGCGAATCGTCTCTTCCCAAACTTTTACTTCACACGCGGTAACACGAGATCAGCAAAAGCAGCCCAAGGGGTGGCGCCAGGGAAATCGATCTTCCCCTTTATAGTGCCGTCGTACGTGCTGGACGTGACCGCGCTGAACAACGAGGAAATTGAGAAATGTCAGTGTGTACGCATGGAAAGATTGACGAGAAACTCGTCAAGGTTAACAAGAATCTCGTCGAAAAAAATGACGTGTTTTTTACGACGAGAAACTCGGTCGTGTGTACGAGGCTTTAGAGTGCCGCCTAATCAGTGGCAATAAGTGCAGCCTCAACCTCCTTAATGAGTTTGCATTGATTTCAGCATGTATGGAACACTTTGCACATGCTGAAATCAATGCAAACTCGTTAAACAGACAACATTCATTGAAAGTTCATTAATATACAGATCATAATTTTGCAATAAAGTGATCCATGCTGCAAACTCATTAAACAGTCCACCTTCAGTGAAAGTTCATGTACTGCAAAGTTTGCAAAACATGAACTTTCACTGAAGGGAGACTGTTGAGTTTGCAGCATGGATCACTTTATTGCAAAATCATGATCTGACTGTATATCATCATAAGAGTAATTTATTACATTTTACCTTCTGTCCTTGCCAGGGGGTTCTCCTCGTGCTTCTCTCTCTCCTCCTCCTCCTGTCACCATACAGACCCCTCCCCAAGAGAGGATGCAGTGAACAGCCGCACAGAGAGGGTGGGCAGAGCTATAGGCTCCGCCTCTGCCAGTCCAATATGTCGGCTGCTTATGGAGGAGGCCGTTCCGTACTACCCCCCCCCCCCCGCTCTCGGCCCCGCCCCCGCCATTCACGCCGCATACACATTCACAATACTTGCAACTAATACCGCCGCACTGCACAGCCACAAACAGAAAAAAAAAAAGTAAAAACAGGCTAAGGCAGCGCGGCCGTTTTATCATTAAGGTAGGCAGCCTGGGGGGAAATCTCCACCCATCCCCCTGCCTAGTCCGCCCTGCGCAGAGGAGGAAAGCTCCGCCTCCGCCAGTTAGCCGAATGACGGTCTGGAAACACAGTGGACGGTCCCACTCATCAATAAGCATGGGGGCGCCCGCGCCTTTCACTCTCCTACACACTGCCATCCAGATCCAGCCAAGTAAGAGTGAAGTGCCGTGCCACCGCCGGGGGCTATAGTGCGGGAGGCGGCCCGCAGGAGGACAGATGCGGGTGGGATTTTTTTTTTCGTTTAGTTTATTTTGCCGCCCCCCCCCCCAGGGTGCCCATGGCACTTGCCATGGAGTGCCATACCCTGGATACGCCACTGTATGGTTAAATCAAAAATTAATGTCATATAGAAGGTTAAATCCCTTGGTTTTGAAAGGAGTGGAACAATCTTCTTTGGTCTCTCTGATTTCGTCGGGTAGAAGGGGTGGACCAGATAGGAGAGGGTCTAGGTGTAGCTGGAGGGCGGATAGAGGGATCTTGCTGAAGAAGGCCAAGTTTCACCAGCAGATCTTTGCCCTTTATAACATTATAAACTGTGTACGTTGTGCCGTTATGAGGGATGGAGAGTTTAAATGGGAAGCCCCAACGGTACTTGATTCTTGCTGCTTGTAGGATGTTAGTGACCTCGTTCATCCTGCGTCTCCTGTCCAGTGTGGCTGGAGAGATATCAGGATATATTTGTAATCTTTTCCCCTCAAAGGTGATGTTAGGTGTATTTCTGGATGCATGCATTATTTCCTCTTTAACCAGAAAGTCTCTCATACACATTATAATGTCCCTGGGGGGTTTATCTGGTGTGGGTTTTGGACAGAGAGCTCTGTGAATCCTGTCACATAGAAATGCAGAGGAGGATTTATCAGGCAGAAGGTCTTGGAAGATCTTTGTGACTGCAGCCACCAAGTCTATGATGGTTTCAGGGACACCACGCAATCTAATATTGTGGCGTCTATTTCTGTTATCTAAATCCTCAACCTGTGCCTGCATGAAAGCAAAGTTATCAGCAAGATTCTCATGGTCTTTTCTGAGATCGTTGTGAGCCAAGGATAGCTCATCATGTTTTGTCTCAAGCATGTCAGTGTGGTTGCCTATACTGGCTATCTCTTGAGAGAGGGCTGCTGTGGAGCTATGTACTTCCTTTTCTATCTTGTCCACAAGCTTTTCATAGATAGCAGTGAGGCTAGCATCTAAGTCTGCTTTGGAAAGGGGTGAATTGTACTCACTGTTCCCCTGTGAAGATGTTGTATTAGAGCAGGGGCCTGCATGGACCGCGTGTGTGTCCGCGCTGCTGCTGCCACCGCCATCTTGGGACATCTTGCTGGTTCTCTGCTCCATGTCCAAGAGAAAGTTAGTAAGGCACTTCTGGGAGCGCCGATTCCGCTGTTTTTTTGCTGATGGCATACACAAAGGTTTCCCACAGGGGTGCTGGGTGCAATCGTTGCTGTTTAGTGCAAATAGCCCTGGGTTTCTGGCCTGGAAGGACCGGGTCTCACGGAGCTCAGCTCAGGCACGTCCTTCCTGCATCTCGTTGTGCATGCGCCCCACCCTGTATATTCTATTTCAATTGCTAAAATTCGTTTTTTTGCCTCTAAAATCTAATGATCTACACTATAGTTCCACTATTAATCATTCATCTAATGGATCTTGACTAATTATATATGTGTAGCGATACCTCCAACTAAGAAGGCCACAGATTTAGTTGGGCCCTGAAGACAGCTCCGCCAACCCCCGGCAATATGCTCAACCCCCTACTGGCACAGCTAGTAAGGGGAGATAGGACCGCGTGACCGCAACTCTAGGTGACGCAGTCCTATGGCAAACACACACAGTGATATACTTTAAAACTTCTATTAGAGTAAGTGAAACTGACACCAATGTACTTGACCCAGATATTTTACTGAGGCTAATGGGCAAGTAATAAACAACAGTATAACAAGTTGCAGATCCCTGCAATAAACAGTAATAAAGATAAACAGAGTAATCAGAATAATTAAGTATTGCTGTGCAACTCTAGCGCTGCCCTTTTACAGCTACTTCCCCTCAGGGGTAGACTAACACCCAGCAATGTCTACCTATGCAGTCAGGCCTGACTGATCTAAATGGAAGTTCAGTGAAACAATATTCGCTAGCAATCTTTCGGTGGTGCACTTGAAGAACAACTTTGTAATCCCAACGAATAGTAAAGATAAAGTATCTGTCTTTAAACAGCTCTCACCACCCGGACAAGTCCAAGTCCGTTTCCTCCATCGATTCGTCTGGGAACAGGAATCCACCGACATCCAAGTCTTCAATCCTTCTGGTGTACTGCAGCAAGGATGAGAAGATGTCTCTAAGGTTCTGCTAGGCTGGCAGAGGGGCTCTTTGGAAAGGAGCACAAGGCCCAGGCTTCAGGCCTTGTGCACACAGCAGTTCAGCACAGAGATCCTCTTGTTAGGAGAGGGGTGTCCAAAAAGAGCGAACAAACTCCACCTCCCCTTTATAAAGTCTGCCCCAGCAGTCTCTGTTCCGGAGCAATGTACCCTGGGTGCTGCAAGATGTACTGGGAGATGTAGTCTCTCTCTCTCCTCTGCTTTCACTTCCAGTAATGTCTCTTTACTTCCTCCCGACTCACCTCTCACCTGGAACTTCTTGTCTCTCTGTCTTAAAGGGGAATACCCCGCTACACACTCCCCCCACTTTGAATCTTTGGTCCCCAAAGACATTTTTTAGGTCTGCAAAACATTCTAGATTCAATGCGGTTGCATAGGGTTGACAGAGGAGCCTCCCACCAATCATCATAAGATGGGGAGCTGTCCTGTCTACAGGTCGCTTCAGTGGGGGCGACCTGTCTAGCTGTGCCAGAGAGTGAGCTGGGGTTGCCCTCCACCAAATGGACCGTGGAGGGATCCGGATTCTCAGCATTCCTCCTAGCAGTAACTACAGAGTCTTCTGAGCTGTTCCCCATTTGTGGGTAGGTCAGCTTCTTAGGAGGCCGGATGACTCTTCGAGCCCTTTGCTCTCTTGGGATTTCTGGCTCTGGCGCCACAGGCTCCTCTTCCTCTGAACAACCATCATGGGCATCTTCCCAGTATTCTGCTGAAGGACTAGAAGGGATGAACTCTGTGGCTTCTGGGTTCAGTGTTTCATCTGTGGTGTCTTCAGTGGTTGGAAGATCTATGGTAGAAGTTCCTGGAGTTGGGGAAGGCCACAGCCAATCAAGTTCTCCCTCCTCACTTCCACTAAGTTGAGAGGCCTCTCCATCTTCAGCTCGGGAGGTCTGCGAACGAGTGTTCGGCCTAGGAGTATCCAGGATAGAGGCCGGTTCAAGGGAGTCTCCCACGGGAGGTATTCTAACTGCCTCAGCAAGTGGGAGAAGGTGGTTTCGATGCCACGTCTTCAGTGGGCCTACCTTTCCTTCTGGCTTCAACGTATAGACAGGTAGGCCTGGCAACTTCCTGCAGATGACATAGGGTTCAGATCTCCATCTGTCTGCAAGTTTGTGCTTTCCAGGGACCCCCAGATTGCGTAACAGTACTCGATCCCCGGGCTGTAGGTCTTGTACCCGAACCTTCAAGTCGAAGTTTCTTTTATTTCGAGCTCCCCTTTGATCTGAGGCCGCTTGAGCATGTTCATAGGCTACTTTCAGGCTGTGTCTGAGCCTGTCCACATATCCTTTGTGGGATGTGGCTGAGGAATGGTCCAGAGAGGTGCCAAAGGCCAAGTCCACCGGTAGTCTCGCTTCTCTCCCAAACATGAGTCGATATGGGGAGTAGCCTGTAGCATCACTGATGGTGCAGTTGTAAGCATGTACTATGGCTGCTATGTGTTGGCTCCAATGTTGCTTTTTCTCGCTTTCCAGAGTCCCCAACATGTTGAGCAAGGTTCGGTTAAACCTTTCTGGCTGAGCATCTCCCTGTGGATGGTAAGGTGTAGTTCGAGTCTTCTTAATTCCCAAAGAATCCAGGAGCTTCCGGATCAGTTTACTCTCAAAGTCCCTCCCTTGATCTGAATGGAGTCGCTGTGGCAGCCCATAATGGACAAAGTACTTCTCCATAAGTACCTTGGCTACGGTGGAGGCCTTCTGGTCTTTGGTTGGGAAAGCCTGGGCATACCTGGTGAAATGGTCGGTTATCACCAGAACATTTCCTAGTCCACTCAGGTCGGGTTCGAGGCAGAGAAAATCAATGCATACCAGATCCATTGGGCCTTGACTCTGTAGATGGCCCATTGGGGCAGCTTGATGGGGTAAAGTCTTCCTCTGGACGCACCGTACACATGAGTGGCAGTACTCTTCTATCTCTGCCCTCATGCAGGGCCAATAGAACCGACTTCTGACAAATTGAAAGGTCCTTTCAGCCCCTAGGTGGCCATGGTTGTCATGCAGGGCAATCAGAACAGTCTCTCAATATTTCTCTGGGAGGAACAGTTGCCACTTATCTTCTGAGTCATCAGAGGGGCCCCTTCGGTAGACCACTCCCTGATGTAACTGCAACCTGTCCCACTCTTTCCTCAGCAGGCGAGCTTCTTTTGAAGGTTGACGCATGAGTCTGTTTGGATCCTGATTCTCCAGGGCCTCCAGGACCAATCTCCTCATGGGCTCTTCCAATTGGTCACACCTCAACTCCTTCTTGGACAGTCTTGGCAGGTTGTCCTCTCCCAGTTGAGCTACTCCACAGTAGTGTTTGGGGACTCCCACCATGGTAACTCCTATTTCCTCTGCTCTGGAACCTCCTCGAGCTTGGAATTCAGCTCCTTGACAAAGGGCCCGCACCCCGTCCGGTGCCACTTGGGTCCAATCTTCTACGTCACTGGTGAGAGAATGAGATCTCCTGGACAGAGCGTCTGCATCTCGATTCCCAGTCCCTGGCCTATACTTTAGGCTGAAGTTGAATCCAGAAAGTGCGGCCAGCCACCTGTGTCCAGTGGCGTCCAGCTTGGCCGTGGTGAAAAGGTAGGTAAGGGGGTTGTTATCGGTCTTCACAGTGAACTCCGCCCCATACAGGTAGTCTTTAAGCTTGTCTACTACCGCCCACTTAAGGGCCAGGAACTCCAGCTTGTGAGTGGGGTAGTTCTTCTCAGAGGGGGTCAGGCTCCTGCTCACGTAGGCAACAGGCCGCAGTTGTTCCTTGTGTTCTTGGTAAAGTACTCCTCCCAGACCGTCATGACTAGCATCTACGTGTAGTTCATAGGGCTTGGTTGGGTCTGCATAGGCCAAGACTGGGGCAGTGGTTAGGCTCTCCTTTAATGCCTGGAAGGCCTCTTCACACTTCTGGTTCCACTGATCTCTGACTGACTCTCCCGGCTTCCTGGGCCCTGAGTCGTCCTCTTCCCCCTCGGTCTTGAGTAGTTCATTCAATGGCCTGGCAATTCAGGCGAATCCTTCCACAAACCTCCTGTAATAGGAGCAGAACCCCAAGAAGGATCTGAGTTTGGTTACTGTGGTGGGTCGTGGCCAGGAGGTAACTGCCTCCAATTTCTCAGGGTCTGTGGCCACCCCTTCTTCAGACACTATGTGCCCCAGATAGTTCACAGAAGACTGATAGAACCGACACTTCTCAGGCGAAAGCTTGAGTCCTTCCTCACTGAGTCTTCTCAACACTTTTTCCAGCCTCCTTTCGTGTTCTTCCAAGGTTCTCCCAAAGACAATGACATCGTCCAGGTATACAAGGACTTCAATAAGGTTCATGTCTCCTACAGTCTTCTCCATGAGACGTTGGAAAGTCGCTGGGGCTTCAGACAGACCTTGGGGCATCCGGTTGAATTCAAAGAACCCTACTGGGGTTATGAAGGCTGTCTTCTCCCTGTCTTCTGGGTGCATAGGAATCTGATAGTACCCGCTCTTGAGATCCATAACGCTGAACCATTTAGCTCCAGACAAGCTCTGTAGGGCATCCTCTATCCTCGGAGTGGTGTATTGGTCAGGCATGGTTCTCCTGTTGAGAGTCCTGTAGTCGATACAGAGCCTCAATGATCCATTCTTCTTTCTGACCACCACGATGGGAGATGCATAGGGGCTTCTGGACTCCCGTATCACACCAGTCCTCTTGAGTTCTGCAAGTTGTTCCCTTAGATCCTCCAGATCTGCTAGGGGGACCCGCCTGACCCTCTCTCGGAAGGGCTTGTCTTCCTGGAGGCGGATCCGATGGGTGGCACTCCTTGCACACCCCACATCGAACTCATCCTTAGAGAAGATCTTCTCCCATCTATTCAACTGGGCCTTGGCTCTCTCCTTCCAAGCTCCTGGCAGATTCGGGTTTTCCATGGACAGCTTCTCCCAAGCATCTCCTCCTTCACCTGTCCTCTTCACTTCTGACAGGGTAACAGGGGCCGCAGGGCTCACCTGGCCTAGCAGCATTCTGGCTGGGATTTCCATGGGGTCTCTGGTAGTGTTCCTAACACTCACTGGAACTCTACAATGGGCCTTCTTCAGGACCTTCAGCGGAATCACTTCCGGTATCACTTCCAGACCTGAGGACTCACCCCTTGGGTCTGACTCCAGCACGACAAAGGGACCAGGCTGCTCCCAAGTAAGCTTCACAGTGGCTCTGAGACAGGTTACTTCGCCGGGCTGCAACACTACCCCTTCTCTTCCAAGTCTCCACACCTTCCCTATACCTTCTCCAGGGGTCTCCTGCTCTTGGACCAGCCGTTGGTAGGCCGTCTTTAGCATGGGATGGATCTTGGTGGCTGTTCGCCCCTCTTCTTTTACTAGAGGGGTCAGGAGTCTTCGGACCAGGTCCGTGTTCGTCCCTATTATAAGGGAATTCTTGTTGGCTCCAGGCGGCCTAGGGCACACGACTGCCAGGGTGTCAAACACTTCGGCCTTCCCAGCCACGGATGGGTCAAAGGTCATCTTGATGGGAAGATAGCCGTCGTAAGGGAAACTCTGGGTTCCAATTCCCCATATTTCCAGCTCTTCTATCTTCTGGATAGGCAGATGACTCAAGTGCCTATCGTAGAAGTCCCGGTATAGTAGGGTCACTTGTGCCCCGGTATCCAAGAGGGCCCTGGTGTAGACTCCCTCCACTTGAATGGGCACTATAGGGGATGGGCCCACCAGCTTCTCTGGATATGGCCCGGCAGGGGTCGCCTTCTTCAGACCTTTTCCTTTTGCACTCTCTCTTGTCCTATTCCCTTTGGACTTGAACCTTTCTTGAGCCTGGTATGCATTGACTTCCCCCCTTTTTATGGGTGTAGGAACCCGCTGAGGGATACTGTTATTTTTCTTAGGTGTGCACCCCCTCTGGGGAGTGCTGTGTCTCTTCTGAGGGGTCTTGCCCCCTTTCTCTGCGGTGTATCTCTGTTGGAGAATGTTGTGTTTCCTCTGAGGTGTTCTATTTTCTCTCTTCTTCTGTTTTTCATTCAGTTTGGAGCTCACTGAAAATGATGGGCACCCGGTTGACTCCTTCACCGGGGCCCTCTGAAGTTTCCCGCCGGCTGGCGGTTATTTATCTTTTTCTTCCTGGGACTGGAACATATATTTGCAAAATGACCAATCCCTCCGCAGTTGTAACAAATCACCTCTTCTTCACGATCCTGTAGAGAAGTGGGCGCTGAGGTATTCGGGAACAACTCCTTTCTTGGACTTTTCTTTTCTGGTTTCCTTTGATCTTTCTCCATCAAAGAGGTCAGTATCTCCAACACTTGGGACATCTGCGATTTCAGGGTGTCCACTTCTGCATCTCTTTCGGGGGTCATGGCCGGGCTGACCATCACCACCAGAGGTTTGGTTGGCTCGACTGGCTGTTCCCTCTTTTTCTCCTCCCACATGGCCTCTTCCTCTCTGACCATTCAAATGAGGTCGGGGTATTCCAGGTTCTTCCCGTCCTGTCGGGTGCGCAGCGCCAATGCAATAGGATCCAGGGGCTGAGCTCCCCTCAATACCTGCTGAGCCCGGGCCTCGTCTACCTTCCCTGGGTCGATCCCCTTCTTCAGAATAATTCTATGCAGGATCTTGTCTAGACGTCCCATATATTCTGACAGTTTCTCTCCTGTTTTCTGGTAGCAGTGGTCCAGCTGATAGGTGAGCTCGGTAACTTTTTCTGTCCCACCGAACACATTCTGCAAGATGTCCAAGTAGTCCTGTGCAGTACAGTCTTTCCTGCTCATCTTCAGGTTGTGTATGGCATCCAGAGCAGGCCCCTTCAAACTTTCAGCAATTCGCTGTTTCTTGCTGCGTTCTGGAACTTCCCATTCCTCTAAGGCCTGAGTGGTGCCATCTAGCCACTCCTCAAATCCTTCTTCCCCTGAGGGCACAGGTTTTCTCCCTGAGAATATCTGGAGCTTTCTGTACCCCGACATTGGGTAATCTGTGGGATTCTTCTTGCACTGGGCCACAATCTCTCCCAGTACAGCACATAGTTCTGTGCTGAGGGTGGCCGGTGATGATCTGGGACTCTCTGTATCCTCCTGCTCTTGTGCCTTAGGGGATGGTGGGGGAGGTATCTGTGGAGATGATGACTTTCTTATTTGGAACCGATCTCCCTTATGTGGCAGCGCATGTGTCAGATGGTAGGTCTGCCCATCCATAGCTTGTATGCTCTGGCTTTTAAAATGCTCTGGAATTTCGTCTTTCCACTCTATTAATGCGTATGTACACGAAGCATGTGGTCTCACATCCATCACCCATGATTTCTGGCATGGTGATAGGGATGTCATTAACTGCTTTATCGCATCTCTTTGCCAGATCCCCGGGAGTTCAATAACTGCCGCCGCGGCCGGATCTGCGCCAGCCATTGTGTACCACTGTCCTACTTCTAGTGGGTCCATGCCGGTCTTTTGGCGTGTTCGCTTGCTGTATCAGGATCCCGGACGAGAACCCCCACGTGTAGCGATACCTCCAACTAAGAAGGCCGCAGATTTAGTTGGGCCCTGAAGACAGCTCCGCCAACCCCCGGCAATATGCTCAACCCCCTACTGGCACAGCTAGTAAGGGGAGATAGGACCGCGTGACCGCAACTCTAGGTGACGCAGTCCTATGGCAAACACACACAGTGATATACTTTAAAACTTCTATTAAAGTAAGTGAAACTGACACCAATGTACTTGACCCAGATATTTTACTGAGGCTAATGGGCAAGTAATAAACAACAGTATAACAAGTTGCAGATCCCTGCAATAAACAGTAATAAAGATAAACAGAGTAATCAGAATAATTAAGTATTGCTGTGCAACTCTAGCACTGCCCTTTTACAGCTACTTCCCCTCAGGGGTAGACTAACACCCAGCAATGTCTACCTATGCAGTCAGGCCTGACTGATCTAAATGGAAGTTCAGTGAAACAATATTCGCTAGCAATCTTTCGGTGGTGCACTTGAAGAACAACTTTGTAATCCCAACGAATAGTAAAGATAAAGTATCTGTCTTTAAACAGCTCTCACCACCCGGACAAGTCCAAGTCCGTTTCCTCCATCGATTCGTCTGGGAACAGGAATCCACCGACATCCAAGTCTTCAATCCTTCTGGTGTACTGCAGCAAGGATGAGAAGATGTCTCTAAGGTTCTGCTAGGCTGGCAGAGGGGCTCTTTGGAAAGGAGCACAAGGCCCAGGCTTCAGGCCTTGTGCACACAGCAGTTCAGCACAGAGATCCTCTTGCTATGAGAGGGGTGCCCAAAAAGAGCGAACAAACTCCACCTCCCCTTTATAAAGTCTGCCCCAGCAGTCTCTGTTCCGGAGCAATGTACCCTGGGTGCTGCAAGATGTACTGGGAGATGTAGTCTCTCTCTCCCCTCTGCTTTCACTTCCAGTAATGTCTCTTTACTTCCTCCCGACTCACCTCTCACCTGGAACTTCTTGTCTCTCTGTCTTAAAGGGGAATACCCCGCTACACATGCATTGAGATGTATACTGTCCTACCTAGGCGTCAGTGTCCCCTCTTGATCTTTGCTTGTATGGACGCCCAGGGCAGAAATTTTTGAGCTCCTAATCAATGTTCTTACATCTGATCTGCCTTATTTTGGTTTTGCTTTTGTGATGCCTTTCCCCTGGTTATTTCAGCCCTCCTTTCATCTTCCCCCAGCCCTATTTGTTTTTGGCTGAAGTGTAGGAGTTCTCTCCCACACGTTATGTCGGCTCGGCCTTGTCATCTCTTCTTTCCAGTGCTGACCTTCCCAGTTACTGGCAAAGGGAGTTTCCAAAATGGCTTCTGCCGCTGACAAGATTATCTTGTCCTTGCGCGCCGCTGATATCCGGGGTGGGGCATGTGCGTTGGCATTGCTCATTGCGTCCGCGACGCGGCAGTGACGTCAGACGACTTAAACGGCGTGATTAGCTGCTATCCTCTGCCATTCCCGTGGAGGTCAGGGTAGGATTTGCCCTGGCTGGGAATGAGATACTATTTTATTCCCCTACCTTGGTTTTCTGAATGAATCCTGGAGAATCCCAAAGATTTTTTGCCATTTCTCCACCAGAGATATCTCTATTGATCGCTATTGATTCTATATTCATATGCCAATGAACAGGTATATTATGCTTTGGCCTATTTTAGCCATGCTTATACAACCTTTTTCATCTACTTCTATATACTAAAATCAATTTTTTCTTCTAACACATACTTTTCCTGTTTCTAGGTCAAATATATTTGTCCCTTTCTACAAGCATTGTGAGGTTCACTGAACCTGGGTTGGAACTGCATCACTCTACACTTGCCAAATGAGTGCTTTTATATAATTCATTTTTCAATTGTTTACACCGCAAAAGCAATTTTGCGCAGTGTTTGGTAAGTTCTCTATCACACCATTACTCCAAAATTTGAAAACGATGTTTCCATGCCCTGTTATATTGGTATTGTCTGTTCAAATGCTAATCCAAAGAAACAATTGTTATATAATTTGTTTAGATTTCATGTTTTTAAGGAATTTTTTGTAAATAAAAGTTTTTTCTAACTTCCATCTTGGTCGATCAGTGTTTCTGGTTGTTACCAACTTGACACTTTCAAAGTCCCGGGGCCTGTGACCTCTCACCCTTTATTTTAGCAGCAAAAAAAGAAAAGCGTGCCCCACGGCCACCTGCAGAGGATGCACCATGTCCACAACCACCACTGTTGACTGTTGACACAGAGGCTGCTTGCCCTCTGTATTACACTGAATTGTGTACTGTGTACCAAGTGTAGTAGAAACTGTACACACTGTATTAGATACTGTGTACACCGCCTGCACTGTATTATAAACTTTACAATGGCTGCACTGTATTTTATGCTCTGTACACCCCCAGAAGTGTAGTAGAAACTGTACACACTGTATTAGATACTGTGTACACCGCCTGCACCGTATTAGAAACTGTACTACGGCTGCACTGTATTGTGTATTTTGTACACCACCAGAAGTGTAGTGGAAACTGTACACACTGTATTAGATACTGTGTACACCACCAGAAAAGTAGTGGAAACTGTACACACTGTATTAGATACTGTGCACTCCACCTGAAGTGTATTAAAAACAGTACACACTGTATTAGATACTGTGTACACCACCAGAAAAGTTGTAGAAACTGTACACACTGTATTAGATACTGTGTACACCACCTGCACTGTATTAAAAACTGTACAACGGCTGAACTGTATTGTGTACTGTGTACACCACCAGAAGTGTTACAGAAACTGCACACACTGTATTAGATACTGTATACACTGCCTGCACTGTATTAGATACTGGACAACGGCTGCACTGTATTTTATACGTGTACACCACCAGAAGTGTAGTAGAAACTGTACACACTGTATTAGATACTGTGTACACCACCTGCACTGTATTAGAAACTGTACTACAGCTGCACTGTATTGTGTACTGTGTGTGTACACCACCAGAAGTGTAGTAGAAACTGTACACACTGTATTAGATACTGTGTACACCGCCTGCACTGTATTAGAAACTGTACAATGGCTGCACTGTGGATTTTCAGCGACTGTATGTCAAAAAAATGGTTGATCAAGGGTGGGACTTTGTGTGTGCCTCAGTGGAGTGAATAAATATAGACGTATCACGATATATAGAAAAATAAACAATTTTTATTATCCTGCCGAGGCAGCAATGTAAAAAAAAAACTTATATTCTTACAAAAGTATATATAAGAAAATATAAAATCACATTACAGTTCAAATAATGGGTAACGGGATGTGCGATTCCCATTCACAGAGAGAAGTGAAGGCCTACGCATTTCGCGGATTTCCGCTTCATCAGGGCCATTTAGCGTAGCACAAAGAGTTAATACAAGGGTTCTAGGAGCAAACAAAACATTGATAAAATATACATGCATATTATATTCTATATATTTAAGGGGGAAAAAAACTAACATATATAGATCAACATTATACAGATATTAGATCTGATTGGAATAAGAAAGACTGTGGGTGTGCACATTGAGGCATATCAAGTATGTTATCCAATGGCACATCCACATACTACATTAGCATTTATTTTCTAAATATCAGTATCATTTGAATATTTACAGAGGAAAACATTTCTGATCATATGTATGGTCCTATACATGCGCAGCGTTGTCCCATATATACAGGGGAAATGTACCCAAAGCTTCTAGTGTACACATAAATAACACGTATTGATATAGTTTCGTATGCATGTTTTATATGTTAGTCTCAAAAAGAGAGATAGAAACTTACCAGAGAACTGTACAAGCACAGATGCAATGTGGCGGACGGAAGAGACCTGGGTGCCTGTGAGGATTCTCCCCCCCTAAAAGAGAGATCTGCGCGGTTGTATGGGGTGTATCCCTATGTATATCAAAATAATTGTAATTCAGAGGGGAGGGGGTGGAACATATAGGGACTGAAAGGATAGGGAGGGGAGGGAAAAAACGGGAAGAAAAACGAAAAAATAGGGGAAAAGGGACAGGGAGGGAGAGGAGAAAGGAGGAGGGAGGGGGGAAGAGAAAGGGGGGATAGAGAGTGGGAAAAGATATTAGGTACAATAGATGGTGTGGAAAAGGTATAGCGGGGATACAAGTAAGGAGAAAAGCAAAAAAGGGGGAGGGGGAGGAAAAAGGAAAAAGGGGGAAAAAAAGGGGGGGGGGAAAGGGGGGAGGGAAAATTTAGAAGGACAAGGAAAAGGGAAGGAATAAAATGAGATGGGGGGAAAAAGGAAGAGGGGAGGGGTTGGTATAAAGGGGTAAAACCCAGGGATGAAAAAGAAAGTAGCGGGAAAGGGCAAAAAAGGGGGGAAGGGAAGTGGTGAAAAAGGAGGAAGGGGGAGAGGAAGGGAAAGTGAAAAGAAAGAGTAGGGGGGAGGGGGGGGAAGAGAAGAGAAGAAAAGGGGAAGAGACAGTAAAGAAGGGAAGAGGGGGGGGGAAGGAGGAAGGGGGGGAAAAATAAATGTTTTCCTCTGTAAATATTCAAATGATACTGATATTTAGAAAATAAATGCTAATGTAGTATGTGGATGTGCCATTGGATAACATACTTGATATGCCTCAATGTGCACACCCACAGTCTTTCTTATTCCAATCGGATCTAATATCAATATAATGTTTATCTATATATGTTAGTTTTTTTCCCCCTTAAATATATAGGATATAATATGCATGTATATTTTATCAATGTTTTGTTTGCTCCTAGAACCCTTGTATTAACTCTTTGTGCTACGCTAAATGGCCCTGATGAAGCGGAAATCCGCGAAACGCGTAGGCCTTCACTTCTCTCTGTGAATGGGAATCACACATCCCGTTACCCATTATTTGAACTGTAATGTGATTTTATATTTTCTTATATATACTTTTGTAAGAATATAAGGTTTTTTTTACATTGCTGCCTCGGCAGGATAATAAAAATTGTTTATTTTTCTATATATCGTGATACGTCTATATTTATTCACTCCACTGAGGCACACACAAAGTCCCACCCTTGATCAACCATTTTTTTGACATACAGTCGCATATTCTTCCGGGATGGTGCCTCAGTAGGAGCCTCAAGACATTCCGCATGCACCCCAACCCCTACACATAAACTGTGGATTTTCAGTTGCCACCTGATGCAGATTGTCACTTGCCAAGTCATCTGCCAACATTTGCAGATTGTCACTTGCCACGTCACCTGGCACCAGATGCGGATTGTCACTTGCCACGTCACCTGCCACCATTTGCAGATTGTCATTTGCCACGTTGTCTGGCACCAGATGTGGATTGTCACTTGCCATGCCGGCCAGGGCCACCAAATGTGCATTGTCGCTGCATTGGTGGCAGGCTGGCAGCACTGGTCCATTTACTGAGGGCAGGAGAGCGGTGATGCGGGCGGGCAGTGAGAGATGAGGTCATCTCTGCTCGTCCGCCCGCTCACTACTTTCCTCTCTTTTAGGCTACTTTCACACTGAGGCACTTTACAGGCATTTTAGCGCTAAATATTGCGCCTGCAAAGCGCCTGTAAAGCACCTCTCCTGTGACTCCAGTGTGAAAGACCGAGGGCTTTCACAATGGGGCGGTGCGCTTGCGGGACGTTAAAAAAGTCCTGCAAGCAGCATCTTTGGCGCACTTTAGGAGCGGTGTATACACCGCTCCTAAAGCGCTCCTGCCATTGAAATCAATGGGCAGCGCATCGAAGCACCTTTAAAGCGCTTTGGTGGGCGCTATTAACCCCTTCATCGGCCGCTAGCGAGATTAAAAGTGCCCTGCTAGTATCCGAAAAGCACCGCTTAAATAATAAAAATAAAATAAAATAAATAAAAATAGCGGCGCTTTACCGCCGATGCCCCCCTGCCGCAGTGTGAAAGTGCCCTTAGAGTAGCCTCTGTGTGTGGGACATCTGCTGCAGGGAAGGCAGAGAGGGAGTCATTGTTCTTCTTATGATCATCGGCTGTGCTGGCAGTGAAGCCTAGTGCTGCTTTTTGGCTGAGGGCAGCTTAGTGGGTGATGAGACTGGGGAAACTGCAGCTCTCTTACCTCTGTCAGATGAGGAGGATAGGGAGGCTTCAGCTGTGGACTCGTCTATGTCAGAGTGTGACAAAGTCTCTGGGCAGTGGTTGTGGTGAGGCAGGGCCTCGCAGAGCCATCTTGGACTGCTGTATGCTTTATGAAGAAATCTGTGAGGCAGCGGGTAGTGGCGTCACTAGGGTTGGTGTCACCTGGTGCGGCAAAACATGGTATCACCCCCGTTCTGTCTATCCTGCCCAGTGCCCTGTAGGCAGTGCATCAGCAGGACGCAGACAGCCCGCGGCTGGCGCTCAAACATGGCGCCAATGTGTAGGTGTCCCCACCCGCTTGAAAGCAGGTGGGGACAGCGGAGGCAGGAAGCCTCCCTTTGTACACATCGCAGCTCCCACCGCGAGACACAGAGGCACCGCCAATAGTGGAATCCAGCAGCATCCAGCCGTAGTGTGTAAAACAACACTAGGTGTGGGTATAAAGTTGGAGCATGGACAATAAATAAATAAGCATAGACGTGTCATAGTAAAAATACATCATGTGTAACATATAGCTCTACTAACGAGGGTGACAACAAACCAAGTTTGGGCTGGTTGGGTGTCTTCCACCTGGGTTAATTGTTAAAATAAATTGAAAAGATTTGTTGTCCCCAGTAGACCACCTCCATCCCTATAGTCTGTGACAGAAGCAAAGGGTTAGCCCTGGGACTTTAAATGAAGTGGGTACTTTTCCGCCAGTGAGTATGACACTAATAAATATGGTACAAGATTTTAATAGAGTAAAATTGTTACAAGCAAGATTCACAAAAACAGTAGCCAACTTAAAGAATAATACAACAATGATAAAACATAATAATCGTGGCAGTCATGGTACAGGGGCACTGTTTGTACCCAATTGCCATCCAGAATTATAAATGCGGTGTTGGTAACATGGTTGTAATGACAACAGTAATGCTGCGGCATCAAGAAATATACCCGACGCTTTTCGTGAGAATCACTCGCTCATCAGGGGTAGATGCACGTAAGGGTGTCCTAGAGTATAAGATATTAAAAAATGTGTAAGTTGGCAATACAACAAAGTGTTAATGATAAAAGTACAGGGTGAGGGGGGTCCGAGAAGGGACCCCGTACATACCCCTGAACTTTAACCAAGGCAGGAATTGTGTGGACTCCAGAGGCAGCGATAAAAATCCTCCCCAGGGAGCTGAGGGGGCAGACTCCAAAGAGCCCCCGCCAGGGGCCAAACTGAAGGCAGGCATGGTGCAAATATGGGAGTGGGTGTGTCCCTAAAAGCCTCAATGGTCCATATGCGGTAGGCTGGTACAGGTATTTGTCTGGAGTCTGCAGTAGGGTTGAGATTCGAGTTCGAGTCGAACACATGTTCGACTCGAACATCGTCTGTTTGGCCGTTCCCCAAATTTCGAACATTATGGGCCGTTCTCGCCAAATTCGAGTGGCGCGTCACGGCCCATAATTCCTTGTGGCATCGCAGAGCATTGCTGGCTGATGATTGGCCAAGCATGCACTATGACCCGCATGCTTTGGCTAATCACAGAACGAAAAAAACGGAGAGCCATAATTGGCCAAAGCCAGGGTGGCTTTGGCCAATTATGTCTCAGGGGGTTTAGTACATGCCCCACACTATATAAGGCTGCCTGCATGGTGGCCTTGTGTAGTGTGTTGCGGCGGTGGTTAAAGACAGAGAGAGAGAGAGAGAGATAGTGTCATTTAATTTGAGTTAGATAGAGCAGGCAGGCGAGTCAGTTAGCTTCAGTTACAGTGTGTAGAGGATATATATGCATCCTAGGTGTTGTATATATATTTATACAATGTATTCAGTTTAGCTAGATCCGTTCCTGTTATTCTCTTCATAATATACTGACAGGCTGGCAAGTGATTGTGCTAGCTGCAGTATTTTCACTTGGTGTACTGTGTCCTTTGCACAGTGTGCACCTAAAGCTTACCTCAATACAATTGCTGGTGTTCTCATACAAATACAGGCAGGGAGCTGCAGTATTTTGCTTTAGTGTCCTTTGCACAGTGTGCACCTAAAGCTTACCTCAATACAATTGCTGGTGTTCTCATACAAATACAGGCAGGGAGCTGCAGTATTTTTTTTAGTGTCCTTTGCACAGTGTGCACCTAAAGCTTACCTCAATACAATTGATGGTGTTCTGATACAAATACAGGCAGGGAGCTGCAGTATTTTGCTTTAGTGTCCTTTGCACAGTGTGCACCTAAAGCTTACCTCAATACAATTGCTGGTGTTCTCATACAAATACAGGCAGGGAGCTGCAGTATTTTGCTTTAGTGTCCTTTGCACAGTGTGCACCTAAAGCTTACCTCAATACAATTGCTGGTGTTCTCATACAAATACAGGCAGGGAGCTGCAGTTTTTTTTTCTTTTAGTGTCCTTTGCACAGTGTGCACCTAAAGCTTACCTCAATACAATTGCTGGTGTTCTCATACAAATACAGGCAGGGAGCTGCTGTATTTTGCTTTAGTGTCCTTTGCATAGTGTGCACCTAAAGCTTACCTCAATACAATTGCTGGTGTTCTCATACAAATACAGGCAGATAGCTGCAGTATTTTGTTTTCGTGTCCTTTGCACAGTGTGCACCTAAAGCTTACCTCAATACAATTGCTGGTGTTCTCATACAAATACAGGCAGGAAGCTGCCGTATTTTGTTTTAGTGTCCTTTGCACAGTGTGCACCTAAAGCTTACCTCAATACAATTGCTGGTGTTCTCATACAAATATCACATGCAGGTAGCTGCAGAATTTTCAGTTAGTGTACTGTGTCCTCTGCACAGTGTGCAACTAAAGCTAACTGAAGACAATTGCTGGTGTTCTCATAATAATAATACTACAGGCAGGCAATTGATTCTGCTAGATGCAGTATAATCACTCTATATATACATCCCAGCTTTGTGCAGCTACATCTCCCTGCAGGCCATTAGTATGTCTGGAAGGACAACAAGGAGAGGCAGACAGTCACAAGCCAATAAAAGAGGGCAAGCAGGCTCTGTGTTTAGAGGCAACAGTGCTGGTCGTGGACACGGTGCATCCTCATCACCACATGGCCATGGGACACGCTTGTCCTTTTTTTCGGCAGCTGGCCGTGTTGAGCCGCAACATGCCGAAGACTCTCTCACCCAGGCTCAGGGTACTTTGTCTGGCAAGGCAGCTGCCAAAGCGGCCTCTTCCCTTGGCTCAATGGCATCAGTCACTCCTTCCCTAGCCCCACCATGTCCTCCTGAGGAGTCCCCCGAACTGTTTGACCACAGTGTTGGGTACATGCTCCAGGAGGATGCCCAGCGTTTTGTAGGCTCTGATGATGGTACCCAGCTAGAGGAAGGCAGTAACGTGAGCCCAGAGAGAGGGGGTGCCCAAGAAGGACAGCAATCTGGCAGTCATGTTCTCCCAGCTGCAGCATACTGCCAGGTTTGCTACAGTGATGAGGAGGGAGGGGATGATGAGGTCACGGACTCTACGTGGGTGCCTGATAGGAGAGAGGAGGAGGAGGCACATCTCCAATGAGGCAGGATGCCCTCCAGGGGCCAGCTTAAGGGCAGCACACCAACGGCATCACTCCGCAGAGCTCCTCATGTGCAGGTCGCTGCTGTCTCTGTGCGTTATTCCAAAAGTTCTTTGGTGTGGGCCTTTTTTGAGACGAGTGCATCAGATCGCAGCGCTGCTATTTGCAACATATGTCTCAGGCGTATCTCACGTGGCCAAAACATCACCCACTTGGGCACAACATGCTTGATCAGACATATGTCGACCTGCCATGCAGTTCGTTGGCAAGCACACCTAAAAGACCCACACCAAAGAACAAAGCGGACCTCTCCTTGCTCCTCATCAGCTGGGATCTCCAACCCCACTATACCTTCAGTCCTCTCTGAAACCTGCACTGAGAGGAATGAAGGTGTAGAATTGGGTGTGTCACAGCCAAGTACTTGCGGGCAATATGCTATCGGGACCCCAACGTCAGATTGTACCAGGCAAATTTCCCTGCCCCAGCTGCTGCACCGCCAAATGAAGTTTGCTCCCAGCAATCCACATGCCCAGCAGTTGAATGCTAGCTTGGCTAAATTGCTAACACTTCAAATGCTGCCTTTTCAGTTGGTAGACTCTGCCCCCTTCCGTGAGTTTGTGTAATGTTCGGTTCCTCAGTGGCAGGTTCCCAAACGCCAGTTTATCTCATGGAAGGCGATTCCGGCTCTCTACCGGCATGTGGAAGACAATGTCTTGGCCCCACTGGACAGGGTGGATAGCGGTAAGGTGCATATTACCGCTGACTCATGGTTCAGCAGGCATAGACAGGGACGTTACCTATCTTTCACGGCGCATTGGCTGACTCTGCTGGCAGCTGGGAAGGATGCAGGACAAGGTGCAGTAGTGTTGGAGGTTGTTCAGCCTCCACGCCTCCAAAATGCTACTACTGGTGATTGTGACACACCTCTCTCCTCCACCCCCTCCTCTTCTTCTTCCTACATGGTCTCTTCCTGTGCTTTGCCTGTGCTTTGCCCTCGGAACCAGGCGTTCAAGGGGCTATACAAGTACGCAGGCAAAGAGATGCCATGCAGTGCTTGAGCTGGTGTGCTTGGGGGACAGGAGCCACACTGGGGCAGAGATTCTGTCAGCTCTGCAGGGGCAAGCTCAGAGGTGGTTGACGCCATGCCAGCTTAAGCCAGGAATTGTGGTTTCCGACAATGGCACCAACCTCCTCTCCACCCTCCGACAGGGACACCTGACCCATGTGCCCTGTTTGGCTCACGTCCTTAACTTGGTGATGCAGCAGTTCTTGGGCAGGTACCCGGGCTTACAGGATGTTCTGAGGCAGGCCAGGAAAGTCTGTGTGCATTTCTGCAGGTCATATAATGCCAGTGCTCGGCTGGCTGACCTGCAAAATGAATTTAACCTGCCCAAGAACATCCTAATCTATGACATGCCCATCAGGTGGAACTCAACGTTCGCCATGCTGCAGCGGCTGCACACGCAGCAGAGGGCCATCAATGAGTATCTGTGCCAATATGGCACCACGCCAGTGGGTTATGATCAGGGATGCATCCACTGTCCTGGCACCATTTGAGGAGGCCACGAGGATGGTGAGCAGTGACAGTGCATGCATCAGTGACACTGTACCTCTTGTCCACCTGTTGGAGCACACGCTGCGTGGAATAATGGACAGGGCACTTGAGGCAGAGCAGAGGAAGGAAGAGGAGGACTTCCTTACCTCTCAAGGCCCGCTTTATCCAGACAGTGGTCCTGCTGGCCCGCCTATCACACAGGAAGAGGAGGAGGAGGAGGATTGTGTCAGCATGGATGTGGAGCCTAGCACTCAGCATCAGCAGCAGTCTTCAATGGATCAATTACAGTCCCAAGAAACCCATGGACTTGCACGTGGCTGGGAGGAGGTGGCTGCGGATCATATCGTCCTTAGTGACCCAGAGGACTCTGGACCGAATGCCTCAGCAAACCTACGCTGCATGGCCTCCCTGATCCTGCAAAGCCTGCGGAAGGATCCTCGTATTCGTGCTATCAAGGAGAGGGATCATTACTGGCTGGCAACCCTCCTTGATCCGCATTACAAGGGTAAGGTTGCGGACCTTATCTTGCCTTCGCAGAGGGAGCAGAGGATGAAACATCTTCGGGAGGCCTTGCTGAAAGGTCTGTGCAAAGCGTTTCCAGAGACTGGGAGGTTACAAATTCCTGGTCCTTGACAACGTGTTGCTGAGGCTTCGGTCAGTCAAAGAAGGAGCGGTGGAGAAGGTAGTCCTGCATCCAGCGTTCTTACGGAACGCACATTCAGTGCTGCTGGAGGCTTTGTAACCGATCACAGGGTGCGCCTGTCCACCGATTCGGTCGATCGACTGACCTTCATAAAAATGAATCAGTCTTGGATCACCACCAGCTACCAAGCACCTGATGCTGATGTACCTGAATATTTTTTTTTTTAAATGTCAGATCCCTTCAAGACTGCCTATGCTGATGCTGAGTGACTATCCTGTTATGCTGAGTGACTATCCTTTTCCTCCTCAATGATCATGCTGATAGCTTGTAAGAAATTTTTTGGGTCTGGGCACCGCCACCAGTGGCTAAGGCACAATTTTTGATGCAATACTTTGCAGCAGGGCTCATTCCTGTGCCCACCAAGAGTAACTGTGAGGGCTTACAGTGTTGTGGCAACACCACCACCACCACCCCCACCAAAGGCCCAATTTTTCTGCCCCTGTTCAACAGGGGCATGTAATTACAATTCTTGATCTAATATTTCACAGCTGGGCCCATTCCTGCACCAACCAAGAGTAACTGTGAGGACTTACAGTGTTGTGGCACCAGCACCACCACCACCACCAAAGGCCCAATTTTTCCTACCACTGTTCAACAATGGCATGTAATTACAATTCTTGATTTAATAGTTCACAGCAGGGCGTTCCAGCGCCCACCAAGAGTAACTGTGAGGGCTTACAGTGTTGTGGTAACACCAACACCTAAGGGCCAAATTTCTGCAGAGTATATACGGCAGACCCCTACTTTCAAACATCCAACATACAAATGACTCTTACTTGCAAACAGGAGACAACAGGAAGTGAGAGGAAATCTACCCCTAGGAAGGGAAATTCTCTCCTGTAAGAGTTAATATGGGAAAAAGGTGTCTCCTCTCCACTGATGCTTTATCACCAATCCTTGTTTCACTAAAAACCCCAAATTTTCAAAAAAAATTTGTCATTGGGACGGAAAGTGAGGTAAAATGTTCTGAACAGGTGCACAGACAGCAAAACTAATGTTACAGTGGTGATAACCCTTCACTATGTTTTCCAAAAAGCTTAAAAATAGATTTTTTGTGAGGAGCTACACTTTAAAAATGTACTTGTTCAAAATTACAAACATATTCTATGTAACAACAAACCTACAGTCCCTGTCTTGTTTGCACCGCCTGTGTACTGCTGTTCAGAGTATATAGGCCTGGGGGCCCCACGCCTTTCCTTTTTTTAATTTGGGTGTGGGATTCCCCTTAATATCCATACAAGACCCAAAGGGGCTGGTAATGGGGGGGGGGGGTACCCATGCCATTTTTCTCAATGATTTTCATCCATATTGCCGGGACCAGACATTACATTAAAGCCGCAAGCAGTTTTAAATGACTTTTTTTCCTTTAGAAATGTAATTTTGTGCAGGGACAGTTCTAAACACGGGAAACATGTGCCACTTCACAGGCATACTATAGACACCCCCAGGTACGATATTTAACCACTTCCCTACCCAGCCATAGTCAAATGACATCCACAGATGGGATCTCCCATCCTGGGTGGATGTCATATGATGTCCAGGGCTTTGTAGGGGGATATCTGAATGATGCCTGCAGCTAGAGGCATCATTCAGATATCCTTTTGTGGTGCCGGCGATTCTGTGCACAATAAGAATGATCATATTGGCGGTTCTGCTGCTTGATCGTTCTTATAGGCGGCGGGAGGGGACATCCCCCCTCCCGCTGCCATCCGGTGCTTCTCCGGGCTCTCCCGTGCCATCGGGGACCCGGAGAGAATCGTCCGGCGCCGGTGGTTGGTCACGTGACAAGCATAGAGATGACTGGTGACCAGATGGTCACCAGTCATCTCTATGACCGTCGGAGGCCCGGGCGCGATGTGATGACGTCACGCCCGGGTCCTCAGATGTAAACAAAGCCGCTATTGCGGCTAGTCAACATGAGATCAGTGAATTTTTTTTCACAATCTCATGCTTTCCAGCCTGGAGGAGAGATGTGGGGTCTTGTTGACCCCGCATCTCTCAATAAAGAGGACCTGTCACACACATTCCTATTACAAGGGATGTTTACATTCCTTGTAATAGGAATAAAAGTGATCAAAAAAAAATAAAGTAAAATAAGTGTAAAAAAAATAAATAAATAAGTAAAATAAAAAAAAAATAATAAAAAAAATAAATAATTAAATGCCTTTGTCCCCAGTAGCTTGCGATCAGAAGCGAACGCACACGTAAGTCCCGCCCACATATGTAAACGCCGTTCAAACCACAGAGCGCGTGAAACAATTCTAGCACTAGACCTCCTCTGTAACTCTAAACTGGTAACCTGTAAAAAAAATTAAAGCGTCGCCTATGGAGATTTTTAAGTACCGAAGTTTGGCGCCATTCCATGAGTGTGCGCAATTTTAAAGTGTGACATGTTAGGTATCTATTTACTCGGCGTAACATCATCTTTCATATTTTCCCAAAAAATTGGTCTAACTTTACTGTTATGTTTTTTTTAAATTCATGAAACCATTTTTTTCCAAAAAAAAGGCGTTTGAAAAATTATTGCGTAAATACCGTGCAAGAAAAAAAGTTGCAATGACCATCATTTTATTTCCTAGGGTGTCTGCTAAAAAAACATATATAATGTTTGGGGGTTCTGAGTAATTTTCTAGCAAAAGAATGATGATTTGTACATGTAGGAGAGAAGTGCCAGAATAGGCCCGGTATTGAGGTGGTAAAAAAAGCCCGGGGTTGAAGTGGTTAATGGAATATTTCACTTTTTTTTTCCACTTTATGCATCATTAAAATCACTGTTCCCGAAAAAACTTCAGTTTTTAAAACTTTCTTTTTACATTGATACATGTACCCTGGGGCAGGACCCGGTCCCCAAACCCTTTTTAAGACAATAACTTGCATATTACATATTAGCCTTTAAAATTAGCACTTTTGATTCCGAACGTTCGCGTCCCATTGACTTTAACGGGGTTCGATAGTTTGCGCAAACTTTCGGTCCGTTCGCAGGTTCTGGTGTGAATATCAGGGTAAGATCAGTAAATATAACACGTAAAGTATTTTATGCATAAGGAGAGAACCTGAACCAGAGATAATGAGCATATGGAGGCTATAGGGAATTCCAGGAATAAGTGGATGGCAGTTGAAGGTGAAGTCAGGAAAAGAAACGAGAAGAAGAAAAAAAGAGATAAATAGAAGAGAAATGGAAAAGAAGAAAAGAGGTGTGAGTGTGTGGTGAAAGTTTGAAAGAGTGAACAGAGCCAGATCGAAGCAAGGTGTATCAGAGTGAAGTGATGTTGTGTAACGGTACATACCTAAGTGTAAAGCCTCGTACACGCGACCGAGTTTCTCTGCATTGTCGGCAAGAACCAGCAAGAAACTTGCTGGCAGAGCTTTCTTGCCGAGTAAATCGGTCGTGTGTACGCAGCTATCATGTTTCTCGTCAAGAAAACTGATAAGAATCTCGACGAGAAAAATAGAGAACCTGCTCTCTATTTTCTCGTCGAGATTCTTGTCAGCATGTTTCGACGAGAAAAGTGTGTGTGTGTACACTTACCTGTCCTCCGGGAAGCCTGTGCATGCTCGAAATGACTTTGACGCATGCGCGGTAGCTTCCTAGGCATAGGTAGGGTGTAGCAAGATGGCGGCAACGGCATCGAATGTAACGAGCGCACGCTCGTCGTAGTCGATTACGTCACCGAGTTCGCTCCATTCAAAGAACCGTGGGTTCTTTGAAAGGAGCGTGTGTACACTCGGCCGGGACAAGTTTCTTGTCCAAGAATCTCGTCAAGAAAAACAACGAGTTTTTTCATGACGATATTCTCGGCCGTGTGTACGAGGCTTCAGTCAAGTATGGATGTGAACAGTAATGAGCCTCGGATGAGTGATCTCCACAGGCATGTGTGTCCTGGGTGAATAAGGAGTGAAATGCACACAATGACCTGCCCTCAATAAGAACCCCCGGGAGAGCCCAATAGGTGTCCGCCCCCAACACCATGTTCGGATGGCCGATGTGGGACCGTCGTTAGATGTCCAACGTCAGCGGGAGGTGCGCATGTGCGTGCACTCCCAACAGCCGTCCAGATGACACAGCACGTCCAGCCGCATTGATGTCAGCAGGATGCGGATGCCCCGCGGCTGGCGCTCAAACGTGGCACCGATGTGTAGGTGTCCCCACCCTCTCGAAAGCAGGTGGGGACAGCGGGAGGCAGGAAGCCTCCCTTTGTACACATCACAGCTCCCACAGAGGCACCGCCAATAGTGGAATCCAGCAGCAGCCATGGTGTGTAAAACAACACTAGGTGTGGGTATAAAGTTAGGGTTGCCACCTCATCCCTTTAACTACTTCCCACCCGGCCACTGTATATATACGGCCGGGTGGGCACTCTCTCCTTCTGAGTGGACGTTCAGGAACGTCCCTCAGAAGGAGGGGGATCGTGCGCGCGCGTTCCCGCGCTGCGGCGCGATCCCGATGCACGCGTGTCACCCGGACACAGCGCATCTCGATTCGGCAGGAGGGCTCTGTGATTGGCCCTCCTGATCACATGACGGCCATGTCCAATCACAGCCGTCATGTGATGTAAACAGAGAGCCGGTTGCTAGGCAATCAGCTCTCCTCTCCTCACACAGAAGTCGTCGGTGTGGAGAGGAGAGCGGATCGCTGCAGCCTGGCTGGTGATCAGTGAGTATGGGCTGTTTTTTTCAGCTTTTTACTCACTGATCACCAGCCTAGTGTCCCCACATAGTGTAAAACACAAACATGTCCCCAGAATACATGATCACCTGCGCACATCTGTACATGATCATTTGCGTACATATGTCCGTGATCACACGAACCAATTATTATACACTTAACGGATTTTTTTTTACCAAAAACATGTAGTAGAATACATTTTGGCTTAAATTTATAACACAATTCGATTTAATTGGATTTTTAAAAAAATTGAAAGACGAAAATATATATATTTTTTCCAAATTTCCGAATTTAATCAGCCACAGAACCTGTGTAATTCATATGTTTTCGGTTTTAACCACATCAATACAAAATACATGTAAACATGTAAATTTAAATTACACAGTGAAGGAAGTTCCCCGCTCAGGCCAATGACGTAGGCGGGTCCGACATACCGAGGGGGCGGACCTGATGGGGAACTTCTCTCACTATGGTAATGCATGTATAGACCCGCCCCTTGTCATGTTCCGCATCTGGTCCGCTGAGCGGACCTGATGGGGAACTTTAGAAGGGGCGGGTCTATACATTTAAAACACTGAGGAGGAAGTTTCCCATCAGGTCCGCTCAGGCAAAACCAGTGACGGACAGCGCTGGACATCGGATCGCCGCGGGACACTGGATTTCACAGCTGGAATGTTTTTTTTTTTTTTAATAAAGGACTTTTTCAAGGTGTTTGTGTGTTTTTTTTAAAAAATTTTTACACTTTCTTCGTGAAATGGTAGGGGTACAATGTACCCCTTACCAATTCACACAGGGGGGGGGCCGGGATCTGGGGGTCCCCTTTGTTAAAGGGGTCTTCCAGATTCCGATAAGCCCCCCGCCCGCAGACCCCCACAACCACCGGGCAAGGGTTGTGGGGATGAGGCCCTTGTCCCCATCAACATGGGGACATCCTCCCCATGTTGAGGGCATGTGGCCTGGTACGGTTCAGGAGGGAGGGGGGGCCGCTCTCTTGTCCCCCCCTCTTCCCCTGCGGCCGGCCAGGTTGTGTGCTTGGATAAGGGTCTGGTATGGATTTTTGGGGGGACTCCACGCCATTTTTTTTTAAATTTGGGGTGGAGTTCCCCTTAAAATCCATGCCAGATCTGAAGGGCCTGGTATAGATATTTGGGGGAACCGCACGCCATTTCTTTTTAAATTTGCGGCGGGGTTTCCCTTAATATCCATTCCAGACCTAAAGGACCTGGTAATTGAATTCTGGGGGACCCCCAAGCTTTTTTTTTTTTTTTATCAATGACTTTTGTATGTATTGATAAAAGCCGACAATTCATTATTAGCCGCGAGTGAGTTTTAAATGACTTTTTTTCCTTCAAAAATGACACTTTGTTCAGGGACAGTTCTAAGCACGGGAAACATGCGCCACTTTACATGCATATCATACACACCCCCCAGGTATGAAATTTAAAGGAATATTTAACTTTTATTTTTTAATTTTAAGCATTATTAAAATCACTGCTCCCGAAAAAACTGCCATTTTTAAAACTTATTTTTGCATTGATACATGTCCCCTGGGGCAGGACCTGGGTCCCCAAACACTTTTTTAGGACAATAACTTGCATATAAGCCTTTATAATTAGCACTTTAGATTTCTCCCATAGACTTTTCGAATTTTCCGCGAACACCCCAATTTGTTCGCTGTTCGGCGAACGGGCGAACAGGCAATGTTCGAGTCGAACATGAGTTCGACTCGAACTCGAAGCTCATCCCTACTCACAACACGCAGAATCAGGCCCTGACCGCTACAACCCTGGCAAACAGACGACACCAGAGGTCTCGGAAAATGTACCCCCACTCTTGAGCATCTGTGGCATAAGACTAAGTTCCAGGAAGACTTCAAACAATATAAATCTGCCCTCCTAATATACTATTCCTGCCTCCACACTGCCAAACAGACCTATTTTATCACACTCATTAACACTTTCTCATCCAGTCCACGTCAACTCTTCTCTACCTTTAACACTCTGCTCTGTCCTCCACTGCCTCCACTCTCTAATTCACTTACTGCCCAGGAGATTGCCAATCACTTAAAAAATAAGATTGATACAATTCATGAGGAGATCTCCAATGTGCAGAAACCTACCCCACTCAACCCCCCTTATGTCCACAGATACAATCATTTCTTCCCTCATTCAACCCTGCTAGTAATAACGAGGTTAATAAACTTTTTTCTAACACTCATCTAACCACCTACCCCCAGGATAATGCTCCCTCGCAAATGCTACGCTCACCCTCTGACTCGATTCTACACACTCTAACTCACATTTTCAATCTATCCCTCTCTTATGGCATTTTCCCAAGCTCTCTAAAACACGCGCTAGTCACTCCCATACTTAAAAAGTCCTCCAAACTTCTTGAAAGACTGGTCTACCATCGACTGAGTGACTATCTGACCATGAACAAACTTCTTGATCCCCTTCAGTCTGGATTTTGCTCTCAACACTCCACAGAAACTGCTTTCCTTAAACTTAAAAATTAACTGCTAACAGATTAAACCAACAGACACTTTTCTGTACTACTTCTTCTGGACCACTCTGCTGCCTTTGACACAGTGGACCACCCCCTCCTCCTCAAAAAACTCCACTCCTTTGGTCTCCACGACTGTACTCTTCACTGGTTCTCATCCTACCTATCCCACCGCTCCTTCAGTGTCACTTACAACTCTACTTCCTCCTCTCCTCTTCCTTTCTACATTGGGGGTCCCCCAAGGTTCTGTTCTTGGACCTCTCCTGTTGTCAATCTAAGCCACCTCTCTGGGTCAGTTGATTGCCTCCCATGGCTTTCAAAATCCTCTCTACGCTGATGACACCCAAATCTATCTCTCCACCCCCCAGCTCTCTCCATGTGTCTCCTCACGCATTACCCACTTACACATGTCACATCACTTTCTCAAACTCAACCTATCCAAAACCGAGCTCATAATATTTCCTCCCCCAGGTGCCACTTCCCCAGATTTCTCTATCAATATCAACGGCTCAACTATCAACTTGTCCCCCCACGCCAAGGTCCTAGGTGTAATTCTGGACTCTGAACTAACCTTTCAGCTCCACATCCTATTGCTATGCAAAATTTGCCGCCTCAGCAACATCTCCAAGATACTCCCTTTCCTAACCAATGTCTCCACAAAGCTTACAATCCACTCCCTAAGTCATCTCTCTCCTCAACTACTGCAACTCCCTCCTCATTGGCTTACCTCTAAATAGGTGTAGCGTGGTCCCCAAATTTAACCCCGCTATACCTAAATTTAGGGGTGACCAGAGCAATAGTTTGGCTTGGGTCTCTTGATTATTTGGACTCTGCCTTACTGCTGTGTCACCTGGCCTGCAGTTCCCCTTTGGGCGTATAGGTGGTGTTGACACCTGTATCCGGGGTTGAACCAAAGGTGATGGAGTAGGTATTGGATGTCCTCTCTCGGCTGCCTTTGGTGGGCGGTTCTGGCCTGCTGTGCATGCCGGAAGAGGATATATAAGGGGCAGACGCCATTACTCAGAGAGCAATTCCTGGGACCCATGCTCGGATGAGAGCAATTCCCGGGGGCCCATGCCCGGATGAGAGTGATTTCCCGGGGCCAATGCCCGGAGGGGGGGTGCGCCCCATCTTGATCGAGGAGTCTCGGGCACCTTCAGCCTGAGGACACAGCTTTCCAGGTAGGCCCAGTACCTTTGACTGGGTCTACAACCGAAGAGGAGTCCCAGGGAACCCGTGTGAGGGTAACCGCTCTGCCACAGAGGAAACCAGGGGAGGATCGATCCCATAACAAGAGGGCTAGTAATAGAGTATTGCTGACTCGGGAAAGGCCTGGTGACCTGTCGGAGGGAAGGATTCCTCGCTTTGCAGACTGCCTCTGCGGAGTGTTGAAAGTTCAGGAGGGATCTCCTTGATTTGGTCCTTGGAGGGGACTGAGTCATTGTTCCAGCATCACACCGGCTGCTAGTGCTATTGAGTGACTATCCGGGTGAGCTGTACCCACTCGGGACCGAGTGGCGACGAAGCCAAGAGTGTGCCTGAATCCACTTCTATCTGCTAACATCTTTCTCACTTCAACTCTCTGGTTCCTGAAAGCAAGATAAAAAAACTCACGTTGGAGTTGATATGTTGTGTGGACATTGACCTCATTTGGGAAAGATAAAGACTTGCCTCTATAAACATAGAGGGGAGAACCAGAAGAAGGAAGCTACTAACTGCAGGACCCAAGTATGTAACACCGCCTGACCTTTATAATCTAGAGGAAATGGGCATGTGACATGGTGTGTCTTACCCCCCTGCTTGAGAAGGTAAGAGGGGGAAAAAGATCCGTGTGCTACACGTAGGGGCTTGTCCGGGATTCTGCAGTGGTTTCTGGGAGCTGGACTTTACTTTCCCGCATGGCTCTTTGGAGGTCGGCCATTTTTGAAAATTGGATTGCGCCACAAGCGAGAGAAAGTACAGGCCTGGCTGTAATTTCCAGCTGCGTAGTTCGTGGGCGTGTCTCAAAGTCTGTAAAAGCCTGCAAATTGCGTGCAGCAAGGAAGAAAAAGGGGAGGAGCCCCAGCTAAATTGTGTGTTCCACGTGGTGCGGTTGGCGCCAAAGGGACAGTGCAACTGAACCATTGACGAGGCGACATGTTTTCTGCTCCATGGATGTCTACTTCACCGGGATCTCGCGTTCCCTTGCCCGGTTCAACCATGAACGTTGCCTCTGTTGTGACCTCCCTGATGGATACAGAGATCCGGCTGAAGCCCCGAGGTTGCTTTGCCCTCCACACGTGCAGAGATGCAGAGGCCTTGGGCATGATTTGTGCGAGATGCCAGGGACTGGTCGTACAGCTTCGCCCTTTCGGGAGATGTACCCGCTGTGGGGGGTTCCTCTTTGAGGTAGAACAGCCAACGGAGGTGCCGAAAGTCTACCGCCTGGACTGTATCTCAGGTACTGTTGCTCCTGAGGAGGAAATGTGTGCTCCCACAGCCATGCCCACGCGCACTACCGCGGAGATAGCGGAACTAAAGATTGAAGCTTCAGCCATTAAGGAGCTTGAGGCCGCGAACACAGCGGATGCTGCCTCGGTTGCAACGGAGTCCTCCCTTCCGCCTGCTAAGAGGAAGGTGGGATATGTGAAGGCTTCCCGTGGCCGCGGTCAAGGCCTAACCCAGCGCCTACCTGAACCGGATCGTCCCGCTGGAGGGATCTCCAAGCGATCCACGGAGGGGGAAGATAAGGAGGCTGGGAGAACTGTGTCAAGTTTGCCGGGGAAGGGGAAGAAGCTCATCGTCCGTTCCATCATGGATGCTTGGGTACCTGAACCGCGGGAACTTTTGAAAGTAAAGGAGTCAGTGTTGACCAGGAACTATTTGCCAGCAGAAGAGTACGATACCTCAGATATAGACTCTTCCTCCGGAGTTGACGATGATGTAGAAATAGATGAACTGTTTGCAAAGAAGGGATGGGACAAAATTTCGCTAACCTCTCCCCGTAGTGTAAAGGGATCGCCCATGGACTCTTGGGAAACTGCACCCCGGGTGGAAACCTCTGTTATTACTGGAGAAGTTGTTCCTGACACCTTGCATGCTACGGTGTCTTCCGTGCCTGCTGTACCGGAGGCCCGTTCCTCATTAAGGCCGCCTATGCCACTGTTGGAGCCCGTGCGCCCCCGCAGATCTCCGGATGCTATTGTCTTGCCAGGAACTGGAGATCGGGTGACTATGCCGCCTTTGGCCCGACTGCAACGGCTGTTGAATCAAAAGGTTGCTACGGACTATGGATGGGAGTATCCATACATTCCAAGGAACTTGCTCTTTGAAATTGAGGCCTTTCGGGAATGATGGTACAGTAACTTTGTCTGGGATCATTTGGAGCTAAAGAAAGGCCATAGGTATTTAACATGTTTGGCCGTAACGACTGAGCGATACAAAGGCTGCCGAAAAGATTGGACTCTGGGTCAGCACATACATGCGGATCGGGTCGTGGTCTGCAGTAAAAACAGAGACAATGTGATTTATTCCATAGAGACATTGGATAAGGACTGGAAGCCTCTTGATCTCTCTGATCCCAGTTTTTATCTCTGAAGTGGGACTTGTGTTTTTTTATTATACCACTTCAGGGACAATGCCTTAAACTGCTGTTTGACTCTATGCCCAGGGAATTTACTCTCTGGAGGTTTGAAGGACAAGTTATTTTTTTCTCCTTCCCTCTTTTGAGAAAAAAAAAGAGAGAGCTGAACTTTGGGGTAGAGTTAGTCAGGGCAAAGCTGGAAGCCGCTGTGATCAACCAAAGAGAAATTTGTGTTGTGGTGCGTCTGTACGCACTTAGGCTAGGTAATAATGTGTGCTGCCACTAGGTGGTAGTGGTTTGCCGGACTTTTTCTTTTATGCACTTATTTTAGGGAAATGTTATTTCATACACTAGGCTTAGTGTGTGCAGCTTCAGTAGAAGGGAGCTATCTTTCCTTGGGGAGATAGTTCACTTCTAATTAATAGTGGAGAGATAGTTCACTTCTAATTAATAGTGTTAGAATGTTAATAGCGTGTAGAATATTTAGCGTGTATAATATTTTTCTTTCCCTGCAGGAAGACCATCATGCAGCTACACCGGAGAAAGGGTGGGATATAGTTGTGATAGGATGATGGGAGGGATTGTTACATAATGTGTATGTACATTTGAAAACTGTTTTTTTCTGTCCTTCTCCCTCTTTGCTATACTTCAGGTCTTGATTCAGGCACCATCCTTGCATTGTACATATACAGTTCAGGAATAAATTTGCGTTTGCTCAGGACTGAGTGTGTGAATTTATTCCAGACACTGGGGACAGTGTCTCATTTAGAGGGGGTGTATGTAGCGGGGTCCCCAAATGTAACCCGCTATACCTAAACTTAGGGGTGACCAGAGCAATAGTTTGGCTCGGGTCTCTTGATTATTTGGA
Organism: Rana muscosa; assembly: GCA_029206835.1. Classification (NCBI taxonomy): domain Eukaryota; kingdom Metazoa; phylum Chordata; class Amphibia; order Anura; family Ranidae; genus Rana; species Rana muscosa. The sequence goes on along the minus strand of CM055123.1, from coordinate 4,199,631 downwards.
ATCTGCCTTACTGCTGTGTCACCTGGCGTGCAGTTCCCCTTTGGGCGTATAGGTGGTGTTATCAACTGTACCTGGGGTTGAACCACAGGTGATGGAGTAGGTATTGGATGTCCTCTCTCGGCTGCCGTTGGTGGGCGGTTCTGGCCTGCTGTGCATCCTGGGAGAGGATATATAAGGGGCAGACGCCATTACTCAGAGAGCAATTCCCGGGCCCATGCCCGGATGAGAGCAATTCCCAGGGCCCATGCCCGGATGAGAGTGAATTTCCCGGGGCCCATGCCCGGAGGGAGCTACCCCTCAGAGGGGGGTGCACCCCATCTTGATTCAGGAGTCTCGGGCACCTTCAGCCTGAGGCCACAGAGTTCCAGGTAGGCCCAATACCTTTGACTTGGTCTACAACTGAAGAGGAGTCCCAGGGAACCCGCGTGAGGGTAACCGCTCTGACACAGAGGAAACCAGGGGAGGATCGATCCCATAACAAGAGGGCGAGTAATAGAGTATTACTGACTCGGGAAAGGCCTGGTGACCTGTCAGAGGGAAGGATTCCTCGCTTTACAGACTGCCTCTGCGGAGTGTTGAAAGTTCAGGAGGGATCTCCTTGATTTGGTCCTTGGAGGGGACTGAGTCATTGTTCCAGCATCACACCGGCTGCTAGTGCTATTGAGTGACTATCCGGGTGAGCTGTACCCACTCGGGACCGAGTGGCGACGAAGCCAAGAGTGTGCCTGAATCCACTTCTATCTGCTAACATCTTTCTCACTTCAACTCTCTGGTTCCTGAAAGCAAGATAAAAAAACTCACGTTGGAGTTGATATGTTGTGTGGACATTGACCTCATTTGGGAAAGATAAAGACTTGCCTCTATAAACATAGAGGGGAGAACCAGAAGAAGGAAGCTACTAACTGCAGGACCCAAGTATGTAACACCGCCTGACCTTTATAATCTAGAGGAAATGGGCATGTGACATGGTGTGTCTTACCCCCCTGCTTGAGAAGGTAAGAGGGGGAAAAAGATCCGTGTGCTACACGTAGGGGCTTGTCCGGGATTCTGCAGTGGTTTCTGGGAGCTGGACTTTACTTTCCCGCATGGCTCTTTGGAGGTCGGCCATTTTTGAAAATTGGATTGCGCCACAAGCGAGAGAAAGTACAGGCCTGGGGAAAAAGGGGGAAAAAGATCTGTGTGCTATCCCCACTTCAATCCATCATGAATGCTGCTGCCAGGCTCATCCACCTCACAAACAGCTCAGCGTCTGCTATACCCCTCTGTCAATCCCTTCATTGGCTGTCACTCAACCAACAAATTAAATTCAAGATGCTAACAATAACAAAGCCATCTACAACCGGGCCCCCAGCTACATCACTAACCTAATCTCAAAATACCAACCTAATCATTCTCTTCGGTCCTCCCAAGACCTCCTGCTCTCTAACATCCCATGCTCGCCTTCAGGACTTCTCCAGAGTCCCATTCTCTGTAATGCTCTACCCCAATCTGTCCGACTTTCTCCTACTTTGTCCATTTTCTTACGAACCCTGAAAACTAATCTCTTCAGAGAAGCCTATCTTGCCCCTATCTAACAAATGTACATTTACTTTCTCCATCAGCACACCCCCCACAGTTTATTACCTCTTGTATCTCTTGACCTTCCCTCTTAGATTGTAAGCTCTAAGGATCAGCCTCTGATTCCTACTGTATTAAAGTGTATTGTATTTGTACCCTAAAGTTGTAATGCACTGCATAAACTGTTGGCACTATTTAAATCCTGTATAATAATAATAATAATAATAAATGCTGGGACTTAGCCTTTAAGGACCGGATTTCTGAGTGAAGAGTCAGAAGGACTGCTGACAGACACATGTCCAGGCTAAAGTCTGCAGCATTACCAGGACTGGTGAGCCACTGCAGTGTTTGACTGTTACTGCTGCTAGCACATCAGAGAAAGGACTGACCTCTACTAGGTGCCTTAAAGTGGTTGTAGACCCAAATGCCCTAAATTAATTTATCCTCCATGTTTTTGCCCTGTTTAGCAGTGCAGTGTGTGTTATTTTATATATATTTCTAAATACCTTTTTTCTGTGTTCTGCTTTGCTGTAATGTGTCCTTTCTCCACTGTTCATCCCAATCTAGGGGAGCTAAGAGGGAGGGGCTGATATTCCCTGCTGACATATGTAGTCAATGAAGGCTGGAGGGGAGGGGAGGAGATTGTGTTCTTACTAAACACTACAGAACTGACAGGGAGAGAAGGAGGGGAAGGTAGGTGCACGGGGAGGAGAGAAGATTGTACTCTCACTGAATACTACGGAACTAACAGGGAGAGAGGGAGGGGAAGGAAGGGGCGAGGGAAGGGATGGGGAGGAGATCGTGTTCTCGCTGAACACTACGGAACTGACGGAGAGGGAGAGAGGAAGTTGCAGAGACGCACAGGGGAAAGCTGTTATGACAGAGGCATGTAAGCTGACCATGCTGTCACAGTTCAGCAGCCATGATAAACGTGGTCAGCACACAGAAGGGAAGTCAGGACCAGGCAGGATCAACCAGGTACTGTAGAAGATACAAAGGGGCAATTGACTAGGCAATAGCACTATGCTTTAGGGCCTGCTTTAAAGGGACAGGATCATTATTTTTTTAATTTTTTGGGTTACAACCACTTTAACTAACTGCATGCAGCAACAGTAAGTGCATCACTGTACAGACTGGGCCCCAACATTAATTTTCTTAAGTTTGCAAGTCAGGCACCAGGTACTATACAATCACCTACCAGGTATACCCTTTTTTTTTAAATATACATACCTAAACTCAGGGGTATAAACAGAGAGCACTCAGGGACACTTTTTGATCATTTGTTGCAAGACTTTTTTTTCATTATCATTTATATTTTTCATTGTTTATGTTGTTCTTCACCAGTGCTACTTATACTAGGTAAATTTTGCTTGGTACCACTGTGCTTTAAAATAGCTGTCAGTAAATGGCATTCAGTGAAGTGGAGTGGAGACACATGGGAAGGCTTCCCGGGCATGGACGGAGGGATTGGCTGGTGGTCCCCCCCTTTCTTTACTTTTTCTTTTGCTCTCCTTTGTTGCTTTGCCCATTGGGTCATAAGTACTCTTTCTACACTTTTGCCTCGTACACACGGGTGAAAATCCCGCCGGAAAAAAAATGTTGGTTTTCTCGACGGGATTCCTGGCTAGCTTGTCTTGCCAAGCCCTGTGTACATACGCACATTCAAAAGAACCACTGTGACGTCATCGACTACGAAAAGCATGCGCTTGTCACGTTCAATGACCATTGCCGCCATCTTGCTACACTCTACACTACCCTTGTAAGCTACTGCGCATGCGTTGAAGTCTTTTCGAGCATGCGCGGGTTTACCTGGAGACAGGTAAGCATACACACGCACGGTTTTCTCGTCGGGAAACAGGCCGATAAGAATCCCAACGAGAAAATAGAGAGCAGGTTCTCTATTTTTCTCGTCGAGATTCCGGCAGTTTTCCCGACGAGAAACCATACACACGACCGGTTTTCTCTGCAAAAAATCTCTCCCAGCAGTTTTCTTGCCGAGAAAACCGGCCGTGTATACAAGGCTTTTGAATAAAATGGTGTAAACCATCAAAATACTGTGCGGGATGCAGAGACTTCCTAGACCCTGAAGTCCACTATCTGGTCTTCAATTATTTGTGTTTATCGTTGACGACATTGTGATGTTTGTGCATGTGGTCTTGTTTGTGGAGGTGATCAACTGTATGTACACCAATGTTGAGGTTTCTGTATTACCATATGCCTTATCTAAATAAAGAATTGGAAAAAAAAATAAAAAAAAATAAAGAGTATTAAAACAGATAGGCTATAGCCCATTAACTACGTCAGGTACTCTGCTAAGTGCAAGTATATTCTTTACCTGTTCTTTAATATTGGTGCCTTGCCATTTATTTTGCCTTTTCACAATATGCTTTATTTACAATCTAGTAGCCTGGTGTTTATTTCTTATATGCTAATATAGTTTTGGTAGGCGTCTTCAGCATTCTGTTACCAGGTGTGCCAGAGGGAACTGAGCAGTTCAGAGTCATGGCAAAGAACAGAGAACCCGTCACACCAAGTGGCTCCTCCGTGGGTAAGCATGGGGGCTCGTCCAGGATGCCTATGTTCTGCAAACAAGCAACCAAGACAATGAGCTAAAGAGAGTCAGCATGAATCATGCTGCTGCCACCGAGTGGTGTGAGGAACACAATGGGTGACTGGTGTCAAGTAGGGATGGGCCGAACACCCCCTCGGTTATGTCACCAGAACATACGAACAGGCAAAAAATTTGTGCGAACATGCAAACCCTATTTAGGGTACTTTCACACTGGGGTGTCACGGGCTTTTTTTTTTGCGCTACTTTACCGTAGTTTTTGCCGTGATTTGCTGCGGCTAGCGGGGCACTTTTAACCCCCGCTAGCGCCCGAAAAAGGATTAAAACCGCCTGCAAAACTCTGCTGCAGTGGCACTTTGCGGGCGGTTCGGAGGCGCTGCCCATTGATTTCAATGGGCAGGGGCACTTTAGGAGTGGTATAATCACCGCTCCTACAGCGCCTCAAAGATGCGGCTGGCAGGACTTTTTTTACCATCCTGCCAGCGCACCGCTCCAGTCTGAAAGACCTCAGGCTTTCACACTGGAGATAAAGGAGCGGCTCTTTCAGGGCGCTTTGCAGGCGCTATTTTTAGCGCAATAGCACCTGCAAAGCGCCTCAGTGTGAAAGCAGCCTTAAAGTCTATGGGACGCGAACATGAAAAATCAAAAGTGCTAATTTTAAAGTATTATATGCAAGTTATTGCCATAAAAAAAGTGTACGGGGACCTGGGTACTGCCCCAGGGGAGATGTATCAATGCAAAAAAAGGTTAAACAACAGTTTTTTCAGGAGCAGTGGTTTTAATAATGCTTAACCACTTAACGACCGCCGCATGTACATATACGTCGGCAGAATGGCACGGACAGGCACATTAACGTACCTGTACGTGCCTGCCTTCCCGCGGGTCCAGAGCGCCGAGGAGAGAAGAGATCATGTTAGTGCATCAACAGCCCACTGACACCAGGACACATAGGCATACATTCCACCCCCCAGTCACCCCCAGATCACCCCCCAGCCCCCAGTCACAGTGTCACTGATTGCAGTGATCATTTATTTACTGATCACTGCATTTAGTGTCATCTGTGACAGTAAAAAGTTGCAGGGCAGTTAGGTTTAGGCTCCTTTAGGTCCAGGGTAGCCCCCTAACCCCCCCTAATAAAGGTTTAACCCCTTGATCGCCCCCCAGGTAACCCTTTCACCCCCTATGGCCAGTGTCACTAAGCGATCATTTTTCTGATCGCTGTATTAGTGTCGCTGGTGCCGCTAGGTAGACAGTTCGCCATCAAGTTTTTATAGCATCAGGTACCCCCATATACAACCTAATAAAAGTTTTAACCCCCTGATTGCCCCTAGAGTTAACCCTTTCACCAGTGATCACCGTATAAGTGTCACTGGTGACACTGGTTAGCCAGTTAGTTATTTCGTTATTTAGGTTACCCGTCAGGTTTTTATATAGCGTCAGGTACCCCATATATTACCTAATAAAGGTTTTAACCCCCTGATTGCCCCTAGTTAACCCTTTCTTGTTTTCAAATATGAATTTTATTAGTTTTTTCTTTTTTTTCGGAAATAAACAGGGTTAACATAATATTACATAGTTTACCAATAAGTAGTTGTTAATTCTTTCAAACAATTGACTTAGACACATAACATTAATTAGTTTACAGGTATAACATACATTAAATTTGAGACAGGGATAACCTCTTATCACACTATCTCAATAACCTTTATCTCACCTTCTTCATACCTTATATAATGTAACTCCCCTCTTTATTCCCTATATCTTAGATACTGTGAGGGGGTTAGCTCGGTAGCGGGTGTGTGTGACCCCCTGGATGGGCTCCCCACACAAAAACAGGCCCAGCAGACGGAGGTTGTGGTTTTCAAGATCAAAAGGTGCGGTTTATTTCTCTATTTACAGTGACAAAACACAGCAAAGCAAAAAGAAACATAAACAAAATAAATCCTGGTCAGCTTGACCTCTGACTAAACATGCAGGTTTCCCTAACTAACAACTGGGATCAGCCTGGTGCTGTCCTAGTCCCTAAGTCCCTGGTTTAGTAAATGTCCAAACAAATAGCCACACAGGCTTTGTCTCACCGCACAGGGGTTCACTCTCCCTAGACAGTCCACACAGGTCTGGTTCCAGGCATGAGCAAACACCTAATGAAGCTGGGAGTTTTTATAGAGGCCTTAAACGAGCTGACAAGCTTCAGCTGGTCTCATCAACTCCCTGCCTGCACGACGCCCAGCACTCTCCCTAGAGGTATGAATCATCCATGAGCCCACTAGCCTCAGCTGGGCTTCATCAACTCTCTCCCTAGTTGTATAAGTCGGCATAAAGCCTGAATCTAGGAGAAATATACCTACCCCCCTGGATGCAACCAGGTGACTTTACCTTCCTGCTGTCACATACCCCCCCCCCCCTCTTGTTTTAACCTTGGGGTTGGAACACCAGCAATCAGGCATTCATGTACTCGAGACAAAGCATCCACTTTCCCCATTTGAACGCCAGGGCGATGCTTTACTGTGAAGTTGAATTCCTGTAGGGCCAGGAACCACCTATTTACTCTTCTATTTGTCTCCTTGTTTTGAGCCATCCACTTTAACGGAGCGTGATCCGTAACCATGTCAAAGTGCCTACCTAGCAGATAGTACCGAAGGGAATCTAGAGCCCACTTCACCGCTAAACACTCCTTTTCAACCGTGGCGTAATTTACCTCATGGGACTTCAACTTCCTGCTGAGGTAAATGACTGGGTGCTCTTCCCCGTTCCAGACCTGGGACAATACTGCTCCTAACCCCACATCTGACGCATCACTTTGTACGACAAAGTCTTTAGAGAAGTCGGGTGAGTACAACACTGGCTGGCTACATAAGGCTTGTTTCAAGAATTGGAATGCTGCCTCAGCCTCGGGGGTCCATTTAATCATGACCGACCCTTTCCCTTTCGTCAGGTTGGTTAGGGGCACAGCCTTAGAAGCAAAGTGGGGAATGAAGCGCCGATAATAACCCGCGATTCCCAGAAAGGCTCGTACCTGCTTCTTGCTGTTGGGACGTGGCCAACTCTGGATGGCCTCGACTTTGTTGAGTTGGGGTTTTATTACTCCCCTGCCAATGGTGTACCCAAGATACTTGGCCTCCTCCTGCCCAATGGTACACTTCTTGGGGTTAGCCGTAAACCCCGCTTCCCGGATAGAGTCTAGGACTGCTTGCACTTTTGGCAGATGTGAGGCCCAATCTGTGCTATGGATAATTACGTCATCCAGGTAAGCCGCAGCATACTTCCGATGGGGCCTCAGTATCTGGTCCATTTTCCGCTGGAATGTGGCCGGCGCATTCTGTAACCCGAACGGCATTCTCTTATATTGGAACGCCCCGTCTGGGGTTACAAATGCGGTTTTCTCTTTGGCCGACTTGGCCAGGGGAATTTGCCAATACCCTTTTGTGAGGTCAAGAGTCGTCATGTATCGGGCTGTTCCCAGCCGGTCGATCAACTCATCTATACGTGGCATGGGGTAGGTGTCAAATTTTGTAACTTTGTTCAACTGACGAAAATCGTTACAAAATCGCCAGCTCCCATCCGGTTTAGGCACCAACACAATGGGACTAGACCAATCACTTTGGGACTCCTCTATCACCCCTAAGTTCAGCATTTTCTGTACTTCCTCCCGTATTGCCTCCCGTCAGGCCTCTGGGATCCGATAGGGTTTTAACTTCACCCTTTCACCGGACGGGGTAATAATATCATGCTCTACCCCAGATGTTTGTCCCGGCAGCTCAGAGAACACCTCCTTGTTGCGAAGCACAAACTCCTTAACCTCCTGTTGTTGGGGTTGTGACAAGGTGGCTGCTATTCCAACCTCCGGAATCACGCAACCAGTTTGAGCTGGTGACCAAGTTTCTGCGACTAGGGACACTCTATCCCTCCAGGCTTTCAACAGATTAACGTGATAGATCTGTTCGGGCTTTCGCCTTCCTGGTTGTCTGACCTTGTAATTCACCTCGCTCACTTTTTCCATTATCTCGTAGGGGCCTTGCCATTTGGCAAGGAATTTACTTTCAACCGTAGGGACAAGTACCAATATCCTATCCCCCGGGGAAAAGGTACGGGTCTTGGCTCCATGGTTGTACACTCTCTGCTGTGCCAACTGTGCTTGGGCCAAATGTTCCTTCACGATGGGCATTACCTGTGCAATTCGATCTTGCATCAGGGCGACATGCTCAATCACACTCCTGTGGGGAGAACTCTCACTTTCCCAAGTTTCCTTGGCAATATCCAACAGCCCTCTTGGGTGTCTCCCATACAGTAACTCAAAGGGGGAGAATCCCGTAGAGGATTGGGGCACCTCCCTAATAGCAAACATCAAATAAGGAAGTAGACAGTCCCAATCCTTTCCATCTCTATCCACCACTTTCTTCAACATTTGTTTTAGGGTTTTGTTGAATCTTTCAACCAGCCCATCGGTTTGGGGGTGATACACAGACGTACGCAATTGCGTCACTTTGAACAATTTACACAGCTCTTTCATAACCCGGGACATAAAGGGTATACCTTGGTCCGTAAGCAGTTCTTTACAAATACCCACCCGGCTAAAAACAAGAGATAGCTCTTTGGCTATGGTTTTGGCCGAGGTATTTCGGAGAGGGATCGCTTCTGGATAACGGGTGGCATAGTCCATTATAACTAATATGTACTGGTGCCCCCTAGCGGACTTGATTATAGGACCTACCAAATCCATTGCGATCCTCTCAAACAGGACCTCAATGATGGGTAGAGGGACCAGCGGGCTACGGAAATGTGGCATCGGGGCCGACCTCTGACACACAGGGCAGGAGGAACAATAATTTTCTATGTCCTTCATCACCCCAGGCCAATAGAATCTCTGTAATACCCTCTCTCGGGTTTTCTCTGTCCCCAGATGACCTCCAAGAATGTGCCCATGGGCCAACTCCAACACCAACTTCCTGTAAGGTTTGGGCACTACAAGCTGCTCAACGGTTTCTTCTGCCCTTTTTGCCACCCGATAAAGTAGGTCCTTCTCTACGCTGAAGTATGGGTAAGTGCAGGTATTATCTGGGTTCACTAACTCGCCATCTATTTCCACTACGTTTTCCCGTGCCTTTATTAGGGCGGGGTCTTTTAACTGTTCTGTGGCAAAATTTTCCCTGTGAACCTCAAGATCAGAAAACTCCACAGACGGTAGGTTTTCGTCTGAGGAGGTGGGCTCCTCTCCAGTTTCTTGAGTCTCGCCTGCCAATACTGACAAGGGAAATTCTGGAGAATCCTCACCACTCTCAGAGGAGTTCTGGCTATCACCTTCCTGGTACATAGGGGCACCAGTGGGGGGCTCAGGATCATCCCACAGTTCCCAGAACTTCGGAAAATCCCTTCCCACAATGGCATCATGCGGTAGTTGAGATACTAACCCCACTGGATGAGAGAGGGTACCTGTGGGGGTCTTGAAACACACTGTAGTCACTGGATACTCTCGGGTGTCCCCATGCACACAAATAACAGCTACCTTGCTATTCCCAGAGACCTCTGTTTTAACTAATTCAGCCTTTATCAGGGTCACAAGGCTACCTGAATCCAGTAATACCACAACATTTCTACCATTAATACACATTTTGCATAAATGTTTCTCAGTTCCCCGAATGGCAGTGCATGCGACTGTCGCACACAGCGACTGACGTCTGTCCGTCAGAAAGTCACATTGCATGGGTTCCTCCACAACCGGGCAATTTGCTGCAATATGTCCCGCTTGCCGGCAGCGGTAGCAAACAATCCTCTTGGCTGCCTCTTGAGCCCCCGACTTCCCAGGCTGTTCTCGCCAAACCCTGGGCAGAGCTCCCACCCTCTCACTCTCTCCACCCTCACCCCTTGGAATCATCTTATCCGCCCCTGGGGATGGTCTGGTCTTAGGGTGGAAAGTCCGAGAGTCTCTGGAAGAGGCCGTCAGGTTCTCTGCAGCCAAGTATCTCTCTACACGATCCACAAGTTTACCGGCCGTTTCTGGGTCTCCATGGCTTACCCACTTTTGAATGGCGGTAGGAAGAGCTCTCAAGAAACGATCCATCACAACACGTTCCACAATCTCCGGTGCGGACAAAGTCTCTGGCTGTAGCCACTTCCTGCTCAGGTGAATGAGATCATACATTTGAGACCTGGGGGGTTTTCCAAGCTGGAAAGTCCAGTTATGCACACGCTGAGCCCGGACAGCCAGGGTGACACCCAGCCTTGCCAATATTTCAGCTTTTAGCATCACATAGTCTTTTGCTTGGTCAGGCTCTAGGTCATAGTAAGCTTTCTGCGATTCACCAGTTAACAGAGGAGCCAGCAGTCCAGCCCACTGCTCCTCAGGCCACTTTTCTCTTTCAGCAGTCCTTTCAAATGTGGTCAAAAATACCTCTGGATCATCCTCTCCAGTCATTTTTGTCAATAAACGACTCACCCCAAAGGACGTGGTATTAGTGGGACGGCTTTCCTCACTGGTCTGCGGACGTTGCTGCATTACTGCTTCCATCTGTTGTTGTAGTCTCTGCTCTTGCTTCTGCAACAGGTCTATGAAGCGGGCCTCAGATTGCTGCTGGGCTTGTTGCTGGGCTGCGAAGCTCTGTTGTTGAGCTGCAAGGCTCTTTTGCAAACCTGCATTTGTCTGCTGTTGATTGGCATTTGCTAGAGCCAGCTGTTTCAGTATCTCCTCCATGCTGGCTTAAAAAAAAACTGCCACTGGTTCTCCACCAACTGTGAGGGGGTTAGCTCGGTAGCGGGTGTGTGTGACCCCCTGGATGGGCTCCCCACACAAAAACAGGCCCAGCAGACGGAGGTTGTGGTTTTCAAGATCAAAAGGTGCGGTTTATTTCTCTATTTACAGTGACAAAACACAGCAAAGCAAAAAGAAACATAAACAAAATAAATCCTGGTCAGCTTGACCTCTGACTAAACATGCAGGTTTCCCTAACTAACAACTGGGATCAGCCTGGTGCTGTCCTAGTCCCTAAGTCCCTGGTTTAGTAAATGTCCAAACAAATAGCCACACAGGCTTTGTCTCACCGCACAGGGGTTCACTCTCCCTAGACAGTCCACACAGGTCTGGTTCCAGGCATGAGCAAACACCTAATGAAGCTGGGAGTTTTTATAGAGGCCTTAAACGAGCTGACAAGCTTCAGCTGGTCTCATCAACTCCCTGCCTGCACGACGCCCAGCACTCTCCCTAGAGGTATGAATCATCCATGAGCCCACTAGCCTCAGCTGGGCTTCATCAACTCTCTCCCTAGTTGTATAAGTCGGCATAAAGCCTGAATCTGGGAGAAATATACCTACCCCCCTGGATGCAACCAGGTGACTTTACCTTCCTGCTGTCACAATACAAAATAACAAAATCAAATCAAAACAAAACAAACAAATAGACAAAAACAACAGCGGTGTCCCCTATAGACATATGCTACTATTGAACCACGTCTCTGTCACTTCCCACAGCTCACATTCCTATAGCTATTTCATGTCCCTAGAAGGGATATCCCTTCCTCTGATTGGATAAACAAATTCCATGGTGTCCAAATCTCTCTATATACTTCTTGTCTATCAGATGCTGTCAAAATCAAATCTTCCATTCTTCTAATATCTTCTACCTTCCTCAGCCACATGGCTGTGGTCGGGGGTATCTTTTGTTTCCATAATAGAGGAATGCAAGATTTAGCTGCATTTAGTAAATGGCACAGGATAGACTTTTTATAATTTTTAATTGGTATGGTGGTGGCATGTAGTAAGAATAATGCCATCATTCGGGATCTGGGAATCACTAAATCTCTGAGATATAGTACGGACCTTTGTCCAGAAAGCTGTTAGTATAGGGCACATCCAGAATATGTGTAATATTGTTCCTCTGTCTTTGCCACACCTCCAACAATATTCTGATGTGTCAGGAAACATTGCATGTAGTCGACTGGGCGTCAGATACCACCTTGTTAATATTTTATAATTAGTCTCTTGAATCTTAGTACAAATTGAAGATTTATAAAAGAGACCAATCATAGCTTGAACTTGATTTGAATTAAATGTACAATGTAAATCTTTACCCCATTTTACTATACATGTTAACTCTGGCTGTTCTCGTGGGGAGTTAAGTAACACATATGTCTTAGAGAGAATATGAAATATTGGTTCTGTTCCAGAGCAAAGCTCTTCAAATTTAGTCAATTGCCTAGTATATATATGCGGATTTGGTATAGTCTGTAGAAAATGATACAATTGAGCTGCATTCCAGAATGTAAGTCTATATAGACCCCTGGGGTTTGTTAACTCCTCTATAGTAGGCCATTTATTCCCTCTCACGAATTGTGATACATTCATTTGTCCTGTCTCTCGTAACGTCGCAAATTGTGTCTTTGAGAGACCTGGAAGGAATTTAGGATTCCCAATAATCGGAGTCAAAGGAGATGTTTTAGTCATTTGGCCCGCCTGTAGAGTAGCTTGTGAACATTGTTTCAAGGTGTTCCCTATTAAAGGGTGTAATTCCAAATCTGATGTTACATATTCCCAACACCATAATGCCCTCTCTAATGGTATCGGAGATTGATGATGTTCTATTTGCACCCAAAGCTTCGAGTCGTAATGACGTTGCCAGTCTATTACTCTGCTAAGGTGTACTGCCTGATAATATCGTTGAATATCTGGCAATGCTAAACCCCCGTATTGCTTTGGTAGTGTTAATAAGGTGCGAGATAAACATGGTTTCTTATAGGCCCATACAAATCGTGTAAACATTGCTTGTACTTGTTTAAAATAAGATAGCGGTATCCGTATCGGTAGCTCTTGAAATAGGTATAGGAATTTGGGCAATATACACATTTTTATTAGATTACATCTACCGAACCACGAATGAAAATTTATATGCCATTTTTCCAATAATAACCTAGATTTTGTAAGCAAGGGAGGGAAATTTAGTTCATAGGTACGAATTATACTTGTTGCAATACTCGTACCTAGATAATTTAATGCCGATGTGGTCCACTTAAAGTGGAAGCCACATCGCAATTGTTCCAGGATTCTTATGGGTAGCCCAACCCCCATTGCCTCTGACTTCAAGAAGTTTATTTTTAAATTAGATAGAGCTCCATATAACTCGAATTGTTTAAGGAGGTTTGGTAATGAAACTATTGGGTTTGTTAAGGAGAATAACAGGTCATCGGCATAAGCCGAGATCTTATATGGTTTATTACCTACCATCACTCCTTGTATATCAGAGTCAAGTCTTATCGTAGATAGGAACGGTTCTAAAGTTAAGGCATATAAAAGAGGGGATAGTACCATTCTTAATTGGAAACGACTCTGAGAGCACACCATTTGCTTTTACTTGTGCAGTCGGATTTGAGTATATTCTTGCTATCCGGCCTATCATCACTTCTCCTAACCCAATATGTCTAAGTACGGAGAACATAAATGACCAGTTTACCCGGTCAAATGCCTTCTCCGCATCAGTGTTTAACAATACACAAGGGGTATTTGTAGATTGAGTTACATAAAGTAAATTTAACACTTTTGATGTGCTATCTTTTGCTTCCCGTGTGGGAATAAAACCAACTTGATCCAAATGGATCAATTTTTGTAAATGATTCGCCAGACGGGTAGCTAAAATTTTTGTATATATTTTAATGTCTACATTTAATAGTGAGATAGGCCTGTAACTGTCACATGCGGTAGGGTCTTTCCCCTCTTTATGTATTAAAGCAATGTGAGCTCCCAGAGTGTCTCTAGCAAATGAATATCCGGAGTCTATCGCATTGAATAAATTTATCAAACGCGGGCCTATTATTGTTGATAATGTTCTATAATATTGTACCGTAAACCCATCCGGCCCCGGGGCTTTCCCTAATTTCATAGAATTTAGTGCTTGTTGAAATTCCACTAAAGATATGGGGGCATCTAGTTCTTCCCGTATTCCATTAGTCAAAAAAGGCATTTGAGACACCTGAATATATTCATCTATGACTGATCTAGATGGTATAGGTAATGATAGATCATATAAATGTCCATAGTACTCTTTGAATTCCTGGGTAATATGTTTTGGTAAAGTTATCGTTTGACCGGCACTATTGACAACTTGAGGTATGTATGTTGATAGCTTATGTTCTTTGACCCTTCTTGCTAGTACTTTTCCACATTTATCACCTAATTCATAGTTCGCCTTACGGCAGAACTGTAATTCTGCTTTTGCTTTATAATGAAGCAAATCTGTAATTTGTTTCCTAAGTCCTGTAAGTTCTATTTCTAAGGTCTGACTAGGGGCATGTTTATGCCTAGATTCCGCCTTCGCTAATTTACTAAGTAGTTTGGTAAGTTGTTTAATTCGTTCCTGTTTAATTCGAGCACCATGTTTAATCAGAATACCTCTAAGAACTGGTTTATGTGCCTCCCATAAGATTCCTGGGTCACAATCTGCTAGGTCATTCATCTGGAAATATATTGTCAGCTCTCTAGTCACTTCTTCCAGAACTTCTGGACTCTGCAAGAGACTTTCATTCAGTCGCCAGAAACGGTGTGTAAGTGATTGTGTTCCCATTAGGTCATACGTCATAAACACAGGTGCATGGTCTGACCATGTAATATTGCCTATGTGTGTGGTTCTAACCGCATGTAGATAGGTATGGGGAACCATAATATAATCAATTCTGGAGTAAGTTTTGTGTGGAGGGGAATAGAACGAATAATCCCTTTCCCCCGGATGTTGTAGTCGCCAAACGTCGATTAACTGGTTTTTATGTAGTAATTTTGTGATCCGTTTGGATTGTCTCGGTAAGATAGATGATTTACCTGTGGAGGTGTCTATTGATGGTATCAAGGGTATATTGAAATCCCCTCCAAGTATCAACTGCCCCTCCATAAAATCTAAAAGTTTCCTCACTACTTCATCCAGAAAGGATGCCTGATTTTCATTGGGAGCATAAATTGTTGCTAATGTCATCTGTCTATTCCCCAGAAGTCCCTTAAGGTAAATATATCGACCCATAGGGTCTATCTCCGAACTTTGATGTTGCCATGAAATTTTACTAGAAATTAATATTGAAACACCTTTTGATTTAGCTATTGGATTAATAGAATGGTAAGTCCATGGATAAAATCTATTTTGAAGATATTGGGATCTGTCTATCCTAAAGTGTGTCTCTTGAATGAAAGCTATGTCAGTACCAGAGCGTTTTAGGTCCTGTAGCAGCATATGTCGTTTCTCAGGTATATTAAGACCCTTAGCGTTCAGGGACATCAATACTATACCGTCAGACGTCATATTAACAAGAACACCAACAAAACAAAACACAGAAAAAAAAAAGAAACAAAATCACAATGGGTTTCAACTACCCAAGTTCAACTACATACCCCTGTAATAGCTTCCAGTGGTATCAAAGCAATTTGCCTTATGCACTCTGTCTACTCTCAAGCCTCGTACACACGACCGAGTTTCTCGGCAAGAACCAGCAAGAAACTTGCTGGCAGAGATTTCTTGCCGAGAAATTTGTTCGTGTGTATGGTTTCTCGTCAAGAAAACCGACTAGAATCTCGACGAGAAAATAGAGAACCTGCTCTCTATTTTCTCGTCGAGATTCTCGTCAGCCTGTTTCTCGACGAGAAAATTGTGTGTGTGTACACTTACCTGTCCTCCGGGAAGCCCGTGCATGCTCGAAATGACTTTGACGCATGCGCGGTAGCTTCCTAGGCATAGGATAGGGTGTACAAAGATGGCGGCGACGGCATCGAATGTGACGAGCGCATGCTCGTCGTATTCAATTACGTCACCGCGTTCGCTCCCTTCAAAGAACCGCGGGTTCTTTGAAATGAGCGTGTGTACACTCGGCCAGGACAAGTTTCTTGTCCAAGGATCTCGAGATTCTCGGCCGTGTGTACGAGGCTTCAGAGTGCTGACCTATTTGGGGGAGTGGTTAGGTATGACCAGGGACGTCAAAAAGAGAGAAAAATAAATAAAAATAAAAAGTGGCTCCCGGGTCCGCCCCCAGCTCCTCCTTGAAATGAGAAATTAATAAGGGGAGGGAACAAATAGAGCTCATGTACCAAGGAAAGGAAAAGAAAATGTTATCTAGTTTTATAATTAAGTCCTTGTGCTCCTTATCTTTTCCTTTAATTTTCCCCCAATTCCCTCCCCCCTATCTTAGTCCGAGGAGTCCCTATTTAATCCCTCAGAGGTCTTTCCATATAGGAAATATTTCGCGAAAATATTCAATATTATTTACTAGAACCCCCAAAAAAAAAAAAAAAAAGGGAAGGGGGATAAGGGGGGGAGATCTCCTCATCTTCTCTTCCACCCTATTCCCCCCTATTTCCCCCTCTCTCCTCCCCCATCCTCCCCTGACCCTTCCCCCATATCTTATGTTACTCCAATTACTCCAGTTATTATTAGTTTCTAATTTCAAGCCCATTTCTCTGTTTCTATTCCCTTGTATCCTCTCTCCTGTCTCTCCTGTCTCTTCTTCATGAGATCATGTTAGTGCACCAACAGCCCACTGACACCAGGACACATAGGCATACATTTCACCCCCCAGTCACCCCCAGATCACCCCCCAGCCCCCAGTCACAGTGTCACTGATTGCAGTGATCATTTATTTACTGATCACTGCATTTAGTGTCATCTGTGACAGTAAAAAAGTTGCTGGGCAGTTAGGTTTAGGTCCAGGGTAGCCCCCTAACCCCCCCTAATAAAGGTTTAACCCCTTGATTGCCCCCCAGGTAACCCTTTCACCCCCTATCGCCAGTGCCACTAAGCGATCGTTTTTCTGATCGCTGTATTAGTGTCGCTGGTGCCGCTAGGTAGACAGTTTTTTTTTAAGTTCGCCGCCAAGTTTTTATAGCATCAGGTACCCCCATATACAACCTAATAAAGGTTTTAACCCCCTGATTGCCCCTAGAGTTAACCCTTTCACCAGTGATCACCGTATAAGTGTCACTGGTGACACTGGTTAGCCAGTTAGTTATTTAGTTATTTAGGTTACCCGTCAGGTTTTTATATAGCGTCAGGTACCCCCATATATTACCTAATAAAGGTTTTAACCCCCTGATTGCCCCTAGTTAACCCTTTCACCAGTGATCACCGTATAAGTGTTACGGGTGACACTGGTTTGTTAGTTTGCTTTTTATAGCATCAGGGCACCCGCCGTATATAACCCAATAAAGGTTTAACCCCCTGATCGCCCGCCGGGTGATATCAATTAGGTTTTAGCTTTAGTTAGGGTCTGTGTCGCCCCAGGCAGCGTCAGGTTAGTGCCAGTAACGCTAACACCCACGCGCAAAGCATACACCTCCCTTAGTGTTATAGTATCTGAACAGATCAATATCTGATCTGATCAGATCTATACTAGCATCCCCAGTGGTTTAGGGTTCCCAAAAACGCATTGTTAGCAGGATCAGCCCAGATACCTGCTAGCACCTGCCTTTTGCCCCTCCGCCCAGCCCACCCAAGTGCAATATCGATCGATCACTGTCACTTACAAAACACAATACACATAACTGCAGCATTCGCAGAGACAGGCCTGATCCCTGCGATCGCTAACAGTTTTTTTGGTAGCGTTTTATACATTTGCTGACAGTCAGGTGCTTTTTTATCTGTGAATCCTTACTAGTGTACCACTAAATTTAGAGCCTAAATGGCAAATCGAAGGTACACTAGTAAAGAGGCCTACGAGATTCTGAGCATGACAGATAGTGAAGAGGAGGTCACGCATCTGTCAGATTCCAGCTCAGAATACAACCCCGTAGAAGACAGTGGCTCTGACGACGAAGATGAGGTCCCTGCTAAGGTCAGGTGCACCCGATCCGGATCTTATGATGTTGTTGAGGAGCAAGAACCGCAGGGCTCTCGTATTATGGAGCAGAGAAGTACTAGCGCCGCTATTCCTTCTGGTGAACTGGCAAGCACCAGTGGCCTAGTACACCCTGGATGTACATCCAGCACTGCAGTAACACTTGGTGACTAGGGATGAGCTTCGTGTTCGAGTCGAACATACGTTCGACTCGAACATTGGCTGTTCGATCGTTCGACGAAGATCGAACGATTTGGGCCGTTCGCGCCAAATTCGAGTGACGCGAACGGCCCACAATGCACTACGCCATCGCAGTGTCATCCAGGCGCTGTGATTGGCCAAGCATGCACTGTGACCCCGCATGCTTGGCCAATCACAGCGCCGGCAGCGAGGAGAGCAATGATTGGCCACAGGCAGGATGCCTGTGGCCAATTATTGCTGAGGGTGTTTAGTACACGCCCCACACTATAAAAGGCCGCCAGCACGGCGGCCTAGTGTAGTGTGTTCCGGAGCAGGGATAGAGTAGCATAGGCAGGGACAGTGACTGTTATTTCTTTCTTGCTTAACCTGGATTCCTTTAGTTTAGGGAAAGAGAAGGATAGGTAGGGAGAGTGTCAGTGTGTTTTGTGCTTCTGCTATAGTGTGCTTAAAAAAAAACATTTATTCTAGGGACAGAAAACTCTAGGTAGGGACAGTGTCAGTTTCTTTCACTCTGCAAGTCCTTGTTTCCAGGGACCTGGAAGGACAGTGAGTGAATTGTCCTTTTGCTATATTGTGATTAAAAAAAACATTTATTCTAGGGACAGAAAACTCTAGGTAGGGACAGTGTCAGTTTCTTTCACTCTGCAAGTCCTTGTTTCCAGGGACCTGGAAGGACAGTGAGTGAATTGTCCTTTTGCTATATTGTGATTAAAAAAAACATTTATTCTAGGGACAGAAAACTCTAGGTAGGGACAGTGTCAGTTTCTTTCACTCTGCAAGTCCTTGTTTCCAGGGACCTGGAAGGACAGTGAGTGAATTGTCCTTTTGCTATATTGTGATTAAAAAAAACATTTATTCTAGGGACAGAAAACTCTAGGTAGGGACAGTGTCAGTTTCTTTCACTCTGCAAGTCCTTGTTTCCAGGGACCTGGAAGGACAGTGAGTGAATTGTCCTTTTGCTATATTGTGATTAAAAAAAACATTTTTTTCTAGGGACAGAAAACTGTAGGTAGGGAGAGTATTTTTTTTCTTTCACTCTGCAAGTCCTTGTTTCCAGGGACCTGTAAGGACAGTGAGTTAATTGTCCTTGTGCTATATTGTGCTGAAAAAAACATTTATTCCAGGGACAGAAAACTCTAGGTAGGGACAGTGTCAGTTTCTTTCACTCTGCAAGTCCTTGTTTCCAGGGACCTGGAAGGACAGTGAGTGAATTGTCCTTTTGCTATATTGTGATTAAAAAAAACATTTTTTTCTAGGGACAGAAAACTGTAGGTAGGGAGAGTGTTTTTTTTCTTTCACTCTGCAAGTCCTTGTTTCCAGGGACCTGTAAGGACAGTGAGTTAATTTTCCTTGTGCTATATTGTGATTAAAAAAAACATTTATTCTAGGGACAGAAAACTCTAGGTAGGGACAGTGTCAGTTTCTTTCACTCTGCAAGTCCTTGTTTCCAGGGACCTGGAAGGACAGTGAGTGAATTGTCCTTTTGCTATATTGTGATTAAAAAAAACATTTATTCTAGGGACAGAAAACTCTAGGTAGGGACAGTGTCAGTTTCTTTCACTCTGCAAGTCCTTGTTTCCAGGGACCTGGAAGGACAGTGAGTGAATTGTCCTTTTGCTATATTGTGATTAAAAAAAACATTTATTCTAGGGACAGAAAACTCTAGGTAGGGACAGTGTCAGTTTCTTTCACTCTGCAAGTCCTTGTTTCCAGGGACCTGGAAGGACAGTGAGTGAATTGTCCTTTTGCTATATTGTGATTAAAAAAAACATTTATTCTAGGGACAGAAAACTCTAGGTAGGGACAGTGTCAGTTTCTTTCACTCTGCAAGTCCTTGTTTCCAGGGACCTGGAAGGACAGTGAGTGAATTGTCCTTTTGCTATATTGTGATTAAAAAAAACATTTATTCTAGGGACAGAAAACTCTAGGTAGGGACAGTGTCAGTTTCTTTCACTCTGCAAGTCCTTGTTTCCAGGGACCTGGAAGGACAGTGAGTGAATTGTCCTTTTGCTATATTGTGATTAAAAAAAACATTTTTTTCTAGGGACAGAAAACTGTAGGTAGGGAGAGTATTTTTTTTCTTTCACTCTGCAAGTCCTTGTTTCCAGGGACCTGTAAGGACAGTGAGTTAATTGTCCTTGTGCTATATTGTGCTGAAAAAAACATTTATTCCAGGGACAGAAAACTCTAGGTAGGGACAGTGTCAGTTTCTTTCACTCTGCAAGTCCTTGTTTCCAGGGACCTGGAAGGACAGTGAGTGAATTGTCCTTTTGCTATATTGTGATTAAAAAAAACATTTTTTTCTAGGGACAGAAAACTGTAGGTAGGGAGAGTATTTTTTTTCTTTCACTCTGCAAGTCCTTGTTTCCAGGGACCTGTAAGGACAGTGAGTTAATTGTCCTTGTGCTATATTGTGCTGAAAAAAACATTTATTCCAGGGACAGAAAACTCTAGGTAGGGACAGTGTCAGTTTCTTTCACTCTGCAAGTCCTTGTTTCCAGGGACCTGGAAGGACAGTGAGTGAATTGTCCTTTTGCTATATTGTGATTAAAAAAAACATTTTTTTCTAGGGACAGAAAACTGTAGGTAGGGAGAGTGTTTTTTTTCTTTCACTCTGCAAGTCCTTGTTTCCAGGGACCTGTAAGGACAGTGAGTTAATTTTCCTTGTGCTATATTGTGATTAAAAAAAACATTTATTCTAGGGACAGAAAACTCTAGGTAGGGACAGTGTCAGTTTCTTTCACTCTGCAAGTCCTTGTTTCCAGGGACCTGGAAGGACAGTGAGTGAATTGTCCTTTTGCTATATTGTGATTAAAAAAAACATTTATTCTAGGGACAGAAAACTCTAGGTAGGGACAGTGTCAGTTTCTTTCACTCTGCAAGTCCTTGTTTCCAGGGACCTGGAAGGACAGTGAGTGAATTGTCCTTTTGCTATATTGTGATTAAAAAAAACATTTATTCTAGGGACAGAAAACTCTAGGTAGGGACAGTGTCAGTTTCTTTCACTCTGCAAGTCCTTGTTTCCAGGGACCTGGAAGGACAGTGAGTGAATTGTCCTTTTGCTATATTGTGATTAAAAAAAACATTTATTCTAGGGACAGAAAACTCTAGGTAGGGACAGTGTCAGTTTCTTTCACTCTGCAAGTCCTTGTTTCCAGGGACCTGGAAGGACAGTGAGTGAATTGTCCTTTTGCTATATTGTGATTTAAAAAAACATTTATTCTAGGGACAGAAAACTCTAGGTAGGGACAGTGTCAGTTTCTTTCACTCTGCAAGTCCTTGTTTCCAGGGACCTGGAAGGACAGTGAGTGAATTGTCCTTTTGCTATATTGTGATTAAAAAAAACATTTATTCTAGGGACAGAAAACTCTAGGTAGGGACAGTGTCAGTTTCTTTCACTCTGCAAGTCCTTGTTTCCAGGGACCTGGAAGGACAGTGAGTGAATTGTCCTTTTGCTATATTGTGATTAAAAAAAACATTTATTCTAGGGACAGAAAACTCTAGGTAGGGACAGTGTCAGTTTCTTTCACTCTGCAAGTCCTTGTTTCCAGGGACCTGGAAGGACAGTGAGTGAATTGTCCTTTTGCTATATTGTGATTAAAAAAAACATTTTTTTCTAGGGACAGAAAACTGTAGGTAGGGAGAGTATTTTTTTTCTTTCACTCTGCAAGTCCTTGTTTCCAGGGACCTGTAAGGACAGTGAGTTAATTGTCCTTGTGCTATATTGTGCTGAAAAAAACATTTATTCCAGGGACAGAAAACTCTAGGTAGGGACAGTGTCAGTTTCTTTCACTCTGCAAGTCCTTGTTTCCAGGGACCTGGAAGGACAGTGAGTGAATTGTCCTTTTGCTATATTGTGATTAAAAAAAACATTTTTTTCTAGGGACAGAAAACTGTAGGTAGGGAGAGTATTTTTTTTCTTTCACTCTGCAAGTCCTTGTTTCCAGGGACCTGTAAGGACAGTGAGTTAATTGTCCTTGTGCTATATTGTGCTGAAAAAAACATTTATTCCAGGGACAGAAAACTCTAGGTAGGGACAGTGTCAGTTTCTTTCACTCTGCAAGTCCTTGTTTCCAGGGACCTGGAAGGACAGTGAGTGAATTGTCCTTTTGCTATATTGTGATTAAAAAAAACATTTTTTTCTAGGGACAGAAAACTGTAGGTAGGGAGAGTGTTTTTTTTCTTTCACTCTGCAAGTCCTTGTTTCCAGGGACCTGTAAGGACAGTGAGTTAATTTTCCTTGTGCTATATTGTGATTAAAAAAAACATTTATTCTAGGGACAGAAAACTCTAGGTAGGGACAGTGTCAGTTTCTTTCACTCTGCAAGTCCTTGTTTCCAGGGACCTGGAAGGACAGTGAGTGAATTGTCCTTTTGCTATATTGTGATTAAAAAAAACATTTATTCTAGGGACAGAAAACTCTAGGTAGGGACAGTGTCAGTTTCTTTCACTCTGCAAGTCCTTGTTTCCAGGGACCTGGAAGGACAGTGAGTGAATTGTCCTTTTGCTATATTGTGATTAAAAAAAACATTTATTCTAGGGACAGAAAACTCTAGGTAGGGACAGTGTCAGTTTCTTTCACTCTGCAAGTCCTTGTTTCCAGGGACCTGGAAGGACAGTGAGTGAATTGTCCTTTTGCTATATTGTGATTAAAAAAAACATTTATTCTAGGGACAGAAAACTCTAGGTAGGGACAGTGTCAGTTTCTTTCACTCTGCAAGTCCTTGTTTCCAGGGACCTGGAAGGACAGTGAGTGAATTGTCCTTTTGCTATATTGTGATTTAAAAAAACATTTATTCTAGGGACAGAAAACTCTAGGTAGGGACAGTGTCAGTTTCTTTCACTCTGCAAGTCCTTGTTTCCAGGGACCTGGAAGGACAGTGAGTGAATTGTCCTTTTGCTATATTGTGATTAAAAAAAACATTTATTCTAGGGACAGAAAACTCTAGGTAGGGACAGTGTCAGTTTCTTTCACTCTGCAAGTCCTTGTTTCCAGGGACCTGGAAGGACAGTGAGTGAATTGTCCTTTTGCTATATTGTGATTAAAAAAAACATTTATTCTAGGGACAGAAAACTCTAGGTAGGGACAGTGTCAGTTTCTTTCACTCTGCAAGTCCTTGTTTCCAGGGACCTGGAAGGACAGTGAGTGAATTGTCCTTTTGCTATATTGTGATTAAAAAAAACATTTATTCTAGGGACAGAAAACTCTAGGTAGGGACAGTGTCAGTTTCTTTCACTCTGCAAGTCCTTGTTTCCAGGGACCTGGAAGGACAGTGAGTGAATTGTCCTTTTGCTATATTGTGATTAAAAAAAACATTTATTCTAGGGACAGAAAACTCTAGGTAGGGACAGTGTCAGTTTCTTTCACTCTGCAAGTCCTTGTTTCCAGGGACCTGGAAGGACAGTGAGTGAATTGTCCTTTTGCTATATTGTGATTAAAAAAAACATTTATTCTAGGGACAGAAAACTCTAGGTAGGGACAGTGTCAGTTTCTTTCACTCTGCAAGTCCTTGTTTCCAGGGACCTGGAAGGACAGTGAGTGAATTGTCCTTTTGCTATATTGTGATTAAAAAAAACATTTATTCTAGGGACAGAAAACTCTAGGTAGGGACAGTGTCAGTTTCTTTCACTCTGCAAGTCCTTGTTTCCAGGGACCTGGAAGGACAGTGAGTGAATTGTCCTTTTGCTATATTGTGATTAAAAAAAACATTTATTCTAGGGACAGAAAACTCTAGGTAGGGACAGTGTCAGTTTCTTTCACTCTGCAAGTCCTTGTTTCCAGGGACCTGGAAGGACAGTGAGTGAATTGTCCTTTTGCTATATTGTGATTAAAAAAAACATTTATTCTAGGGACAGAAAACTCTAGGTAGGGACAGTGTCAGTTTCTTTCACTCTGCAAGTCCTTGTTTCCAGGGACCTGGAAGGACAGTGAGTGAATTGTCCTTTTGCTATATTGTGATTAAAAAAAACATTTATTCTAGGGACAGAAAACTCTAGGTAGGGACAGTGTCAGTTTCTTTCACTCTGCAAGTCCTTGTTTCCAGGGACCTGGAAGGACAGTGAGTGAATTGTCCTTTTGCTATATTGTGATTTAAAAAAACATTTATTCTAGGGACAGAAAACTCTAGGTAGGGACAGTGTCAGTTTCTTTCACTCTGCAAGTCCTTGTTTCCAGGGACCTGGAAGGACAGTGAGTGAATTGTCCTTTTGCTATATTGTGATTAAAAAAAACATTTATTCTAGGGACAGAAAACTCTAGGTAGGGACAGTGTCAGTTTCTTTCACTCTGCAAGTCCTTGTTTCCAGGGACCTGGAAGGACAGTGAGTGAATTGTCCTTTTGCTATATTGTGATTAAAAAAAACATTTATTCTAGGGACAGAAAACTCTAGGTAGGGACAGTGTCAGTTTCTTTCACTCTGCAAGTCCTTGTTTCCAGGGACCTGGAAGGACAGTGAGTGAATTGTCCTTTTGCTATATTGTGATTAAAAAAAACATTTATTCTAGGGACAGAAAACTCTAGGTAGGGACAGTGTCAGTTTCTTTCACTCTGCAAGTCCTTGTTTCCAGGGACCTGGAAGGACAGTGAGTGAATTGTCCTTTTGCTATATTGTGATTAAAAAAAACATTTATTCTAGGGACAGAAAACTCTAGGTAGGGACAGTGTCAGTTTCTTTCACTCTGCAAGTCCTTGTTTCCAGGGACCTGGAAGGACAGTGAGTGAATTGTCCTTTTGCTATATTGTGATTAAAAAAAACATTTATTCTAGGGACAGAAAACTCTAGGTAGGGACAGTGTCAGTTTCTTTCACTCTGCAAGTCCTTGTTTCCAGGGACCTGGAAGGACAGTGAGTGAATTGTCCTTTTGCTATATTGTGATTAAAAAAAACATTTATTCTAGGGACAGAAAACTCTAGGTAGGGACAGTGTCAGTTTCTTTCACTCTGCAAGTCCTTGTTTCCAGGGACCTGGAAGGACAGTGAGTGAATTGTCCTTTTGCTATATTGTGATTAAAAAAAACATTTTTTTCTAGGGACAGAAAACTGTAGGTAGGGAGAGTGTTTTTTTTCTTTCACTCTGCAAGTCCTTGTTTCCAGGGACCTGTAAGGACAGTGAGTTAATTTTCCTTGTGCTATATTGTGATTAAAAAAAACATTTATTCTAGGGACAGAAAACTCTAGGTAGGGACAGTGTCAGTTTCTTTCACTCTGCAAGTCCTTGTTTCCAGGGACCTGGAAGGACAGTGAGTGAATTGTCCTTTTGCTATATTGTGATTAAAAAAAACATTTATTCTAGGGACAGAAAACTCTAGGTAGGGACAGTGTCAGTTTCTTTCACTCTGCAAGTCCTTGTTTCCAGGGACCTGGAAGGACAGTGAGTGAATTGTCCTTTTGCTATATTGTGATTAAAAAAAACATTTATTCTAGGGACAGAAAACTCTAGGTAGGGACAGTGTCAGTTTCTTTCACTCTGCAAGTCCTTGTTTCCAGGGACCTGGAAGGACAGTGAGTGAATTGTCCTTTTGCTATATTGTGATTAAAAAAAACATTTATTCTAGGGACAGAAAACTCTAGGTAGGGACAGTGTCAGTTTCTTTCACTCTGCAAGTCCTTGTTTCCAGGGACCTGGAAGGACAGTGAGTGAATTGTCCTTTTGCTATATTGTGATTTAAAAAAACATTTATTCTAGGGACAGAAAACTCTAGGTAGGGACAGTGTCAGTTTCTTTCACTCTGCAAGTCCTTGTTTCCAGGGACCTGGAAGGACAGTGAGTGAATTGTCCTTTTGCTATATTGTGATTAAAAAAAACATTTATTCTAGGGACAGAAAACTCTAGGTAGGGACAGTGTCAGTTTCTTTCACTCTGCAAGTCCTTGTTTCCAGGGACCTGGAAGGACAGTGAGTGAATTGTCCTTTTGCTATATTGTGATTAAAAAAAACATTTATTCTAGGGACAGAAAACTCTAGGTAGGGACAGTGTCAGTTTCTTTCACTCTGCAAGTCCTTGTTTCCAGGGACCTGGAAGGACAGTGAGTGAATTGTCCTTTTGCTATATTGTGATTAAAAAAAACATTTTTTTCTAGGGACAGAAAACTGTAGGTAGGGAGAGTATTTTTTTTCTTTCACTCTGCAAGTCCTTGTTTCCAGGGACCTGTAAGGACAGTGAGTTAATTGTCCTTGTGCTATATTGTG
The DNA here is from genome assembly GCA_029206835.1 of Rana muscosa. Taxonomy (NCBI): domain Eukaryota; kingdom Metazoa; phylum Chordata; class Amphibia; order Anura; family Ranidae; genus Rana; species Rana muscosa. The sequence continues at coordinate 4,173,328 of CM055123.1, read as the reverse complement.
CTGAAAAAAACATTTATTCCAGGGACAGAAAACTCTAGGTAGGGACAGTGTCAGTTTCTTTCACTCTGCAAGTCCTTGTTTCCAGGGACCTGGAAGGACAGTGAGTGAATTGTCCTTTTGCTATATTGTGATTAAAAAAAACATTTTTTTCTAGGGACAGAAAACTGTAGGTAGGGAGAGTATTTTTTTTCTTTCACTCTGCAAGTCCTTGTTTCCAGGGACCTGTAAGGACAGTGAGTTAATTGTCCTTGTGCTATATTGTGCTGAAAAAAACATTTATTCCAGGGACAGAAAACTCTAGGTAGGGACAGTGTCAGTTTCTTTCACTCTGCAAGTCCTTGTTTCCAGGGACCTGGAAGGACAGTGAGTGAATTGTCCTTTTGCTATATTGTGATTAAAAAAAACATTTTTTTCTAGGGACAGAAAACTGTAGGTAGGGAGAGTGTTTTTTTTCTTTCACTCTGCAAGTCCTTGTTTCCAGGGACCTGTAAGGACAGTGAGTTAATTTTCCTTGTGCTATATTGTGATTAAAAAAAACATTTATTCTAGGGACAGAAAACTCTAGGTAGGGACAGTGTCAGTTTCTTTCACTCTGCAAGTCCTTGTTTCCAGGGACCTGGAAGGACAGTGAGTGAATTGTCCTTTTGCTATATTGTGATTAAAAAAAACATTTATTCTAGGGACAGAAAACTCTAGGTAGGGACAGTGTCAGTTTCTTTCACTCTGCAAGTCCTTGTTTCCAGGGACCTGGAAGGACAGTGAGTGAATTGTCCTTTTGCTATATTGTGATTAAAAAAAACATTTATTCTAGGGACAGAAAACTCTAGGTAGGGACAGTGTCAGTTTCTTTCACTCTGCAAGTCCTTGTTTCCAGGGACCTGGAAGGACAGTGAGTGAATTGTCCTTTTGCTATATTGTGATTAAAAAAAACATTTATTCTAGGGACAGAAAACTCTAGGTAGGGACAGTGTCAGTTTCTTTCACTCTGCAAGTCCTTGTTTCCAGGGACCTGGAAGGACAGTGAGTGAATTGTCCTTTTGCTATATTGTGATTTAAAAAAACATTTATTCTAGGGACAGAAAACTCTAGGTAGGGACAGTGTCAGTTTCTTTCACTCTGCAAGTCCTTGTTTCCAGGGACCTGGAAGGACAGTGAGTGAATTGTCCTTTTGCTATATTGTGATTAAAAAAAACATTTATTCTAGGGACAGAAAACTCTAGGTAGGGACAGTGTCAGTTTCTTTCACTCTGCAAGTCCTTGTTTCCAGGGACCTGGAAGGACAGTGAGTGAATTGTCCTTTTGCTATATTGTGATTAAAAAAAACATTTATTCTAGGGACAGAAAACTCTAGGTAGGGACAGTGTCAGTTTCTTTCACTCTGCAAGTCCTTGTTTCCAGGGACCTGGAAGGACAGTGAGTGAATTGTCCTTTTGCTATATTGTGATTAAAAAAAACATTTATTCTAGGGACAGAAAACTCTAGGTAGGGACAGTGTCAGTTTCTTTCACTCTGCAAGTCCTTGTTTCCAGGGACCTGGAAGGACAGTGAGTGAATTGTCCTTTTGCTATATTGTGATTAAAAAAAACATTTATTCTAGGGACAGAAAACTCTAGGTAGGGACAGTGTCAGTTTCTTTCACTCTGCAAGTCCTTGTTTCCAGGGACCTGGAAGGACAGTGAGTGAATTGTCCTTTTGCTATATTGTGATTAAAAAAAACATTTATTCTAGGGACAGAAAACTCTAGGTAGGGACAGTGTCAGTTTCTTTCACTCTGCAAGTCCTTGTTTCCAGGGACCTGGAAGGACAGTGAGTGAATTGTCCTTTTGCTATATTGTGATTAAAAAAAACATTTATTCTAGGGACAGAAAACTCTAGGTAGGGACAGTGTCAGTTTCTTTCACTCTGCAAGTCCTTGTTTCCAGGGACCTGGAAGGACAGTGAGTGAATTGTCCTTTTGCTATATTGTGATTAAAAAAAACATTTATTCTAGGGACAGAAAACTCTAGGTAGGGACAGTGTCAGTTTCTTTCACTCTGCAAGTCCTTGTTTCCAGGGACCTGGAAGGACAGTGAGTGAATTGTCCTTTTGCTATATTGTGATTAAAAAAAACATTTATTCTAGGGACAGAAAACTCTAGGTAGGGACAGTGTCAGTTTCTTTCACTCTGCAAGTCCTTGTTTCCAGGGACCTGGAAGGACAGTGAGTGAATTGTCCTTTTGCTATATTGTGATTAAAAAAAACATTTATTCTAGGGACAGAAAACTCTAGGTAGGGACAGTGTCAGTTTCTTTCACTCTGCAAGTCCTTGTTTCCAGGGACCTGGAAGGACAGTGAGTGAATTGTCCTTTTGCTATATTGTGATTTAAAAAAACATTTATTCTAGGGACAGAAAACTCTAGGTAGGGACAGTGTCAGTTTCTTTCACTCTGCAAGTCCTTGTTTCCAGGGACCTGGAAGGACAGTGAGTGAATTGTCCTTTTGCTATATTGTGATTAAAAAAAACATTTATTCTAGGGACAGAAAACTCTAGGTAGGGACAGTGTCAGTTTCTTTCACTCTGCAAGTCCTTGTTTCCAGGGACCTGGAAGGACAGTGAGTGAATTGTCCTTTTGCTATATTGTGATTAAAAAAAACATTTATTCTAGGGACAGAAAACTCTAGGTAGGGACAGTGTCAGTTTCTTTCACTCTGCAAGTCCTTGTTTCCAGGGACCTGGAAGGACAGTGAGTGAATTGTCCTTTTGCTATATTGTGATTAAAAAAAACATTTATTCTAGGGACAGAAAACTCTAGGTAGGGACAGTGTCAGTTTCTTTCACTCTGCAAGTCCTTGTTTCCAGGGACCTGGAAGGACAGTGAGTGAATTGTCCTTTTGCTATATTGTGATTAAAAAAAACATTTATTCTAGGGACAGAAAACTCTAGGTAGGGACAGTGTCAGTTTCTTTCACTCTGCAAGTCCTTGTTTCCAGGGACCTGGAAGGACAGTGAGTGAATTGTCCTTTTGCTATATTGTGATTAAAAAAAACATTTATTCTAGGGACAGAAAACTCTAGGTAGGGACAGTGTCAGTTTCTTTCACTCTGCAAGTCCTTGTTTCCAGGGACCTGGAAGGACAGTGAGTGAATTGTCCTTTTGCTATATTGTGATTAAAAAAAACATTTATTCTAGGGACAGAAAACTCTAGGTAGGGACAGTGTCAGTTTCTTTCACTCTGCAAGTCCTTGTTTCCAGGGACCTGGAAGGACAGTGAGTGAATTGTCCTTTTGCTATATTGTGATTAAAAAAAACATTTTTTTCTAGGGACAGAAAACTGTAGGTAGGGAGAGTGTTTTTTTTCTTTCACTCTGCAAGTCCTTGTTTCCAGGGACCTGTAAGGACAGTGAGTTAATTTTCCTTGTGCTATATTGTGATTAAAAAAAACATTTTTTCTAGGGACAGAAAACTGTAGGTAGGGAGAGTGTTTTTTTTCTTTCACTCTGCAAGTCCTTGTTTCCAGGGACAGAGAAGGACACCTGAAGGTAGCCCTTATTGCTTTTTTCCCATCTCCCTGCAGGCCATCTATTAGAATGTCTGGAAGGCAAACAAGGAGAGGCAGACAGTCAGGAGGCAATAAAAGAGGGCAAGCAGGCTCTGTGTCTGGGGGCAACAGTGCTGGTCGTGGACGCGGTGCATTGTCATCAGCACATGGCCATGGGACACGCTTGTCCTTCTTTTCGGCAGCTGGACATGTTGAGCCACATCATGCCGAAGACTTGGTAGAGTGGATGACCAAGCCCTCCTCCTCCTCCTCATCCTCTCTCACCCAGGCTCAGGGTACTGGAAAAGCAGCTGCCAAAGCGTCGTCTTCCCTGGTATCAATGTCAGACAAATCATCAGTCACTCCTTCCCTAGACCCACCATGTCCTCCTCCTGAGGAGTCCCCCGAACTGTTTCAGCACAGTGTTGGGTACATGCTCCAGGAGGATGCCCAGCGTTTCGAAGGGTCTGATGATGAAACCCAGCTAGAGGAAGGCAGTAGCGTGAGAGCAGACAGAGGGGATGCTCAAGAAGGACACCAATCTGGCAGTCATGTTCCAGCAGCTGCAGCATACTGCCAGATTGGCTCCAGTGATGAGGAGGGAGGGGATGATGAGGTCAATGACTCCACGTGGGTGCCTAATAGGAGAGAGGAGGAGGAGGAGGATGAGGAGGAGGCACATCTCCAACGAGGCAGGATGCCCTTTGGTGGCCAGCGTAAGGGCAGTACACCGACGGAATCACACCGCAGAGCTCCGCCTGTGCAGGGCGCTGCCTCTGCCCGTCATTCAAAAAGTTCTTTGGTGTGGGCCTTTTTTGAGGCTAGTGCATCAGATCGCACAGCTGCTGTTTGCAACATATGTCTCAAGCGTATATCGCGTGGCCAAAACATCAGCCGCTTGGGTACCACATGCCTGACCAGACATATGTTGACCTGCCATGCAGCTCGTTGGCAAGCCTACCTCAAAGACCCACACCAAAGAACAAAGCGGACCTCTCCTTGCACCGCATCAGCTGGGATCTCCAACCCCACTATAACTTCAGTCCTCTCTGAAACATGCACTGAGAGGAATGAAGGTGTAGAATTAGGTGTGTCACAGCCAAGTACTTGCGCCCACTCTGCTAGCAGTACACCGACGTCCGATTCTAGCAGGCAAATTTCCCTGCCCCAGCTGCTGGACCGTCGAAAGAAGTTCACTCCCAGCCATCCACATGCCCAGCGGTTGAATGCTAGCTTGGCTAAATTGCTAGCGCTTCAACTGCTGCCTTTTCAGTTGGTAGACTCGGCCCCCTTCCGTGAGTTTGTGCAATGTGCGGTTCCTCAGTGGCAGGTTCCCAAACGCCACTTTTTCTCACGGAAGGCTATTCCGGCTCTCTACCGGCATGTGGAAGGCAATGTCTTGGCCTCGCTGGACAGGGCGGTCAGCGGTAAGGTGCATATTACCGCTGACTCATGGTCCAGCAGGCATGGACAGGGACGTTACCTTTCTTTCACGGCCCATTGGGTCACTCTTTTGGCAGCTGGGAAGGATTCAGGACAAGGTGCAGTAGTGTTGGAGGTTGTCCCACCGCCACGCCTCCAAAATGCTACTACTGGTTGTGACACACCTCTCTCCTCCACCCCCTCCTCTTCTTCTTCCTCCATGGCCTCTTCCTGTGGTTTGTCCTATGAACCAGCGGTGCTCCGTAGCCGTTCACGGGGCTACGCAAGTACGCAGGCAAAAAGATGCCATGCCGTGCTTGCGCTGGTGTGTTTGGGGGACAGAAGCCACACTGGGGCAGAGGTCCTGTCTGCTCTGCAGGGCCAGGCCGAGAGGTGGTTGACGCCACGCCAGCTTAAGCCAGGAATGGTGGTTTGCGACAATGGCACCAACCTCCTCTCCGCCCTCCGACAGGGACAACTGACCCATGTGCCCTGTGTGGCTCACGTCCTTAACCTGGTGGTGCAGCGGTTCTTGGGCAGGTACCCGGGCTTACAGGATGTCCTGAGGCAGGCCAGGAAAGTCTGTGTGCATTTCCGCAGATCTTATAATGCCAGTGCTCGCCTGGCTGAGCTGCAAAAGGAGTTGAACCTGCCCAAGAACCGCCTTATATGTGACATGCCCACCAGGTGGAACTCAACGTTGGCCATGCTGCAGCGGCTGCACACGCAGCAGAGGGCCATCAATGAGTACCTGTGCGACTACGGCACCAGGACAGGGTCAGGGGAGCTTGGTTTTTTTTCTCCACGCCAGTGGGGCATGATCAGGGATGCATGCACTGTCCTGGCACCATTTGAGGAGGCCACGAGGATGGTGAGCAGTGACAGTGCATGCATCAGTGACACTGTACCTCTTGTCCACCTGTTGGAGCACACGCTGCGTGGAATAATGGACAGGGCACTTGAGGCAGAACAGAGGCAGGAAGAGGAGGACTTCCTTGCCTCTCAAGGCCCCCTTTACCCAGACAGTGTTCCTTCTGTCCCACCCATCGCACAGGAAGAGGAGGAGGAGGAGGAGGAGGAGGAGGATTGTGTCAGCATGGAGGTGGAGGCTGGCACTCAGCATCATCAGCAGCAGTCTTTTAGGGATGATTTACAGTCCCAAGAAACCAGTGGACTTGTACGTGGCTGGGAGGAGGTGGCTGCGGATCATGTCGTCCTTAGTGACCCAGAGGACTCCGGAGCGAATGCCTCAGCAAACCTACGCTGCATGGCCTCCCTGATCCTGCAAAGTCTGCGGAAGGATCCTCGTATTCTTCGGATCAAGGAGAGGGACCATTACTGGCTGGCCACTCTCCTTGATCCACGGTACAAGGGTAAGGTTGCGGACCTTATGTTACCGTCGCAGAGGGAGCAGAGGATGAGACAACTCCGGGAGGCCTTGCAGAAAGGTCTGTGCAACGCGTTCCCAGAGACTGGGAGGTTGCAAACTCCTGGTCCTGGACAACGAGTTGCTGAGGCTTCGGCCAGTCAAAGAAGGAGCGGTGGGGAAGGTGGCCGTCTGACCGATGCGTTCAGACAATTCTTTAGTCCGCAGCCCCAAAGTATGATTGGTTCCAGCAACCATCGCCAGCGTCTGATAAACATGGTGCAGGAATATCTAGGGGCAAGGTCAGACTTGGACACCTTCCCCACCGAAAATCCTCTGGCTTACTGGGTCTTGAGGATGGATCACTGGCCAGAGCTTGCACAGTATGCAATTGAGCTACTGGCCTGTCCTGCATCCAGCGTTCTTTCGGAACGCACATTCAGTGCTGCTGGAGGATTTGTCACGGATCACAGGGTGCGCCTGTCCACCGACTCGGTTGATCGACTGACTTTCATCAAGATGAACCAGTCTTGGATCACCACCAGCTACCACACACCTGATGCTGATATAACAGACTAATTGATTTTAAAATGTCACATCCCTTCAAGACTGATGCTGATGCTGAGTGCCTGTGCTGTTATGTTGACTGGCTATCCTCCTCCTCCGAGTCCTCAATGATACGATTGATGATGATAGCTTGGAAGATCATTTTTGTTTATGGGTGCCGCCACCAGTGCCTAACGCCCAATTTTTCAGCCCCTGTTTAACAGGGGCGTGTAATTACAATTTTTGAAGCAATACTTTGCAACAGGGCTCATTGCTGTGCTCCAAGTACAGTATCTGTGAGGAGTTGCAGTGTTGTGCCACCAGTGCCTAAGGCCCAATTTTTCAGCCCCTGTTTAACAGGGGCGTGTCATTACAATTTTTGAAGCAATACTTTGCAACAGGGCTCATTGCTGTGCTCCAAGTACAGTATCTGTGAGGGGTTGCAGTGTTGTGCCACCAGTGCCTAAGGCCCAATTTTTCAGCCCCTGTTCAACAGGGGCATGTAATTACAATTCTTGATCTAATAATTCACAGCAGGGCCCATTGCTGCACCCACCAAGAGTAACTGTCAGGGCTTACAGTGTTGTGGCACCAGCACCACCATCAAAGGCCCAATTTTTACTACCACTGTTCAACAATTATATGTAATTAAAATTCCTGATATAATAGTTGACAGCAGGGCGTTCCAGCACCAACCAAGAGTAACTGTGAGTGCTTACAGTGTTGTGCCAACACCAACAACTAAGGGGCCTATTTCTGCAGAGTATATACGGCAGGTCCCTACTTTCAAACATCCAACTTACAAACGACTCCTACTTGCAAACGCAAGAAGACAACAGGAAGTGAGAGGAAATCTACCACTAGGAAGGAAAATTCTCTCCTGTAAGAATAAATATGGGAGAAAGGTGTCTCCTCTGTACTGATGCTTTATCAGCAATCCTTGTTTCAAGAAAAACACCACATTTCAAAAACAGTTGTCATTGGGACGGAAAGTGAGGTGAAATGTTCTGAACAGGGGCACAGACAGCAAAACAAATGTTACAGGGGTGATAACCCTTACCTATGTTTTCCAAAAAGTTTAAAAATAGATTTTTGGGCTGGAGCTACACTTCAACAATGTACCTGTTCAAAATTACAAACAGATTCTACATAAGAACAAACCTACAGTCCCTGTCTTGTATGCACCGCCTGTATACGGCTGTTCAGAGTATATAGGGCCTTTTTTATTTTATGTGCGGGGTTCCCCTTAATATCCATACAAGACCCAAAGGGGCTGGTAATGGGCTGGGGTAGGGGGGGGGGGGGGTCATGGGGTAGCTATGCCATTTTTCTTAAAGAATTTCATCCATATTACCGGGACCAGACATTACATTAAAGCCGCAAGCAGTTTTAAATGGCTTTTTTTTCCTTTAGAAGTGTCATTTTGTGCAGGGACAGTTCTAAACACGGGAAACACGTGGCACTTCACAGGCATACTTTAGACACCCCCCAGGTACGATATTTAAAGGAATATTTGACTTTTTTTTTTTCACTTTATGCATCATTAAAATGACTGCTCCCGAAAAACGACCGTTTTTAAAACTTCTTTTTGCATTGATACATGTCCCCTGGTGCAGAACCCGGGTTCCCAAACCCTTTTTAGGACAATAACATGCATAATAGTTGTTATAATTAGCACTTTAGAATTCGAACGTTCGCATCCATTGTATTTAATAGGGTTCTAATGTTCGTTCGAACTTCCGGTCCGTTCGCGGGTTCTGGTGCGAACCGAACCCGGGGGTGTTCGGCTCATCACTATTGGTGACGTGGCGAGTCCCATAAGTGCAGTTCAAGCTGGCGAGGTGGCAAGCACAAGTAGTGTTCCGCTGCCACCAAGAAGAAGACAAAGGCAGGCCCATCGTGCCCATAGTGTCCTTCCTGCAGAATTTGCCTATCCTGATTGGGTGCCCAACACTTCTGTAGAACCCGTACTTCCCTCATTCACTGGCCAACCCGGTATTCAGGTGGAAACAGCTGATTTTATGCCACTTGATTATTATTCGCTGTTTTTTATGGAAGATCTCTATAGATCTATTGTGGACCAGAGTAATTTATATGCTGGTCAATTCATCGCCGCTAATCCCCAGTTGCCTTCTATTGCCAGAGATTGGAAACCAATTACGGTTTCCGAATTTAAAACCTTTCTGGGCCTTTCCCTCAACACACATAAATTCTTGTCTTTGCGCACCTATTGGTCCACGCGCCCAATTGACCATATGCCCGTGTTCTCTGCCTCCATGTCCAGGAAACGATACGAGCAGATCTAGGGGTTTTATGCACTTCAACGACAATGAACTTTGACGTCCACATGGAGACCCTGAATACGATCAGCTCTACAAAATTCGGCCCCTCATAAACCACTTCAACGAACGTTTTGCAGCCTTGTTTACTCCCGATCAAGTTGTCTGCGTTGATGAGTCTCTGATTAAATTTTCTGGCCGCTTGTCTTTCAAGCAGTACCTTCCCAGCAAGCGTGCCAGATATGGGGTCAAGCTCTATAAGTTCTGTGACAGGGCAACAGGCTATGTATGGAGATTTATAGTTTATGAGGGAAAAGATAGTCACGTAGAGCCGGAGAACTGCCCAGATTACATAGGGAGCGCTGGCAAGATAGTGTGGAACTTGGTGTCACCCTTATTGGGAAAGGGGTACAACTTGTATGTGGACAATTATTACACGAGCGTGCCACTGTTTAGTCACTTGTTTGATCATCAGATTGGAGCATGTGGCACCGTGCGACCTAATCGCCGGGGCTTTCCCCAGGGGCTTGTAGATTCTCGTCTTAGGCTGGGGGAGAGAGCCTGCTTGAAGTGTAATAATTTGCTCGCTGTGAAGTGGAGGGATAATAAAAATGTTTTCCTTCTTACCTCCCTTCACGCAGACACGACAGTCCAAATTCGTACGGCGACTGTTGTTGTGAAGAAACCCCTCTGTGTCCATGAATATAACCCAAATATGGGAGGGGTGGACCTCAACGACCAGTTGTTGGCGTCGTATCACATTGCCCGTAAGGCGAGACGCTGGTACAAAAAAGTGTCTCTATCCTTATTTCAATTGGCTTTGCTGAACGCTCATGTGCTATACAGAGCTTCAGGCGGGACTTTATCCTTCCTTAAATTTCAGGATGATCCAGTCACAAACCTCCTGTATCCAGGCGGATCTGCACCTCACCATCCCCAACTAAATGCAGTAAGCCGGCTGCATGAGAGGCATTTTCTGTATGTAAATGTAAATGTTTTGAACGCTTCCACACACTAGTTAAGTTTTAGCGTAGTGTACAGCAATGCACAGGATAGGACACACTTACACAGGGTCTCCCAAGATGCCATTGCATTTTGAGAGACCTGAACCGTTACAGTTGTTACAGTTACAAAAAAAGTATAAAAAAAAAAAAACGTAAAAAACAAACAAACACAAAAACAAAAAAAAAATGTTGTTGTTTTATTGTTCTCTCTCTCTCTCTCTATTTTCTCTCTATTTTCTCTCTATTGTTCTTCTCTTTTTTACTGTATTCTATTCTGCAATGTTTTACCATGCTTGCTTTTCAGGTATGTAATTAATTTTTTCAGGTGCGCCATTCAGCTGCAGCGCGGATTTATTTATCTTGACAGCAACAGCGTTTTCTCCCACGATACATAAAGCCGTGACTCCAGTGCTGTAGGAGGTGATTTCACCACCACAGTTAAAAAAAAGAGCATATATGCCGAAGCATGGGGGCAGCAGGGGCGGAGGAGCGATTTTGCTCCTAATGCAGCGTACATACGGTCGAAATTCCGACGGAGGCTTGCCTGTGGAAAAGTCTGATCGTGTGTACGCGGCATAACTTTTTATGCCACGTACATATGGTCGAAATTCCGACGGAGGCTTGCCCGTGGAAAAGTCTGACCGTGTGTACACGGCATAACTTTTTTGCGGGAGGATGCCCCCATGCTTCGGCATATATATATTTTAGGCACAGGTTGCGTTAAAAAAATGTTTTATTTTTGACTATGGTTTTTTTTGGTATTTGCTTTGCAGGTATGGTATGGTAAGGTCTTACTGTTATACTGTAATGTTACTTTGTTTTAATGTTAACCATCATTTAGCTTAGCAGGTACGCCATTCAGTTGCAGCGTGGATTTATTTATCTTGACAGTAACAGCGTTTGCTCCCACGATACATAAAGCCATGACTCCAACGCTGTAGGAGGTGATTTCACCACCACAGTTAAAAAAAGAGCATATATGCCGAAGCATGGGGGCAGCAGCGGCGGAGGTGCAATTTTGCTCCTAATGCCGCGTACATACGGTTGAAATTCCAACGGAGGCTTGCCCGTGGAAAAGTCCGACCATGTGTACGCGGCATAACTTTTTTGCGGGAGGATGCCCCCATGCTTTGGCATATATAAATGGTGTATGTATGCCCATCATTAGAAGTGGGTGGATGAAGGGAGGTATTCTAATGGTGGGCATAACCACCGATCAATCTCTTTTTTTCGTTTAGCCAACAGGCTGCATGAAAAAAAATATTACAATACATGTCCAACAAGGACCAGCAATGTACTGGTATGTTGCTGGACTTTGAATGGTTATACCAGAACGATGCCTGCGGGTTTAGGTATCATCTTGGTATCATTCTTTTCAGCCAGCGGTCGGCTTCCATATAAAAGCAATCCTAGCGGCTAATTAGCCTCTAGACTGCTTTTACAAGCTGTGGGAGGGAATGCCCCCCCCGGATATAAACAGCACCATTGGGAAATTGGGAAAGCATTTTATCACACCGATCTTGGTGTGGTCAGATGCTTTGAGGGAAGAGGAAAGATCTAGGGTCTAAAAGACCCCATTTAAAAAAAAAAAGAGTACCTATCACTACCTATTGCTATCATAGGGGATATTTACATTCCCTGAGGTAACAATAAAAATGGTAAAAACAAAAAATGGAAGGAACAGTTTAAAAATAAAATAAAAAAGCAAAATAAAAAAATAAAAAATAAAAAAAAAGCACCCCTGTCCCCCCTTGCTCTTGCGCAAAGGCGAACGCAAGCGTCGGTCTGGTGTCATATGTAAACAGCAATTGCACCATGCATGTGAGGTATCACCACGAAGGTCAGATCGAGTGCAGTAATTTTAGCAATAGACCTCCTCTGTAAATCTAATGTGATAACCTGTAAAGGCTTTTAAAGGCTTTTAAAAATGTATGTAGTTTGTCGACACTGCGCGTTAGTGCGCAATTTTAAAGCATGTCGTGTTTGGTATCCATGTAATCGGCCTAAGATCATCTTTTTAATTTCATCAAACATTTGGGCAATATAGTGTGTTTTAGTGCATTAAAATGAAAAAAAGTGTATTTTTTCCCCCAAAAATGCCTTTGAAAAATCGCTGCGCAAATACTGTGTGGAAAAAAAAATGCATCACCCACCATTTTAATCTATAGGGCCTTTGCTTTATAAAAATATATAATGTTTGGGGGTTCAACATAATTTTCTTGCAAAAAAAAACAAACATGTTTTCATGTGTCAGAAAGGGCTTTGTCTTCAAGTGGTTAGAAGAGTGGATGATGTGTGACATAAGCTTCCTAATGTTGTGCATAAAATGCCAGGACAGTTCAAAAACCCCCCAAATTACCCCATTTTGGAAAGTAGACACCCCAAGCTATTTGCTGAGAGGCACGCCGAGTCCATCTGGGCATTCCATGGCCTCTGAAACTGTGATAGGCAGTGAGGAGTGAAATCAAAAATTTGCGCCCTTAGAAATCCTGAAGGTGGTGATTGGTTTTTGGGGACACATGTGGTATCCCCGTACTCGGGAGAAGCAGCAAAATGTTTTTTGGGGTGCTATTTCACATATAACCATGGCATATGTGAGCAATATATCATTTGGTGACAACTTTTTGTAAAAAAAAATCATTTTTTCTCATTATTCAATCACTTGGGACAAAAAAATAAAAAATATTCAATGGGCTCAACCTGCCTCTCAACAATTTCCTTGGGGTGTCTACTTTCCAAAATGGGGTCATTTGGGGGGGGGGTTTACTGCCCTGCCATTTTGGCACCTCAAGAAATGAGATAGGCAGTCATAAATTAAAAGCTGTGTAAATTCCAGAAAATGTACCCTAGTTTGTAGACGCTATAACATTTGCGCAAACCAATAAATATACGCTTATTGACATTTTTTTTACTAAAGACATGTGGCTGAATACATTTTGGCCTAAATGTATGACTAAAATTGAGTTTATTGGATTTTTCTTATAACAAAAAGTAGAAAATATATTTTTTTTTCCAAAATTTCGGTCTTTTTCCATTTATATCACAAAAAATAAAAATTGCAGAGGCAATCAAATACCATCAAAAGAAAGCTCTATTTGTGGGAAAAAAAGGACACAAATTTCGTTTGGGTACAACATTGCATGACCGTGCAATTACCAGTTAAAGCAGAGCAGTGCCAAATTGTAAAAATACCTCTGGTCTTTAAGCTGCATACTGGTCCTGGGCTTAAGTGGTTAACGTTTCCTGCCTGGGGGTCCCCTTAATCCTCCTGTAAAGTGGTGCATCTTTCTCATGTGTTTTACAGTGCTGCAGCAAAATTATATCTCTAAAGAAAAAAATGTAATTTAAACTTGCTTGCGGCTGTAATGTATTGCCGCCTCCAGGCAATATAGATAAAAATCAATGAAAAAAAAATTGGCGAGGGTCCCCCCTCCCCCCAGTCCATAGCAGGCCTTTTGGGTCTGGTATGGTTTTTAAGGGGAACTCCACGGCCAAAAAAAAAATAAAAAAATTGGCGTGGGGTTCCCCCAAAATCCATACCAGACCCTTATCTGAGCATGCAGCCTGGAGGACAGGATGTGGGGGGCACAAACGAGCGCCCCCCCTTCTTAACCATACCAGGCCACATGCCCGCAACATGATGTGGACAAGGGCATCTTCCCCACAACCCTGGCCATTGGTTGTGGGGGTCTGCGGGCGGCTTATCAGAATCTGGAAGCCCCCTTTAACAAGCCCTCCCCCCTATGTGAATGGGTATCGGGTACATTGTACCCCTACCCATTCACCCAAAAAAGTGTCAAAAAGTAAAAATCACAAAAGACAGTATTTGACAATTCCTTTATTAAAAAAGAAAAAAAAATGTACATCCATTGTCAATCACGCCACCCGACGGACCCAAAAAATAAGAAATACTTTTTGACACTTTTTTGGGTGAATGGGTAGGGGTCCAGTGGGGGGTGGGATCTGGGGGCCTCCTTGTTAACTGGGGCTTCTAGATTCCAATGAGCCCCCCACCCCCCAGGGTTGTGGGGACGAGGCCCTTGTCCCCATCAACATGGGGACAAGGTGCTTTGGGGGGACCGCAAAGCACCCTCCCCATGTTGAGGGCATGTGGCCTGGTATGGTTCAGGAGGGGGGACGTCGCTCGCCCCCCCTTTCCTGGACTGCCAGGATGCTTGCTCGGATAAGGGTCTGGTATGGATTTTGGGGAGGGGGCCCACACAAATTTAAAAAAAAAGAATTCTTATTTCTGTCATAGGGTTCCCCTTAACCACTTCAATACACTATATTACATACTCTGCACTGCACTATATACCCTGCAATATATTATATATACTACACTGACCGCACTATATACTCTGAACTGCAGTATATATGCACTATACGGACTGCATTATATAAAAATTGGGCTTTAGGTGTTGGTGGTACCAGAACACTGTAACCCCTCACAGTTACTCTTGTTGGGTGCAGGAACGGGCCCTGCTGTTAACCACTTCCATACAGGGCACTTATACACCTTCCTGCCCAGATCAATTTTCAGCTTTCTGCGCTGTTGCACTTTAAATGACAATTGCGCGGTCATGCTACACTGTACCCAAACTAAATTTTTATCATTTTTCCCCACAAATAGAGCTTTCTTTTGGTGGTATTTGATCACCTCTGTGATTTTTATTTTCTGCTAAAAAAAAAAACGAAAATTTTGAAAAAAAAATAGTTTTTTTTTGTTTCAGTTACAAAACTTTGTAAATAAGTAAGTTTTCTCCTTCACTGATGGGCACTGATGGGGCTTCACTGACGGGCACTGATAAGGCGGCACTGATGGGCATGATAAGGTGGCACTGATGGGCACCGATAGGCGGCACGGATGGGCACCGATAGGCGGCACGGATGGGCACTGATAGGCGGCACGGATGGGCACTGATAGGCGGCACGGATGGGCACAGATAGGCGGCACGGATGGGCACTGATAGGCGATACAGATGGGCACGGATAGACGGCACGGATGGGCACTGATAGGCGGCACGGATGGGCACTGATAGGTGGCACGGATGGGCATGGATGGGCACTGATAGGTGGCACTGTACTCTAATGTGTATTACTAATGGATTGGCATCCCTGGTGGTCTAGGGTGGCTTACCTTATGGTGGGCATCCCTGGTGGTCTGGTGGCATCCCTGGTGGTCCAGTGTGGGCATCCTCGGGGGGGCTGTGCTGATAATCGATCAGCACAAACCCCCCCTGTCAGAGGAGCAGCCGATCGGCTCTCCTCTACTCGCGTCTGACAGACGCGAGTGAGGAAAAGCCGATCACCGGCTTTTCCTGTTTACATCGTGATCAGCCGTGATTGGACACGGCTGATCACGTGGTAAAGAGTCTCCGTCGGAGACTCTTTACCTAGATCGGTGTTGCCGTGTGTCAGACTGACATCCCGCAACAACGATTGCCGCGATGCGCGCCCCCGGGGGCGCGCAGCGGCTCAATATCCTGAAGACGTCATATGATGTCCAGTCAGGATATTGAAACCACTTTGCCGCCGTCTTTTTGCTATAGGGCAGGCGGCAAGTGGTTAAATAATATTTCAAAAATTGTAATTACATTCTCCAGTCAAATAGGTGCAGAAAAATTGGGCCTAGGGTGTTGGTGGTGCCTGAACACTGTAACTCCTCCTCACAGTTACTCCATAGTTTACTCCAGACACTGGGGACCAGTGTCAAACCACCAGGGGGAGAGTGTAGCGGGTATACACTTTTCTGTGTATTTAAAACTGGCAGAGACACCAGTAATGTGCAGTTCCCTGCAGCCTAGCAGGTGGCGCTGTCGCCCTGGGCTGGAGTTGAACCATTGCTGTGTGCCGTGCCTCCTTTTTGTCCTCCCTCGGCAGCGGTATGGTGGGGCGGGGAACCCACCGTGCTTGCTGGGAGAGGGTATAAAGGGGCCGGCCATCTTTGTCACGGGGTCGAGTCCCAGGCACCTTCAGCCTGAGGGCGGTGGTTCGTGTCGGTCCTCTAGGCGGCCTAGGCCTAGAGGACATTCGAAGGTCGTGTTCCATCCCAGGCACCTTTAGCCTGGGGTGAGGTACTCGGATGGAGGTCTGGAGCTCAGTGCCCAACACTGAGTTCCGCAAGGGAAGCAGGTCCTAGGGAACCCAGGGATTGGGTACCCAAATCCGTAAGGCGTAATGGACCGGGGGGAGATACTCACTTGAAGACCGGGTGCAGTAGATTGCCAGTGACAGATGAGCCTCCCATCGGAGACCGCCTGGAAGGAAATCCCCCCTCGCTCGGAGACCGCAACCCACTTTCAGGGAGGAAAGTGGAGAGTTCATTCTGTCTGGGCCCTTTTAGCCGTCCCTGCCATTCTTAAATTCCCGCGCCATCAGATCCTCGCGATCGGCCGCGATATAAGATGCTGGGACAGCTTCACCATCACGCATGAACCTCTTGCTTTGGGGGAATTACCTTTATAAGCTGCAGATCCACATAAACACCAAACTAAAGTTCAAACACACTTGTGGGTTGCCTAGATACCCAAACCGACAAGAGGCAGAGCTATTAAAACTAACCAGTTTTACCCTCTAAAAATGCATCGTTAGATTCCATTGACAAGTGTCTGTTCGAAGTCTTCACCAGTTTGTCAAAACTCCTCATACCCATAATAACATCATAAATGGCATGTACTGCGGTCATCGCTGGGTTACTAAAACTCGGTGGAGACTCAGAACAGACCTAGCAATCGGTCCTGTTCGCTTTCTGAGCTAGTCAGGAAATGCACTTTAAATAATAACTTGGGATGCTTTTCATCGTTACCCTTGCTAAAATTTACTAAACAACAAAAATATATAAATAAACAAAGATACTCCTCATTCTTTGGTGTGGTTGAGCCGCTTCTTGCAGTGGCTGGTGTGGTCTCATCCCTCAAGCTTCTTTACAACGACCCAGTCACCTGGTTGGAAAGAATGTAAACTGGTTATTGTGTCAGGGTCCAGGAGTGACTCGTGAACCCTGTGGTGGACATTTTGAAGTTCATGTCACAGTGATCGCACCCACCCCATCAGCCCGAGAATATAAGTGACAGCTAATGAGGAAAGTACGACTCTGGTTTTGATTGACCTCCAAACAACCCTCATATGACAATAACCCAGACATCGGGACTGTGGTCACTGCATAACCTGTAAGTGGCTTACAATACCTGGAACCATTGACAAAAGGTTCTTAGCATCTGGGATGGGAACCTACTTCACCAGACTGCTGCTTGCCGATTCAAATGCTATCAAAGAAAGACAGTCTTAGCACAAACTTGGTTAGAATTACAGAGGTTAACATTATTTGTTTGACAAAAAAACTGTCATTCTTACATTTATCATTCCCCCCCCCTTTTCTTCCCCATTACAGACTGAAGAAAGAAATGTGTGGTGCAGGAAAAAAGAAACAATGAAATAGCCTATGATACTTTTACCTCCCTTAGACTCGTATTTATCCATATGTACAGCTGTGTACATACACCTGTTGTCTATGTACAAACTCCTTGGACCTGAAAAATACTTATAAGCAAAATCATTACTCTATCCTTCATATTTAACCTGCAAAGAATGGTAAACAATAATGACATTCCTGTACATTGGTAAATTGTCAATGACATTCTTTCAAAACCAATTCAAACAAAACCCTCTGTAACCCTTACTTTTCTCGTTCCTACAAAAATACAACAGCCGCGACGCATCGAAGGATCGCCGCGGTAAGTTCGAACATATTCACGTTACTACATACAAACATTCAGATACAAACGTGGGGGTTTCCCAGTTTCCAAAACCACAAATGAAAAAACAAAAACAGCCAGAATTCTACCTTTACTCTTTCAGCAATAGAAAAAAATACAATGGGACAAACATGAGAGCAGCTCGAGAACCTTGCATGGACCAGCCATACAAAGTTCAAACTAACGGGTGTAGCGGGGTGTTCCCCTTTAATGCAGAGAGACTACATTACCCAGAACCCCATTCGGCAATGTTCCGCCGCAGAGACTCATGGGAGGGGTTATAAAAGGAGGCGCGGCTGGGCTCGGCCTCTTTGGGACACGAGACTTCACAGACTGATCCTCCTGTGCGGATGTGTTGGAGTGCAGGGTCTGAAGCCGGAGACCTTGCGCAGCACCAAAGAGCCTTCCACCCCTCTGCGAGCCTGGGTGGCACCTGACTTTGCTCGATTGCAGCCTTGTTAGATCGGGGACCCGATCGCTGAAGAGACGGAGTGTGTGTGTGAGGACACAACAGGTGGAAGTTCCCGGACTGGGACCGTAGTCCGGGCGGGTGAGAGGGCATATGCCCAAACGATATACTGTTACTGCATATAGGCCTATAGACTGCCGTGGCCTATGAGTTGTTCTTAGTGCTCTTATTGAAGACCCTTGTTAGAACTGATCCTGCCGTTCACATAGTCAAGTTTCTACTCCATCTTTACCTACCCCATTGGATTACAAAGTTTGTACTTTATTAATGTGCACCACCGTTAAAGATCTGCCGGTGAAGAAAAAGGACTAAGTTGTAGATATCAGAACCAGGCCTGGTGGGATTCATAAGGTGTTTTGGTTACTGCGCCACAGGGCACTTAGCTAACGGTCGCCCGCGTGGCGCACTTGTTATGTGTTAACCTTATAGTGTGTTAGTGTGCTTGGGGCTCTGCATTACATATATTATTCTGTAAACTGTCATTGATGTTAACCTTTTCTTTACCAATTGCTTAAGTAAAATCTTACCTTTATTTCAATTTAATATTGTCTCAATGCTCAGTTATTCATACAGTATAAGATATACAATTTACTGTCAGTACTAGCTGTGCCAGTAGGGGGTAGAGCATATTGCCGGGGGTTGGCGGAGCTGTCTTCAGGGCCCAAACTAAATCTGCGGCCTTCTTAGTTGGAGGTATCGCTACACGTGGGGGTTCTCGTCCGGGATCCTGATGCAGCAAGTGAACGCCAGAGGTGCCGGCATGGACCCCATGGATCCACGAGCGGTAGAAGAATGGTGCAAAGCCTCTAACGCAGAGCCAAATCAGTCGATAGTCATCAGCCTCCCAGGGGAGGCATGGTCGACTGAAACGGTAGAGGAATTGATGAAGTCAGTGTCCCCAAATCACACACCGTGGGTGACGGAGATAAAGTCAGACCCAGACATCTCATATCAGTATGCATTAGTGGAGTACTGGAACGGGATGCCAGAGGTCTGTAAGCGCAAGTGTGTGCGGACGCCAGACAACAGAACTTATAGGTTGGCGCACGCAGTAACTGAAAAAAGGAACCATCACCAATGGGATCACCGCAGGCTGCGGACCGTACCCCACCGGAAGAGGAGGGATAGTGCTGCAGCCCGGTGAAGTAACCTGTCTCAGAGGCACTGTGAAGCTTACTTGGGAGCAGCCTGGACCCTTTGTCATGTTGGAATATGATCTAAGAGAAGGGTCCCACGGTCTGGAAGTGATACCAGAAGTAATTCCACTGAAGGCCCTAAAGAAGGCCCATTGTAGAGTCCCAGTGAGTGTTAGGAACAATACGGATGGCCCCATGGAGGTCCCAGCCAGGATGCTGCTAGGCCAGGTGAGCCCTGCTGCCCCTGTCAACCTGTCAGAGGTGGGCGAAGGAGGAGATGCTTGGGAGAAGATATCCATGGAAAGCCAGAATCTGCCCAGGGCTTGGAAAGAGAGAGCCAAGGCCCAGCTGAACAGATGGGAGAAGATCTTCTCTAAAGATGAGTTTGATGTGGGGTGTGCAAGGAGTGCCACCCATCGGATCCGCCTCCAGGAAGATAAGCCCTTCAGAGAGAGAGTTAGGCGGGTCCCCCTAGTGGATCTGGAGGATCTAAGGGAACAACTCTCAGAACTCAAAAGGACTGGAGTGATACGGGAATCTAGAAGCCCCTATGCATCCCCGATAGTGGTGGTCAGGAAGAAGAATGGGTCATTGAGGCTCTGTATCGACTACAGGACTCTCAACAGATGAACCATACCCGACCAGTATACCACTCCAAGGATAGAGGATGCCCTACAGAGCTTGTCTGGGGCCAAGTGGTTCAGCGTTATGGATCTCAAAAGTGGGTACTATCAGATCCCTATGCACCCAGAAGACAAGGAGAAGACAGCCTTCATAACCCCAGTAGGGTTCTTTGAATTTGACCGGATGCCCCAAGGTCTGTCTGGAGCCCCAGCTACCTTCCAGCGTCTCATGGAGAAGACTGTAGGAGACATGAACCTTATTGAAGTCCTTGTATACCTGGACGATGTCATAGTCTTTGTGAGAACCCTGGAGGAACATGAGGAGAGGCTGGAAAAAGTTTTGAGGAGACTCAGTGAGGAGGGACTCAAACTTTTGCCTGAAAAGTGTCGGTTCTACCAGTCTTCTGTGAACTATCTGGGGCACATAGTGTCCGAAGAAGGGGTGGCCACAGACCCCGAAAAATTGGAGGCAGTTACCTCCTGGCCACGGCCCACCACAGTAACAGAACTCAGATCCTTCTTGGGTTTCTGCTCCTACTATAGCAGGTTTGTGGAGGGATTCGCCCGAATTGCTAGACCATTGAATGAACTGCTCAAGACTGAGGGGGAAGAGGAGGACTCAGGGCCCAGGAAGCCGGGAGAGTCAGTCAGAAATCAGTGGAACCAGAAGTGTGAAGAGGCCTTCCAGGCATTAAAGGAGAGCCTAACCACTGCCCCAGTCTTGGCCTACGCAGACCCAACCAAGCCCTATGAACTACACGTAGATGCTAGTCATGACGGTCTGGGAGGAGTACTTTATCAAGAACACGAAGGGCAACAACGGCCTGTTGCCTATGTGAGCAGGAGCCTGACACCGTCTGAGAAGAACTACCCCACTCACAAGCTGGAGTTCCTGGCCCTCAAGTGGGCGGTAGTAGACAAGCTCAAAGACTACCTGTATGGGGCAGAGTTCACTGTGAAGACCGACAACAACCCCCTTACCTACCTTTTCACCACGGCCAAGCTGGACGCCACTGGACACAGGTGGTTGGCCGCACTGTCTGGATTCAACTTCAGCCTAAAGTATAGGCCAGGGACTGGGAATAGAGATGCAGACACCCTGTCCAGGAGATATCATGCCCCCACCAGTGATATAGAAGATTGGACCCAAGTGGCACCGGACGGGGTGCGGGCAGTTTGTCAAAGAGTTGAATTCCAGGCCAGAGGAGGCTCCAGAGCAGAAGAAATAGGAGTTACCATGGTGGGAGTCCCAAAACACTACTGTGGAGTGACTCAATTGGACGAAGACAACCTGCCGAGATTGTCCAAGAAGGATTTGAGGAGTGACCAATTGGAAGACCCCATGGGGAGATTGGTCCTGGAGGCCCTGGAGAATCAGGATCCAAACAAACTCCTGTGTCATCCCTCAAAGGAAGCTCGCCTGTTGAGGAAAGAATGGGACAGGTTGCAAGTACATCAGGGAGTGGTCTACCGAAGGGGCCCCTCTGATGACTCAGAAGATAAGTGGCAACTGTTCCTCCCAGAGAAACATCGAGAGACTGTTCTGATTGCCCTGCATGACAATCATGGCCATCTAGGGGCTGAAAGGACCTTTCAACTTGTCAGAAGTCGGTTCTATTGGCCCTGCATGAGGGCAGAGGTAGAAGAGTACTGCCACTCATGTGCACGATGCATCCAGAGGAAGACTTTACCCCATCAAGCTGCCCCAATGGGCCATCTACAAAGTCAAGGCCCCATGGATCTGGTATGCATTGATTTTCTCTGCCTTGAACCCGACCTGAGTGGACTAGGAAATGTTCTGGTGATAACCGACCATTTCACCCGGTATGCCCAAGCTTTCCCAACCAAAGATCAGAAGGCCTCCACCGTAGCCAAGGTACTCATGGAGAAGTACTTTGTCCATTATGGGCTGCCACAGCGACTTCATTCAGATCAAGGAAGGGACTTTGAGAGTAAACTGATCCGGAAACTCCTGGATTCGTTGGGAACCAAGAAGACTCGAACTACACCTTACCACCCACAAGGAGATGCTCAGCCGGAAAGGTTTAACCGAACCTTGCTCAACATGTTGGGGACTCTGGAAAGTGAGAAAAAGCAACATTGGAGCAAACATATAGCAGCTCTAGTACATGCTTACAACTGCACCATCAGTGATACTACAGGCTACTCCCCATATCGACTCATGCTTGGGAGAGAAGCGAGACTACCTGTGGACTTGGCCTTTGGCACCTCCCTGGACCATTCCTCAGCCATATCCCACAAAGGATATGTGGACAGGCTCAGACATAGCCTGAAAGTAGCATATGAACAAGCTCAAGCGGCCTCAGATCAAAGGGGGGCTCGAAACAAAAGAAACTTCGACTTGAAGGTCCGGGTACAAGACCTACAGCCCGGGGATCGAGTACTGTTACACAATCTGGGGGTCCCTGGGAAGCACAAACTTGCAAACAGATGGAGATCTGAACCTTATGTCATCTGTAGGAAGTTGCCGGGCCTGCCTGTCTACGAGTTGAAGCCGGAAGGAAAGGTGGGCCCTCTGAAGACGTGGCATCGAAACCACCCGCTCCCTCTTGCTGAGGCAGTTAGAATACCTCCCGTGGAAGATTCCACTGAGCCGGCCTCTATCCGGGATGCTCCTAGGCCGAACACTCGGTCGCAGGCTTCTCGAGATAAAGATGGAGAGGCCTCTCAACTTAGTGAAAATGAGGATGGAGAACTTAATTGGCTGTGGCCTTCCCCAACTCCAGGAACTTCTACCATAGACCTTCCAACCACTGAGGACACCACAGATGAAACACTGAACCCAGAAGCCACAGAGTTCATCCCCTCTAGCCCTTCAGCAGATTACTGGGAAGATGCCCATGATGGTTACTCAGAAGAAGAGGAGCCTGTGGCACCAGAACCAGAAATCCCAAGAGAGTAAAGGGCTCGAAGAGTCATCCGGCCTCCTAAGAAGCTGACCTACCCACAAATGGGGAATAGCTCAGAGGATTCTGTAGTTACCGCTAGGAGGAATGTTGAAAATCCGGATCCCTCCACTGTCCATTTAGTGGAGGGCAACCCCAGCTCACTCTCTGGCACAGCTAGGCAGGCCACCTATGATAATGTGACCTGTGGGCAAGGGAATTCTACTCCTCAGTTTTGGTGGGAATTCCCCATGCCAACGTCGTTTGTAGAATTGTCTAGAGTTGTACATAGTCTTTGTTAAGGTTTATCTTTGGGGACCAAAGAGTTCAAGTGGGGGGAGTGTGTAGGGGGTGTTCCCCTTTAATGCAGAGAGACTACATTACCCAGAACCCCATTCGGCAATGTTCCGCCGCAGAGACTCATGGGAGGGGTTATAAAAGGAGGAGGCGAGGCTGGGCTCGGCCTCTTTGGGACACGAGACTTCACAGACTGCTCCTCCTATGCGGATGTGTCGGAGTGCAGGGTCTGAAGCCGGAGACCTTGCGCAGCACCAAAGAGCCTTCCACCCCTCTGCGAGCCTGGGTGGCACCTGACTTTGCTCGATTGCAGCCTTGTTAGATCGGGGACCCGATCGCTGAAGAGACGGAGTGTGTGTGTGAGGACACAACAGCTGGAAGTTCCCGGACTGGGACCGTAGTCCGGGCGGGTGAGAGGGCATATGCCCAAACGATATACTGTTACTGCATATAGGCCTATAGACTGCCGTGGCCTATGAGTTGTTCTTAGTGCTCTTATTGAAGACCCTTGTTAGAACTGAACCTGCCGTTCACATAGTCAAGTTTCTACTCCATCTTTACCTACCCCATTGGATTACAAAGTTTGTACTTTATTAATGTGCACCACCGTTAAATATCTGCCGGTGAAGAAAAAGGACTAAGTTGTAGATATCAGAACCAGGCCTGGTGGGATTCATAAGGTGTTTTGGTTACTGCGCCACAGGGCACTTAGCTAACGGTCGCCCGCGTGGCGCACTTGTTATGTGTTAACCTTATAGTGTGTTAGTGTGGTTGGGGCTCTGCATTACATATATTATTCTGTAAACTGTCATTGATGTTAACCTTTTCTTTACCAATTGCTTAAGTAAAATCTTACCTTTATTTCAATTTAATATTGTCTCAATGCTCAGTTATTCATACAGTATAAGATATACAATTTACTGTCAGTACTAGCTGTGCCAGTAGGGGGTAGAGCATATTGCCGGGGGTTGGCGGAGCTGTCTTCAGGGCTCAAACTAAATCTGCGGCCTTCTTAGTTGGAGGTATCGCTACACGGGCATGAGAATTTAACCACCGTTCCTCCTCTGAGAATCGCAAAAACGTGTACTACACCTCCATCAACACTCATCATTACAGATTTCTGAAGCCGCAGCTGAACTACATCCATTCCAGAGGGATACCCAAAATAGTATCCTTGGACCACCTATGTTAATCTTTTTGGGGTTCAAAGGCCTTTGCCCCAAAACTAGGCTTTGTGCGCCGTGTGACCGTCTGACTGTGGGAAGCCTCCATTCCTTCCCTTTGCACAGACCTCCTTGTGTCCATGGTGATTCGAATCGGCTTATCGTCTTAAACCTGCGTCCAGGTTAAACCATTGCACCCATTTCGGAGAGCACTGCCCAGTGTCTTCTTATACGGTGGATTGAAGAACTACAACCACTATATCTGGTCCAGTCCCCCAACTAGAAACCCTAACCGAGGCGTCAACGCTATGGCTTGTTGTCCCAACACTTTTGGAACTACAGCAACAACCACAGATCAACCCCCGAATTAGGCCTCTACCCCTCACAGTGTATGCATACACAAGCATTTTCTGCTATACACCCATACACTGTGTCGCCAGTAGGGATGAGCTTCGTGTTCGAGTCGAACATACGTTCGACTCGAACATCGGCTGTTCGATCGTTCGACAAAGATCGAACGATTTGGGCCGTTCGCGCCAAATTCGAGTGACGCGAACGGCCCACAATGCACTACGCCATCGCAGTGTCATCCAGGCGCTGTGATTGGCCAAGCATGCACTGTGACCCCGCATGCTTGGCCAATCACAGCGCCGGCAGCGAGGAGAGCAATGATTGGCCACAGGCAGGATGCCTGTGGCCAATTATTGCTGATGGGGTTTAGTACACGCCCCACACTATAAAAGGCCGCCAGCGTGGCGGCCTTGTGTAGTGTGTTCCGGAGCAGGGAAAGAGAAGCATAGGCAGGGACAGTGTCATTTTTTTTCCTTTACTAATCCTGGATTCCTTGTGTTTAGGGACAAATAAGGATAGGTAGGGAGAGTGTCAGTGACAGTGTGCTATTCTGTGCTAATCCTTGTTTGTAGGGACAGAGAGGTACAGTGAGGGAAACTGACAGTGTGCTATTCTGTTCTAAAACTATTTTGCTGAACCATATTTTCAATCCTTGAGTTGAGGGACAGAGAGCTACAGTGAGGGAAAGTGTCAGTGTGCTATTGTGTTCTAAAACTATTTTGCTGAACCATATTTTCAATCCTTGAGTTGAGGGACAGAGAGCTACAGTGAGGGAAACTGACAGTGTGCTATTCTGTTCTAAAACTATTTTGCTGAACCATATTTTCAATCCTTGAGTTGAGGGACAGAGAGCTACAGTGAGGGAAAGTGTCACTGTGCTATTGTGTTCTAAAACTATTTTGCTGAACCATATTTTCAATCCTTGAGTTGAGGGACAGAGAGCTACAGTGAGGGAAACTGACAGTGTGCTATTCTGTTCTAAAACTATTTTGCTGAACCATATTTTCAATCCTTGAGTTGAGGGACAGAGAGCTACAGTGAGGGAAACTGACAGTGTGCTATTCTGTTCTAAAACTATTTTGCTGAACCATATTTTCAATCCTTGAGTTGAGGGACAGAGAGCTACAGTGAGGGAAACTGACAATGTGCTATTCTGTTCTAAAACTATTTTGCTGAACCATATTTTCAATCCTTGAGTTGAGGGACAGAGAGCTACAGTGAGGGAAAGTGTCAGTGTGCTATTGTGTTCTAAAACTATTTTGCTGAACCATATTTTCAATCCTTGAGTTGAGGGACAGAGAGCTACAGTGAGGGAAACTGACAGTGTGCTATTCTGTTCTAAAACTATTTTGCAGAACCATATTTTCAATCCTTGAGTTGAGGGACAGAGAGCTACAGTGAGGGAAACTGACAGTGTGCTATTCTGTTCTAAAACTATTTTGCTGTTCCATATTTTCAATCCTTGAGTTGAGGGACAGAGAGCTACAGTGAGGGAAACTGACAGTGTGCTATTCTGTTCTAAAACTATTTTGCTGAACCATATTTTCAATCCTTGAGTTGAGGGACAGAGAGCTACAGTGAGGGAAAGTGTCAGTGTGCTATTGTGTTCTAAAACTATTTTGCTGAACCATATTTTCAATCCTTGAGTTGAGGGACAGAGAGGTACAGTGAGTGAAACTGACAGTGTGCTATTCTGTTCTAAATCAATTTTGCTGTTCCATATTTTCAATCCTTGAGTTGAGTGACAGAGAGGTACAGTGAGGGAAACTGACAGTGTGCTATTCTGTTCTAAATCAATTTTGCTGTTCCATATTTTCAATCCTTGAGTTGAGGGACAGAGAGCTACAGTGAGGGAAACTGACAGTGTGCTATTCTGTTCTAAAACTATTTTGCTGAACCATATTTTCAATCCTTGAGTTGAGGGACAGAGAGCTACAGTGAGGGAAAGTGTCAGTGTGCTATTGTGTTCTAAAACTATTTTGCTGAACCATATTTTCAATCCTTGAGTTGAGGGACAGAGAGCTACAGTGAGTGAAACTGACAGTGTGCTATTCTGTTCTAAATCAATTTTGCTGTTCCATATTTTCAATCCTTGAGTTGAGGGACAGAGAGCTACAGTGAGGGAAACTGACAGTGTGCTATTCTGTTCTAAAACTATTTTGCTGAACCATATTTTCAATCCTTGAGTTGAGGGACAGAGAGCTACAGTGAGGGAAACTGACAGTGTGCTATTCTGTTCTAAAACTATTTTGCTGAACCATATTTTCAATCCTTGAGTTGAGGGACAGAGAGCTACAGTGAGGGAAAGTGTCAGTGTGCTATTGTGTTCTAAAATTATTTTGCTGAACCATATTTTCAATCCTTGAGTTGAGGGACAGAGAGGTACAGTGAGGGAAACTGACAGTGTGCTATTCTGTTCTAAAACTATTTTGCTGAACCATATTTTCAATCCTTGAGTTGAGGGACAGAGAGCTACAGTGAGGGAAAGTGTCAGTGTGCTATTGTGTTCTAAAACTATTTTGCTGAACCATATTTTCAATCCTTGAGTTGAGGGACAGAGAGCTACAGTGAGGGAAACTGACAGTGTGCTATTCTGTTCTAAAACTATTTTGCTGAACCATATTTTCAATCCTTGAGTTGAGGGACAGAGAGCTACAGTGAGGGAAAGTGTCAGTGTGCTATTGTGTTCTAAAACTATTTTGCTGAACCATATTTTCAATCCTTGAGTTGAGGGACAGAGAGGTACAGTGAGTGAAACTGACAGTGTGCTATTCTGTTCTAAAACTATTTTGCTGTTCCATATTTTCAATCCCTGAGTTGAGGGACAGAGAAGGACACTCGTAGAAATTATCAGTGTGCTATTCTGTGCTAAATCTTGTTTGTAGGGAGGGACAGAGTAGGACAGTGAGGGAAAGTGTCAGTGTGCTATTCTGTTCTAAAACTTTTTTGCTGAACCATATTTTCAATCCTTGTGTTTAGGGACAGAGAAGGATAGGCAGGGGACAGTGTCAGTGTCATTGTTGCTAAGCCTCCTGCACAATATACACCTGAAGGTAGCCCTTATTGCTGTTTTTCCCATCTCCCTGCAGGCCATCCATTAAAATGTCTGGAAGGCAACCAAGGAGAGGCAGACAGTCAGGAGGCAAAAAAAGAGGGCAAGCAGGCTCTGTGTCTGGGGGCAACAGTGCTGGTCGTGTACGCGGTGCATTGTCATCAGCACATGGCCATGGGACACGCTTGTCCTTGTTTTCGGCAGCTGGACATGTTGAGCCACATCATGCCGAAGACTTGGTAGAGTGGATGACCAAGCCCACCTCATCCTCCTCATCCTCTCTCACCCAGGCTCAGGGTAGTGGCAAAGCAGCTGCCAAAGCGTCCTCTTCTCTGGTATCATTATCTTCATTAGTCAATCCTTCCCTAGACCCACCATGCCCTCCTCCTGAGGAGTCCCCCGAACTGTTTGAGCACAGTGTTGGGTACATGCTCCAGGAGGATGCCCAGCGTTTGGAAGGATCTGATGATGATACCCAGCTAGAGGAAGGCAGCAGCGTGAGAGCAGAGAGAGGGGATGCTCAAGAAGGACACCAATCTGGCAGTCATGTTCCAGCAGCTGCAGCATACTGCCAGATTGGCTCCAGTGATGAGGAGGGAGGGGATGATGAGGTCACTGACTCCACGTGGGTGCCTAATAGGAGAGAGGAGGAGGAGGAGGATGAGGAGGAGGCACATCTCCAACGAGGCAGGATGCCCTTGAGTGGCCAGCGTATGGGCAGCACACCGACGGAATCACACCGCAGAGCTCCGCCTGTGCAGGGCGCTGCCTCTGCCCGTCATTCAAAAAGTTCTTTGGTGTGGGCCTTTTTTGAGGCGAGTGCATCAGATCGCACAGCTGCTGTTTGCAACATACGTCTCAAGCGTATATCGCGTGGCCAAAACATCAGCCGCTTGGGCACCACATGCTTGATCAGACATATGTTGACCTGCCATGCAGCTCGTTGGCAAGCCTACCTTAAAGACCCACACCAAAGAACAAAGCTGACCTCTTCTTGCACCGAATCAGCTGGGATCTCCAACCCCACTATACCTTCACTCCTCTCTGAAACCTGCTCTGAGAGGAATGAAGGTGTAGAATTAGGTGTGTCACAGGCAAGTACTTGCGGGCACTCTGCTAGCAGTACACCAACGTCCGATTCTAGCAGGCAAATTTCCCTGCCCCAGCTGCTGGACCGTCGAAAGAAGTTCACTCCCAGCCATCCACATGCCCAGTGGTTGAATGCTAGCTTGGCTAAATTGCTAGCGCTTCAACTGCTGCCTTTTCAGTTGGTAGACTCGGCCCCCTTCCGTGAGTTTGTGCAATGTGCGGTTCCTCAGTGGCAGGTTCCCAAACGACACTTTTTCACACGGAAGGCTATTCCGGCTCTCTACAGGCATGTGGAAGGCAATGTCTTGGCCTCGCTGGACAGGGCGGTCAGCGGTAAGGTGCATATTACCGCTGACTCATGGTCCAGCAGGCATGGACAGGGACGTTACCTTTCTTTCACGGCCCATTGGGTCACTCTTTTGGCAGCTGGGAAGGATGCAGGACAAGGTGCAGTAGTGTTGGAGGTTGTTCCACCCCCACGCCTCCAAAATGCTACTACTGGTTGTGACACACCTCTCTCCTCCACCCCCTCCTCTTCTTCTTCCTCCATGGCCTCTTCCTGTGGTTTGTCCTCGGAACCAGCGGTGCTCCGTAGGCGTTCAAGGGGCTACGCAAGTACGCAGGCAAAAAGATGCCATGCCGTGCTTGCGCTGGTGTGTTTGGGGGACAGGAGCCACACTGGGGCAGAGGTCCTGTCTGCTCTGCAGGGGCAGGCCGAGAGGTGGTTGACGCCACGCCAGCTTAAGCCAGGAATGGTGGTTTGCGACAATGGCACCAACCTCCTCTCCACCCTCCGACAGGGACAACTGACCCATGTGCCCTGTATGGCTCACGTCCTTAACCTGGTGGTGCAGCGGTTCTTGGGCAGGTACCCGGGCTTACAGGATGTCCTGAGGCAGGCCAGGAAAGTCTGTGTGCATTTCCGCAGATCTTATAATGCCAGTGCTCGCCTGGCTGAGCTTCAAAAGGAGTTGAACCTGCCCAAGAACCGCCTTATATGTGACATGCCCACCAGGTGGAACTCAACGTTGGCCATGCTGCAGCGGCTGCACAAGCAGCAGAGGGCCATCAATGAGTACCTGTGCGACTACGGCACCAGGACAGGGTCAGGGGAGCTCGGGTTTTTTTCACCACGCCAGTGGGGCATGATCAGGGATGCATGCACTGTCCTGGCACCATTTGAGGAGGCCACGAGGATGGTGAGCAGTGACAGTGCATGCATCAGTGACACTGTACCTCTTGCCAACCGGTTGGAGCACACGCTGCGTGGAATAATGGACAGGGCACTTGAGGCAGAACAGAGGCATGAAGAGGAGGACTTCCTTGCCTCTCAAGGCCCCCTTTACCCAGACAGTGTTCCTTCTGTCCCACCCATCGCACAGGAAGAGGAGGAGGAGGAGGAGGAGGAGGATTGTGTCAGCATGGAGGTGGAGGCTGGCACTCAGCATCATCAGCAGCAGTCTTTTAGGGATGATTTACAGTCCCAAGAAACCAGTGGACTTGTACGTGGCTGGGAGGAGGTGGCTGTCATGTCGTCCTTAGTGACCCAGAGGACTCCGGACTGAATGCCTCAGCTAACCTACGCTTGCTGGCCTCCCTGATCCTGCAAAGTCTGCGGAAGGATCCTCGTATTCTTCGGATCAAGGAGAGGGACCATTACTGGCTGGCCACTCTCCTTGATCCACGGTACAAGGGTAAGGTTGCGGACCTTATCGTACCGTCGCAGAGGGAGCAGAGGATGAGACAACTCCGGGAGGCCTTGCAGAAAGGTCTGTGCAACGCGTTCCCAGAGACTGGGAGGTTACAAACTCCTGGTCCTGGACAACGAGTTGCTGAGGCTTCGGGCAGCCAAAGAAGGAGCGGTGGGGAAGGTGGCCGTCTGACCGATGCGTTCAGACAATTCTTTAGTCCGCAGCCCCAAAGTATGATCGGTTCCAGCAACCATCGCCAGCGTCTGATATACATGGTGCAGGAATACCTAGGGGCAAGGTCAGACTTGGACACCTTCCCCACCGAAAATCCTCTGGCTTACTGGGTCTTGAGGATGGATCACTGGCCAGAGCTTGCACAGTATGCAATTGAGCTACTGGCCTGTCCTGCATCCAGCGTTCTTTCAGAACGCACATTCAGTGCTGCTGGAGGATTTGTCACGGATCACAGGGTGCGCCTGTCCACCGACTCGGTTGATCGACTGACTTTCATCAAGATGAACCAGTCTTGGATCACCACCAGCTACCACACACCAGATGCTGATATAACAGACTAATTGATTTTAAAATGTCACATCCCTTCAAGACTGATGCTGATGCTGAGTGCCTGTGCTGTTATGTTGTCTGGCTATCCTCCTCCTCCTCCTCAATGATACGATTAACGATGATAGCTTGGAAGATCATTTTGGTTTATGGGTGACGCCACCAGTGGCTAAGGCCCAATTTTTCAGCCCCTGTTTAACAGGGGCGTGTAATTAAAATTTTTGATGCAATACTTTGCAACAGGCCTCATTGCTGTGCTCCAAGTACAGTATCTGTGAGGGGTTGCAGTGTTGTGCCACCAGTGCCTAAGGCCCAATTTTTCAGCCCCTGTTCAACAGGGGCATGCAATTATAATTATTGATCTAATAATTCACAGCAGGGCCCATTGCTGCGCCCACCAAGAGTAACTGTCAGGCCTTACAGTGTTGTGGCACCAGCAACACCATCACCACCACCACCACCACCAAAGGCCCAGTTTTTCAGCCCCTGTTCAACAGGGGAATGCAATTATAATTATTGATCTAATAATTCACAGCAGGGACCATTGCTGCGCCCACCAAGAGTAACTGTCAGGCCTTACAGTGTTGTGGCACCAGCACCACCATCAAAGGCCCAATTTTTACTACCACTGATCAACAATTATATGTTATTACAATTCCTGATATTATACTTGACAGCAGGGCGTTCCAGCACCCACCAAGAATAACTGTGAGTGCTTTCAGTGTTGTGCCAACACCAACACCTAAGGGGCCAATTTCTGCAGAGTATATACGGAAGGTCCCTACTTTCAAACATCCAACTTACAAACTACTACTACTTGCAAACGGAAGAAGACAACAGGAAGTGAGAGGAAATCTACCCCTTGGAAGGAAAATTCTCTCCTGTAAGAATTAATATGGGAGAAAGGTGTCTCCTCTCTACTGATGCTTTATCACCAATCCTTGTTTCAATACAAACACCACATTTCAAAAACAGTTGTCATTGGGACGCAAAGTGAGGTGAAATGTTCTGAACAGGGGCACAGACAGCAAAAAAAATGTGACAGGGGTGATAACCGTTCCCTATGTTTTCCAAAAAGCTAAAAAAAAGGAATTTGGCATGGAGCTACACTTAAACAATGCAGCTGTTCAAAATTACAAACAGATTCTACATAAGAACAAACCTACAGTCCCTGTCTTGTATGCACCGCCTGTATACGGCTGTTCAGAGTATATAGGGGCTTTTTTATTTTGTGTGCGGGGTTCCCCTTAATATCCATACAAGACCCAAAGGGGCTGGTAATGGGCTGGGGTAGGGGGGGGGGGGGGTTGATGGGGTAGCTATGCCATTTTTCCTAAAGATTTTCATCCATATTACCGGGACCAGACATTGCATTAAAGCCGCAAGCAGTTTTAAATGGCTTTTTTTCCTTTAGAAATGTTATTTTGTGCAGGGACAGTTCTAAACACGGGAAACACGTGGCACTTCACAGGCATACTTTAGACACCCCCCAGGTACAATATTTAAAGGAATATTTGACTTTTTTTTTTTCACTTTATGCATCATTAAAATGACTGCTCCCGGAAAACGTCCGTTTTTAAAACTTCTTTTTGCATTGATACATGTCCCCTGGTGCAGAACCCGGGTTCCCAAACTCTGTTTCGGACAATAACATGGATAATAGTCGTTATAATTAGCACTTTAGAATCCGAACGTTCGCATCCATTGTATTTAATAGGGTTCTAATGTTCGCGCGAACTTTCGGTCCGTTCGCGGGTTCTGGTGCGAACCGAACCCGGGGGTGTTCGGCTCATCACTAGTCGCCAGACTAAACCACACAGAACAATTACGCCAGTTTACCACCTGCAGAACAATGTGGCTTCTCTCTGTATCTAGATGATACAATAATGGTGAGGCCCCCCTGTTTGCTCTCTACCCAAAACTGTATTACAGTACAAAACTTCACAAAACTGGAACAAAATATGAAACACTTTTAAATGCAAAAATGCTTTCCATTTTCCTTCCAAACACAAATCTCATTGCCCAACCTTTCAGAAAACCCCAAGCTCCTCCCACCATCTCTCTGCTGATATATAAAATGCTGAAAAAAAAACCTCATATTACATGCTCAGCTCTCAAGAAAACCAAACTGGTTTATTTACATATCAATTGTTCAGGAAGAGGGAGGGGAGGGGGGAGCCTAGCCCCAATCGCCTTGTCTATCAAGACTCCAAAAAATCCATGGCTAAACATCATATATATTTCAACAATTTAAAACCTTGTCAAGAAAATGATGGAATAAACCCCCCTTTGCAAATGGGAGGGTCCTGACCCACACATCCCCTGGAAGTCAAACCATAAGTTGAGACTCAAATACAAAACTCCTGCCAAAAGATGGCTATACAGTACAAGTTTCAAAAACAATAAATTGCCTTCTGGGAAACTCCCAAATATTTAAACATAAAAACAACACACACACTGTGTACAAAAACTCTGTTAGTCTTACAATCTATCAAATTCAGTGTAAAGTAGGGATTTCACTTAAAAACAAAATCCAATACAAAAACCGCCGCTCATATACTGCAAAGTCAGCTAACCCTGCAATAGCTTACATTCACTTAAATGAAAACAGAAAAATCCCCATCCTAACACCATCTGCATGGAGTTTGCATTTTCTCCCTGTGTCTGCGTTGGCTTCCTCCCACACTCCAAAGACATGCTGGTAGGTCAACCAGATCCCATCCATAAATAGGCCCCAGCATGTGCGTGTGTCCGCAGAGCTTCGGGACCCCTCGTGGTAAGACCGCGAAAAGGCGATGCTTAGAAAAACAATTTAAACCAGCTAATTCAACATTAAACAAAAACAGCCTCTCAGTATGTCACCCTGGTGTCTCACTACTCTCCCCAGCAGTGCACAGGTCAAACTGCAAACGCATAAAACAGGACAAAACTGTGCCAATCAACAAATGCCAATACAGCATATCCAGGGGCCGTGTTTGCTAAACTGGAACTTCCTATCTCAAACTGTAAACGTCACTCAAGATGGCCGACAAGCCAGGACAACAAAATGGTGGATGACCACCGCACACCTCATGGACAACAACAACAATGGCGCCATTAACGCATGCAATTTTTTCCGCCAAAACCAGCATGTCTTCAAAAGAAAACCAAAAATGTTTTTCTCCACAAAGACAGACTACACAACTGAGGTTCACACTCAACCATAGACACACACTCTAGGCTACTTCAACTCAGACCCTTTGGCCAACTAAACAGCACATTTAAAAAAAAATTAAAATGAAAAAGAACCCCCTTGGAGGTGGGACTTTGAAAGTGACTGAGAACACACAGA
Source organism: Rana muscosa (assembly GCA_029206835.1). Taxonomy (NCBI): domain Eukaryota; kingdom Metazoa; phylum Chordata; class Amphibia; order Anura; family Ranidae; genus Rana; species Rana muscosa. Next base: position 4,138,770 of record CM055123.1, on the reverse strand, counting down.
GGTATATCCAAAAATATATACAAATTTAATAAATAAAATGAGTACAAAAATACAAAAATACAAAAACAGTCTAATATAAAGCACATAGATAGAGTGCAAATCCAAAAGGCTAATTGCATTAATGAAGAGGAAATTTTGACATTTATGGTCAGACCCGACAGCTGTTTCGGTAGACCCTTCTTCGGGGGATTTGTAGACATAAAAGTCAGAAGTTGTCTATGGAAAAACAGATTCTGTTGAATACATAATTATAATATGAATAAATATGCTATTGTATGTATATACATAAACACAAAATAATTTACACAATAAAATAAAGTAAAATAAATATTTGCTTACAAGTATTTCCAAAAATTGATTCGACATTCAGTGCGTCAATGGGTCACATGCATTGCTGTGAACATGGGGTGAAAGATCAGACACCCCACTAATGGGGGCTCAAAGTTGAACAGGGTCCAAAAGACTTCAACAAGGGTCCCCAGATGGCGACAAACGGCAAGGCTGAGGAAGACTCTATAGAAAGTAGTGAGTCTATTTTCTGCAAGACATATAGGAGAGAGGGAAAAGAAGAGGGGGGAGAGGCAAATCAGCAAGCCCCTAATATCTATTAAGTTCCCCCAGCCTAACCACAACCACAGCCAGGTATAGAGAGTATATATCTCCATTATATATAAGAAAACCTACCAGTATGGTAAAATACCTCCAAATCAGCATGTAGAAAAGGGAACTTGAAAAACTTCACAAGTAGAGGAAAACCTCAATTAAAGAGAATTGCATCGATTATGCACTACTATAATAGTGAGGTAACTGTGTATATAGTCCCAGTCTTCTGATTCAAGAGAAAGGTATCTAAATAAGAGAGTAAAAATGGAGACAAAACAGAAAGGAAAACGGAAATGACCATAAAGTCCAGGACATCAGAAATAGTATTGTCCTATGCTGCCTATAGAGACTAAATATCGGCAGAAAGTACCTGTGTAAATCCTCAGTGTCCAGATTCCTGCAGTGTCCTAAGCCTCGTGTAGACCATTGCTGGTCATTGAGGGCTTTAAATAGTGTCCGATAGATAGCCGCACATGTGTGGAGACGCGGCGTCCAAAGCGGAAGTGTGATGACGTCACTACGCAAAGCGTCGCATGAAGATGACGCGCTCTGACTCGAGACCGGAAAGAACGGTGAATCACAAGCGGAAGCAGGTATACACAGAGCGAGGGCGTCAACACCCTAAAAATATATATATATGCCCAAGAAGACGCAGACGTAGTGCAAAGTATAAGCTGACTTGGTTGTCCAAAAATGGAAACAAAAAGACAAAAAGAAGGAGAGAGATTTTACTGATATATTAGAAATTATATGTCCACATATTCCGTTCAACCGCCGTACATACATAGTCTAATTCAATGCAATATATGTCAAAAATAGAAACCATCTCCATCCATTATGTGCATGGAATGTAACCTGCACATACATGTCCCACCGGGCTAGTTGGATGGTGGTTATATATATATCAACTGTTAAGTGTGTCGGTAAGAATATAATAATTATAGTGAATGTAATCTCTCCTTCTGATCTAAATCTGTTAAAGCAAATATTGGCACACAAGTAGGTCAAAATTTATTATATAGAACCCAAAAAGTTGTGTCACCCTAGGGGGACCCCCCGCACGTTAAATGCCAACCACCATCCCTATGTGACGGCAGTTGGCAGATGATGCGCGCCGACGCAAAGATGCAAAAAATTGCATCAAGGAAGGGGAAAGAAGACTGTACCAAAAGACCAAGGGGGATTGGTCATCAGGACGCCTCACCCCCCACGTGCATTGTGTGAAGGACAGAGGACCCACCGAGAGCCCAAAACAGCACATGCATATGGACCAAGGACGCACCGGATGAGGAAGAGAAAAAAGGGGGGGGGAAGGATATATATTATAAAGAGTAAACATAATGTAATGTAAAGGCAATGCCCATCACCAATGCTATCACCAATGGCAATACCCGTCATCAAAAAACATCCAATACTGACATTGAATGTATTGTATTATCTATACTTCTATTCTTCCCAACCACCAGAGTAATGTGTTACCAGCCAAGGAACAAAAATTCTGGAGAGATAAGATAGCCTTCAAAGAATCAAAAGCATATCATTGGCAAAGAAATAGTAACCCACGCACACGCCCCAAATTCAACAAAATGAAGGGTGCAGTTGCTGATAGGGGATCCAATATCTCACTTAACTCCTCTCTCTCTTCATCCTCACAGCGCTCAATCTCGGATAAGAAAAAGCCACTTAAGAATAAATGGAAATCACCTAATAAGGGACAAACCAAAAAACGTATGGTGGAAATAATGCCCATCCCTCCCCATTATGGGACTTTGAATATGAAGGTAACAGGACCACGTGGTGGCCCACTTGAACAATCTACATCGGGTATTTTATTCCCTCAAAATAATGTGTCAGACATGATGAACCCATGGCGGAGATGAGCATTGGTTCATCCAATACAGCATCATAGCTAGATAACCATGAAGCCAGTGGTGATAGGTTGAACATTATTAACCTGTCAGACTATACATTATCAGGGGATGAGAGATCTGTCCTGTCTAGGGGTCTAAATTTCTGTCCAAGCTCAGATCTAGACAAATTTGAGACAATTAAGGACTTACAATTATTTTCAAGGTCATTGCTATTGAAAAGTATGTATACTAAAACTGAAGTTTTAATTAAAGATAAAGAGAAAATTGCAACTCAACATGAACATGATGTACAAACTCTTGTAGATCTGTCCATGGACCATGGAGGTTTGGACCTCATAGACAGGATTGACCTGGAGAGCTTACTCGTGGGAGACACACCATTAGTAACTACGAAAAAGGTCACTTTACCCAAGATTCAATCTTCTCTAAAAAAGAAATCTGACAAATTTCCAGTTATAGGTACTAACATTAATTTGGGCGCCTTTCTAACTATGACAACTAGAGATATTAAGAAACTCAATCTTAACTGCAAAACTTCATCTAATTTGATGAGAAAGGAAGGCCCTGGATAATCTGACCAAACAAACTCAACTGACGATAAAACCAGCAGATAAAGGGGGTAACATCGTAATTATGGGGAATCTTCAGTATAGGGAGATGTGTCTAAAAATATTAAATAATAACGATTGGTACAGACGAATCTCAAAAACTCAGATTGATAAGTTCAATAATGCATTCTATTTGTTGATTGATGATGCATATACTAATAGAACTATCAATATACAAATTTGGAATTTCATCAGAACTCTCCACCCTAGAATCCTGACTTTTTACAGCCTCCCCAAGGTGCACAAAAACCAAACCATGTCGCCAGGTCGTCCTATTGTTTCAGGATGTGGCAGCATCACCGAAAACCTTACCAAATTCATTGATGAACAGATCCGCCCATACGTTAATAACCTGCCTTCATTTGTTAAAGATACCATGCATTTACTAAACCAATTAGATGAGATGTCTGTGCTCCCCAATGCCCTGCTGGTGGCTGTTGATGTAGAAGCTTTGTATAGCTCCATCCCCCACCAGCGGGGCATTGGGGTCATTAGACACATTCTGTCTCAATCTCATCGTGACAACAGTGCCTTTGACTTGTTTTTGCTCTCTGCTCTTGAGCATATTCTCACGTGTAATGCTTTTTCTTTTGATGGGTCCCACTACCTCCAGGTACAGGGCGTAGCAATGGGGACTTGCTGCGCCCCATCCTACGCCAATTTGTACCTGGGGGAGTGGGAACAGAATTTTCTATCGGAAGAGACTCTTTTGCCACTGACTGAGTCCATCGTCAACTGGAGTCGCTATATCGACCATATATTTATCGTGTGGGTAGGTACTCTGCTGCTGTCTTGTTTGGATGCCATGAATGACAATTCCTATAATTTAAAATTCACCATGACATATAGTGATGTGTCTATCAATTTTTTGGACATCACTATATTAAAGGACATGAATGGAAAATTAACTAGCGCGCTGTATCGCAAAGATACAGCATGCAACTCCATACTCCATGCTGAAAGTGCACATCCTGCATCACTAGTGAAATCGATACCATTTGGGCAATATTTGCGGCTACGCCGCAATTGCATGAATGATGCTACCTTTCAGAGAGAAACTAACGCCCTAAGAGATCGTCTTTTAATACGAGGGTATTCCCTCAGTAGTCTCAAAAAATCATTTAGAAGGGCTACCCTTAAATCTAGGGATCAACTATTGACAAGAAAACAACCGAGTAGTAAACCTGACAATCCTGACTCAAATACTGTACGTATTATCACCAAATGGAGTAGACAAAGTGATCAGATTAGGAGAATTGTCTCCAAATACTGGCATCTTTTGAAGATTGATCCGTCATTGGCTCCATTTGTGCCAGCTCAACCATCAATTACCTACCGTAAGGCTAATTCAATAAGGGACAACTTAATACAAAGTGAATACACAGGTGAATTCCGTGCTGATCCTTGTAGGCGACCTGGTACATATCGATGTGGAGGCTGCAGCCTGTGCCAGTATATGAACATTGACAATAAAGCGATATTACCAAATGGGAAAATCTTTAAAGCAACTCACTTTGCTAATTGCAAAACGGAAGGAGTTGTTTATCTACTTTCATGCCAATGTGGATCATTCTACATTGGCAAAACCAAACAGCCATTCTTTAAAAGAGCGGCTAGGCACATCACATGTATGAAGATATGTGACCCAGATCTTCCTCTGGGTCGGCACATTAAAGATATCCATAATAGTAGAATTCCAAGAATAACGTTTTTAATTCTGGATAGGATACATCCCAGTAATAGAGGAGGGGACTGGAACAGAACTCTCCTACAAAGAGAGACAAGATGGATTTTTACCTTGAATGCCACCTCACCACCAGGGTTGAATGAACTTATAAGTTATCGCCTTTTCCTTGAGGGATTTTCCTCTGGTGGTTGGGAAGAATAGAAGTATAGATAATACAATACATTCAATGTCAGTATTGGATGTTTTTTGATGACGGGTATTGCCATTGATGATGGCATTGGTGATGGGCATTGCCTTTACATTACATTATGTTTACTCTTTATGATATATATCCTTCCCCTTCCCCCCTTTTTTTTTTTTTCTCTTCCTCATCCGGTGTGTCCTTGGTCCATATGCATGTGCTGTTTTGGGCTCTCGTGGGTCCTCTGTCCTTCACACGACGCACGTGGGGGGTGAGGCGTCCTGATGACCAATCCCCCTTGGTCTTTTGGTACAGTCTTCTTTCCCCTTCCTTGATGCAACTTTTTGCATCTTTGCGTCGGCGTGCATCATCTGCCAACTGCCGTCACATAGGGATGGTGGTTGGCATTTAACGCGCGGGGGGTCCCCCTAGGGTGACACAACTTTTTGGGTTCTATATAATACATTTTTACCTACTTGTGTGCCCATATTTGCTTTAACAGATTTAGATCAGAAGGAGAGATTACATACACTATAATTATTATATTCTTACCGACACACTTAACAGTTGATATATATAACCACCATCCAACTAGCCCGGTGGGACATGTATGTGCAGGTTACATTCCATGCACATAATGGATGGAGATGGTTTCTATTTTTGACATATATTGCATTGAATTAGACTATGTATGTACGGCGGTTGAACGGAATATGTGGACATATAATTTCTAATATATCAGTAAAATCTATCTCCTTCTTTTTGTCTTTTTGTTTCCATTTTTGGACAACCAAGTCAGCTTATACTTTGCACTACGTCTGCGTCTTCTTGGGCATATATATATTGTGACAGCAGGAAGGTAAAGTCACCTGGTTGCATCCAGGGGGGTAGATATTTTTCGCCCAGATTCAGGCTTTACTCCGACTTATACAACTAGGTGGAGAGTTGTATAAGGCTAGTGGGCTCATGGATGACTCATACCTCTAGGGAGAGGGCTGGGCGTCGTGCAGGCAGGGAGTTGATGAGACCAGCTGAAGCTTGTCAGCTGGTTTAAGGCCTATATAAAAACTCCCAGCTTCATTAGATGTTAGCTCATGCCTGGAACCAGACCTGTGTGGACTGTCTAGGGAGAGTGAACCCCTGTGCGGTGAGACAAAGCCTGTGTGGCTATTTGCTTGGACATTTAAAACCAGGGACTTAGGGACTAGGACAGCACTAGGCTGATCCCAGTTGTTAGTTAGGAAACCTGTATGTTTAGTCAGAGGTCAACTTGACCAGGATTTATTTTGGTTATGTTTCTTTTGCTTTGCTGTGTTTTGTCACTGTAAATAGAAAATAAACCGCACCTTTTTGATTCTGAAAACCACAACCTCCGTTTGCTGGGCCTGTTTTGTGTGGGGAGCCCATCCCGGGGGTCACACACACCCGCTGCCGAGCTAACCCCCTCACAGTTGGTGGAGAATGCGGGCAGTTTTTTTTTAAGCCAGCATGGAGGAGATACTGAAGCAGCTGGCTCTAGCAAATGCCAATCAACAGCAGACAAATGCAGGTTTGCAAAAGAGCCTTGCAGCTCATCAACAGAGCCTTGCAGCTCAACAACAGAACTTCGCAGCCCAGCAGCAAGCTCATCAACAGAGCCTTGCAGCCCAGCAGCAGACAAACGCAACTTTGCAACAGAGTCTGGAGGCTCAGCAACGAGCCCAGCAGCAATCTGAGGCCCGCTTCATAGACCTGTTGCAGAAGCAAGAGCAGAGACTACAACAACAGATGGAAGCAGTAATGCAGCAACGTCCGCAGACCAGTGAGGAAAGCCGTCCCACTAATACCGCGTCCTTTGGGGTGAGTCGTTTATTGACAAAAATGACTGGAGAGGATGATCCAGAGGTATTTTTGACCACATTTGAAAGGACCGCTGAAAGAGAAAAGTGGCCTGAGGAGCAGTGGGCTGGACTGGTGGCTCCTCTGTTAACTGGTGAGTCGCAGAAAGCTTACTATGACCTAGAGCCTAACCAAGCAAAAGACTATGTGATGCTAAAAGCTGAAATATTGGCAAGGCTGGGTGTCACCCAGGCTGTCCGGGCTCAGCGTGTGCATAACTGGACTTTCCAGCTTGGAAAACCCCCCAGGTCTCAAATGTATGATCTCATTCACCTGAGCAGAAAGTGGCTACCGCCAGAGACTTTGTCCGCACCAAAGATTGTGGAACGTGTTGTAATGGATCGGTTTTTGAGAGCTCTTCCTACTGCCATCCAAAAGTGGGTAAGCCATGGAGACCCAGAGACGGCCGATGGTCTTGTGGATCGTGTGGAGAAATACTTGGCTACAGAGAACCTGACGGCCTCTTCCAGAGACACTCGGACTTTCCACCCTAAGACCAGACCATCCCCAGGGGCGGATAAGAGGATTCCAAGGGGTGAGGGTGGAGAGAGTGAGAGGGTGGGAGCTCTACCCCAAGTTTGGCGAGAACAGCCTGGGAAATCAGCGGCTCAAGAGGCGGCAAGAAGGATCGTTTGCTACCGCTGCCGGCAAGCGGGACATATTGCAGCCAATTGCCCGGTTGTGGAGGAACCCATGCAGTGTGACTTTCTGACGGGCAGACGTCAGTCGCTGTGTGCGACAGTCGCATGCACTGCCATTCGAGGAACTGAGAAACATTTATGCAAAATGTGTGTTAATGGTAGAAATGTTGTGGTATTGCTGGATTCAGGTAGCCTTGTGACCCTGATAAAGGCTGAGTTAGTTAAAACAGAGGTCTCTGGGAATAGCAAGGTAGCTGTTATTTGTGTGCATGGGGACACCCGAGAGTATCCAGTGACTACAGTGTGTTTCGAGACCCCCAAAGGTACCCTCTCTCATCCAGTGGGCTTAGTATCTCAGTTACCGCATGACGCCATTGTGGGAAGGGATTTTCCGAAGTTCTGGGAACTGTGGGATGATCCTGAGCACCTCACTGGTGCCCCTATGTACCAGGAATGTGATAGCCAGAACTCCCCTGAGAGTGGTGAGGACTCTCCGGAATTTCCCTTATCAGTATTGGCAGGGGAGACTCAAGAAACTGGAGAGGAGCCCACCTCCTCAGACGAAAACCTACCGTCTGTGGAGTTTTCTGATCTTGAGGTTCACAGGGAAAACTTTGCCACAGAACAGTTGAAAGACCCCGCCCTAATAAAGGCACGGGAAAACGTAGTGAAAATAGATGGCGAGTTAGTGAACCCAGATAATACCTGCACTTACCCATACTTCAGCGTAGAGAAGGACCTACTGTATCGGGTGGCAAAAAGGGCAGAAGAAACCGTTGAGCAGCTTGTGGTGCCCAAACCTTACAGGAAGTTGGTGTTGGAGTTGGCCCATGGGCACATTCTTGGAGGTCATCTGGGGACAGAGAAAACCCGAGAGAGGGTATTACAGAGATTCTATTGGCCGGGGGTGATGAAGGACGTAGAAAATTATTGTTCCTCCTGCCCTGTGTGTCAGAGGTTGGCCCCGATGCCACATTTCCGTAGCCCGCTGGTCCCTCTACCCATCATTGAGGTCCCGTTTGAGAGGATCGCCATGGATTTGGTAGGTCCTATAATCAAGTCCGCTAGGGGGCACCAGTACATATTAGTTATAATGGACTATGCCACCCGTTATCCAGAAGCGATCCCTCTCCGAAATACCTCGGCCAAAACCATAGCCAAAGAGCTATCTCTTGTTTTTAGCCGGGTGGGTATTTGTAAAGAACTGCTTACGGACCAAGGTACACCCTTTATGTCCCGGGTTATGAAAGAGCTGTGTAAATTGTTCAAAGTGACGCAATTGCGTACGTCTGTGTATCACCCCCAAACCGATGGGCTGGTTGAAAGATTCAACAAAACCCTAAAACAAATGTTGAAGAAAGTGGTGGATAGAGATGGAAAGGATTGGGACTGTTTACTTCCTTATTTGATGTTTGCTATTAGGGAGGTGCCCCAATCCTCTACGGGATTCTCCCCCTTTGAGTTACTGTATGGGAGACACCCAAGAGGGCTGTTGGATATTGCCAAGGAAACTTGGGAAAGTGAGAGTTCTCCCCACAGGAGTGTGATTGAGCATGTCGCCCTGATGCAAGATCGAATTGCACAGGTAATGCCCATCGTGAAGGAACATTTGGCCCAAGCGCAGTTGGCACAGCAGAGAGTGTACAACCGTGGAGCCAAGACCCGTACCTTTTCCCCGGGGGATAGGATATTGGTACTTGTCCCTACGGTTGAAAGTAAATTCCTTGCCAAATGGCAAGGCCCCTACGAGATAATGGAAAAAGTGAGCGAAGTGAATTACAAGGTCAGACAACCAGGAAGGCGAAAGCCCGAACAGATCTATCACGTTAATCTGTTGAAAGCCTGGAGGGATAGAGAGTCCCTAGTCGCAGACACTTGGTCACCAGCTCAAACTGGTTGCGTGATTCCTGAGGTTGGAATAGCAGCCACCTTGTCACAACCCCAACAACAGGAGGTTAAGGAGTTTGTGCTTCGCAACAAGGAGGTATTCTCTGAGCTGCCGGGACAAACATCTGGGGTAGAGCATGACATCATTACCCCACCCGGTGAAAGGGTGAAGTTAAAACCCTATCGGATCCCAGAGGCTCGACGGGAGGCAATACGGGAGGAAGTACAGAAAATGCTGAACTTAGGGGTGATAGAGGAGTCCCAAAGTGATTGGTCTAGTCCCATCGTGTTGGTGCCTAAACCGGATGGGAGCTGGCGATTTTGTAACGATTTTCGTCAGTTGAACAAAGTTACAAAATTTGACACCTACCCCATGCCACGTATAGATGAGTTGATCGACCGGCTGGGAACAGGCCGATACATGACGACTCTTGACCTCACAAAAGGGTATTGGCAAATCCCCCTGGCCAAGTCGGCCAAAGAGAAAACCGCATTTGTAACCCCAGACGGGGCGTTCCAATATAAAAGAATGCCGTTCGGGTTACAGAATGCGCCGGCCACATTCCAGCGGAAAATGGACCAGATGCTGAGGCCCCATCGGAAGTATGCTGCGGCTTACCTGGATGACGTAATTGTCCATAGCACAGATTGGGCCTCACATCTGCCAAAAGTGCAAGCAGTCCTGGACTCTGTTCGGGAAGCGGGGTTTACGGCTAACCCCAAGAAGTGTACCATTGGGCAGGAGGAGGCCAAATATCTTGGGTACACCATTGGGAGGGGAGTAATAAAACCCCAACTCAACAAAGTCGAGGCCATCCAGAGTTGGCCACGTCCCAACAGCAAGAAGCAGGTACGAGCCTTTCTGGGAATCGCTGGGTATTATCGGCGATTCATTCCCCACTTTGCTTCTAAGGCTGTGCCCCTAACCAACCTGACGAAGGGGAAATGTTCGGTCATGATTAAATGGACCCCCGAGGCTGAGGCAGCATTCCAATTCTTGAAACAAGCCTTATGTAGCCAGCCAGTGTTGTACTCACCCGACTTCTCTAAAGACTTTGTCGTACAAAGTGATGCGTCAGATGTGGGGTTAGGAGCAGTATTGTCCCAGGTCTGGAACGGGGAAGAGCACCCAGTCATTTACCTCAGCAGGAAGTTGAAGTCCCATGAGGTAAATTACGCCACCGTTGAAAAGGAGTGTTTAGCGGTGAAGTGGGCTCTAGATTCCCTTCGGTACTACCTGCTAGGTAGGCACTTTGACATGGTTACGGATCACGCTCCGTTAAAGTGGATGGCTCAAAACAAGGAAACAAATAGAAGAGTGAATAGGTGGTTCCTGGCCCTCCAGGAATTCAACTTCACAGTAAAGCATCGCCCTGGCGTTCAAATGGGGAATGTGGATGCTTTGTCTCGAGTACATGAATGCCTGATTGCTGGTGTTCCAACCCCGAGGTTAAAACAAGAGGGGGGGTATGTGACAGCAGGAAGGTAAAGTCACCTGGTTGCATCCAGGGGGGTAGATATATTTCGCCCAGATTCAGGCTTTACGCCGACTTATACAACTAGGTGGAGAGTTGTATAAGGCTAGTGGGCTCATGGATGACTCATACCTCTAGGGAGAGGGCTGGGCGTCGTGCAGGCAGGGAGTTGATGAGACCAGCTGAAGCTTGTCAGCTGGTTTAAGGCCTATATAAAAACTCCCAGCTTCATTAGATGTTAGCTCATGCCTGGAACCAGACCTGTGTGGACTGTCTAGGGAGAGTGAACCCCTGTGCGGTGAGACAAAGCCTGTGTGGCTATTTGCTTGGACATTTAAAACCAGGGACTTAGGGACTAGGACAGCACTAGGCTGATCCCAGTTGTTAGTTAGGAAACCTGTATGTTTAGTCAGAGGTCAACTTGACCAGGATTTATTTTGGTTATGTTTCTTTTGCTTTGCTGTGTTTTGTCACTGTAAATAGAAAATAAACCGCACCTTTTTGATTCTGAAAACCACAACCTCCGTTTGCTGGGCCTGTTTTGTGTGGGGAGCCCATCCCGGGGGTCACACACACCCGCTGCCGAGCTAACCCCCTCACAATATATATTTTTAGGTGTTGACGCCCTCGCTCTGTGTATACCTGCTTCCGCTTGTGATTCACCGTTCTTTCCGGTCTCGAGTCAAAGCGCGTCATCTTCATGCGACGCTTTGCGTAGTGACGTCATCACACTTCTGCTTTGGACGCCGCGTCTCCACACGTGTGCGGCTATCTATCGGACACTATTTAAAGCCCTCAATGACCAGCAATGGTCTACACGAGGCTTAGGACACTGCAGGAATCTGGACACTGAGGATTTACACAGGTACTTTCTGCCGATATTTAGTCTCTATAGGCAGCATAGGACAATACTATTTCTGATGTCCTGGACTTTATGGTCATTTCCGTTTTCCTTTCTGTTTTGTCTCCATTTTTACTCTCTTATTTAGATACTTTTCTCTTGAATCAGAAGACTGGGACTATATACACAGTTACCTCACTATTATAGTAGTGCATAATCGATGCAATTCTCTTTAATTGAGGTTTTCCTCTACTTGTGAAGTTTTCAAGTTCCCTTTTCTACTTGCTGATTTGGAGGTATTTTACCATACTGGTAGGTTTTCTTATATATAATGGAGATATATACTCTCTATACCTGGCTGTGGTTGTGGTTAGGATGGGGGGCCTTAATAGATATTAGGGGCTTGCTGATTTGCCTCTCCCCCCTCTTCTTTTCCCTCTCTCCTAAATGTCTTGCAGAAAATAGACTCACTACTTTCTATAGAGTCTTCCTCAGCCTTGCCGTTTGTCGCCATCTGGGGACCCTTGTTGAAGTCTTTTGGACCCTGTTCAACTTTGAGCCCCCATTAGTGGGGTGTCTGATCTTTCACCCCATGTTCACAGCAATGCATGTGACCCATTGACGCACTGAATGTCGAATCAATTTTTGGAAATACTTGTAAGCAAATATTTATTTTACTTTATTTTATTGTGTAAATTATTTTGTGTTTATGTATATACATACAATAGCATATTTATTCTTATTATAATTATGTATTCAACAGAATCTGTTTTTCCATAGACAACTTCTGACTTTTATGTCTACAAATCCCCCGAAGAAGGGTCTACCGAAACAGCTGTCGGGTCTGACCATAAATGTCAAAATTTCCTCTTCATTAATGCAATTAGCCTTTTGGATTTGCACTCTATCTATGTGCTTTATATTAGACTGTTTTTGTATTTTTGTATTTTTGTACTCATTTATTAAATTCGTATATATTTTTTAATATACCTCTGTGTGTTCTCAGTCACTTTCAAAGTCCCACCTCCAAGGGGGTTCTTTTTCATTTTATCTATTCAATTAGGTATGTGGTGACTGATAACAAGTACAATTCTGCAAGTGTTGGTTTTCTTTTTCTCCTTTAAAAAAATGTTAGTTACATGACAATATTATTCAACACTTTTCTCTAAGTTCATATACTCTGAGATATTCACCACACACATACAGTACAATGTTGCCTGCATGCTTTCTCAGAGTTTCCTTCCCTCAGGGCATAGCCCCTGCAACACAAAACAGTGGGCAAGCCCTTCCCCCATTCAAGCACATGGCTCAATGCAGCGGCCATCTTCAACAATGCAGCAGCCATGGCTGGCTGCACAAAGGTCATTTTCCCAAACAGCCATCTCTCTTACATTCAAAGGGCATATTCCTTTCAACAAAACAGCTACTATTGTCTGGCTTCCAACATGCCTTGCAGCAGGCTGCTTTCAACTTAAAACCAGACAGACCCTTTACTTAAAATATTTTTACACTTATGGGGACATGTGTCTTGTTCCCATACAAAGTCAAAAATCACAATCCATCCATTTCTATTTTTCATAGAAATCACAAACAGTACACACATACAGTATAACATCAGATCATCTCTCAGGGCGTAGCCTTTCCAGTTACCGAGAGTCACCAACTTTCACCATTGTAACTGATAGATGCTGGCTGCCCCCCCGCTAAACCTCATGGGGGCAGCCATTTTCAGCTTCTCTACACACTACAAAAATCATGCAATTTACTTGTTCCATACATTCACACACAGACACACACACCTCTCATACACACAAATACACACACCTCTCATACACACAAACACACACATCTCTCAGACATACACACAAACACACCTCTCAGACATACACACACACATCTCTCATACTGCAAATCTACAGCATTATTTCAAAAAGATGAAAAATATGTTCTTTTACAGAGCAGAGCCCCCCACGCATCGGGTCGTGCATCCATTCTCCCCCCCCCCATCTCGACCTGATGCATAAAGGGGCTCTATCTAGTCCCTTCAGAGTCGCCATCCTGTCGTGGAAATACAGGTTCTGTACAGAGCACACAGCCTATATTTCCTGTGCTACCTAAGCACACACTTTAGATTCCATCTTTTTGCAACATTGCTATCTTTAGGCTAAAATTCACTCACCGTTCATCCATTCCAAGAAGCAAGCATCATCACACAGGTCTTATCATCAAGGCCTCCCAGCCAACTCTGCCAAGCAGGCGCCCATCAACAGTTTTTATTACACTCAGAAGGAAGTGATGTCACAACATGTGACCCACCCTCCATAGGAAGTGAGCTCACAGGAGCTCCACTCAGAATACAACACAAGAAATATAGCTTAAAGGATTCAATACAATAATAATAACCAATCACAGGCATGTATACATTCAAATAGACTATCAGTCACATGCACTGCTTCCAATGATGGGAACTATACAACAATTATGCCTCAATGGACCACAATTGTCGTATAGCTATGCTACTGTTCTTGTGGACACAGATCTGTCCGCTCTGAGTCATTTAATACCAATGTCAGGAAGTGGCCAGTCCTCTGACGAGGCGTAAAACAACATCTCTAAATGGAGCAAACATCGCTGTTTCCATAGGAAGATTTTCCCACCACCGATCTTCCACCAATGTCTGTATGTGCAAATACGCTCAGATGAGCGCATTACAGCAAAACTGACATTGGGGGACATCTGACAACATACATTAATACATTTTTCCACAACACTGGCCCACCTCTCACACAGGAAGAGGATGAGGAGGAGGAGGAGGATTGTGTCAGCCTGGATGTGGAGCCTAGCACTCAGCATCAGCAGCAGTCTTCAAGGGATCAATTACAGTCCCAAGACACCCATGGACTTGTACGTGGCTGGGAGGAGGGGGCTGTGGATCATGTCGTTCTCAGTGACCCAGAGGACTCCGGACAAAATGCCTCAGCAAGCCTACGCTGCATGGCCTCCCTGATCCTGAAAAGACTGCGGAAGGATCCTCGTATTCGTGCTATCAAGGAGAGGGATCATTACTGGCTGGCAACCCTCCTTGATCCACGTTACAAGGGTAAGGTTGCGGACCTTATCTTGCCGTCGCAGTGGGAAAAGAGGATGAAGCATCTTCGGGAGGCCTTGCAGAAAGGTCTGTGCAACGTGTTCCCAGAGCCTGGGAGGTTACAAATTCCTGGTCCTGGACAACGTGTTGCTTTCAGACAATTTTTTAGTCCGCAGCCCCAAGGTATGATCGTTTCCAGAAACCATCGCCAGCGTCTGGTTTACATGGTCCAGGAATACCTAGGGGCAAGATCAGACTTGGACACCTTTCCCACCGAAAATCCTCTGGGTTACTGAGACTTGAGGATGGATCACTGGCCAGAGCTTGCACAGTATGCAATTGAGCTACTGGCCTGTCCTGCATCCAGCATTCTTTCGGAAAGCACATTCAGTGCTGCTGGAGGCTTTGTAACCGATCACAGGGTGCACCTGTCCACCGACTCGGTCTATCGACTGCCCTTCAAAAAATGAATCAGTCTTGGATCACCACCAGCTATCAAGCACCTGATGGTGATGTAACCAAATATATTTTTTTTAAATGTCAGATCCCTTCAAGACTGCCTATGCTGATGCTGAGTGACTATACTGTTATGCTGAGTGACTATCCTTTTCCTCCTCAATGATCATGCTGATAGCTTGTAAGGGCATTTTTGGTTAAGGCCCAATTTTTCAGCCCCTGTTTAACAGAGGCGTATATTTACAATTTTTGATGCAATACTTTGCAACAGGGCTCATTGCTGCGCTCCAACTACAGTATCTGTGAGGGGTTGCAGTGTTGTGGCACCAGTGCCTAAGGCCCAATTTTTCTGCCCCTGTTTAACAGGGGCATGTAAATACAATTTTTGATGCAATACTTTGCAGCAGGGCTCATTGCTGCGCTTCAAGTACATTATCTGTGAGGGGTTGTAGTGTTGTGGCACCAGTGCCTAAGGCCCAATTTGTATGCCCCTGTTCAACAGGGGCATGTAATTACAATACTTGATCTAATAATTCACAGCAGGGCCCATTCCTGCGCCCACCAAGAGTAACTGTGAGGGCTTACAGTGTTGTGGCAACACCCCCACCACCAAAGGCCCAATTTTTCTGCCCCTGTTCAACAGGGGCATGTAATTACAATTCTTGATCTAAGATTTCACAGCTGGGCCCATTCCTGCGCCCACCAAGAGTAACTGTGAGGACTTACCAGCACCACCACCAAAGGCCCAATTTTACTACCACTGTTCAACAATGGCATGTAATTACAATTCTTGATATAATAGTTCACAGCAGGGCGTTCCAGCGCCCACCAAGAGTAACTGTGAGGGCTTACAGTGTTGTGGCAACACCAACACCTAAGGGCCACATTTTTGCAGAGTATATACGGCAGGCCCCTACTTTCAAACATCCAACTTACAAACGACTCCTACTTGCAAACGGAAGGAGACAACAGGAAGTGAGAGGAAATCTACCCCTAGAAAGGGAAATTCTCTCCTGCAAGAGTTAATATGGGAAAAAGGTGTCTCCTCTTCACTGATGCTTTATCACCCATCCTTGCTTCAATAACAACCCCAAATTTTCAAAAAACATTTGTCATTGGGAGGGAAAGTGAGGTGAAATGTTCTGAACAGGTGTACAGACAGCAAAACAAATGTTACAGGGGTGATAACCCTTCCCTATGTTTTCCAAAAAGCTTAAAAATATATTTTTTAGCTGGAGCTACACTTAAAAAATGTACCAGTTCAAAATTACAAACAGATTCTACTTAAGAACAAACCTTCAGTCCCTGTCTTGTTTGCACTGCCTGTATACTGCTGTTCAGAGTATATAGGGTCTTTTTTTAATTTGGGTGCGGGTTTCCCCTTAATATCCATACAAGACCCAAAGGGGCTGGTAATGGGCTGGGGGGGGGGTACCCATGCCATTTTTCTCAATGATTTTCATCCATATTGCCGAGACCAGACATTACATTAAAGCCGCAAACAGTTTTAAATGACTTTTTTTTTCTTTAGAAATGTCATTTTGTGCAGGGACAGTTCTTAACACGGGAAACACGTGACACTTCACAGGCAACATTAGACACCCCCCAGGTACGATATTTAAATTAATATTTAACTTTTTTTTTCACTTTAAGCATCATCAAAATCACTGCTCCCGAAAAAACGTCAGTTTTTAAAACTTTTATTTGCATTGATACATGTCCCCTGGGGCAGGACCCGGGTCCCCGAACCCTTTTTAGGACAATAACTTGCATATTAGCCTTTATAATTAGCACTTTTGATTTCGAACGTTCGAGTCCATTGATTTTAATAGGGTTCTAAAGTTTGCACAAACTTTCGGTCCGTTCGCAGGTTCTGGTGCGAACCGAACCGGGGGGTGTTCGGCTCATCCCTACTGTACAGCACCGAATGCACTGTAGTCTACAATGAATGTAGTATATATATATATATATATATATTGTGAGGGGGTTAGCTCGGCAGCGGGTGTGTGTGACCCCCGGGATGGGCTCCCCACACAAAACAGGCCCAGCAAACGGAGGTTGTGGTTTTCAAAATCAAAAAGGTGCGGTTTATTTTCTATTTACAGTGACAAAACACAGCAAAGCAAAAGAAACATAAACAAAATAAATCCTGGTCAAGTTGACCTCTGACTAAACATACAGGTTTCCTAACTAACAACTGGGATCAGCCTAGGGCTGTCCTAGTCCCTAAGTCCCTGGTTTTAAATGTCCAAGCAAATAGCCACACAGGCTTTGTCTCACCGCACAGGGGTTCACTCCCCCTAGACAGTCCACACAGGTCTGGTTCCAGGCATGAGCTAACCCCTAATGAAGCTGGGAGTTCTTATAGAGGCCTAAATGAGCTGACAAGCTTCAGATGGTCTCATCAACTCCCTGTCTGCACGACGCCCAGCACTCTCCCTAGAGGTATGAGTCATCCATGAGCCCACTAGCCTTAGCTGGGCTTATACAACTCTCCACCTAGTTGTATAAGTCGGCGTAAAGCCTGAATCTGGGCGAAATATATCTACCCCCCTGGATGCGGTGACTTTACCTTCCTGCTGTCACATACCCCCCCCCTCTTGTTTTAACCTCGGGGTTGGAACACCAGCAATCAGGGCATTCATGTACTCGAGACAAAGCATCCACATTCCCCATTTGAACGCCAGGGCGATGCTTTACTGTGAAGTTGAATTCCTGGAGGGCCAGGAACCACCTATTCACTCTTCTATTTGTTTCCTTGTTTTGAGCCATCCACTTTAACGGAGCGTGATCCGTAACCATGTCAAAGTGCCTACCTAGCAGGTAGTACCGAAGGGAATCTAGAGCCCACTTCACCGCTAAACACTCCTTTTCAACGGTGGCGTAATTTACCTCATGGGACTTCAACTTCCTGCTGAGGTAAATGACTGGGTGCTCTTCCCCGTTCCAGACCTGGGACAATACTGCTCCTAACCCCACATCTGACGCATCACTTTGTACGACAAAGTCTTTAGAGAAGTCGGGTGAGTACAACACTGGCTGGCTACATAAGGCTTGTTTCAAGAATTGGAATGCTGCCTCAGCCTCGGGGGTCCATTTAATCATGACCGACCCTTTCCCCTTCGTCAGGTTGGTTAGGGGCACAGCCTTAGAAGCAAAGTGGGGAATGAATCGCCGATAATACCCAGCGATTCCCAGAAAGGCTCGTACCTGCTTCTTGCTGTTGGGACGTGGCCAACTCTGGATGGCCTCGACTTTGTTGAGTTGGGGTTTTATTACTCCCCTCCCAATGGTGTACCCAAGATATTTGGCCTCCTCCTGCCCAATGGTACACTTCTTGGGGTTAGCCGTAAACCCCGCTTCCCGAACAGAGTCCAGGACTGCTTGCACTTTTGGCAGATGTGAGGCCCAATCTGTGCTATGGACAATTACGTCATCCAGGTAAGCCGCAGGCATACTTCCGATGGGGCCTCAGCATCTGGTCCATTTTCCGCTGGAATGTGGCCGGCGCATTCTGTAACCCGAACGGCATTCTTTTATATTGGAACGCCCCGTCTGGGGTTACAAATGCGGTTTTCTCTTTGGCCGACTTGGCCAGGGGGATTTGCCAATACCCTTTTGTGAGGTCAAGAGTCGTCATGTATCGGGCTGTTCCCAGCCGGTCGATCAACTCATCTATACGTGGCATGGGGTAGGTGTCAAATTTTGTAACTTTGTTCAACTGACGAAAATCGTTACAAAATCGCCAGCTCCCATCCGGTTTAGGCACCAACATGATGGGACTAGACCAATCACTTTGGGACTCCTCTATCACCCCTAAGTTCAGCATTTTCTGTACTTCCTCCCGTATTGCCTCCCGTCGGGCCTCTGGGATCCGATAGGGTTTTAACTTCACCCTTTCACCGGGCGGGGTAATGATGTCATGCTCTACCCCAGATGTTTGTCCCGGCAGCTCAGAGAATACCTCCTTGTTGCGAAGCACAAACTCCTTAACCTCCTGTTGTTGGGGTTGTGACAAGGTGGCTGCTATTCCAACCTCAGGAATCACGCAACCAGTTTGAGCTGGTGACCAAGTGTCTGCGACTAGGGACTCTCTATCCCTCCAGGCTTTCAACAGATTAACGTGATAGATCTGTTCGGGCTTTCGCCTTCCTGGTTGTCTGACCTTGTAATTCACTTCGCTCACTTTTTCCATTATCTCGTAGGGGCCTTGCCATTTGGCAAGGAATTTACTTTCAACCGTAGGGACAAGTACCAGTATCCTATCCCCCGGGGAAAAGGTACGGGTCTTGGCTCCACGGTTGTACACTCTCTGCTGTGCTAACTGCGCTTGGGCCAAATGTTCCTTCACGATGGGCATTACCTGTGCAATTCGGTCTTGCATCAGGGCGACATGCTCAATCACACTCCTGTGGGGAGAACTCTCACTTTCCCAAGTTTCCTTGGCAATATCCAACAGCCCTCTTGGGTGTCTCCCATACAGTAACTCAAAGGGGGAGAATCCCGTAGAGGATTGGGGCACCTCCCTAATAGCAAACATCAGATAAGGAAGTAGACAGTCCCAATCCTTTCCATCTCTATCCACCACTTTCTTCAACATTTGTTTTAGGGTTTTGTTGAATCTTTCAACCAGCCCATTGGTTTGGGGGTGATACACAGATGTACGTAATTGCGTCACTTTGAATAATTTACACAGCTCCTTCATAACCCGGGAGGGACATAAAGGGTGTACCTTGGTCCGTAAGCAGTTCTTTACAAATACCCACCCGGCTAAACACAAGAGATAGCTCTTTGGCTATGGTTTTGGCCGAGGTATTTCGGAGAGGGATCGCTTCTGGATAACGGGTGGCATAGTCCATTATAACTAATATGTACTGGTGCCCCCTAGCGGACTTGATTATAGGACCTACCAAATCCATGGCGATCCTCTCAAACGGGACCTCAATGATGGGTAGAGGGACCAGCGGGCTACGGAAATGTGGCATCGGGGCCGACCTCTGACACACAGGGCAGGAGGAACAATAATTTTCTACGTCCTTCATCACCCCCGGCCAATAGAATCTCTGTAATACCCTCTCTCGGCTTTTCTCTGTCCCCAGATGACCTCCAAGAATGTGCCCATGGGCCAACTCCAACACCAACTTCCTGTAAGGTTTGGGCACCACAAGCTGCTCAACGGTTTCTTCTGCCCTTTTTGCCACCCGATACAGTAGGTCCTTCTCTACGCTGAAGTATGGGTAAGTGCAGGTATTATCTGGGTTCACTAACTCGCCATCTATTTTCACTACGTTTTCCCGTGCCTTTATTAGGGCGGGGTCTTTCAACTGTTCTGTGGCAAAGTTTTCCCTGTGAACCTCAAGATCAGAAAACTCCACAGACGGTAGGTTTTCGTCTGAGGAGGTGGGCTCCTCTCCAGTTTCTTGAGTCTCCCCTGCCAATACTGATAAGGGAAATTCCGGAGAGTCCTCACCACTCTCAGGGGAGTTTTGGCTATCACATAGTCTTTTGCTTGGTTAGGCTCTAGGTCATAGTAAGCTTTCTGCGATTCACCAGTTAACAGAGGAGCCACCAGTCCAGCCCACTGCTCCTCAGGCCACTTTTCTCTTTCAGCAGTCCTTTCAAATGTGGTCAAAAATACCTCTGGATCATCCTCTCCAGTCATTTTTGTCAATAAACGACTCACCCCAAAGGACGCGGTATTAGTGGGACGGCTTTCCTCACTGGTCTGCGGACGTTGCTGCATTACTGCTTCCATCTGTTGTTGTAGTCTCTGCTCTTGCTTCTGCAACAGGTCTATGAAGCGGGCCTCAGATTGCTGCTGGGCTCATTGCTGAGCCTCCAGACTCTGTTGCAAAGTTGCGTTTGTCTGCTGCTGGGCTGCAAGGCTCTGTTGATGAGCTTGCTGCTGGGCTGCGAAGTTCTGTTGTTGAGCTGCAAGGCTCTGTTGATGAGCTGCAAGGCTCTTTTGCAAACCTGCATTTGTCTGCTGTTGATTGGCATTTGCTAGAGCCAGCTGCTTCAGTATCTCCTCCATGCTGGCTTAAAAAAAACTGCCACTGGTTCTCCACCAACTGTGAGGGGGTTAGCTCGGCAGCGGGTGTGTGTGACCCCCGGGATGGGCTCCCCACACAAAACAGGCCCAGCAAACGGAGGTTGTGGTTTTCAAAATCAAAAAGGTGCGGTTTATTTTCTATTTACAGTGACAAAACACAGCAAAGCAAAAGAAACATAAACAAAATAAATCCTGGTCAAGTTGACCTCTGACTAAACATACAGGTTTCCTAACTAACAACTGGGATCAGCCTAGGGCTGTCCTAGTCCCTAAGTCCCTGGTTTTAAATGTCCAAGCAAATAGCCACACAGGCTTTGTCTCACCGCACAGGGGTTCACTCTCCCTAGACAGTCCACACAGGTCTGGTTCCAGGCATGAGCTAACCCCTAATGAAGCTGGGAGTTCTTATAGAGGCCTAAATGAGCTGACAAGCTTCAGATGGTCTCATCAACTCCCTGTCTGCACGACGCCCAGCACTCTCCCTAGAGGTATGAGTCATCCATGAGCCCACTAGCCTTAGCTGGGCTTATACAACTCTCCACCTAGTTGTATAAGTCGGCGTAAAGCCTGAATCTGGGTGAAATATATCTACCCCCCTGGATGCAACCAGGTGACTTTACCTTCCTGCTGTCACAATATATATAAATACACCGCCTGAAGTTTATTATATACTGTACACCACGGAATGCACTGTATATATAGTCTACACTGAATGCACCAACTATATATATATATATATATATATATATATATATATATATATATATATATAGAGTATCTCACAAAAGTGAGTACACCCCTCACATTTTTGTAAATTTTTTATTATATCTTTTCATGTGACAACACTGAAGAAATTACACTTTGCTACAATGTAAAGTAGTGAGTATACAGCTTGTATAACAGGGTAAATTTGCTGTCCCCTCAAAATAACTCAACACACAGCCATTAATGTCTAAACCGATGGCAACAAAAGCGAGTACACCCCTAAGTGATAATGTCCAAATAGTACGTTGGTTGGGTAAGGCTTCTATATGAAGGGCCCAAAGCAAAAGTGAAGATAAACAAGATATGCTCTGAGGTGTTTTCTTTTACCCGTGGGACAAGACAGGGGTGTCCCTTGTCACCCCTGTTATTTGCCTAGGCAATGGAGCCATTAGCCATAACCATTAGGTCATCTGTAAAGATACAGGGATTCCAGAGGGCATCAGGAGTGGAGAAAATAGAATTATATGCAGACGATGTGTTACTGTTCCTGGGGGATACGTGAGGGTCCCTGGCGGCAGCAATGGACATAATCACAGTTTTTGGGCGGATATCTGGCTTAAATAATAATAATAATAATAATAATAAATATAAACGTGGATAAATCAATGCTGCTTCCAGTTGACCCACTGAAGAGGGACCTGCCACCAGACATTCCACAAATAGAAATAGTTAATAAGCTCAAATATTTAGGTACTGTATATACATAACCTTCAATCCCAAAGAATATATAATAAATAATATTGTCCCACTTTTGGATAAATGTAGGTGTAAGGGGAAGGTGTGGAGATAGCTACCCTTATCAGTGGCAGGAAGGTGCAATCTAATCAAGATGACTTGGATGCCTCAATTGTGTATGCATTACACAACTCCCCAATTTTTTTAAATAGGCAATGGTTTCAGAAGATTGACATTATATTTAGAGAGCTGATCTGGGAAAAAAAAACAGTCAAGGATACGGTTACGTACTCAACAATTGCCAAAGGACAGAAGGGCTTGGTAGTCCCGCACCCATGACGCTATTTTTTGGCATCACAGTTGAAGCACCTGTAAGGGGGTAACGATCAGTCTGAACATAATCCAAGTGGGGGAATGTTGCTATTGGGCACAAGCCTTGATAGTTTGATAGACTCCTTTTCAATTAAATTCCCTACGCCTTTAATGATAAAGAAATTATGGAAAGTGGTCAAAGAAAATTAGAGTATCAGGGATTTACAGAATTTTCATCATTGTGGACTAATAAATATTTGCAGGAACTATCTAATATAGAGAAGAGTAGGAATTGGGAGAGATGTGGTCTTGCCTATCTTTCTCAGCTATGTAGGATGGGTGCATTAAAATCATTCCTGAAACTTAAGGAGGAATTTGGTATACCAAATCACTCCTTCTTTAAATACCTGCAAGTCAGACATGCTTTGAAGATGCAATTTAAAGAGGGGCCACCGGAGTGGGATGAGGTAAACATTCTTCGAAAAATAATCAATGCTGGTACATCCAAGGGGTGGATCTCATTTATATATGATGGTATATGTGACAGGGTGATAAGGGGAAATGAGGAGCTTCCGTGCAGAAGGGGATCAGAGGAAGACCTGGGGGACATATCAAAAGAACAATTGAAGCATATCCTGGAAATAGGTCCCTTAAGTACCCTGTCACCATTACAATCAATGTCACACTTGATGTTACTACATAGAGCATATAAGACACCTCAGAAGTTATTTTTATATGGGTGGAGGATGGATGCTAAATGCCCAAGATGCAGGGACCCAAAGGGAGATGTAATCCATATGATGTGGAGGTGCCCCAAGCTAAATATATACTGGAGTGAAGTTGTGGAAAAAATAAATAAGGTATCTGGAATATCTCTCGACCTAGGATTTTTATAACAGCTTACCTGTAAAATAATTTTCTTGGAGTACATCACGGGACACAGAGCACCATAGTAATTACTATGTGGGTTATACACCACCTTCAGGTGATTGGACACTGGCATACTCAAAGACAGGAAGTCCCCCTCTTTATAACACCTACCATAACGGGAGTACCTCAGTTTTTGTAGCAAAGCAATATATATATCCTAATAACAGGGAAGCGACCTTTGTGTCCCGTGATGTACTCCAAGCAAAGGATTTTACAGGTAAGCTGTTATAAAAATCCTATTTTCTTTATCGTACATCACGGGACACAGAGCACCATAGTCATTACTATGTGGGATGTCCCAAAGCAATGCCATCTGAGGGGAGGGAGACACAAAAAATAAAGCAGACCACCATCAGACGCGAGAACCTATACTGCTGCCTGCAGTACACTGCGGCCAAAGGCGGCATCCTCTTGCTGGCCTACATCCACCTGGCAAAATCTAGTGAATGTATGTACTGACGACCAAGTTGCGGCCTTGCAAACCTGAGCCATAGAGGCTTGGTGATGGACTGCCCAAGAAGCACTAACTGTCCTGGTAGAATGTGCTCTAGGTTGAAAGGGCGGAAACCTTCCCTTCAAACCATAAGCCTGAATAATAACCTGATGAATCCATCTAGAAATAGTCAATTTTGACGCTGCCTGCCCTCTCCTGGGGCCTTCCGATAGCACAAACAAAGCGTCAGTCTTCCGTATCTGAGCTGTTGCTTTCAGATAGACCTTAACCACTCTCACTACATCGAGAGAGTGTAATAATTTCTCTTCCACAGAACGGGGTTTTGGAAAAAAACTAAGGTAGGGAAACATCTTGATTCATATGAAAATTAGATACTACCTTAGGCAAAAAGGATGGGTGAGGACGCAACACCACCTTATCCTTATGAATTAAGGAAAATTGTTATTCATACTTACTGTAATTTTCCTTTCCTGGATCCTCCCCATGTCAGCCTACTATGGGTCAGCTCCGCCCTCTCTGACCCCTCCAGGACCACCTCTTTCTTAGCCCATAAAGGGCGGCTGTCTGCCCACACCAGTGTTCAAAAATACCCACCTCGCGATGGATAAACTGGGTGGGAATCCCCGGCTGACATGGGGAGGATCCAGGAAAGGAAAATTACGGTAAGTATGGATAACAATTTTCCTTATTCCTAGACCTCCCCATGTCAGCCTACTATGGGATGTACCAAGCAATATTAAGAAGGGAGTCAAGACAAAAAATAAGCCAAACCCTCAATGCAATGCTACTCAAATTTTTTTTTTTTTAATATAGTTTTTTTTATTATTAATAATTTTTTTACAACTTACACGTAACAGATACAGCATTATAAGTATCACAGAGCATGTACAAAGACTGCATCAAACATCAAACTTACATATATGCTTGATAATCCTTGGACTACTGAAATCAGAGCGGGACATTACCTCAATCGTAGGTATAGCCTGTCACCCCAACCTGGGTACATACTGTGAGCAGGCTCTGCATAATTTTAAATATAAAGTAGCCCTCCTTAGACCTTAATGAGGGTCTTAGGTGATAGTCCTATAACAGGTTTGTTACGTGTGTTTATTGGATACTAAGATAACCGTGATATGAACCTAACGCTAAATACACATATTTTGCTCAGAAGGTATTCTTTAGATCTTTAGTTATACTCATTGTATGTTCCTACCACTAGGTAACTGGGTGTGTTTAAGGAATTTCAGTAAAGTGTAGTTTAATCAAAGATCTTAAGTCACAAATGTGGAGAGGCATACGGCGAAGTTCTCCAGATCTCCCAGAATCTGTGGAAATCTAGAGCCCTTCCTTCTTTGTATGCCAGCAACTTCTCCATTGAGTAATGAGCATTAACTCTGGAAATTACGTTTTCAAGCATGGGAGGTTTCTGGGAGCGCCATTCCTTTGCTAAGGATATTCGAGCTGCAAAAAGCAAATGTGCAACTACTTTTCTCATTAGTAGGGGGAATTGTTCTATGCCAATGCTCAGTAGTGCTAGCGCAGAGTCTAATGTATAGGTAATGCCAGTGATTTTCTGAATCAAAGTCGACACTTCTTTCCAGAAATCTCTAATTATCTGACAATTCCAAAGTATGTGTAGTAAGTTGCCGGTAGAATTACAATTTCTCCAGCAGAGTGGGGAAATATTTGAATCCATTTTGTGAAGGCGCATAGGTGTTAGGTACCATCTATGTAGAATTTTTTGAGCATTCTCCCAGTGCTCTACACATGCTGAGGATTTGCGGTTGTATTTTATAGCTAAGTACCATTGTTTTAGCGAGAATTCGTTTCGTAGCTCCTGTTCCCATTTAATCATATTTGGCAATTTGGTGGACATGTATAGTGGGGTAGCATATTTATAGAATAAGGATATTCCTCTAACTTTTCCCTGATGTTTGGTGATTAAGTAGTCCCATAAGATTTTAGGTAGTTCTATAGGCCTAGGTGTATTGGCTGATACAAAGTGTTTCATTTGGTGTGTTTGGTATCTATCTAGCCCCTCTTGTTCTTCTATTCCATGTATAGAAAAGTGTTCACCTCTTCTCTTCCAGGCTTGGGTTGAGAAATTAGGGATTAAGTATTCATAGGCTGCTAATGGGGTGTTTAATTTAGTCATAGGGGTATCTGCGAACTTCTGGTGTATCATGAAGGACCATGTTTCAGTAGCGGCTTGTATTGTAGGGTACGGAGGTGTTTTTGCTTTATGATGTATACAGGCTGCTAGCGCTAACGCTGGGAGATTATGTCCTGGAGTAACTTCGCTTTCAATATTTACCCATTTATTGTCCGATTGGCAGGAGAACCAATAGCGCATATGGTCCAGGATTGCTGCTCGGTAGTAGATTTGTGCATTGGGGAGGCCTAGGCCCCCAAGGTGTTTTGGTTTATATAGTTGCGCTAATGCAATTCTGGTTTTTTTTCCCCCCCATATATAATTTTTCAGGCTACTCGCTAATTGGGAGAAGAATTTTTGAGGGATAGGGATGGATACTGTTCTAAAGTGATATAACAGTTTAGGTAATACTTGCATTTGGTATGCAGCTATCCTACCCACCCAAGATAGATGGAGTTTGCCGATTTGTGTCAGTTCATCTTCAAGGGTATTTAACAAAGGAGGGTAGTTGCAGGCATATGTTTTAGCGGAGGAGGAGGTCAGCTGCACACCAAGATAGGTAATAGAGGGGGGGTCCCAATTACAGGGGAATAATATTTTTAGCTTTTTTTTTGTAGCAGGGGGTACATTAATATTCAAGGCATAGCATTTAGTAGTGTTGATTTTATAAAAGGAGACCTGTCCAAATTTGTGTATCAAAGTTTGTATTGCTACGAGAGAGGATTCTGGTTTAGAAATAGTCAGGATAATATCGTCCGCGAATAGTCCTATTTTATGATTCTCTGAACCTATCTTAATACCCAGTACGGTGTCAGTGGATCTAATACTTTCCGCTAGGGGCTCTATGATTAAGGAAAAAATAATTGGAGATAGAGGGCAACCTTGTCGCGTGCCGTTGGATAAAGTAAAGGAATCAGAAAGCATGCTAGAGGTGTACACTTGTGCCGTGGGGTGTGAATACAAAGACATGATTGCTGAGTGGATCAGGCCAGAGAATCCAAATTTTTGTAAAGTCTTTGATAGGTAACCCCAATGAACCCTATCGAAGGCCTTTTCTGCATCTAAAGCTAAGAAAGTGCTAGGTTGTTTACTTAGTTCCACATAGCGCAGAAGGTTTAGCATTCTTCTGGTGCCATCTGGCGCTTGCCTTCCTTTCACAAATCCTACTTGGTCCAGGTCAATGAGGGAGGGGGTAATTTCACTCAACCTGTTCGCTAGTATCTTGGCGTAGATCTTTAAGTCTGAGTTCAGCAGTGAGATTGGCCTAAAATTTTGGGGGTAAGATGTATCCTTGCCCGGTTTGGGTATTGTGACTATGATAGCCTGAAGCATTTCTTTTGGGAAAGAGCCAGAGGCAGCTGCTACATTGAAAACATTTACTAGTTTGGGAGCTAGAATGGAGGTGAATGCTTTGTAATATTCCGCTGAAAATCCGTCCGCTCCGGGTGATTTGTGCATGGGGAGGGTTCTAATAACCATCTCAACTTCATCGTATGTAATAGGAGAGTTCAGGTCCTGGAGTGTGTTCAAATCTATGGAAGGTAGGTGAACCCCTTGGAGAAAATTGTCAATCTCTCCCTCCGATGGTTGGTGGGTGTGTGGGTCATTGGCGAGATTGTAGAGGGATTCATAATAATCTCTAAACACGTTGGCTATGTCCTTAGGGTTATGGTATGTGGTATGGGAATTATGGTGTTTAATGTGCGTGAGGCTGGCTTTAGCTTGTCTCTTCTTAATTTGGGAAGCTAGAAGTTTGCTTGCCCTATTATTTTGGGAGTAGAAGGATAATTTCATTCTTTTAAAGAATACATCATACTCTGTTCTCAGTTCTTGTCTCAGTTCTTCCCGGCATTGATTAAGGCAAATCAAGATTTTGGGGGAAGTGGTGCTGGGATTCTTGTGTAGGGCTTCTAATTCTGCTATGGACCCATGTAGTTGTGCCATGTGAAGTGATTTTTTTCTCTTCTCCCTAGAGGCTATTTGTATTAGAGAACCTCTTATAACGGCTTTGTGTGCGCACCACGTCATTGAAGGGGAACATTCACCATTAGCGTTAAAGTGGAAATATTCTTTCAGTTTCTCCTCTATCTCAGCCCTGATTTGGGGCTGTGACAGAAGGTACGTATTGTTGCGCCACAAAGTTTTGTGGGAAGTCTTACTGGTATCCACAATCTCTATAGTCACTGGTGCATGGTCTGACCACGTGATACTGTGGATGTCAGTTTTAATCACATTTTGTAAAGTATACACATCAGTAAGAAAAAAGTCGATTCTAGAATAGCTATTGTGCACTTGGGAGTGATATGTATAGTCCCTCTCTGTGGTTCTAAGGCAACGCCATGGGTCGAATAGTCTCTCTTCATGGCAAAAGGGGCCAAGAGAGGGCCTTTGTCTAGTAGCCACAGAGGAGGAGTCCATGTCTCCATTCATAGTCATGTTGAAGTCCCCACAGATAATCAAGTTACCTTTTTGCATAGATTTAGCAAGTTTAACAACTTTACGGATACATTTAAATTGCTTATTATTAGGTGCATACAGATTTACCAACGTGTAGGTGGTGTGGTTCAGTTCAGCAATCAAGATGAGGAAGCGTCCAAGGGGATCGACATGAGTCTGCACTAGAGAGAAAGTTACTGTGTCCCTAATAGCAATTAATACCCCATTTTTCTTTGATTCAGCGTTTGCAGTAAACACTTGAGGGAATTTGTTGTGTGTGCATTTTGGGGGATTGTTACTGGCGAAATGAGTTTCTTGTGCACACAAGATGTCACAGTTCATGTCTATAGCTGATTTCCATAGAGCTCTGCGTTTATAGGGACTATTCAATCCTCTCACATTGTGTGACATTAGTTTAAGGTTCATTCCAATAGTAGAAAGTGCACTGCCACCATCTAGTGGTAGAACTTGGTAGGGAATATGTGTACAAATATTTTCTGAGTATGTGTAAAACTTGATGCATATGGTCTTTAACAGTCCATAGAAAATAAAAGGGAATACAAAACATTAACCCAACTAGGATATGAATCAGCTGTGGGTAGTCAAACAACTTTCGCTGTTTAAAACAAGTAACAGGTATCATCCTGTAAATGAGGAAAGGGGATAACAAGTTCACAGTTCAGCCGAACAACGGATACTTTAAAAGCTAGCACTTATGCTATTTAATTTCTAGAGTGCCGGGTAGTTCTAGTATTAAGCAAGGTGGTACGCAGGAAGAAAATTGCACCAGAGTTGCATGCGTAGGTAATATAACTATTTAACTGTCTACTTCCCTCCGGCATTATGGCGACGAGCGTTGCTTTTATTTTGGAGGGAGTCAAGAATTGCAGCTTCATCCTTGATGGGAAGAAGGTGCCATTTTTTGAGGAGCTCCAGACCTTTCTCCAGCGAGGTGATAGCATGCGATTCATTATGCATTTCCAGCAGCAATTTGGCCGGGAAACCCCACTTGTACAAAATCTTATGATTGCGCAAGATTTTTGTAATAGGGACTAGGTTGTGTCTCGCTGACAATGTAGCTTGCGATAGATCAGCATATAGTGCAATACCAGCGAACGGATCAGGAAGAGTAGGATGCTGTCTGGCGAATCGCATCAACTGGTCTTTCACATGATAGAAGTGGATCCTTGCTATGACATCTCTGGGTATTTGGTCAGGCAAGAATGATGGTTTAGGCAGTCTGTGGGCTCTGTCAATGGTAACATCCGCAGGAGTTAGGGATGGAAGAGCAGTTAACATAAGCTTCTGGAGGTACCCCGTGAGCTCTGCAGGTTTAATTGTTTCAGAGATTCCTCTAAATTTGATGTTATTCCTGCGGGCTCTGTCCTCAAGGTCCGCCATCTTAAGTCGCATGGCCTTGAGCTCATCCTCAACATCAAAATGAGCGTCCACTAGCTCATTATGTGCCATAATAAACTCCTCCATTTTTTGTTCCACATATTGTACTCTATTGCTGACAGCGGACATATCTGCTTTTGTGGTCTGCATGAATGCTGCCATATCCTGTTGGAGAGCCCCCCGGAGTGTTAGTAGCATCTCCTTCATAGTGGTATCTATGATGGGCTGACCTGTAGTAGGGAAAGCGTCTAGCTGCTGTCCACATGGGGAGGATTCCTCCATTTCATCTCCCTCATTCCCCATATCATTCTGGTCTTCCCCTCTCTCCCCAACCCTCCTTTTTTGCTTTACTGGGCTGGTGAAAGGGGAGGATGGCAGTGGATGTCCCAGGGAATAGGACTCACCCGTGGATGGAGATGGATTCTCCTCGGAGCTGGCGTGGGATGTTAATGCATGGCTTCCGTCGCGGGCGCCATCTTGGATCCCTCGGTCGGCCGCTGGAGGGAAGAAATCAGTTAGTTTCCTCGGTCCTTCTCTGTTCTTCCTTTTGGTCATGATGATTATCGTGTGCTCCTCGGTCTCCCCGATCAGATGAAGTGCTTTTTAGCCGTGCCGGCTTGCTGTGAGCCGCGATGTTCGTTCCGTTGCGGCAGAGCACACTCCTCACACCACCATCCGCTCTGGCTGCCGGCTCCGCCCCCCTACTCAAATTTTTTAATGAGCAACAGCCACCGTAATAACCGTAGAGCCAAATGTTTCCTCAGGAGGACAAGCCATATTAAGCCTGTAATGCCTAACAAAAGGTGTGGGGCGCGCTCCAGCTTTCTGCTCTGCAAACTACCTCAGGGGCGACCTTCGCGTATGCTGCCCAGGATGCTGCCATACTCCTCGTCGAATGTGCTTTGATCTCTGAAGGAGAAGGAAGGCCCAGCGTTTTGTATGAAATATGTATGGTCTTAACAAACCAGGAAGACACAACTCTAGATGTTGCTGGCATATCCTTTTTAGGCCCATTGGGAAAACCTATAGCTGATCTTGTTTTCAAAAGCTTTTAGTCCATTTCAGGTAGGTTAATACCGCAGAGACCAGGTCTAACCTGCTCCACTCATCATCAGCTGTATCCACCGGAAAGACTGGGAAAATGACCTCCCAGTTCATACGAAATTATGTGGCCACCTTAGGTAGAAAACTCGGTATCGGCCTAAGGACTATCTTGTCTGGGAGCACCAAACAATATGGTTCTTTAGATGAGAAGGTGCACAACTCAGAGACTCTTCTAGCCGAGGCAACGGCTAGTAAAAAACAAAAACAAAAAACTGTTGAAAGAAATAATGAACAAGAGGAAGCTTGATCAAACAGAGGAACCAGCAAGGTTCCCAAGACTAGTGTTAAGTCCTCTTTTGGAAAAAACTATTTCAATGGAGGTCTGATTTCTATGGCTGCCCCTAAAAATCAGATCACCAACGGATGTAGAGCATATCTTGTACACGACATAGCCGACAAGGCGGGGATTTGACCCTTCAGGGAATTATAAGCTAACCCTTTTCGAGACCACTCTGCAGAAATTCCAAAATGTTAGATACTGAAGGAGATCCAAGGTCCCAACCCCTTTCTGTAGTATTCCAGATCCGGTGATAGGTTACATTCGTGGACCTCTTACGAGCCTGTAATAATGTCTCCACTACATGGCCCGAGAGACCCAAGCCATTTAAAGCCCCCCTCTCACTTCCAAATCATTAACTTCAACCTCCTGCGGTTTGGGTGTCAGGCCCCACTCTGCAGAAGGAGATTCTGACAAGGAGACAGTGGGATTGGTGAGCCCAACTTTATCCTCCAACCAGGGGGAACCATGGCTCCCTGAGCCAGTAAGGTAGGACTACTATTGCTGTGACCCTTTCTCGCTGAATCTTCAGCAGGATTTTGAGAGCCAATGGAAGCGGCGGGAACACATACACCAAGGGGAAGTTCCAAGACCTGGACAGAGCACCCTGACCCAACGCCTGTGGGTGCCAGGTACGGGAGAAGAAGCAAGGCAGTTGACAATACTCCTCCAATGCCATAAGATCTATCGAAGGCGTCCCCCAGACCCTGAAGATCTTGCATAGGTACTTGGGGTTGAGGCCCCATTCGTTGTGATCCCCAAAGCCTCGACTCAAGCGATCTGCTAAAACATTCCCAGGCCCTGGGAGATAAGATGCTGTAAGAGAGCCGAAATTCTTCTCTGCCCATAGGAAGATTTGACATGCTACCTGAAGGAGAAGGCAACTTCTTGTGCCCCCTTGATGAGACACATAAGCCACCGTACTTTTGTTGTCCGAAAGGATCTTGACAGCTTGACCTCGCAACATAGGTTGGATTGCTTAGAGAGCACGTCTGACAGCATCCAATCCCAGGAAATTTGAACTCTTCGCCCCACAAAGGTTCCATTGGCCTTGAACCTGCTGTCCCAGGCAGTGTGCCCCACAGCCTGCCAGACTGGCATTGGTCTTCACCACTATTGGTTCTGAGGCCTTCAACGGAACTCCGCGGGAAAGATTGCGAGCTACTGACCACCAAACCAAGGATCAGATTATCGGAATTGGCAGATAGATTTTCTGGAACAAGGAGTGACGATCCCACTGAAGAAGAAAGTTGCATTGAAACCTCGTTCTGCGTCACCTGACCAACGGGACTACTGGAACTGTGGCTGATAGAACCCCCAGATACTGCATGCATTCCTTCACCATCATAAAAAACCTGGCCATCACTGCTTTGTCTAAAACTGGATCTCCTAGATCTCCTGGACCTTCCTCTGAGGAAGATAAACACAACTCCGATCCGTGTCGAATTGTACTTGATCAACAAACCGAAACAAGCTAGTTTTGCAGGTGAAATTCACATGAACTAAAAGGAGCTCTTTTGATGGACCCAGAAGTAGCATTTCATCTAGATAATGGAATATTTGCACTCCCTTGACCCTGAGAGTCGCAACGACAGTTGGCCCTGGGCTTGAAAGGTTTCTGGAAGGTTGAACCGGTTCCCTTCCACTGGCCTCTCTGAATCCTTCTTTGGATCTCTTGTTAAACCGAAAGGGCTGCTGTTGAATGGAACCGAACACAGACTGTGCTTAGAAGCCTTATCAGCCAACCAATGCTTCAACCATAAGGCTCTGCGGGCTGTGATGGAATGAGACGTTATCTTTGCTGTCATCTTGACCTGATCGACAGCCACTTCAGCCACAAACTCTACAGCAGTCTTGGCAAACTGCAAAGGAGAAGAACTGCCACTTCCCAGACTTTCATCCGAACATCCATCCACCAGCTCTGCTACCCACACTCTAAGGCTGGATCCACACCCATGCACTCCCAGCGCTCCCTGCACCACAGAACGTGTTCCATAGCAGACCATGGTAAATAGACGGTAGTGCAAATCCGCAAAACGCAAAAAGCACCAAAAACGCACAGGTGCAAACCCAGCCCAAGAGCTGCTGCCACAGAAGTGAGTGCTACCGCCGGTCTGCAGGCTGCTCCGGCCAAACTATACAACCTTTTTAGGTCTGCGTTTATTCCGCGATCCATAGGATCCCTAAAAGAGACCGCATCCTCTAGTGGAAGCGGAATGTGACGGGTGAATCTCTGTAATGAAGAATCCACCTTAGGCGTAGTGTCCCAAGGGGTACAGCTTCGATACTCTATTATGCACATTGAGCTTCTTCTCAGGCCCCGCCCACTCATCGTCAATAACTTATTTAATTTCAGAAATGAATGGGAAGGAAGGTAACGATTTCTTTAAATATGGGTAGTAGCTTTGTTGTTTCTTTGGAGGCAATGATTCTTCCTGCCACTTCATCATATCCTTAACAGCCTCCACCAAGGGGGGAACCAGTGCAAAAATCAAACGTATGCGATTCCGAGACCATCTCAGCCTCAGATGGATCCGAATCGCTATCGACTTCCGAGTTAAAACGCACTGAAAACACATGATCTGAATCTGCAGATGCTGAAGATACAGCAGGATTCCTTGAAACGCTCTTTAACCCTTCCTTGACTGCGTTCTTAATGTAGGATTTAACCTGGCGTGCTTTCGCAGCATTGTCCTGAGCCGCCTCCTTAAAGCAAGATGCACATACCCGCTTTCCTCTGAGGACCTCAGTTGAGCAGGCCCAACAGGATCTTTCTTCTGCCTGGGCTGGCGATGAAGACCTATCTGAAGAAGAGGATCTTCTTCTGTGTCTGCGCCCGGATTTGCTCTTTCTAGAGGCTTTCTGATGTCTTGACCTCTCTTGGCTCGGGTCTGAGCGACTAAAGTGAGGTAAGGGTGAGGGAGATCTGGAATGCCATGACAACGGGCGTCTATCCAGCTTCATGCGACTCTGTGATTTGTCATGTCTAGTCCCTTTTTTACTCCTTTGAGGCTGGAATGCTGATTTGAAACCTCTTTGCGTGCGTTTACCCGGGAAAAAGATAGAGAAATACTAATGCGCTACCAAAAAGTGCTGATGTGGAGTAAAGTGCTAATTAATAAAGTGCTAAGTGACAATGTAAAAAGCAGCCAAAACTTCTGTAGTGTTGCCAGCACCGATAGATATGTGTATATATAGTGAAGTGGCGCTAATTACTAAACACAATTTCCCAGACAAACACATTTTTTCAGGATTTAATACACTCATTCATGGTCCTCATGTCTGCTCAATTTTTGGATCAGGTCAGTCCACACATGCCTCCATACAAATAATTTCATAACAACTTTTGTTTACTTTGCTTATTTAGTATTACTTGACATACATACAGTTATATTATACTATTTTATGTTCAATTTACTAACTGTGGCCAATAATTGATACACCTTTTCCCGAACGGGAGCCTTGTCTGTTCCGGATCTTTGGCATTGGTTTTCCCTGGATGAGGTCCTCAGTGGGGTAAGCCTATCTTCCATAATGCCTTCAGAGAGCTTTTGACTTGTCTTTATGGTCACAAACATATTTATCTCTTCATGAGTCAAATTTGTTGTGTTTTCTATTTTTGTACAGTTATTTTTGATATTATCAACCGTCTTGCACATCCCCTGAAGAAGCATTCAGCGAAACATGTCGGGATAATGTGCATGTTTCCATCCTGCATTTAATATCAATTGCCTACTGTGACAAACAATTATTGAATCATCGCCTTTCTTGTGTATTTATTGTTCTTACAAAGAACCCCTTTTAATCAATTTATTAATAAAACCAATATTTTTTACTATGGAAACATTTTTTTCTTATCATTAATTAAATATATTGCACCATCAAAGTCCCCTTCTCCTCCCCCACTTGACATGATACATATATATCTGTGTCTACAGCTGATATGCATCAAGTTACTTACTGAGACAATCAGGACCATAGACCTTCACCTATGCCATGTCTGCCGTCTGGCTTCCCCTTCTGGGGATACCCGTGTTCGTTTTCTCCCCCTCAGCTACCGTGCCATGCTCTTGCTGCCGTCCTTTGGGGGTTCAGCGATTGACACTCTGGTTTTGTTCATTGGTAAGTATCGGGCCGCTCTGCTTTGGCCCCTTCTACCATTGTTCTTACATTTACCACTGTGACACATCTTTTTGTCTATTTAGATACATCTCAACTGCATCTACCCCTGATGAGCGAGTAATGATCACGTGAAACGCGTTGGATTTCTTCAATGCTTGCATATGTATATACTTTATGTTATGATGTTTTGTATCAACTCAATTTATTATTTTTATCATGTGCCATTCATTGACTGAGCTAATATGCCATATTATCCATGTATGTACATTAATTCTCAATAAACATTTTTACTGCAATTACTCTTGTTACTCAGTGTCAAACTGTGACCACCTCATTTAAAGTCCCACGGGCGACTCTTTTTTGTACTAATTACTAAACACAATAAACAATAAAGTGCTAATGAGCAAAGATGTAACTAGTCCTCAAGTGAATAATCATATAAAAACACCAAATAATCTATAATCCAATAAAGTGCATCACAAAATAACAGTTGAATAAAAGTATTATTTTAATATTATTTCAATAAATGAAGTCCATTTGTAAAGTGCATCCAAGGTAATCTGATATTTAACAGAGAAACCCAGTTCCTTTTTCAAAATGGGATCACCTCCTGGGCGAACAAATAGAGATGAGGGGGAAAGGGAGAGGTAATTGAGTCCAAATTACAAATGGAAAATGAGAAGTTCAGATGTCCTTCTAGAATCCTCCCCCAGTAGTGCTAGCCTCTCATCTTATAAAAAGACCCCAATGGGTCCAGTGATGCATCAAGGATTGACGGTCACCAGGCATGGTTGTTGTGTCCTCCTCCGGGTGTCAGAACAGGGGATCACTGCAGCTGTTCGTCCGGTCTCTCCTGCCTTTTTTCCTTTAGGGATGGTATCTCCAAATCCACGGAATCAAGAGCAAACAAAAGGAATCTCCATAGTGTAGTCAATTTAAAAAATCTTGCGTTTATTGATAAAACAACATAACGGTTTAAAAATGGCAAAAAAAGCCAAACAAAGAGTGTACAAGGACTTCCGGTCATGGCCGTAACCGGAAGTGACATCACCAAGCTCCTCCCGACACGTTGCGTCACAACACACGTGACTTTATCAAGAGTATAGGAGCTAGGTGACAAAACTGAGCTTAAATACTGGTGGTAGTCATAGAAACAGCATATCAATCAATGATGGGCCTAGAGTATGCAAATGAGTGAGAGCAGAGGAATCTGGGAGCAAAAAAAGTCAATCTAGCTCTCACTAATGTGGCAAAGTAATAAGGAAGCTGGAGTATAAAAACAAACAATTCCTTAAAACACAAATGTAAAGGAAAACAGTGGGAGATGGCAAATATCAAGAAATAAAAATTATATATATATAAAATATATATAAAAAAAAATATTTAAAGATACTGGACATCTCCCACCGTAGCCTTGGCAAAGTTTTTAAAAATTGGAAATAAAACAGTTGAAATCGAAATCGATGTTCAGATCTGAGGGAGCAAGAGATTGTATTTAAAAAATCCATCGAGATTCAGATTTGCAAAGAGTGTTTACTTTATTACTTCCTCTTCAATGGGGCTTGTATTTCTTTTTCGTACATCACGGGACACAGAGCGACTTAGTCATTACTATGTGGGTTATATAGATTACCTTCAGGTGTTGGCACTGGCCAATTCCAAACCGGAAGTACCCTCCCCTATATAAGCCCCTCCCATCCGGGAGCACCTCAGTTTTTTGCCAGTGTCTAAGGTGTTGGCCAAAGAGTAACATGTGTTTTCACTGGGCTTGCGTACAGGTTCTTTTGGGCCTTAGTAAGCTGTTCCGGATCCCACCAAAAAAGCTTCATAGCTAAACGGTCGGTACCCGGGCCTTGCAGCAGAAGAGCAAGGTTTTGCCTGTAATGCCTCTCTTAGGAGGGCTGGACCCTGGGATCCAGAGCTCTGGTCATACCCACGACCAAGATGTTGTCTGTGCAGGGTGCTATACAGGTCCAGGGGAGTGGAATCCTTGGGAACCCGGTCCCTGAAGGTTTAATTACAATGCCTGCCGTGATAGGTGAAGTTTGGACTTCTGTGGACCAAACAAAGTCCTGCGGCGGGGATCAGGTAAGTGGGGGCCCCCAGGAACTTGGTTCTATTGGGGGACCCCCAAGCCTAATTTGTCTTTCTGTCTGTTACCTAACGGTATTCCCGCGAAATATCTGTGTATGCCTGTAACTACTGAAAATGTAAAATTTTAATAGTAGTCAAGAAAAAAAATAAAAAAAAATAGGGACCGCGGTACCTGTGTTAAACCACTAGAGGCCGCTGTAGTCCATTTTTTCTTGTCATGTGGATCTTTGGTTCTCTCAAGTCAAAAGATCCAGGCAGTTGGTAAGTTTCTCTGTGGGAATCCACTTCCTCTGCCCTGTTGCTGCGCTCATCCACCGCACAGGCCCTCCGGCAAAAAGGGCCCTGGCTCCTAGTCCCTGTTTGATTTCGAAAAGGGCGCCAATGGCGCACGGCGCGCGCGCGGGCGCGTGCACGCGCCTCCTATGGAAAAAAAAGGGGCGGGGCGGGTGGATGACGCTCGATGCGCGCCGCGGCGCTTCTGCGCATGTGCAGGCGTCCCAGCATGGATAAAAGACACAGTACAAGTGTCAGCTGGATGCAAACAGAGCTAGCAACAAACAGTGGTACACAGAGGCGGTTGATGCAGGCATCCCCATAGAAAGGCACTTTAGTGGACACCAGCTGATATATAGCAGCAACTGTGTTAGACTATTACCAGCAAAAATTGGTGTATGACGACGGGAATACCTCAGCTTTGTGCTTAAAGGATATGTCGTCCAGACGCTCCGGAAATAGGTCTTCCAGGAAGCCAAAGGGGTCTCCATCGGGCTCTGAGGATATTGGGCATGCTTGTACTGCACCAATCTCCCCTGAGAATTCAGAGGTCAGTAGCCGTGGAAACCCCGCAGGAGTGCCTGGTGCTGCGGCTGTCCCCAGTCCACTTGCTCCTGTATATATAACAGAGGAGGTTTTATCCTCAACTCTGGGAGGATTGGAAGAGAGATTAACAGCATTGATCGCTGCTTCCCTGTCACAGGAAAAGCGCGTCCGATCTCCGTCTCCTCCTTCAGAGTGCCTGTTAGTGGAGGAACAGCCCCACACAGAGATCGACCTACCTGAAGGGGATCAGGATGAGGTTGATTCAGTTATGGAGGAATCAACAGTGGAAGAACCTTTCTCAGCATCTCAGGCTGAAAGATTATGGGTTCAGTCTCTGACTAACATGGTCCGATCAGCATTTAAAATGCCTCTGGCGGAACCACCATCCACTACGGTTTCCTCGCTGGGGTCGCTAAAAGCTCCCCAGGCTGTCTGTTCCTTCCCAATCCACCCTTTATTAGAAGGGCTTATTTACCAGGATTGGGAGCATCCTGATAAAATATTTGCTCCCCCCAAGAGATTTCCGGTGATCTATCCCATGGAGGATAAGTTCATAAAAAAATGGAGGGTCCCTACAGTGGACGCAGCCATCTCTTCTGTTAACAAATCACTGACATGTCCAGTAGATAATGTTCCAATGTTCAAAGACCCAATAGATAAAAAATTGGAGTCTTTACTAAAATCTGCTTTCTCTACAGCAAGCATGGTGACACAACCTGCGGTAGCAGCGATTGGAGTCTGCCAAGCAGTGAAAGATCAGTTGAAACAAGTCTTAAGGGACTTACCAGATCAGCAGGCTCTTGCCCTAGCTGACCTGCCTAGAGCCTTGTGTTTTGCGGTGGACGCAATAAAGGATACAATCCAACAGGCCTCCCGCTTTACGCTGTCTATAGTACATATGCGTAGGCTTCTGTGGCTCAAAAACTGGTCTGCTGAAGCTCCCTGTAAAAAACTGCTGGTTAGCTTCCCATTTCATGGAGAACGCTTATTTGGAGAAGATCTGGACAAATATATCCAGAAAATTTCTGCCGGTAAAAGTTCACTCTTACCGGTTAAGAACAAGGGTAGAAGTCCTTCTTTTAAGAGGCCTACTTCTCCAGTCCCGGGCACATCGGCTGTGAAGCAGTTCCGACGGCCTCCGCGGTCAAATTCAGGGGGCAGAAATCAGGGACAATCACAGGGTAACAAGAAACCCTGGATCAAGAGAGGTACAAAACCTCCCCCCAAGGCATGAAGCGTTGCCCCCACTCAATCGGGTGGGGGGAAGACTTCAGTTGTTCACAGAGACCTGGCGGGACACCATCAAAGACAGATGGGTGCTCTCCGCAGTAAGTCTGGGATACAAGCTGGAGTTAAAAGGCACTCCTCCTGCCCAATTTATGAGGTCAAACGTGCCAAGAGATCCCCAGAAGAGAGGATCCCTCCTTCTGGCACTAGAACAACTATTGCTCCAAGGTGTAATCATGAAGGTTCCCCTGGAAGAAAGCGGATTCGGGTTTTACTCGAACCTTTTCACAGTCCCCAAACCAAATGGGGACGTGAGGCCCATATTAAATCTAAAAGGGCTAAACAAGTTCCTAAATATCAGGACCTTTCGGATGGAGTCGATCCGATCGGTGGCCACCGCCCTACAAGGGCAGGAATGGTTAGCCTCGATCGACATAAGGGATGCTTATCTGCATATTCCCATCTTTCCGGCCCACCAGAAATTTCTACGCTTTGCAGTAGAAGGGCGCCATTTTCAGTTCAGAGCCTTACCTTTCGGTCTGGCCACAGCACCTCGAGTGTTCACAAAAATTCTGGCCCCATTATTGGCCAATCTAAGAACACAAGGTGTAACGATAATGGCATATCTAGATGACCTGCTACTAATAGACCACTCAGTGGAAAAGCTGGAAGTAGCTATTCACAAGACAATCAAGTATCTGGAATATCACGGTTGGATTATCAACCGGGACAAGTCAGCTCTAAGACCAGTCAA
The DNA here is from genome assembly GCA_029206835.1 of Rana muscosa. Classification (NCBI taxonomy): domain Eukaryota; kingdom Metazoa; phylum Chordata; class Amphibia; order Anura; family Ranidae; genus Rana; species Rana muscosa. The sequence goes on along the minus strand of CM055123.1, from coordinate 4,097,983 downwards.
AAGTCTGGAATACTTAGGGCTAAGGCTGGATTCAAATCAGAGAAAGATTTTCTTACCTCCAGAGAAGGTGTCGTCTTTAAAAAATTTGACCCACTTAGTGGGTACAAAAAGAAAACCATCCATACGCCTGTGCATGAGGCTGCTGGGAAAGATGGTGGCTTCATTCGAAGCGGTACCCTACGGTCAATTCCATTCAAGGAATTTGCAAAGGGCCATACTGTCAGCCTGGAACAAAAAAGTTCAGGCTTTAGACTTACCAATGTCCCTGTCCCCTTCCGTTCGCAAGAGCCTCCATTGGTGGTTGGTGCCCCAGAATCTGGAAAGAGGGAAACCCTTCAGTCCGGTTTCTTGGAAGGTGGTCACTATAGATGCCAGCCTCATAGGCTGGGGGGCAGTACTGGAGCAATGGTCTCTCCAGGGCAAGTGGTCAGAAGCAGAAAAGGCTTCAATCTCAATCTCTTAGAGATACGAGCAGCCCGGTATGCCCTAGTAGCATGGACATCCAAACTCCAAGGGTCCCCTGTCAGAATTCAATCAGACAATGCCACGGCAGTGGCATATATCAATCTCCAGGGTGGCACCAGGAGTCGTGCAGCCCAGAGGGAAGCAAATTGCATCCTAGAGTGGGCAGAAAGATATGTCCCAGCCATATCCGCGGTTTTCATCCCAGGAGTGGAAAATTGGAGAGCGGACTTTCTAAGTCGCCAACAATTATGCCCGGGGGAATGGTCTCTTCACCCCGAGGTTTTCCAGGCAATATGCCAGCGGTGGGGAACACCGGATGTAGATCTGCTAGCATCCAGATTCAACGCAAAGGTGGACAGATTTGTGTCTCGCACAAGGGATCCCCTAGCTTGCGGCTCGGATGCCCTAGTGTTCCCTTGGGATCAGTTCAAGCTGATATATGCATTCCCACCGCCACAATTGTTACCGCGATTACTCCGCAGAATCAGGGTAGAAAAGAAACCAGTGATTCTGGTGGCTCCAGCGTGGCCCCGAAGGGCATGGTACGCGGAGATTGTAAAAATGTCAGTGAGGAGTCCTTGGACCCTCCCACATCGTCCGGACCTGCTGTCGCAGGGACCGATATACCACCCTTCCTTACCAGCCCTAGGTTTGACGGCCTGGCTATTGAAGCCCACATTCTGAGAAAGAGAGGGCTCTCTAATTCTGTGGTATCTACCATGATCAATGCCAGGAAGCCGGTATCCAGGCAGATCTATTATAGGATCTGGAAAGCGTACATTACGTGGTGTGAGGCCAAGAAATGGCATCCACGTAAGTACGTGATAGGGAGGATTTTGGACTTCCTACAGTGGGCTGTAGATAGGAAGCTGGCCTTGAGTACTATCAAGGGTCAGATTTCGGCCTTGTCAATATTTTTTCAAAGGCCCTTGGCTTCGCATTCACTAGTCAAAGCCTTTATACAAGGAGTGATGTGTATTAGCCCTCCGGTTAGTATTCCCATATGTCCTTGGGACTTAAACCTGGTTCTGTCGGTTCTACAGAAACAACCGTTTGAACCATTGCAACATATTTCTTTGGTTCTTCTCACCAGGAAATTGATTTTCTTAGTAGCCGTTTGTTCGGCTAAAAGAGTATCGGAATTAGCCGCCTTGTCCTGTAAGGAGCCATATCTGGTTGTCCATAAGGACAGAGTAGTATTACGTCCTCATCCAGCCTTTCTTCCCAAGGTGGTATCGAGGTTTCATTTGAACCAAGATGTGGTTCTTCCTTCTTTTTTCCCCAAACCTAGCTCGGTAGAGGAAAAGTTATTACATTCTTTGGATGTAGTAAGAGCAGTTAAAGCTTATCTAAAAGCCACTGCTCAAATTCGCAGAACGGATACTTTGTTTATTCTGCCGGAAGGCCCTAGAAAGGGTCAGGCAGCATCAAAATCTACTTTAGCCAAGTGGATTCGACAGGTCATAATACAAGCCTATGGCTTGAGAAAGAGACCGCCTCCGTTCAAAGTTAGGGCGCACTCCACAAGAGCAGTTGGAACTTCATGGGCAGTGCATCACCAGGCCTCCCTGGCTCAAGTCTGTAAGGCCGCAACATGGTCTTCGGTACACACGTTTACTAGATTCTACCAGGTAGACGTTAGAAGTCAGGAGGATGTCGCCTTTGGGCGCAGTGTGTTGCAGGCCGCAAAAGATCCTCATGCCTGATGGCGCCCAGCTTATGTATCCCTCCCCTCATTTGGCATTGCTTTGGGACGTCCCACATAGTAATGACTAAGTCGCTCTGTGTCCCGTGATGTACGAAAAAGAAAAAGGGATTTTTATAACAGCTTACCTGTAAAATCCTTTTCTTGGAGTACATCACGGGACACAGAGCTCCCACCCCTCTTTTTGGGACACTTATTGCTTGGCTACAAAACTGAGGTGCTCCCGGATGGGAGGGGCTTATATAGGGGAGGGTACTTCCGGTTTGGAATTGGCCAGTGCCAACACCTGAAGGTAATCTATATAACCCACATAGTAATGACTAAGTCGCTCTGTGTCCCGTGATGTACTCCAAGAAAAGGATTTTACAGGTAAGCTGTTATAAAAATCCCTTTTTTTCAATACCCCAAAAGGAGACGGAACTAGGATCTTTTTCGTGGAACTCTGCAAAGTGTCTAGATACTCTGTGTTTTTGGTAACCTGACTTAATGTTTACAACGTGTTCTCTTAAACGTTTCCAAAGGGGCCTTTTTGTTCTGCCTACGTACTGGAGGTTGCAAGAACATTCCAGCACGTAGACTGCACCCTCGGTTTTACATGAAATAAAATCTTTGATGTTATATTTCTTTCCTGTTGTATTAGCAATAAAGTCCTCTTTTTTATTTTTCCTAAATGTCATGTGTCGACACGCATAACAATTTTTGCACGGATTTGCACCTTTTCCCTCAAAAAGCTAAAGGATTTTTTTGTAGGAGGGTCCAGAGCATTCTTTTCTACTAGATCACGAAGTGTGGGGGCCCTTCTGTATATAAATCTGGGAAAAGGAGGTAGTACCTGGGTAAGATGGCTATCTGCTGTCAATATTTTCCAGTGTTTCCGAAAGATTGATTCTAGTTTTTTAAATTGGATTTTGTAATCTAGGATTAGTGGGATTTCTGTATAATTAGATGCCTCTTTTTCTTTATCTCTTAGAAGATTTTGTCTTTCTAAATTTCCCACTTTCATTAATTTTCTGCTGTAAGAAGGGTCTATCATATCCTTTATACAAGAAACACTCACCAATAAATTCTGCTTGTTGTCTATAATCTGATTCTGATGTGCAGTTCCTTCTCAACCTGACCAGTTGTCCTTTGGGAATGTTCATCAACCAGGACGAATGATGACAACTGTCCAGAGGAAGATAGCTATTCCTATCAATTGTTTTGAAGAACGTTTTAGTTTTTATTCTCTTTTCTTCATACCATATTTCCAAATCTAGGAAATTGATTCTTAATTCATTTATTTCCCAGGAGAGAGTAATATTTTTGTCATTTATTTCTAAATCTTGACTAAATTGGATGAGACTTTCTTTATCGCCTTTCCAAATCATAAAAATGTAATTGATATCACGCTTCTATACAATTAACTGATTTGGTCTTAAGAGAACACGTTCAAAACATTAAGTCAGGTTACCCAAAACACAGCGTATTTAGAAGAGAAAAAGTTGCGCTATGAGTCCAAAATTCCAATATCTGGATAGTGAAAAAGTCCAAATGGAAATGCTTAAAGCACTGGTGTCAGATTGAAACACTAAACGTGGATCCTATGAACTGGTAAAGATGTATGCTTACTAGAAGATAAGCCAAATTGGACAGATGGCTATAACCCAGCCTAGGCCTTTAGATGCACTTCAGATAAATTTTCTCCAATAGTATTGAGTCACGACAATAGAAGGGTACTCCGCAGTATGGGGTAGATGTTCCAAAAATTGCATGTATTGAAAAAACAAAAAAGCAAAAAAACATAGTGTAATCCTGCCACAAAAAATCTCCCTATCAGGGACTGATGCTATAGGGTAGGGGAGACAATACACCACCAGTGAGTGACTCCTATATTAGTGAACCCTCACCGCACACATAGTCTCCTTACCAGAGATACAAAAAAAGGAGAGAGAGAGGAGATCTTATAGAGTGTAGAAATGGTGTACAAATCCACCCTGAAGTGCACCGCCACCCAATATGATGTCTGCTTACTAGATTGCAAACATGATATGCAACACAAATCAACGCAGGTCAGTGGATGGCTGGATACTTTGGATGTCTATGCGGGTATATTGGAAGCCTGGAAAGGATATGAATTTCTTGCTAACACCGTGAACCGGCAAATCAGGAGCACCTCCTCTATGCTAAAGAGGGAAAAGATCCTAGTTCCCTCTCCTTTATGGGTATTGAAAAATAGAAGCCCCATTGGAGAGGAAGTAATAAAGTAAACACTCTTAGCAAATCTGAATCTCAATGGATTTTTGAAATACAATCTCTTGCTCCCTCAGGTCTGAACATCAAGTTCGATTTGTACTGTTTTATTTCCAATTTTTAATTACTTTGTCAAGGCTACTGTGGGAGATGTCCAGACCAGTATCTTTAAAAAATGTTTTTTATATTCATATTTTTATAATATATATAATTGTTTCTTTCTTGATATTTGCCATCTCTCACTGTTTTCCTTTACATTTGTGTTTTAAGGATTTGTTTGTTTTTATACTCCAGTTTCCTTATTACTTTGCCATATTAGTGAGAGCTAGATTGACTTTTTTTGCTCCCAGATTCCTCTGCTCATTTGCATACTCTAAGCCCATCATTGACTAATATGCTGTTTCTATCACTACCACCAGTATTTAAGCTCAGTTTTGTCACCTAGCTCCTATACCCTTGATAAAGTCACGTGTGTTGTAACACAACACGTCGGAAGGAGCTTGGTGATGTCACTTCCGGTTACGGCCGTGACCGGAAGTCCTTGTACACTCTTTGTTTGGCGTTTTTTTGCCATTTTTAAACTGTTATGTTGTTTTATCAATAAACGCAAAAAAAAATAAAAAATTACTACACTATGGAGATTCCTTTTGTTTGCTCTTGATTCCGTGGATTTGGAGATACCATCCCTAAAGGAAAAAAGGCAGGAGAGACCAGACGAATAGCTGCAGTGATCCCCTGTTCTGACACCCAGAGAAGGACACAACAACCGTGCCTGGTGACCGGCATTCCTTGATGCATCACAAAACCCATTGGGGTCTTTTTATAAGGTGAGAGGCTAGCACTACTTGGGGAGGATTCTAGAAGGACATCTGCACTTCTCATTTTCCATTTGTAGTTTGGACTCACTTAACTCTCCCTTTCCCCCTCATATCTATTTGCTCGCCCAGGAGGTGATCCCATTTTGAAAAAGGAACTGAGTTTCTCTGTTAAATATCAGATTACCTTGGATGCACTTTAAAAATGGACTTCATTTATTGAAATAATATTAAAATAATACTTTTATTCAACTGTTATGTTGTGATGCACTTTATTGGATTATTGATTTTTTGACGTTTTTATATGATTATTCACTTGAGGACTAGTTACATCTTTGCTCATTAGCACTTTACTGTTTATTGTGTTTAGTAATTAGTAGGGATGAGCCGAACACCCCCCGGTTCGCTTCCAGAACATGCAAATGGACCGGAAGTTCGCGCAAACTTTCAAACACCGTTAAAGTCTATGGGACTCGAACGTGAGAAATCAAATGTGCGAATTTTAAAGGCTAATATGCAAGTTATTGTCTGAAAAAGGGTTTGGGGACCCGGGTCCTGCCCCAGGGGACATATATCAATGCAAAAAAACTTACACAACACTGTAAGTCCTCACAGTCACTCTTGGTGGGCGCTGGAACGGGCCCTGCTGTGAAATATTATATCAAGAATTGTAATTATATGCCCCTGTTGAACAGGGGCAGAAAAATTGGGCCTTTGGTGGTGGTGCCGCAACACTGTAAGCCATCACAGTTACTCTTGGTGGGCGCTGGAACGGGCCCTGCTGTGAAATATTATATCAAGAATTGTAATTACATGCCCCTGTTGAACAGGGGCAGAAAAATTGGGCCTTTGATGGTGGTGGTGGTGGTGGTGGTGCCAGAACACTGTAAGCCCTCACAGTTACTCTTGGTGGGCGCAGTTATGGTCCCTGCTGCAAAATATTACAGCAAAAATTTTAATTATACATGCCCCTGTTAAACAGGGGCAGAAAAATTTGGCCTTAGGCACTGGTGCTGGTGCCACAACACTGCAACCCCTCACAGATACTCTAGTTGGAGCGCAGGAATGAGCCCTGCTGCAAAGTATTACAGCAAAAATTGTAATTACACGACCCCTGTTAAACAGGGGCAGAAAAATTTGGCCTTAGCCACTGGTGGTGGTGTCCAAAACCAAAAATGTTCTTACAAGCTATCAACATGAACATTGAGGAGGAAGAGGATAGTCACTCAGCATAGCAGGATAGTCACCCAGCATCAGCATAGGCAGTCTTGAAGGGATCTCACATTCATAAAAAAATTATTCGGTTACATCAGCATCAGGTGCTTGGTAGCTGGTGATCCAAAACTGATTCATTTTTATGAAGGTTAGCCGATCGACCGAGTCGGTGGACAGACGCACCCTGTGATCGGTTACAAAGCCTCCAGCAGCACTGAATGTGCGTTCCAAAAGAACGCTAGATGCAGGGCAGACAAGTAGCTCAATTGCATACTGTGCAAACTCTGGCCAGTGATCCATCCTCAAGACCCAGTAACCCAGAGGACTGTCGGTTGGAAAGGTCTCCAAGTCTGATCTTGCCCCTAAATATTCCTACACCATGTAAATCAGACGCTGGCGATGGTTGCTGGAACCAATCAGACCTTGGGGCTGTGGACTGAAAAATTGTCTGAATGCATCGGTCAGACGGCCACCTTCTCCACCGCTCCTTCTGTGACTGACCGAAGCCTCAGCAACACGTTGTCCAGGACCAGGACCAGGAAATTGTAACCTCCCAGGCTCTGGAAACGCGTTGCACAAACCTTTCTGCAAGGCCTCCCGAAGATTTTTCATCCTTTGCTCCCTCTGTGACGGCAGGATAAGTTCCACAACCTTACCCTTGTAACGTGGATCAAGAAGGGTTGCCAGCCAGTAATGATCCCTCTCCTTGATCACAAGCTTTGCAGGATCAGGGAGGCCATGCAGCGTAGGTTTGCTGAGGCACTCGGTCTGGAGTCCTCTGGGTCACTAAGGACGACATGATCCGCAGCCACCTCCTCCCAGCCACGTACAAGTCCATGGGTTTCTGGGGACTGTAAACAATCCCTTGAAGACTGCTGCTGATGCTGAGTGCTAGGCTCCACCTCCATGCTGACACAATCCTCCTCCTCTTCCTGTGTGATCGGCGGGCCCGCAGGAACACTGCCTGGATAAAGGGGACCTTGAGAGGTAAGGAAGTCCTCCTCTTCCTCCCTCTGTTCTGCCTCAAGTGCCCTGTCCATTATTCCACGCAGCGTGTGCTCCAACAGGTAAACAAGGGGGACAGTATCACTGATGCATGCACTGTCACTGCTCAACATCCTTGTGGCCTCCTCAAATGGTGACATGACAGTGCATGCATTCTTGATCATGAGCCACTGGCATGGCGAAAAAAAGCCAAGCTCCCCTGTCCCTGTCCTAGTGCCATAGTCGCACAGGTACTCATCAATGGCCCTCTGCTGCGTTTGCAGCTGCTGCAGCATGGCCAATGTTGAGTTCCATCTGGTGGGCATGTCACAGATTAGGCGGTTCTTGGGCAGGTTGTATTCCTTTTGGAGGTCAGCCAGCCGAGCACTGGCATTATATGACCTGCAGAAATGCACACAGACTTTCCTGGTCTGCCTCAGGAGATCCTGTAAGCCCGGGTACCTGCACAAGAACCGCTGCACCACCAAGTTAAGGATGTGAGCCAAACAGGGCACATGGGTCAGTTGTCCCTGTCGGAGGGCGGAGAGGAGGTTGGTGCGGGCCCGCAGGAACACTGCCTGGATAAAGGGGACCTTGAGAGGTAAGGAAGTCCTCCTCTTCCTCCCTCTGTTCTGCCTCAAGTGCCCTGTCCATTATTCCACGCAGCGTGTGCTCCAACAGGTACACAAGGGGGACAGTATCACTGATGCATGCACTGTCACTGCTCAACATCCTTGTGGCCTCCTCAAATGGTGACATGACAGTGCATGCATTCTTGATCATGAGCCACTGGCGTGGCAAAAAAAAGCCAAGCTCCCCTGTCCCTGTCCTAGTGCCATAGTCGCACAGGTACTCATCAATGGCCCTCTGCTGCGTTTGCAGCTGCTGCAGCATGGCCAATGTTGAGTTCCATCTGGTGGGCATGTCACAGATTAGGCGGTTCTTGGGCAGGATGTATTCCTTTTTGGAGGTCAGCCAGCCGAGCACTGGCATTATATGACCTGCGGAAATGCACACAGACTTTCCTGGTCTGCCTCAGGAGATCCTGTAAGCCCGGGTACCTGCACAAGAACCGCTGCACCACCAAGTTAAGGATGTGAGCCAAACAGGGCACATGGGTCAGTTGTCCCTGTCGGAGGGCGGAGAGGAGGTTGGTGCCATTGTCGCAAACCACCATTCCTGGCTGAAGCTGGTGAGGCATCAACCACCTCTGAGCCTGCCCCTGCAGAGCTGACAGAATCTCTGCCCCAGTGTGGCTCCTGTCCCCTAAGCACACCAGTTCAAGCACCGCATGGCATCTCTTTGCCTGAGTGCTTGCATAGCCCCTTGAACACCTACGGAGCACCGCTGGTTCCGAGGACAAATCAGCACAGGAAGAGGCCATGGAGGAAGAAGAAGAGGAGGGGGTGGAGGAGAGAGGTGTGTCAGAATCACACCTAGTAGCATTTTGAAGGCGTGGTGGTGGAACAACCTCCAACAAGACTGTACCCTGTCCTGCATCCTTCCCAGCTACCAGCAGAGTCACCCAGTGCGCGGTGAAAGATAGGTAACGTCCCTGTCCATGCCTGCTGGACCATGAGTCAGTGGTAATATGCACCTTACCGCTGACTGTCCTGTCCAGCGAGGCCAAGACATTGCCTTCCACATGCGGATAGAGAGCCGGAATCGCCTTCCGTGAAAAAAAGTGGTGTTTGGGAACCTGCCACTGAGGGGCCGCACATTCCACAAACTCACGAAAGGGGGAAGAGTCTACCAGCTGAAAATGCAGCAGTTTGAGTGCTAGCAATTTAGCCAAGCTAGCATTCAACCGCTGGGCATGTGGATGGCTGGGAGCGAATTTCTTTTGCCGGTTTAGCAACTGGGGTAGGGAAATTTGCCTGCTACAATCGGACGTTGGTGTAGCGATAGGAGATTGCCCGCAAGTACTTGGCAGTGGCACACCTAATTCTACACCTTCATTCCTCTCAGTGCAGGTTTCTGAGAGAAATGAAGGCATAGTGGGGTTGGAGATCCCAGCTGATCAGGAGCAAGGAGAGGTCCGCCTTTTTCTTTGGTGTGGGTCTTTTAAGTACGCTTGCCAACGGACTGCATGGGAGTTCGACATATGTCTGATCAAGCATGTGGTGCCCAAGCGGCTGGTGTTTTGGCCACGCTTGATACGCTTTAGACATATGTTGCAAATAGCAACGGTGCCATCTGCTGCACACTTCTCAAAAAAGTCACACACCAAAGAACTTTTTGAAAAACGCGAAGAGTCAACAGCGCCCTGCACATGCGGAGCTCTGCGGTGTGATGCAGTCGGTTAGCTGCCCTTAAGCTGGCCCCTGGAGGGCATCCTGCCTCGTTGGAGATGTGCCTCCTCCTCCTCCTCCACTGTCCTATCAGGCACCCACGTAGAGTCAGTGACCTCATCATCCCCTCCCTCCTCGTCACTGGTGCAAACCTGGCAGTATGCTGCAGCTGGGGGAACATTGTTTGTTGTCATTCTTGGGCACCCCCTCTCCCTGGGCTCACGTTACTGCCTTCATCCTCAACCTGGGTACCATAATCAGAGCCTTCAAAACGCTGCGCATCCTCCTGCAGCATGTACCCCACACTGTGGTCGAACAATTCGGGGGACTCCTCAGGGCATGATGGTGGGGCTAGGGAAGGAGTAACTGATGACCTCGACCCAATGGAATAGGTCGCTTTGGCACCTTCATTGGCAGCCAAGGAACTCTGAGGCTGGATGAGAGCGGATGAGGACAGCTTGGTCATCCACTCTACCAACTTTTCTGCATGTTGTGGCTCAACACGGCCAGCTGCCGGAAAAAAAGTGGCCTGTGAGTGTCTGCCTCTGCCTCTCCTTGGTGGCCTTCCAGACATATACTGTATTTGATGTATTTGTATAGGTACACCAGGAATGGCCTGCAGTGAGATGTAGCTGCACAAAGCTGGGATGTATATATATATATATATTGTGACAGCAGGAAGGTAAAGTCACCTGGTTGCATCCAGGGGGGTAGATATATTTCGCCCAGATTCAGGCTTTACGCCGACTTATACAACGAGGTGGAGAGTTGTATAAGGCTAGTGGGCTCATGGATGACTCATACCTCTAGGGAGAGGGCTGGGCGTCGTGCAGACAGGGAGTTGATGAGACCAGCTGAAGCTTGTCAGCTCATTTAGGCCTCTATAAGAACTCCCAGCTTCATTAGATGTTAGCTCATGCCTGGAACCAGACCTGTGTGGACTGTCTAGGGAGAGTGAACCCCTGTGCGGTGAGACAAAGCCTGTGTGGCTATTTGCTTGGACATTTAAAACCAGGGACTTAGGGACTAGGACAGCACTAGGCTGATCCCAGTTGTTAGTTAGGAAACCTGTATGTTTAGTCAGAGGTCAACTTGACCAGGATTTATTTTGGTTATGTTTCTTTTGCTTTGCTGTGTTTTGTCACTGTAAATAGAAAATAAACCGCACCTTTTTGATTTTGAAAACCACAACCTCCGTTTGCTGGGCCTGTTTTGTGTGGGGAGCCCATCCCGGGGGTCACACACACCCGCTGCCGAGCTAACCCCCTCACAGTTGGTGGAGAACCAGTGGCAGTTTTTTTTTAAGCCAGCATGGAGGAGATACTGAAGCAGCTGGCTCTAGCAAATGCCAATCAACAGCAGACAAATGCAGGTTTGCAAAAGAGCCTTGCAGCTCATCAACAGAGCCTTGCAGCTCAACAACAGAACTTCGCAGCCCAGCAGCAAGCTCATCAACAGAGCCTTGCAGCCCAGCAGCAGACAAACGCAACTTTGCAACAGAGTCTGGAGGCTCAGCAACGAGCCCAGCAGCAATCTGAGGCCCGCTTCATAGACCTGTTGCAGAAGCAAGAGCAGAGACTACAACAACAGATGGAAGCAGTAATGCAGCAACGTCCGCAGACCAGTGAGGAAAGCCGTCCCACTAATACCGCGTCCTTTGGGGTGAGTCGTTTATTGACAAAAATGACTGGAGAGGATGATCCAGAGGTATTTTTGACCACATTTGAAAGGACCGCTGAAAGAGAAAAGTGGCCTGAGGAGCAGTGGGCTGGACTGGTGGCTCCTCTGTTAACTGGTGAATCGCAGAAAGCTTACTATGACCTAGAGCCTAACCAAGCAAAAGACTATGTGATGCTAAAAGCTGAAATATTGGCAAGGCTGGGTGTCACCCAGGCTGTCCGGGCTCAGCGTGTGCATAACTGGACTTTCCAGCTTGGAAAACCCCCCAGGTCTCAAATGTATGATCTCATTCACCTGAGCAGAAAGTGGCTACAGCCAGAGACTTTGTCCGCACCAAAGATTGTGGAACGTGTTGTAATGGATCGGTTTTTGAGAGCTCTTCCTACTGCCATCCAAAAGTGGGTAAGCCATGGAGACCCAGAGACGGCCGATGGTCTTGTGGATCGTGTGGAGAAATACTTGGCTACAGAGAACCTGACGGCCTCTTCCAGAGACACTCGGACTTTCCACCCTAAGACCAGACCATCCCCAGGGGCGGATAAGAGGATTCCAAGGGGTGAGGGTGGAGAGAGTGAGAGGGTGGGAGCTCTACCCCAAGTTTGGCGAGAACAGCCTGGGAAATCAGCGGCTCAAGAGGCGGCAAGAAGGATCGTTTGCTACCGCTGCCGGCAAGCGGGACATATTGCAGCCAATTGCCCGGTTGTGGAGGAACCCATGCAGTGTGACTTTCTGACGGGCAGACGTCAGTCGCTGTGTGCGACAGTCGCATGCACTGCCATTCGAGGAACTGAGAAACATTTATGCAAAATGTGTGTTAATGGTAGAAATGTTGTGGTATTGCTGGATTCAGGTAGCCTTGTGACCCTGATAAAGGCTGAGTTAGTTAAAACAGAGGTCTCTGGGAATAGCAAGGTAGCTGTTATTTGTGTGCATGGGGACACCCGAGAGTATCCAGTGACTACAGTGTGTTTCGAGACCCCCAAAGGTACCCTCTCTCATCCAGTGGGCTTAGTATCTCAGTTACCGCATGACGCCATTGTGGGAAGGGATTTTCCGAAGTTCTGGGAACTGTGGGATGATCCTGAGCCCCTCACTGGTGCCCCTATGTACCAGGAATGTGATAGCCAGAACTCCCCTGAGAGTGGTGAGGACTCTCCGGAATTTCCCTTATCAGTATTGGCAGGGGAGACTCAAGAAACTGGAGAGGAGCCCACCTCCTCAGACGAAAACCTACCGTCTGTGGAGTTTTCTGATCTTGAGGTTCACAGGGAAAACTTTGCCACAGAACAGTTGAAAGACCCCGCCCTAATAAAGGCACGGGAAAACGTAGTGAAAATAGATGGCGAGTTAGTGAACCCAGATAATACCTGCACTTACCCATACTTCAGCGTAGAGAAGGACCTACTGTATCGGGTGGCAAAAAGGGCAGAAGAAACCGTTGAGCAGCTTGTGGTGCCCAAACCTTACAGGAAGTTGGTGTTGGAGTTGGCCCATGGGCACATTCTTGGAGGTCATCTGGGGACAGAGAAAACCCGAGAGAGGGTATTACAGAGATTCTATTGGCCGGGGGTGATGAAGGACGTAGAAAATTATTGTTCCTCCTGCCCTGTGTGTCAGAGGTTGGCCCCGATGCCACATTTCCGTAGCCCGCTGGTCCCTCTACCCATCATTGAGGTCCCGTTTGAGAGGATCGCCATGGATTTGGTAGGTCCTATAATCAAGTCCGCTAGGGGGCACCAGTACATATTAGTTATAATGGACTATGCCACCCGTTATCCAGAAGCGATCCCTCTCCGAAATACCTCAGCCAAAACCATAGCCAAAGAGCTATCTCTTGTTTTTAGCCGGGTGGGTATTTGTAAAGAACTGCTTACGGACCAAGGTACACCCTTTATGTCCCGGGTTATGAAAGAGCTGTGTAAATTGTTCAAAGTGACGCAATTGCGTACGTCTGTGTATCACCCCCAAACCGATGGGCTGGTTGAAAGATTCAACAAAACCCTAAAACAAATGTTGAAGAAAGTGGTGGATAGAGATGGAAAGGATTGGGACTGTTTACTTCCTTATTTGATGTTTGCTATTAGGGAGGTGCCCCAATCCTCTACGGGATTCTCCCCCTTTGAGTTACTGTATGGGAGACACCCAAGAGGGCTGTTGGATATTGCCAAGGAAACTTGGGAAAGTGAGAGTTCTCCCCACAGGAGTGTGATTGAGCATGTCGCCCTGATGCAAGATCGAATTGCACAGGTAATGCCCATCGTGAAGGAACATTTGGCCCAAGCGCAGTTGGCACAGCAGAGAGTGTACAACCGTGGAGCCAAGACCCGTACCTTTTCCCCGGGGGATAGGATATTGGTACTTGTCCCTACGGTTGAAAGTAAATTCCTTGCCAAATGGCAAGGCCCCTACGAGATAATGGAAAAAGTGAGCGAAGTGAATTACAAGGTCAGACAACCAGGAAGGCGAAAGCCCGAACAGATCTATCACGTTAATCTGTTGAAAGCCTGGAGGGATAGAGAGTCCCTAGTCGCAGACACTTGGTCACCAGCTCAAACTGGTTGCGTGATTCCTGAGGTTGGAATAGCAGCCACCTTGTCACAACCCCAACAACAGGAGGTTAAGGAGTTTGTGCTTCGCAACAAGGAGGTATTCTCTGAGCTGCCGGGACAAACATCTGGGGTAGAGCATGACATCATTACCCCGCCCGGTGAAAGGGTGAAGTTAAAACCCTATCGGATCCCAGAGGCTCGACGGGAGGCAATACGGGAGGAAGTACAGAAAATGCTGAACTTAGGGGTGATAGAGGAGTCCCAAAGTGATTGGTCTAGTCCCATCGTGTTGGTGCCTAAACCGGATGGGAGCTGGCGATTTTGTAACGATTTTCGTCAGTTGAACAAAGTTACAAAATTTGACACCTACCCCATGCCACGTATAGATGAGTTGATCGACCGGCTGGGAACAGCCCGATACATGACGACTCTTGACCTCACAAAAGGGTATTGGCAAATCCCCCTGGCCAAGTCGGCCAAAGAGAAAACCGCATTTGTAACCCCAGACGGGGCATTCCAATATAAAAGAATGCCGTTCGGGTTACAGAATGCGCCGGCCACATTCCAGCGGAAAATGGACCAGATGCTGAGGCCCCATCGGAAGTATGCTGCGGCTTACCTGGATGACGTAATTGTCCATAGCACAGATTGGGCCTCACATCTGCCAAAAGTGCAAGCAGTCCTGGACTCTGTTCGGGAAGCGGGGTTTACGGCTAACCCCAAGAAGTGTACCATTGGGCAGGAGGAGGCCAAATATCTTGGGTACACCATTGGGAGGGGAGTAATAAAACCCCAACTCAACAAAGTCGAGGCCATCCAGAGTTGGCCACGTCCCAACAGCAAGAAGCAGGTACGAGCCTTTCTGGGAATCGCTGGGTATTATCGGCGATTCATTCCCCACTTTGCTTCTAAGGCTGTGCCCCTAACCAACCTGACGAAAGGGAAAGGGTCGGTCATGATTAAATGGACCCCCGAGGCTGAGGCAGCATTCCAATTCTTGAAACAAGCCTTATGTAGCCAGCCAGTGTTGTACTCACCCGACTTCTCTAAAGACTTTGTCGTACAAAGTGATGCGTCAGATGTGGGGTTAGGAGCAGTATTGTCCCAGGTCTGGAACGGGGAAGAGCACCCAGTCATTTACCTCAGCAGGAAGTTGAAGTCCCATGAGGTAAATTACGCCACCGTTGAAAAGGAGTGTTTAGCGGTGAAGTGGGCTCTAGATTCCCTTCGGTACTACCTGCTAGGTAGGCACTTTGACATGGTTACGGATCACGCTCCGTTAAAGTGGATGGCTCAAAACAAGGAAACAAATAGAAGAGTGAATAGGTGGTTCCTGGCCCTCCAGGAATTCAACTTCACAGTAAAGCATCGCCCTGGCGTTCAAATGGGGAATGTGGATGCTTTGTCTCGAGTACATGAATGCCTGATTGCTGGTGTTCCAACCCCGAGGTTAAAACAAGAGGGGGGGGTATGTGACAGCAGGAAGGTAAAGTCACCTGGTTGCATCCAGGGGGGTAGATATATTTCGCCCAGATTCAGGCTTTACGCCGACTTATACAACTAGGTGGAGAGTTGTATAAGGCTAGTGGGCTCATGGATGACTCATACCTCTAGGGAGAGGGCTGGGCGTCGTGCAGACAGGGAGTTGATGAGACCAGCTGAAGCTTGTCAGCTCATTTAGGCCTCTATAAGAACTCCCAGCTTCATTAGATGTTAGCTCATGCCTGGAACCAGACCTGTGTGGACTGTCTAGGGAGAGTGAACCCCTGTGCGGTGAGACAAAGCCTGTGTGGCTATTTGCTTGGACATTTAAAACCAGGGACTTAGGGACTAGGACAGCACTAGGCTGATCCCAGTTGTTAGTTAGGAAACCTGTATGTTTAGTCAGAGGTCAACTTGACCAGGATTTATTTTGGTTATGTTTCTTTTGCTTTGCTGTGTTTTGTCACTGTAAATAGAAAATAAACCGCACCTTTTTGATTTTGAAAACCACAACCTCCGTTTGCTGGGCCTGTTTTGTGTGGGGAGCCCATCCCGGGGGTCACACACACCCGCTGCCGAGCTAACCCCCTCACAATATATATATAATGAATATACTGCATCTACCTGAATCAACTGCCTGCCTGTAGAATATTAGGAAGAGAACAACAGGAACGCTCTGCAGTGAGGTTTAGCTGCACACTGTGCACAGGATACAGTAATGAATATACTGCAGCTACCTGAATCAACTGCCTGCCTGTAGTATATATATATATATATATATATATATATATATATATATATATATTTTAACAGATACGTTTTTATTTATCAGCATAAGCAATAAAAGTAAAATGATACACAGTACTGTGATATACAAAGCAGGATTCACAGAAGTGCAAGTATACAGATGGTTGTTAGTTCAAGCAAAACATTAAAGCTACGAGTCCAAGGAACATAATTTCAGGTAGTTACAGCAGGAATAATCGGGCACATTAAAAGCAGGTGGTCCATTTAAGGGAGGGGGGGGTCTCTTGGAAGGAGAAGGGAAAACAGGTAGAGAGATACGGGTAGGGGAGGGGAGGGGGGGAGACAGAAAATGATCAGAGGAAAGAGGGGGGAGGAGCAGACATTAGAGATAACACCCCTCAAGTAGAGCAGCACACAGCATCAGACTCACTACCTCCTTCAGTAAGAGGCCTAATCGACACTAGGCCGTTTTTTAACCCATTTCCCCTAGATTTTATTAAATTTCTTGGGACATTTTCGGATCATATATGTTAATTTATACAGGGGGAGCACCTGATCAATCATCGACCTCCACTGTGAAACCGTCGGGTGACCTGCTAATTTCCATTTGCACAAAATTGTCTTCCTGGCATAAAAGGCTGAGTAGAACTGTTTGTGTCTATTGGGCATGACAGTATTGCATACTCCCAGTAGAAGGACTCTAGGATCGGTATCAACCCGTAACCCACCAATGTCATTAATCTCAGTCACCATCTCCCTCCAGAAGTCCTGTATTATAGGGCAAGTCCAGACTACATGTATGAAGGTCCCCACTTCAGTCAAGCATTTGGGGTATTGGTCTGAATATGACGGGTAAATTCTAGCTAGTCTTTGGGGGGTGTAGTAGGCCTTGTGTAAAAACTTAAGCTGTATATATCTATCTCTGGCAGAAATCATTAGCGGAAGGTATTGTTGGATCCCCTCATCCCAGTCATCCGACTCCAGGTTTGGAATGTCGCTCTGCCAGCTAAGGAAGAGCTGCGCGTTCTGGTTAGTGTCAGGAGGATATTCTAAGATACAGGGACGAGAGGTCAGCATAACGGAATGACAGGTATGATTCTATACTGTGGGAAGTAACTGTTGGGGTTTGGGGAAACTGCACCTGAATAGCATGGTGCAGCTGCAGGAATCTAAAAAACATCCAAGAGGGTAACTGAAACTTGGTCTTAAGGGTATCATACAGTAGGAGGGTACCAGTCGGCATCACATGCTGAATCTTAGTGATTCCAAACCCGGCCCATATACTGGGGACAGGCACCCTCTGTAGGTGTGGAAATCGTGGATTTCCCCACAGTGGGGCATGGGGGATATCGTCCGAGAGGGACACATAAATCTTGACATTTGATCCCAGACCCTAACCGTGGTTTTCATGGACGTGGTCATAGTAGCGTGCGCCTTTGGACCTCTGAACACAAGGTTACTCAGCGCGGCGCGGCGTAAGATCCTAAAATAGCCACCTCTAGGGTGACCGCAGGGTTCGACTCGGTCTGCGCAAACCACCAGCGTATGGTCACCAAGACCACCGCCCAGTAGTACTGACGGAAACAGGGTAAGGACAGTCCCCCCCTCATTAAAGGCAGCTGCAGTTTGGATTTGGCTATTCTCAGGGAGCAGCCCGCCCAGATAAAATTGCTAATTACGCTATCCACTTTGACAAAAAAGGCATTGGGAATAGGGACCGGGGTGTTCCTGAATACATAAATTTTTTTAGAGAGGAAGGTCATTTTTCTAAGGTTAATTCTGCCTACTAGAGAGAGGGGTAGTGTTTTCCAATGCTGACACTTAAGTGTTAAGTGTTGTAGTATTGGGTATACATTATCTTCTATGTAGGAGGAGGGATTGGCCTGTATTTCAATACAGTAGTATCGAAACTTAGGAACCCATGACAGTTGGGACCCAGCCCAAGGGGGAGGCTGGGGTGCATGGGATAGAGAGAAAAGAAGGGACTTCGACCAGTTGATCTTAATGCCCGAGAACACCCCAAAGCGGTCTATCAGTGTCAGAGCCGCGTCAAGGGATTCCAGGGCATCAGGCAGATACAACAGGGCGTCATCCACATACAAGGAAATCTTCTCCAAAATGGGCCCTACTTGGATACCAGGTATTAGTGGGGATGCCCTAATTAGGAGAGCCAGAGGCTCCATGGCCAAGGCAAAAAGGGCCGGGGACAGCGGGCAACCCTGTCTGGTGCCTCGGCTGAGAGGGAAGGGTGAGGAGAGGATTCCATTAGTTCGAACCCTGGCCGTAGGGGACATATACAGCAGTTGTATCCAGGAAATGAAATTCGGGCCAAAATCAAACTTGGTCAACACAGGAAAGGCCACTCAACCGAGTCAAAAGCCTTTTCCGCATCAAGCGATGCCACCACCCCTGGGGGGCGTCATCCCTTGATCGTGCAATGTTAGTGTAGAGGCGTCGGATATTAATGTCTGTGCCATTACCAGGCATGAAGCCAGATTGATCCTCATGGACCAGGGACAATATCACTGAATTTAGACTGTTAGCAAGTACCTTTGTGAAGATCTTTGCGTCCACATTTAGTAGGGAAATTGGGCTATAAGACCCACACAGTTCTGGGTTCTTACCTGGCTTAGGCACAACAACAATGATCGCCTCAGACATGCAGTAGACTGTGGAATTTGATCGGTCTCTAACACAGTGAGGAGAAGGGAGTGAAGACGGGAAGTTATAACATCACCATGTTCCTTATAGGATTCTGCCGGGAGTCTGTCCGGACCCAGCGTCTTTGCCGTCTGGAGAGAAGCAACTGCATTCTGCACTTCCTTCAAAGTAAAGGGGGCATCCAATCTATTGCGGGTGTCAGGGGTGAGCTCTGGGAAGTCCACTGTCTCCAGAAAGGTCAGTAAGCTATCCGTATCGTACGTCACCCTGGAGGAGTAAAGTCTAGCATAGAAGGTCTGAAACTGGGCATTAATCTCCACTGGGTCTGAAAGTAAGGAGTCATCATCTATGTCTCTGATACGGGCAATATGGGTCATCAGAGAGCGCTCTCTAGCAAGCCAGGCCAGTAATCTACCCTTGCGCTCACCTTGCTCAAAAATTCTCTGGGACTGGAATAGAAGAATTTTCTGGGAGGATGTAGCTCGAAGGACGGCTATCTCCTTGTCGAGCACTTGAAGGTGACCATAGACCTCTCTATCCCCCGTATTGACGTATCGCGTTTCCAAGCTCTGCGCCCGGTCCTCCACCTCTTTAAGGGTTAGAGATGACTCTTTGCGCACTTTGCCAATGAGTAACTGATACTGGCCACGAATGTGGGATTTAAAAGCATCCCAGACAACTGCTGGTGCAGCCGTACCCGCATTTCGCGGCCAAAAGTCAGCCAACTCAGATGCCATGTCCAGGGAGACTCGCTCATCAGAGACCCAGAAGCTGGACAATCTCCACAACGGGGACATGAGTTGAGTTGCAAACAGACTGGAGCATGGTCAGAAATACCCCGGGGTAGGATGGAAGCAGCCAGCGTGCCAGGTAGCAGACGGTCACTCACATAGATAAGGTCAATACGGGAGAACGTTGCGTATGTAGCTGAGTGGCACGTATATTGTCTCTCCCGCGGGTGCTTCCATCTCCACCCGTCATGTAGCCCTTATGTCTCGGCCCATCTAGACAAAGGAGAGTTCAACGATGGGTCGGGAGATAGTTTGTCCAGATGAGGAACGGGGGGCATATTAAAATCACCAGCTAGGAGGACCTGCACAGCCGGATACTGTGCCACTATTGAAACCAATTTAAGTAGCAAAGACATAGTAGCTGGGGGGGTTATATAGATCCCTATAATAACCAGCTCACATCTGGCACACACTGCATGAATTACAACATATCGCCCCTCAGCGTCCAGGTGGAGATCTAGCAGTTCAAATTGCAGGGACTTGTGGATGAGGACACTAACCCCCTGGCGTAGGAGGAGTAAACCGAGTGATAAGATAGTCCTACCCAGGGTTTCTTAAGGGCCAAAATTCCTGAAGTATACATATGTGAGGACGGTGACATTTTAGGAAATTAAATACTAGCGTGCGTTTGATTTTAGAATTTAAACCCCGGACATTCCAGGAGATTACAGTTATGGGGGCCATTGAACAAGTGTTCGAAACTGCGATGTAGGCCAAATCTCCACCTGCAGCGCATCAGGCGCCAGCACTCTAGGACCGAGCAGAGGCATAGAAGTCCTGTGAGTCATAAACCTAGGAAGATAGGAGTTTTGCAATACCCGTAGATGCACAGTAAAAAAGTGTACCAAAATTAAAGTTACAATATAAACCTGGGGTGAAAGCCACCCAACCATAACACATAACCCATTACGCTTCCCCACCCCGCGTCACCCCCGAACTTGGGTGCACCTTAATCCCAAAACCAAACATGGCTACTGCCAATAGGGGTCCTGTACCGTGGCGTACCATGGTAGGCAGCAAAAGTGCGCCGCCGCAGTCCATCCACAGGAGAGGCCTCCGGCCCAGCAACAAGAGCAAAACCAAAAGTGTCAATACAGGATAAAGTGTCCCTGAAGATAGAACGTCACCCAGGGTCCCTGGGGGCACAAACTTGGTAGTCGTTACTTCTTCTCAGAACCATAAAGGTTCCATAGGCCAGGTCTAGGAAAACAAGGGGGTAGGGGGGGGGAACCAGGAGAATGGAGGCAGCAGGGCAAGATTTCCTCCCCATGGGCCGTGATCCACAACGAGAAGCACATGTCTCAGGAGTGCCTATAGGGGGGACAGCGGTGGCAAGGCAAAGAAAAACGTGTCACCACTGAGATCCCTCTATTTACCAGGATGCAGCTGCACATAGCACCGCTATAACTAGTGCATAAATTGTTCAAATAACAGTGGTGCTCCAGTCAGGTAATAGGCCCACCAGACAAAAATCCCACCCCCCCCCTAGAAACAGCACTCATACTGCACCTGTCCATGTTAGCAGGATAAAGACATCTGGAGTGCACGTGGTATCAGGGGTAAAGGCCCAGCAACAGGAAAAACCAGAAGGGGTGCACAAGGAGGGTCATTAGGCCCTGAGAAGGCTATCCAGCCAGTGTGAGGCATCTTCAGGGGACGTGAAGAAACGCACCGTCTCGCCATCTTGCACACGTAGCCTCGCCGGAGAAAGCATGCTGTACTTGATTTTCCTGTTCCTAAGATTAAGCTTGACATGATCAAATGATCTTCTTTTTTTTTTTTTTTTTATAATTGTAATTTTTATTAGTTCAAAAGAAAAAAAGTTACAGTACGTAATAAACATAAACATCTCAAGGCATTTATCTGAGAGATATTAGTACATTTGAAAGGCAGTTGGTACATATTTAAGAGTACACTCAAGATAATATAAAAACCATACCAGTACGAATTGCATACATGTCATTAACAAATAGAAATTGCAGAGGACATTATGAACGATTACAGGTTGCAGAGACAGTGTAAGGCAACTCGCAACAAAGGGATCCGTACAGAAAGTCTAATCTTAAATCTCCTGTTCCCCATAACTCGAGGAGTCCCAAAGTTCCCAAACCCTGTCAAATTGAATCACTGTGTCATGTACTCTAGCCGTAAGAGATTCCATTCTCCGAATCTCTGCAATTAATTGCAGAAACTGCAGGTGAGAGGGGGGGGGGGGGGGTGGTGGACAACCAACACATCGGTATAGCCCTTTTAGCAGCCAAAAGTATATATGAGATTAAACGTTTAACAGATTTTGGGACCCCCGGAAAGGGAAGCCTGAGCAAATAGTGAATAGGGTCTAGAGGGAGAGATAGACTTGTTACAGACTGAAGAGTTTGCATAACCTCCGTCCAGAATGACCGTATAAGTGTACAGGACCAAAATATGTGAAAGTGTGAACCTATCTCAGTTTTGCATCTCCAGCATGTAGGGGGGAGGGTAGGGTTAACTCGATGAAGTCTATCAGGGGTTTTATACCAAAACATCAGAACCTTCACTGCTGTTTCCCTCTGAGTTACACATTTAGAGGATTTAAAAGTTGAAGACCATATTGCGGTCCACATTTGCAAAGGGATAGGGCGCTCCATTAGCAGATTCCATTTGCGCATGTATAGGTGCGTGTCAGCCGTTAAATCTTTAGATTTGTGTAAAATGTGATATATGGATGATATAAGATGTAATTGATGAGGGCCTTCCGCACACACACGTTCAAAAGGAGTCGGCCTTTCTAGGGTAAGATTAGGGGACAGGGACTGAAAAAAGTGCCTAACCTGAAGATAGAAATAAAATAACTTTTGGGGGATATAGTATTTGTTTTGAAGGGTTGCAAAATCAAGAAATTTGCGAGTGACCGGGTTAACCAAATTTCGCAACTGAAACAATGGAGACTGCATCCATGGTAACAGACGGCCATAGACCAAACTATCAGGCAATACTGGATTCAGTAGTACGTTAGTAAGAGGAGGGCACAATGATGCAAGCGGAAATTTTGATTTGCATTTATTCCAAATGGAAATGGTGAATAGCATAGGTGCAAGACACATTCTCTTCAGTATGGGGTCGCCGTGTAAGGGTCTAGACCACACTAAAGAGCACAAATGTACCGGATAGATGGCACCTTTCTCTATCTCCGACCACCTATTAGGGCTGCTCTGACATGACCAGGATACAACCGCCCTTAAATGAGTGGCTAGGTAATATCTAATGATGTCAGGTGCTCTCATTCCCCCCTGTGACCGCAAGGAAAATACCACCGTGCTGGCTATCCGATGTGTGCTATTATTCCATATGAACTTCAAAAACCCTCTCTGAAGAGCTTTAAGCTGACTGGTAGGAATGGCTACAGGGAGCGTATCAAAAAGATAGAGAAGTCTAGGCAATACAGACATATTTAGTACATTAATTCTGCCCAGCATAGTAATAGGATATGCAGCCCACTGACGTAAATTTTTATAGATGTCCTGGAACAGAGGGGGAAAATTTGCAGCGTATATTGTACTGTACGAGGGGGTAATCTTCACGCCCAAATATGTCAAGGCATGAGAACACCACCTATAAGGGTATGTGTTTTGTAATTGTAACAACAGATCTGGCGGGACATGTATGGGGAGTACTTCCGTTTTAGTCGTGTTTATTTTGTAGCCTGATATAGACCCAAAATTCTGAAGGAGTGCATGTAGAGAGGGGAGTGACGTAATAGGGCTCGTTATTGTCAAGAGGATGTCGTCCGCAAAAAGGGATAATTTATATTCTCTATGTCTCATCAGTACCCCCTTAATATCTAGGTGACATCTAATAGCCTCTGCCAATGGCTCCAAACAAAGAATAAAAAGGAGGGGGGACAACGGGCACCCCTGTTTAGTACCATTGGACATAGGTATATATGGGGACAGAAAAGAGGCCATTTGTACCTGAGCAGACGTGCCTGTGTACAAGGCCTGTATAGCTTTAAAGAAAGGACCATCAAACCCAAATCTCCGCAGTACAGAAAACATATAGGGCCAGCTTAAGCGATCGAACGTCTTTTGTGCATCCAAGCTCAATATAAGCGTTGGATGGGGAAATTTGTTTATCAGGTCAATCAAGTCCACAGTACATCTTGCGTTGTCTCCAGCGTGTCGGGAAGGAACAAATCCTACTTGATCTTTGTTAATTAATTTGGGAATGAACTGGGACAATCTAGATGAGAGAAGTTTCGTGAAAATTTTATAGTCCGAATTTAATAGGGCTATAGGCCTATAGTTGTCCGGTAAGGAATGATCCTTCCCCGGCTTTGGAATCACTGAAATATATGAATGTGTAAACTGGCTATGTGGAATTTCTCCTCGTAAAAGTGATGTATACAAGTTTATCATATGTGGCAATAGGGTAGGTAAAAAGGTCTTGTAGTATAGGTAGGTGAGGCCGTCGGGTCCCGGAGATTTAAGTGTGGGTAGGTCTTTGATAATTTTTGTAAGCTCCTCAGGGGTGATGGGGGCATTAAGCTTTTCCAGATCTGAGGAGGACAACTTCGGCAAGGGGAGAGTCTGAACGAACTGGTCAAACCTATCCTGAGTAAAATGAAAATTATTTTCGGGGGTAAGACAATTGTATAATTCTTTGTAAAAGTTACCAAAAACTTTGGTCATAGTTTGGGGACAATGAGTGGGGGTGCCATCTCTTTGGATCAACAATTCAGGGAAGGAATGGAATGGACGTGGTCTAAGTTTGTTCACTAGCATCCTATGTGGCTTGTTAGAATACTCGTAGAATTTTTGTTTCACCCACATAAGAGATTTTGTTGCCTTACTATACTCTAACGTTTTCAGTTGGTTGCGAAGAGCTACAACCCTACGGAGAGCCTCAACTGTTGGGGATCCCAGCAGAACCCACTCCGCCCGCTTCAAGTCAGCTAATAGGGAGATCTGACGACTCTCGCCATCCTTCTTCAGACGAGAGCCCTCGGCAATACATGTACCACGGAAACAAGCCTTATGAGCCTCCCAAAGGGTAGAAACCTTATGTACGGAACCCACATTTAGTTCAAAATATTAATTCAAGCTTTTGGTCAGTCTATCCCTAATGGGGGGTGAACTGAGTAAGTGTTCATTAAGTCTCCAGTGGCAAGTCCTAGAGGGCGAGTCATGCAATAGCAGTTCTAGTGAAATAGGAGCATGGTCCGACCATGTAATAGGAGAAATGTTGGAGTCTACTAGGAGAGGGAGTAAAGGGGACGTAATAAAGAAATGATCCAGTCTTGAGTACATCTTATGCGCCATAGAATAGAAGGTGTACTGTCTTTGGATCGGATGTCTGATTCTCCATGAATCCAGCAGTCTGTGTGCTCTGACCAGTTTCCTAAAGGAGGCGGATTGAGATATCACCCGTTGGGAAGGGGTGTCCCCAAAGAGCGTATGACGATCGCGCCTGTGGGACATAATCAGATTGAAATCTCCCCCTAATATCTTGAATGGATTAGAGTACCTTTGAAGCCTATCAAAAAAATCGTTCAGAAATACCATTTGGCCCGAATTGGGCGCATATACATTGACCAAAGTAAATGTAGACGACATATATTCACAAATCAGGATGACAAACCTCCCCTGGGGGTCGATGTATTTTTCTCTGACCTTTACCGGGCATGATTTTTTTATCAAAATAGCCACTCCAGCTTTGCCAGAAGGAGCAGATGCAACATAGGATGTGGGATAGAATTTAGATGCAAATTTCATCGAACCCCCGGTACGGAAGTGAGTTTCCTGAACTAGTATTATGTCCGCCCCTGACCGTCGAAAATCTTTAAGAGCAATCCAACGTTTTGAAATTGAGTTCAGTCCCTTAACGTTGTGAGATACTATCTTCAAAGCCATAATGAATCATTAAAACTACTGCATTGTAAACCTTGAAAACATATCACCTGTATAACTCGTGAACATAAAGTTGCCCTATACCTTAACAAGCAATCAGCACTGGTATGTTGTAGTAGAGATGTATTGGAAAAAAGCAAAATAAAAATATTAACGAATGAACCCAGGGGGGGTTCTGAACAAAAAAAACCCATAAGAGTCAAAGTTGTTACACCTGAGTAGTAGAAAACACTCAGGATTCCCATACCGAAGCCTGGGACCAAATGGGGCCACTTGGCAACTCCCATCACATGGAGACGTGAAGAGGGGGATCCCCCCGCTCTCCAGCAAAAAGAAAACAAAAAGGAAACTCTCATGAAAGTAAGATTAATAGGGCTATCAAACCCACTAGTGTCATCTCAATAAAGATAGAAAGAGACTTTCAAAAACTTCCAAAAAAAGAAAAAACTTTACCCCATGGGTGAGCAGAGTTGGAACTCCAAATGTCGGGTATCTTGACCACTGGTTGTTCAGATTGGTGGCTGCAAAAAAAAACAAAAAACAAAACAGCAAATAGAACACAGGTCAATTATCTGACACCAGGGTATAGGCTATTTCAGCCACAAAAAGATTAGAGCCAGCCTTGACTTCTTGACCTTTCAAGGGGGGCGTCTGGAGCCACGATGTGGAGTGGAGAAGGATTTCATCTGCTTTCTGCGGACTGGGGTCCATTCTCTGGAAGGCGTATTTGATGCAATTCGATTTTGCTGGGTTGCTGGAATTGGCATCAGCTCTTCAGGCAAGGGAGGTAGGCCTAGACTTTTAATGAATGCTTCACCCTCATGCATATCACGGAGACAGTGTTGATTTCCATCTCGGGGTACAATCAAACGAAAGGGGAAACCCCAGAAGTATGGGACGCGCAGGTTTTGCAGATGGGATGTGATGGGGCGCAGGTTCCTACGTTTCGCCAGGGTCACTGGAGACAGATCATTGTAGATCTGTATTTTAGCCCCATTATATTCAGTTGCTGATTTGTTACGTGTAGCAAGGGTCAGTGCCTCCTTGCTCTCATAGTAATGAAAACGTACTATGACATCCCTTGGCCTGTTACCAACGGGCGGTTTGGGACCCAGGGATCGATGTGCTCGGTCCATGCGCCAATCAATATCTGCAATTCTGGGGGCTAAGGTGTTAAACAACCCCAGCAAGTACTGGCGAAGATTGTTGTCTCCCACTGACTCCGGTATTCCTCAGAATCTCAGGTTCTGTCTCCTCTCCCTATTCTCCTGGTCCTCCTGTTGCAGTTGGAGTTGTGAGAAAGAGTTTTTCAATGTGGAAGTTTCCTCCTCCAATTCCTGCACATAATTGACCAAGTCGTCAAATTTATACTCAAGAGCATCAGTTCTGTCCCAAATTTGAGCTATTTCACTCCTTAACTCCTGTGAGAGTTTTCCCATTTCAGCAGCCATATTGCGTGTCATCTGCATGAGGAGAGCCTGGAGCTTTTCATCCATGAGTTCTGGGGTTAGAATGTTCTGAACAGTATGGGAAGACACTACGGGGGGTGTCCGAGTGCCCCCAGACTGTGAGCTTTGTGCAGCATGACTCTCCATGTCCTCTATCCCCCGCGAGGGATCCGTGGCCGCGAGCGGTTCCGCTAGTGCAGGCAAGGCCGGGGATTGCGGCCTAGTGACGAATCTGTCCATCGCGGTCAGCGTGTGTGGGTCTAAACGAAACAAAATGTGTAGCGCTAAATTAGATAAGAACTGCACTATAACAAGTGTAGTATATAACAGTGATATAAAACAATCAAAAAGACAATAACAATTGAGTCAAAATATGCAAATAGTCCACCGTGATATAAACTATTCCATAGTGAAAGTGTTCAAATGATCTACAATAATGTGAACCATATACAAAATAACCCTACAAAAACAAATAGGAAATTCATATGTGCATATAAATAAATGCTGATGAAATAAAATGGTGAATGATAATCCAAGGAATGGTGCTCCCAACAGAAACTTGACGTGAAGTGACCACCACCAATCGATTGTAAAAAGGCTTACCAGAGAAAGTGGACCCCAAAAACGTAATTTCAGAGGGTCAACCAAGCATGGGTAAGCCACTGTAGACAGTGAATCCTCAACCGCAATTCAAACGGAAACTTCAAGCCTCAATCCAAGATGGAAACCAGATTGTCGTTCGTGTCCAAACGTGCGATGAAGCTGGTGAACATTACTCAATACAGGCCAGGCAGTGTTAACCGATGAATGACGAAAAAGTAAAAGGAAAGAGAAGGCACATAGCGTGATACTGTATGTAAAGGTATTTTAATGTAGGTAAGAACACTTACATTTAGAAGGGTGTAACAGCACTTATCAAATGATCAAAAATGGCAACAGTAGGGTCTCCCGACGCGTTTCGCATCCAAATGCATCATCTGGGGTGATCCCCAACTGCTGCCCTCCATGTATTTATAGATAATATGGCCCCCAAAATGGGAGGCCATTTCCTGGGCGTCCATATGTTGATGGATTGCTTCCTGGTTCAACCAAAATGGATTCCTCGTATGTGTTCCAAGCCTCAATCTGGAACACATCCAGACGTGATACTACCAAGTTCAAAGGTGTACCAAAATGGCGGCCCACCATGTGTGTCAAGCCTCCCTTTGATTCTAATTGGGAGTTCTAAACTATCTATTTAGTAATGTATTTCATAAATTATCAAAATTATATAATCAAAATGAAATTTAACAGGCCTGTATACATATAAAGTAATAAGCCTTATATTAATTGGCCAACTATGTGGGCCGAAAAGTCCGCCCTGTGTTAGATACATAAGCAACAATAAATAAATAACTGGCTTGTGTATCAAGCCTCATTCTGAATGCCTGAAGCGAGTCTAACCACGTCATGACAAATGAGGAAGTGACACAAAGCCGCGTGTGCGTCACACCTCGTTCTGACGAGCGGACGCACACCAAGTCTCGTTATGAGACGGATGACAATATGGAAATAACACAGGACCACTTGCACGTCACGCCTCGTTCTAACGAGCGGACGCACACCAAGCCTCGTTATGAGATCGATGACACTGCACGACCGCATATGAAACTGCGACACAACGTTACCTACGTCATTGTGCGGAGACATCCACCCAGGAGAAGAGGCTGACGGCCTGAGTGTGGTCACATGACACCCAGCCGGCCTATGAAAGTCTTTGCGATGTCTCTATAATGATGGATTATATGTGGCAAAATAAATTGCTCTCCATAGAATGTATGTATTAACAACTTGAGGGCTGTCACGTGACGCCCGATTAACCCATCACCGTCCGGATATCGAAAATGTTAAAGTATACTATGTCAGAACCCAGAATTCAATATGATCAAACAGGGACTGATAACAAATTACTCAATAAGAGAATTTGGTATAAAGTATAAACGGAGTATACACTAATGCAAGTGGTGCTACCTCAAAAATAAAAAACAATATAAAAGTTTATTATAAAACGGAAATGACACATTCTATGTGGTCATTAATCCATATAGTAAAAACTATGCTCAAGGTGTATTATTAAAAAATGTGATAAAAAACTTATTCTAAAAGGAACTGGGTGTAATATAATGAAATTGTAAATTAGAACTGAAATAAACTCAGTTCATGTTGAATTGTGTGGAGGTGTGCAAAATAAAACGCAATCCTCCACACAACCTATATATGACAGCTGTGTTGTTCCAAGGGCCACATTAACTGACCAGGAGCAATGCATACAACACTGAGTGATATTAACACACGCCCAGAAAATGTACTCCCACACAACACATATAATAACATAATATACATATCCATATATATATAGCTAAATAGATTGCACATATTATAAAAATGAAATAGAATAGTGCAACAAGATAAAATATATTTGAAGGAGAAAAATTAAAAAGGACCCGTACATATCTAGGATTTGTTAATAAATGAATTAATATCCCACTCCACATTTAAGCCTAAAGGCGTGTGTGACTGTAATTCATAAATCCAGAAAGTTTCCAGTTGTGATACACCCCTGGTCTTAGGGCTACCCCTCCATGGGGGGACAAGTTGATCTATGACCAGGAATTGTGTACCAGCGGGGTTTCTGTTATGATATGCCCTGTAGTGCCTCGGTACTGTGTGCTGTGTGTCACCACTGAGAATGAGGGCTACATGCTCTCCAACACGCACAGAAAAGGATCGTATGGTGCGGCCGACATATTGTTTGCCGCACGGACAGGTTATGAGATAAACCACGTATTTGGTAGCGCATGTGCAAAAACGCTTAATAGGATAAGTTTTACCTGTAACAGTGGAATTAAATTCCAGAGACTTGCATCTCCCTAAAGAGTTAAATTTACACACGGAACATTTCTTACAAGGGTGATAACCCACTAATTGGTAAAAAAAGGATGGTCTCACTGGGGGATTGATAATATTTGGAGCGATTTTACTCTGAAGTGTGGGAACACCTCTGAACACAACTTTAGCATGTTCCGGTAACACACTCTGTATGACTTTATCATTTCTCAGCACTGCCCAATGTTTAGATATAATGGCTCTAACTTGTTTATGTTGAGTAGAGAAAGAGGTGAGCATTGCCCATTTAAAATTGTCATCTGGCTCTCTCTTCGGTTTGACCTCCAAAAGAGAACCCCTGTCAACCTCAAGAGTCCTTTCAAGATCTAGTTCAATGTCTCTGGGGTTATAACCTTTCTCAATAAAACGAAGTTTGAGAACCTCAGCCTGTGCTTTGAATGACTCTATAGTAGTGCAATTTCTACGGAGCCTTAAGAACTGGCTGCGTGGGACTGAATTCAGCCAGGAGCGATGGTGACAGCTAGCGTGTGAGGGTCTGTTTGCGGTTTGTAAAACTGTTTTTGCTGCCCGATTTTACCCATGGGGTGCTATAAGCTTACCGGATGGAAATGCGCTTACCCCCGTGGCGATCGTTGTTTCGTGGAAGCTTTACAGGGGTCAGGAGTGCGGGCGGGATCCGGAGCTCAGCCTCTACACATCCGCCATGTCCAAGAGCCGCGCATGCGCCTCTGATCTTCTTTGTCGCTGGGTGTCCACTGAGTAGTCAGAAAAAATCATAAGTTTGGTGGCTTCATAATGCAGGACATCAAGTTTCCTGGCCTTTCTAAGCACCAGGTCTCTGTCTCTAAAGTTTTAGTATAAACGTGCGCGGAGGGCTTCCAGCAGGAGGCCTGGTTGCTGGCATCCTATGTGCCCGCTCCACTACAAAATGGGCCGAAAACTAGGCCTGGGGCAAAAGTGAGCGGAGCAGCCGCTCCGTAAAGGTTGTGGTGTCAGTCCCCTCAGCCCCCTCCGGATACCCCACTATGCAGAGGTTATTTCTCCGATTCCTATTCTCTGCGTCCTCAGCGCTAGATTCCAGGCTTTTGACTCTAAATTTTAGTGTGTGTAGGGAGGCCGCATGATCAGGCAGCATGCCTTCCGCATCACTCACCCTGCGCTCCACCGTAGTGACTCTGGAGTGGACTGTGTCCACATCTTTGCAGATAAGGCCCAGCTCCAGCTGCAGCGAGTCTATCTTGCCTGTCAGCGTGGATTTACAGTCCGTGATCGCTTGCATGAGAGTGGTGAAATTGCTCTGCTCCAGCAGGGCCTGACCATGGTCGCTCTCCTCCATCTGCGACGCCATGCTGGAGGTATGGGCAGGAGCAGGTGAGGCCGGCACCCCGCTGGAGGTTTTAGAGCTCTTGGCGGCGCCACGGGAGTACGAGGAGTTTCTCCCCTTGTGCATTCCAAGCCGGGTCCCAGGCGGCGTCACCTCCGGCACAGATCAGGGTTAATACTGCAGGGAATAAGGGTGAAATTGCTCAATTCGGCCGGAGCTACCTCAATGTGCTGCCGCTCCGGTCGCAATCTTGGACACTCCCCCTGTCTGTAGTATATTAGGAAGAGAACAACAGAAACGCACTGCAGTGAGGTTTACCTGCACACTGTGCCCAGGATACAGTATACTGACTGAATATACTGCAGCTACCTGAATCAACTGCCTGCCTGTAGTATATTAGGAAGAGAACAGGAACGCTCTGCAGTGAGGTTTAGCTGCACACTGTGCCCAGGATACAGTTTACTGACTGAATATACTGCAGCTACATGAATCAACTGCCTGCCGGTAGTATATTAGGAAAAGAACAGGAACACTCTGCATTGAGGTTTAGCTGCACACTGTGCCCAGGATAAAGTTTACTGACTGAATATACTGCAGCTACCTGAATCAACTGACTGCCTGTAGTATATTAGGAAGAGAACAGAAACGCTCTGCAGTGAGGTTTAGCTGCACACTGTGCACAGGATACAGTACTGAATATACTGCAGCTACCTGAATCAACTGCCTGCCTGTAGTATATTAGTAAGAGAACAACAGAAACGCTCTGCAGTGAGGTTTAGCTGCACACTGTGCCCAGGATACAGTTTACTGACTGAATATACTGCAGCTACCTGAATCAACTGCCTGCCTGTAGTATATTAGGATAAGAACAACAGGAAAGCTCTGCAGTGAGGTTTAGCTGCACACTGTGCACAGGATACAGTACGGAATATACTGCAGCTACCTGAATCAACTGCCTGCCTGTAGTATATTAGTAAGAGAACAACAGAAACGCTCTGCAGTGAGGTTTAGCTGCACACTGTGCCCAGGATACGGTATACTGACTGAATATACTGCAGCTACCTGAATCAACTGCCTGCCAGTAGTATATTAGGAAGAGAACAGGAACGTTCTGCAGTGAGGTTTAGCTGCACACTGTGCCCAGGATACAGTACACTGACTGAATATACTGCAGCTACCTGAATCAACTTCCTGCCTGTAGTATATTAGGAAGAGAACAGGAATGCTCTGCAGTGAGGTTTAGCTGCACACTGTGCCCAGGATACAGTTAACTGACTGAATATACTGCAGCTACCTGAATCAACTGTGTGCCTTTAGTATATTAGGAAGAGAACAGGAACGCTCTGCAGTGAGGTTTAGCTGCACACTGTGCCCAGGATACTGTTTTCTGACTGAATATACTGCAGGTACCCGAATCAACTGCCTGCCGGTAGTATATAAGGAAAAGAACAGGAACGCTATGCAGTGAGGTTTAGCTACACACTGTGCCCAGGATACAGTATACTGACTGAATATACTGCAGCTACCTGAATAAACTGCATGCCTTTAGTATATTAGGAAGAGAACAGGAACGCTCTGCAGTGAGGTTTAGCTGCACACTGTGCCCAGGATACAGTTTTCTGACTGAATATACTGCAGCTACCTGAATCAACTGCCTGCCTTTAGTATATTAGGAAGAGAACAGGAACGCTCTGCAGTGAGGTTTAGCTGCACACTGTGCCCAGGATACAGTTTACTGACTGAATATACTGCAGCTACCTGAATCAACTGCCTGCCTTTAGTATATTAGGAAGAGAACAGAAACGCTCTGCAGTGAGGTTTAGCTGCACACTGTGCACAGGATACAGTACTGAATATACTGCAGCTACCTGAATCAACTGCCTGCCTGTAGTATATTAGGAAGAGAACAACAGGAACGCGCTGCAGTGAGGTTCAGCTGCACACTGTGCACAGGATACAATACTGAATATACTGCAGCTACATGAAACAACTGCCTGCCTGTAGTATATTAGGAA
This sequence comes from Rana muscosa, assembly GCA_029206835.1. Lineage (NCBI taxonomy): Eukaryota > Metazoa > Chordata > Amphibia > Anura > Ranidae > Rana > Rana muscosa. The sequence continues at coordinate 4,064,811 of CM055123.1, read as the reverse complement.
GATAATAACAGGAACGCTCTGCAGTGAGGATTAGCTGCACACTGTGCCCAGGATACAGTATACTGACTGAATATACAGCAGCTACCTGAATTAACTGCCTGTCTGTAGTATATTAGGAAGAGAACAGGAACACTCTGCAGTGAGGTTTAGCTGCACACTGTGCCCAGGATACAGTTTACTGACTGAATATACTGCAGCTACCTGAATCAACTGCCTGCCTGTAGTATATTAGGAAGAGAACAGGAACGCTCTGCAGTGAGGTTTAGCTGCACACTGTGCCCAGGATACCGTTTACTGACTGAATATACTGCAGCTACCTGAATCAACTGCCTGCCTGTAGTATATTAGGAAGAGAACAGGAACGCTCTGCAGTGAGGTTTAGCTGCACACTGTGCCCAGGATACAGTTTACTGACTGAATATACTGCAGCTACCTGAATCAACTGCCTGCCTGTAGTATATTAGGATAAGAACAACAGAAAAGCTCTGCAGTGAAGATTAGCTGCACACTGTGCACAGGATACAGTACTGAATATACTGCAGCTACCTGAATCAACTGCCTGCCTGTAGTATATTAGTAAGAGAACACCAGAAATGCTCTGCAGTGAGGTTTAGCTGCACACTGTGCCCAGGATACGGTATACTGACTGAATATACTGCAGCTACCTGAATCAACTGCTGCCTGTAGTATATTAGGAAGAGAACAACAGGAACACTCTCCAGTGAGGTTTAGCTGCACACTGTGCACAGGATACAGTACTGAATATACTGCAGCTACTTGAATCAACTGCCTGCCTGTAGTATATTAGGAAGATAACAACAGGAACGCTCTGCAGTGAGGTTTAGCTGCACACTGTGCCCAGGATACAGTATACTGACTTAATATACTGCAGCTACCTGAATCAACTGCCAGCCTGTAGTATATTAGGAAGAGAACAGGAACGCTTTGCAGTGAGGTTTAGCTGCACACTGTGCCCAGTATACAGTTTACTGACTGAATATACTTCAGCTACAAGAATCAACTGCCTGCCTGTAGTATATTAGGAAGAGAAAAGGAACGCTCTGCAGTGATGTTTAGCTGCACACTGTGCCCAAGATACAGTTTACTGACTGAATATACTGCAGCTACCTGAATCAACTGCCTGCCTGTAGTATATTAGGAAGAGAACAGGAACGCTCTGCAGTGAGGTTTAGCTGCACACTGTGCACAGGATACAGTACTGAATATACTGCAGCTACCTGAATCAACTGCCTGCCTGTAGTATATTAGTAAGAGAACAACAGAAACGCTCTGCAGTGAGGTTTAGCTGCACATTGTGCCCAGGATACAGTTTACTGACTGAATATACTGCAGCTACCTGAATCAACTGCCTGCCTGTAGTATATTAGGATAAGAACAACAGGAAAGCTCTGCAGTGAGGTTTAGCTGCACACTGTGCACAGGATACATTACTGAATATACTGCAGCTACCTGAATCAACTGCCTGCCTGTAGTATATTAGGAAGAGAACAACAGGAACACTCTGCAGTGAGGTTTAGCTGCACACTGTGCACAGGATACAGTACTGAATATACTGCAGCTACCTGAATCAACTGCCTGCCTGTAGTATATTAGGAAGATAACAAAAGGAACGCTCTACAGTGAGTTTTAGCTGCACACTGTGCCCAGGATACAGTATACTGACTGAATATACTGCAGCTACCTGAATCAACTGCCTGCCTGTAGTATATTAGGAAGAGAACAGGAACGCTCTGCAGTGAGGTTTAGCTGCACACTGTGCCCAGGATACAGTTTACTGACTGAATATACTGCAGCTACAAGAATCAACTGCCTGCCTGTAGTATATTAGGAAAAGAAAAGTAACGCTCTGTAGTGATGTTTAGCTGCATACTGTGCCCAAGATACAGTTTACTGACTGAATATACTGCAGCTACCTGAATCAACTGCCTGCCTGTAGTATAATAGGAAGAGAACAGGAATGCTCTACAGTGAGGTTTAGCTGCACACTGTGCCCAGGATACAGTTTACTGACTGAATATACTGCAGCTACCTGAATCAACTGCCTGCCTTTAGTATATTAGGAAGAGAACAGGAACGCTCTGCAGTGAGGTTTAGCTGCACACTGTGCACAGGATACAGTACTGAATATACTGCAGCTACCTGAATCAACTGCCTGCCTGTAGTATATTAGTAAGAGAACAACAGAAACGCTCTGCAGTGAGGTTTAGCTGCACACTGTGCCCAGGATACAGTTTACTGACTGAATATACTGCAGCTACCTGAATCAACTGCCTGCCTGTGGTATATTAGGATAAGAACAACAGGAAAGCTCTGCAGTGAGGGTTAGCTGCACACTGTGCACAGGATACAGTACTGAATATACTGCAGCTACCTGAATCAACTGCCTGCCTGTAGTATATTAGTAAGAGAACAACAGAAACGCTCTGCAGTGAGGTTTAGCTGCACACTGTGCCCAGGATACGGTATACTGACTGAATATACTGCAGCTACCTGAATCAACTGCCTGCCAGTAGTATATTAGGAAGAGAACAGGAACGTTCTGCAGTGAGGTTTAGCTGCACACTGTGCCCAGGATACAGTACACTGACTGAATATACTGCAGCTACCTGAATCAACTTCCTGCCTGTAGTATATTAGGGAGAGAACAGGAACGCTCTGCAGTGAGGTTTAGCTGCACACTGTGCCCAGGATACAGTTTACTGACTGAATATACTGCAGCTACCTGAATCAACTGCGTGCCTTTAGTATATTAGGAAGAGAACAGGAACGCTCTGCAGTGAGGTTTAGCTGCACACTGTGCCCAGGATACTGTTTTCTGACTGAATATACTGCAGGTACCCGAATCAACTGCCTGCCGGTAGTATATTAGGAAAAGAACAGGAATGCTATGCAGTGAGGTTTAGCTACACACTGTGCCCAGGATACAGTTTACTGACTGAATATACTGCAGCTACAAGAATCAACTGCCTGCCTGTAGTATATTAGGAAAAGAAAAGTAACGCTCTGTAGTGATGTTTAGCTGCATACTGTGCCCAAGATACAGTTTACTGACTGAATATACTGCAGCTACCTGAATCAACTGCCTGCCTGTAGTATAATAGGAAGAGAACAGGAATGCTCTACAGTGAGGTTTAGCTGCACACTGTGCCCAGGATACAGTTTACTGACTGAATATACTGCAGCTACCTGAATCAACTGCCTGCCTTTAGTATATTAGGAAGAGAACAGAAACGCTCTGCAGTGAGGTTTAGCTGCACACTGTGCACAGGATACAGTACTGAATATACTGCAGCTACCTGAATCAACTGCCTGCCTGTAGTATATTAGTAAGAGAACAACAGAAACGCTCTGCAGTGAGGTTTAGCTGCACACTGTGCCCAGGATACAGTTTACTGACTGAATATACTGCAGCTACCTGAATCAACTGCCTGCCTGTAGTATATTAGGATAAGAACAACAGGAAAGCTCTGCAGTGAGGTTTAGCTGCGCACTGTGCACAGGATACAGTACTGAATATACTGCAGCTACCTGAATCAACTGCCTGCCTGTAGTATATTAGTAAGAGAACAACAGAAACGCTCTGCAGTGAGGTTTAGCTTCACACTGTGCCCAGGATACGGTATACTGACTGAATATACTGCAGCTACCTGAATCAACTGCCTGCCAGTAGTATATTAGGAAGAGAACAGGAACGTTCTGCAGTGAGGTTTAGCTGCACACTGTGCCCAGGATACAGTACACTGACTGAATATACTGCAGCTACCTGAATCAACTTCCTGCCTGTAGTATATTAGGAAGAGAACAGGAACGCTCTGCAGTGAGGTTTAGCTGCACACTGTGCCCAGGATACAGTTTACTGACTGAATATACTGCAGCTACCTGAATCAACTGCGTGCCTTTAGTATATTAGGAAGAGAACAGGAACGCTCTGCAGTGAGGTTTAGCTGCACACTGTGCCCAGGATACAGTTTTCTGACTGAATATACTGCAGGTACCCGAATCAACTGCCTGCCGGTAGTATATTAGGAAAAGAACAGGAACGCTATGCAGTGAGGTTTAGCTACACACTGTGCCCAGGATACAGTATACTGACTGAATATACTGCAGCTACCTGAATAAACTGCATGCCTTTAGTATATTAGGAAGAGAACAGGAACGCTCTGCAGTGAGGTTTAGCTGCACACTGTGCCCAGGATACAGTTTTCTGACTGAATATACTGCAGCTACCTGAATCAACTGCCTGCCTTTAGTATATTAGGAAGAGAACAGGAACGCTCTGCAGTGAGGTTTAGCTGCACACTGTGCCCAGGATACAGTTTACTGACTGAATATACTGCAGCTACCTGAATCAACTGCCTGCCTGTAGTATTTTAGGAAGAGAACAGAACTCTCTGCAGTGAGGTTTAGCTGCACATTTTGCCCAGGATATAGTTTCTGACTGAATATACTGCAGCTACCTGAATCAACTGCCTGCCTGTAGTATATTAGGAAGAGAACAACAGGAACGCGCTGCAGTGAGGTTCAGCTGCACACTGTGCACAGGATACAATACTGAATATACTGCAGCTACATGAAACAACTGCCTGCCTGTAGTATATTAGGAAGATAATAACAGGAACGCTCTGCAGTGAGGATTAGCTGCACACTGTGCCCAGGATACAGTATACTGACTGAATATACAGCAGCTACCTGAATCAACTGCCTGCCTGTAGTATATTAGGAAGAGAACAGGAACACTCTGCAGTGAGGTTTAGCTGCACACTGTGCCCAGGATACAGTTTACTGACTGAATATACTGCAGCTACCTGAATCAACTGCCTGCCTGTAGTATATTAGGAAGAGAACAGGAACGCTCTGCAGTGAGGTTTAGCTGCACACTGTGCCCAGGATACCGTTTACTGACTGAATATACTGCAGCTACCTGAATCAACTGCCTGCCTGTAGTATATTAGGAAGAGAACAGGAACGCTCTGCAGTGAGGTTTAGCTGCACACTGTGCCCAGGATACAGTTTACTGACTGAATATACTGCAGCTACCTGAATCAACTGCCTGCCTGTAGTATATTAGGATAAGAACAACAGGAAAGCTCTGCAGTGAAGATTAGCTGCACACTGTGCACAGGATACAGTACTGAATATACTGCAGCTACCTGAATCAACTGCCTGCCTGTAGTATATTAGTAAGAGAACAACAGAAATGCTCTGCAGTGAGGTTTAGCTGCACACTGTGCCCAGGATACGGTATACTGACTGAATATACTGCAGCTACCTGAATCAACTGCTGCCTGTAGTATATTAGGAAGAGAACAACAGGAACACTCTGCAGTGAGGTTTAGCTGCACACTGTGCACAGGATACAGTACTGAATATACTGCAGCTACTTGAATCAACTGCCTGCCTGTAGTATATTAGGAAGATAACAACAGGAACGCTCTGCAGTGAGGTTTAGCTGCACACTGTGCCCAGGATACAGTATACTGACTGAATATACTGCAGCTACCTGAATCAACTGCCTGCCTGTAGTATATTAGGAAGAGAACAGGAACGCTTTGCAGTGAGGTTTAGCTGCACACTGTGCCCAGTATACAGTTTACTGACTGAATATACTTCAGCTACAAGAATCAACTGCCTGCCTGTAGTATATTAGGAAGAGAAAAGGAACGCTCTGCAGTGATGTTTAGCTGCACACTGTGCCCAAGATACAGTTTACTGACTGAATATACTGCAGCTACCTGAATCAACTGCCTGCCTGTAGTATAATAGGAAGAGAACAGGAACGCTCTGCAGTGAGGTTTAGCTGCACACTGTGCACAGGATACAGTACTGAATATACTGCAGCTACCTGAATCAACTGCCTGCCTGTAGTATATTAGTAAGAGAACAACAGAAACGCTCTGCAGTGAGGTTTAGCTGCACATTGTGCCCAGGATACAGTTTACTGACTGAATATACTGCAGCTACCTGAATCAACTGCCTGCCTGTAGTATATTAGGATAAGAACAACAGGAAAGCTCTGCAGTGAGGTTTAGCTGCACACTGTGCACAGGATACAGTACTGAATATACTGCAGCTACCTGAATCAACTGCCTGCCTGTAGTATATTATTAAGAGAACAACAGAAACACTCTGCAGTGAGGTTTAGCTGCACACTGTGCCCAGGATACGGTATACTGACTGAATATACTGGAGCTACCTGAATCAACTGCCTGCCTGTAGTATATTAGGAAGAGAACAACAGGAACACTCTGCAGTGAGGTTTAGCTGCACACTGTGCACAGGATACAGTACTGAATATACTGCAGCTACCTGAATCAACTGCCTGCCTGTAGTATATTAGGAAGATAACAACAGGAACGCTCTGCAGTGAGTTTTAGCTGCACACTGTGCCCAGGATACAGTATACTGACTGAATATACTGCAGCTACAAGAATCAACTGCCTGCCTGTAGTATATTAGGAAAAGAAAAGTAACGCTCTGTAGTGATGTTTAGCTGCATACTGTGCCCAAGATACAGTTTACTGACTGAATATACTGCAGCTACCTGAATCAACTGCCTGCCTGTAGTATAATAGGAAGAGAACAGGAATGCTCTACAGTGAGGTTTAGCTGCACACTGTGCCCAGGATACAGTTTACTGACTGAATATACTGCAGCTACCTGAATCAACTGCCTGCCTTTAGTATATTAGGAAGAGAACAGGAACGCTCTGCAGTGAGGTTTAGCTGCACACTGTGCACAGGATACAGTACTGAATATACTGCAGCTACCTGAATCAACTGCCTGCCTGTAGTATATTAGTAAGAGAACAACAGAAACGCTCTGCAGTGAGGTTTAGCTGCACACTGTGCCCAGGATACAGTTTACTGACTGAATATACTGCAGCTACCTGAATCAACTGCCTGCCTGTAGTATATTAGGATAAGAACAACAGGAAAGCTCTGCAGTGAGGTTTAGCTGCACACTGTGCACAGGATACAGTACTGAATATACTGCAGCTACCTGAATCAACTGCCTGCCTGTAGTATATTAGTAAGAGAACAACAGAAACGCTCTGCAGTGAGGTTTAGCTGCACACTGTGCCCAGGATACGGTATACTGACTGAATATACTGCAGCTACCTGAATCAACTGCGTGCCTTTAGTATATTAGGAAGAGAACAGGAACGCTCTGCAGTGAGGTTTAGCTGCACACTGTGCCCAGGATACTGTTTTCTGACTGAATATACTGCAGGTACCCGAATCAACTGCCTGCCGGTAGTATATTAGGAAAAGAACAGGAATGCTATGCAGTGAGGTTTAGCTACACACTGTGCCCAGGATACAGTTTACTGACTGAATATACTGCAGCTACAAGAATCAACTGCCTGCCTGTAGTATATTAGGAAAAGAAAAGTAATGCTCTGTAGTGATGTTTAGCTGCATACTGTGCCCAAGATACAGTTTACGGACTGAATATACTGCAGCTACCTGAATCAACTGCCTGCCTGTAGTATATTAGGATAAGAACAACAGGAAAGCTCTGCAGTGAGGTTTAGCTGCACACTGTGCACAGGATACAGTACTGAATATACTGCAGCTACCTGAATCAACTGCCTGCCTGTAGTATATTAGTAAGAGAACAACAGAAACGCTCTGCAGTGAGGTTTAGCTGCACACTGTGCCCAGGATACGGTATACTGACTGAATATACTGCAGCTACCTGAATCAACTGCCTGCCAGTAGTATATTAGGAAGAGAACAGGAACGTTCTGCAGTGAGGTTTAGCTGCACACTTTGCCCAGGATACAGTACACTGACTGAATATACTGCAGCTACCTGAATCAACTTCCTGCCTGTAGTATATTAGGAAGAGAACAGGAACGCTCTGCAGTGAGGTTTAGCTGCACACTGTGCCCAGGATACAGTTTACTGACTGAATATACTGCAGCTACCTGAATCAACTGCGTGCCTTTAGTATATTAGGAAGAGAACAGGAACGCTCTGCAGTGAGGTTTAGCTGCACACTGTGCCCAGGATACTGTTTTCTGACTGAATATACTGCAGGTACCCGAATCAACTGCCTGCCGGTAGTATATTAGGAAAAGAACAGGAACGCTATGCAGTGAGGTTTAGCTACACACTGTGCCCAGGATACAGTATACTGACTGAATATACTGCAGCTACCTGAATAAACTGCATGCCTTTAGTATATTAGGAAGAGAACAGGAACGCTCTGCAGTGAGGTTTAGCTGCACACTGTGCCCAGGATACAGTTTTCTGACTGAATATACTGCAGCTACCTGAATCAACTGCCTGCCTTTAGTATATTAGGAAGAGAACAGGAACGCTCTGCAGTGAGGTTTAGCTGCACACTGTGCCCAGGATACAGTTTACTGACTGAATATACTGCAGCTACCTAAATCAACTGCCTGCCTGTAGTATTTTAGGAAGAGAACAGAACTCTCTGCAGTGAGGTTTAGCTGCACATTGTGCCCAGGATATAGTTTCTGACTGAATATACTGCAGCTACCTGAATCAACTGCCTGCCTGTAGTATATTAGGAAGAGAACAACAGGAACGCGCTGCAGTGAGGTTCAGCTGCACACTGTGCACAGGATACAATACTGAATATACTGCAGCTACATGAAACAACTGCCTGCCTGTAGTATATTAGGAAGATAATAACAGGAACGCTCTGCAGTGAGGATTAGCTGCACACTGTGCCCAGGATACAGTATACTGACTGAATATACAGCAGCTACCTGAATCAACTGCCTGCCTGTAGTATATTAGGAAGAGAACAGGAACACTCTGCAGTGAGGTTTAGCTGCACACTGTGCCCAGGATACAGTTTACTGACTGAATATACTGCAGCTACCTGAATCAACTGCCTGCCTGTAGTATATTAGGAAGAGAACAGGAACGCTCTGCAGTGAGGTTTAGCTGCACACTGTGCCCAGGATACCGTTTACTGACTGAATATACTGCAGCTACCTGAATCAACTGCCTGCCTGTAGTATATTAGGAAGAGAACAGGAACGCTCTGCAGTGAGGTTTAGCTGCACACTGTGCCCAGGATACAGTTTACTGACTGAATATACTGCAGCTACCTGAATCAACTGCCTGCCTGTAGTATATTAGGATAAGAACAACAGGAAAGCTCTGCAGTGAAGATTAGCTGCACACTGTGCACAGGATACAGTACTGAATATACTGCAGCTACCTGAATCAACTGCCTGCCTGTAGTATATTAGTAAGAGAACAACAGAAATGCTCTGCAGTGAGGTTTAGCTGCACACTGTGCCCAGGATACGGTATACTGACTGAATATACTGCAGCTACCTGAATCAACTGCTGCCTGTAGTATATTAGGAAGAGAACAACAGGAACACTCTGCAGTGAGGTTTAGCTGCACACTGTGCACAGGATACAGTACTGAATATACTGCAGCTACTTGAATCAACTGCCTGCCTGTAGTATATTAGGAAGATAACAACAGGAACGCTCTGCAGTGAGGTTTAGCTGCACACTGTGCCCAGGATACAGTATACTGACTGAATATACTGCAGCTACCTGAATCAACTGCCTGCCTGTAGTATATTAGGAAGAGAACAGGAATGCTTTGCAGTGAGGTTTAGCTGCACACTGTGCCCAGTATACAGTTTACTGACTGAATATACTTCAGCTACAAGAATCAACTGCCTGCCTGTAGTATATTAGGAAGAGAAAAGGAACGCTCTGCAGTGATGTTTAGCTGCACACTGTGCCCAAGATACAGTTTACTGACTGAATATACTGCAGCTACCTGAATCAACTGCCTGCCTGTAGTATATTAGGAAGAGAACAGGAACGCTCTGCAGTGAGGTTTAGCTGCACACTGTGCACAGGATACAGTACTGAATATACTGCAGCTACCTGAATCAACTGCCTGCCTGTAGTATATTAGTAAGAGAACAACAGAAACGCTCTGCAGTGAGGTTTAGCTGCACATTGTGCCCAGGATACAGTTTACTGACTGAATATACTGCAGCTACCTGAATCAACTGCCTGCCTGTAGTATATTAGGATAAGAACAACAGGAAAGCTCTGCAGTGAGGTTTAGCTGCACACTGTGCACAGGATACAGTACTGAATATACTGCAGCTACCTGAATCAACTGCCTGCCTGTAGTATATTATTAAGAGAACAACAGAAACACTCTGCAGTGAGGTTTAGCTGCACACTGTGCCCAGGATACGGTATACTGACTGAATATACTGGAGCTACCTGAATCAACTGCCTGCCTGTAGTATATTAGGAAGAGAACAACAGGAACACTCTGCAGTGAGGTTTAGCTGCACACTGTGCACAGGATACAGTACTGAATATACTGCAGCTACCTGAATCAACTGCCTGCCTGTAGTATATTAGGAAGATAACAACAGGAACGCTCTGCAGTGAGTTTTAGCTGCACACTGTGCCCAGGATACAGTATACTGACTGAATATACTGCAGCTACCTGAATCAACTGCCTGCCTGTAGTATATTAGGAAGAGAACAGGAACGCTCTGCAGTGAGGTTTAGCTGCACACTGTGCCCAGGATACAGTTTACTGACTGAATATACTGCAGCTACAAGAATCAACTGCCTGCCTGTAGTATATTAGGAAAAGAAAAGTAACGCTCTGTAGTGTTGTTTAGCTGCATACTGTGCCCAAGATACAGTTTACTGACTGAATATACTGCAGCTACCTGAATCAACTGCCTGCCTGTAGTATAATAGGAAGAGAACAGGAATGCTCTACAGTGAGGTTTAGCTGCACACTGTGCCCAGGATACAGTTTACTGACTGAATATACTGCAGCTACCTGAATCAACTGCCTGCCTTTAGTATATTAGGAAGAGAACAGGAACGCTCTGCAGTGAGGTTTAGCTGCACACTGTGCACAGGATACAGTACTGAATATACTGCAGCTACCTGAATCAACTGCCTGCCTGTAGTATATTAGTAAGAGAACAACAGAAACGCTCTGCAGTGAGGTTTAGCTGCACACTGTGCCCAGGATACAGTTTACTGACTGAATATACTGCAGCTACCTGAATCAACTGCCTGCCTGTAGTATATTAGGATAAGAACAACAGGAAAGCTCTGCAGTGAGGTTTAGCTGCACACTGTGCACAGGATACAGTACTGAATATACTGCAGCTACCTGAATCAACTGCCTGCCTGTAGTATATTAGTAAGAGAACAACAGAAACGCTCTGCAGTGAGGTTTAGCTGCACACTGTGCCCAGGATACGGTATACTGACTGAATATACTGCAGCTACCTGAATCAACTGCCTGCCAGTAGTATATTAGGAAGAGAACAGGAACGTTCTGCAGTGAGGTTTAGCTGCACACTGTGCCCAGGATACAGTACACTGACTGAATATACTGCAGCTACCTGAATCAACTTCCTGCCTGTAGTATATTAGGGAGAGAACAGGAACGCTCTGCAGTGAGGTTTAGCTGCACACTGTGTCCAGGATACAGTTTACTGACTGAATATACTGCAGCTACCTGAATCAACTGCGTGCCTTTAGTATATTAGGAAGAGAACAGGAACGCTCTGCAGTGAGGTTTAGCTGCACACTGTGCCCAGGATACTGTTTTCTGACTGAATATACTGCAGGTACCCGAATCAACTGCCTGCCGGTAGTATATTAGGAAAAGAACAGGAATGCTATGCAGTGAGGTTTAGCTACACACTGTGCCCAGGATACAGTTTACTGACTGAATATACTGCAGCTACAAGAATCAACTGCCTGCCTGTAGTATATTAGGAAAAGAAAAGTAACGCTCTGTAGTGATGTTTAGCTGCATACTGTGCCCAAGATACAGTTTACTGACTGAATATACTGCAGCTACCTGAATCAACTGCCTGCCTGTAGTATAATAGGAAGAGAACAGGAATGCTCTACAGTGAGATTTAGCTGCACACTGTGCCCAGGATACAGTTTACTGACTGAATATACTGCAGCTACCTGAATAAACTGCCTGCCTTTAGTATATTAGGAAGAGAACAGGAACGCTCTGCAGTGAGGTTTAGCTGCACACTGTGCACAGGATACAGTACTGAATATACTGCAGCTACCTGAATCAACTGCCTGCCTGTAGTATATTAGTAAGAGAACAACAGAAACGCTCTGCAGTGAGGTTTAGCTGCACACTGTGCCCAGGATACAGTTTACTGACTGAATATACTGCAGCTACCTGAATCAACTGCCTGCCTGTAGTATATTAGGATAAGAACAACAGGAACGCTCTGCAGTGAGGTTTAGCTGCACACTGTGCACAGGATACAGTACTGAATATACTGCAGCTACCTGAATCAACTGCCTGCCTGTAGTATATTAGTAAGAGAACAACAGAAACGCTCTGCAGTGAGGTTTAGCTGCACACTGTGCCCAGGATACGGTATACTGACTGAATATACTGCAGCTACCTGAATCAACTGCCTGCCAGTAGTATATTAGGAAGAGAACAGGAACGTTCTGCAGTGAGGTTTAGCTGCACACTGTGCCCAGGATACAGTACACTGACTGAATATACTGCAGCTACCTGAATCAACTTCCTGCCTGTAGTATATTAGGGAGAGAACAGGAACGCTCTGCAGTGAGGTTTAGCTGCACACTGTGCCCAGGATACAGTTTACTGACTGAATATACTGCAGCTACCTGAATCAACTGTGTGCCTTTAGTATATTAGGAAGAGAACAGGAACGCTCTGCAGTGAGGTTTAGCTGCACACTGTGCCCAGGATACTGTTTTCTGACTGAATATACTGCAGGTACCCGAATCAACTGCCTGCCGGTAGTATATTAGGAAAAGAATAGGAACGCTATGCAGTGAGGTTTAGCTACACACTGTGCCCAGGATACAGTATACTGACTGAATATACTGCAGCTACCTGAATAAACTGCATGCCTTTAGTATATTAGGAAGAGAACAGGAACGCTCTGCAGTGAGGTTTAGCTGCACACTGTGCCCAGGATACAGTTTTCTGACTGAATATACTGCAGCTACCTGAATCAACTGCCTGCCTTTAGTATATTAGGAAGAGAACAGGAACGCTCTGCAGTGAGGTTTAGCTGCACACTGTGCCCAGGAAACAGTTCACTGACTGAATATACTGCAGCTACCTGAATCAACTGCCTGCCTGTAGTATTTTAGGAAGAGAACAGAACTCTATGCAGTGAGGTTTAGCTGCACATTGTGCCCAGGATATAGTTTCTGACTGAATATACTACAGCTACCTGAATCAACTGCCTGCCTGTAGTATATTAGTAGGAGAATAACAGAAACGCTCTGCAGTGAGGTTTAGCTGCACACTGTGCACAGGATACGGTATACTGACTGAATATACTGCAGCTACCTGAATCAACTGCCTGCCAGTAGTATATTAGGAAGAGAACAGGAACGTTCTGCACTGAGGTTTAGCTGCACACTGTGCCCAGGATACAGTATACTGACTGAATATTCTGCAGCTACCTGAATCAACTGCCTGCCTGTAGTATATTAGGAAGAGAACAGGAACGCTCTGCAGTGAGGTTTAGCTGCACACTGTGCCCAGGATACAGTATACTGACTGAATATACTGCAGCTACCTGAATCAACTGCCTGCCTGTAGTATATTAGGAAGAGAACAGGAATGCTCTGCAGTGAGGTTTAGCTGCACACTGTGCCCAGGATACAGTTTACTGACTGATTATACTGCAGCTACCTGAATCAACTGCCTGCCTTTAGTATATTAGGAAGAGAACAGGAACGTTTTGCCGTGAGGTTTAGCTGCACACTGTGCCCAGGATACAGTTTACTGACTGAATATACTGCAGCTACATGAATCAACTGCCTGCCGGTAGTATATTAGGAAAAGAACAGGAACGCTATGCAGTGAGGTTTAGCTGCACACTGTGCCCAGGATACAGTTTACTGACTGAATATACTGCAGCTACCTGAATCAACTGCCTGCCGGTAGTATATTAGGAAGAGAACAGGAACGCTCTGCAGTGAGGTTTAGCTGCACACTGTGCCCAGGATACAGTATACTGACTGAATATATTGAAGCTACCTGAATCAACTGCCTGCCTGTAGTATATTAGGAAGAGAACAGGAAAACTCTGCAGTGAGGTTTAGCTGCACACTGTGCCCAGGATACAGTTTACTGACTGAATATACTGCAGCTACCTGAATCAACTGCCTGCTTGTAGTATATTAGGAAGAGAACAGGAACACTCTGCAGTGAGGTTTAGCTGCACACTGTGCCCAGGATACAAATTACTGACTGAATATATTGCAGCTACCTGAATCAACTGCCTTTCTGTAGTATATTAGGAAGAGAACAGAACTCTCTGCAGTAAGGTTTAGCTGCACACTGTGCCCAGGATATAGTTTCTGACTGAATATACTGTAGCTACCTGAATCAACTTCCTGCCTGTAGTATATTAGGAAGAGAACAACAGGAACGCTCTGCAGTGAGGTTCAGCTGCACACTGTGCACAGGATACAATACTGAATATACTGCAGCTACCTGAATCAACTGCCTGCCTGTAGTATATTAGGAAGATAACAACAGGAACGCTCTGCAATGAGGTTTAGCTGCACACTGTGCCCAGGATACAGTTTACTGACTGAATATACTGCAGCTACCTGAATAATTGCCTGCCTGTAGTATTTTAGGAAGAGAACAGAACTCTCTGCAGTGAGGTTTAGCTGCACATTGTGCCCAGGATATAGTTTCTGACTGAATATACTGCAGCTACCTGAATCAACTTCCTGCCTGTAGTATATTAGGAAGAGAACAACAGGAACGCTCTGCAGTGAGGTTTAGCTGCACACTGTGCACAGGATACAGTACTGAATATACTGCAGCTACCTGAATCAACTGCCTGCCTGTAGTATATTAGTAGGAGAATAACAGAAACGCTCTGCAGTGAGGTTTAGCTGCACACTGTGCACAGGATACGGTATACTGACTGAATATACTGCAGCTACCTGAATCAACTGCCTGCCAGTAGTATATTAGGAAGAGAACAGGAACGTTCTGCAGTGAGGTTTAGCTGCACACTGTGCCCAGGATACAGTATACTGACTGAATATACTGCAGCTACCTGAATCAACTGCCTGCCTGTAGTATATTAGGAAGAGAACAGGAACGCTCTGCAGTGAGGTTTAGCTGCACACTGTGCCCAGGATACAGTTTACTGACTGATTATACTGCAGCTACCTGAATCAACTGCCTGCCTTTAGTATATTAGGAAGAGAACAGGAACGTTTTGCCGTGAGGTTTAGCTGCACACTGTGCCCAGGATACAGTTTACTGACTGAATATACTGCAGCTACATGAATCAACTGCCTGCCGGTAGTATATTAGGAAAAGAACAGGAACGCTATGCAGTGAGGTTTAGCTGCACACTGTGCCCAGGATACAGTTTACTGACTGAATATACTGCAGCTACCTGAATCAACTGCCTGCCTTTAGTATATTAGGAAGAGAACAGGAACGCTCTGCAGTGAGGTTTAGCTGCACACTGTGCCCAGGATACAGTATACTGACTGAATATATTGAAGCTACCTGAATCAACTGCCTGCCTGTAGTATATTAGGAAGAGAACAGGAAGACTCTGCAGTGAGGTTTAGCTGCACACTGTGCCCAGGATACAGTTTACTGACTGAATATACTGCAGCTACCTGAATCAACTGCCTGCCTGTAGTATATTAGGAAGAGAACAGGAACACTCTGCAGTGAGGTTTAGCTGCACACTGTGCCCAGGATACAAATTACTGACTGAATATATTGCAGCTACCTGAATCAACTGCCTTTCTGTAGTATATTAGGAAGAGAACAGAACTCTCTGCAGTGAGGTTTAGCTGCACACTGTGCCCAGGATATAGTTTCTGACTGAATATACTGTAGCTACCTGAATCAACTTCCTGCCTGTAGTATATTAGGAAGAGAACAACAGGAACGCTCTGCAGTGAGGTTCAGCTGCACACTGTGCACAGGATACAATACTGAATATACTGCAGCTACCTGAATCAACTGCCTGCCTGTAGTATATTAGGAAGATAACAACAGGAACGCTCTGCAATGAGGTTTAGCTGCACACTGTGCCCAGGATACAGTTTACTGACTGAATATACTGCAGCTACCTGAATCAACTGCCTACCTGTAGTATATTAGGAAGAGAACAGGAACACTCTGCAGTGAGGTTTAGCTGCACACTGTGCCCAGGATACAGTTTACTGACTGAATATACTGCAGCTACCAGAATCATCTGCCTGCCTGTAGTATATTAGGAAAAGAACAGGAACGCTCTGCAGTGAGGTTTAGCTGCACACTGTGCCCAGGATACAGTTTACTGACTGAATATACTGCAGCTACCTGAATCAACTGCCTAACTGTAGTATATTAGGAAGAGAACAGGAACGCTCTGCAGTTAGGTTTAGCTGCACACTGTGCCCAGGATACAGTTTACTGACTGAATATACTGCAGCTACCTGAATCAACTGACTGCCTGTAGTATATTAGGAAGAGAACAGGAACACTCTGCAGTGAGGTTTAGCTGCACACTGTGCCCAGGATACAGTTTACTGACTAAATATACTGCAGCTGCCTGAATCAACTGCCTGCCTGTAGTATATTAGGAAGAGTATTGGAACGCTCTGCAGTGAGGTTTAGCTGCACACTGTGCCCAGGATATAGTTTACTGACTGAATATACTGCAGCTACCTGAATCAACTGCCTTTCTGTAGAATATTAGGAAGAGAACAGTGTTGTAATATGTTGGCCGATTTATGAGGGACATTATATTATGTATAAGTACAATATTGATCAGGCCAGATTTCAGTTGATAATAGCCATAAGGTTTGTGACAATGGTTGAGTTGTCAGAGCCAACTGAATTACACATATCAAAGGGACAGCTGAAGACCCTTTGATGTGCTAATCTTATGCAAGCCTACCTAGGTGTGTGAGGTGGGCTGTTAACTTAAATGAACAGTTGAAAGGGGACATTGTTTAGATGGTAATTAGACTTGAGGGGTATTCATTCATGGGAACATTTGGTTGACCTGGCAGAACCCCCCCCCCCCAGTGTCAGACCAGTATTTGAGACATTCAAGCTGGCAGTCAGTCAGTCAGTCAGTTTTGTCACTCTGCATGGATAGGAAAGCACAGGTCTAGAATATGATCTAGGAGAAGTGGGACTCTGAAATCACTACATTGGTGCCGTTCAAGCGACAAGAAGCGCATTTTCAGGACTTAGTAACAGAAGTCGGTGATGACAACAATCCTGTGAGGTGGACAGAAGTCTGATGGAGACCCAAGAGCTGTGCTGTGACTCTAATGTCTGGTTGTGACATAAGAGTCTGATATACAAGATTAAACAAGTTCGGAACCCCAGAATTATTCTCTGGAGACTGGAAACAACAAAAAAGGGACTGTGTCATGTACCAGGAGACCTGAAATAGAAGCTGAAATGCGGTGAGTAAAATATTTCCTTTTTTTAAATTATTAGTAATATAGCCAAAATGCTTACTCAGTGTGAAGCTAGTGTCAGTTCTGATAAAGTTAACAGATGGATATTAAAATGTATTAAGCGTCATGGCGATCCTTATGAAATTCCAGAAAAATGTAAGCAGACATGGACTATGTTGAAGGAATTTTTAGAGAAAAATGTTTTTGATAGCAAAATTTCAGAAAGTAAAAAAAAGGTTGTATTTTGCAGGGCTTGTTATCTTGCTGTTTAACTATGGAAAGTTCTTTGAAGGATAAGGTTGAGGAAATTGCCCATTTACAGAATGCAGTTGAAAATAGCCATAAAGTTTGTCAGAGGTTACAGAAACTGAGACAGTAAATTTAAAATTGCATGCAGTTACCATTGGGGGAGCTTTGCTTGAGAAATCTAAACATTGTGATGAATTATCAGAGGAAAATGAGAGATCAAATTTAAGAATTATGGAATTAGAGAAGAGATCTCAGGAATGCAGATATGCATCAAATCTTGGATGCAGCAATCTGCAGCAAAATACAAACACAAACTTTCTATCAAATGAAACAGAACCTCATATTAAATCTGATAATTCATTGCCAGCCGCACCCACTGTGACCACCACAGTTTATAATAATACAGGTGAAGTTCAGCTTGTGATGAAGCATTTGAAACCAAAAGAACTAGATGCAATTCTTAAAGAAATAGGAATGGTTCCCTGCCATGATTTAAACTGATTTTTTAAATGGTTTTGTGACTTGCAGAATGTCAGAGATATGTACAATCTCAACCCATCTGACTTAGAAAGTGTTTTGCAACATTCTATAGGAAATGGTCTTTGGATGAGAATTAAACAGATCTGTATCCAGCCTCTGAGGACAAGGGACATATTAATGGAATTATTATGTGCTTTGTATGGGGTACGTTCTGATGTTACTATTCTCCCTATGAATTGTCACACAGGATAGCAGCTATTATGGAATTATTGGTCAGTAATAATCTTGCATTTGAGCGTGGAGGCTTGGTACAAATGAGTATGTTTCTAGATACTTTGCATGAAGATATCAAACAAAATATTTTATTAGTTACCCCAAATCCCCATGATTTAAAATACGTATTGTTGAGGGCAGATCATTTATGGAGAAAGTCAAATGAGCAAGCTGTCAAAATTGATGTAGCCACATTGTTTAGGCAAAATAATAATAAGAAAAGGACCTGGATACCATTTTCTCAATTAAAACAGAAGTATGACCACCTGAACATTGAGTAGGACAAAATGAGAAAAGAACATGACACATTATTGGAACAGTTGTACAGGGTGTCATAAATGCAAATGTACATTCTCCAGATCTGTTTTTGAATACAAATGATGCTTCTCTAGCAGTGGGGGTGAATTAGCTTTAGACTGTAAACTGTGAATGGTACTTTGTTTTAACTTAAAAAAAAAATACTAAGGACTTTGCTAATGAGTTTTTGTCTGAGAATTTTTGTCTTTCAGATCCCCGGAGGAACTTGTTTGAATGTGAACAGAAGTTGGCTAATGGGGGAGAAATGCTAAATGGACAATATACAAGGATGGACACTCTCTCAATATTCATCAAGCAATGGACCTTTTTTTTTGAACATTCAAATTTTTTTTTCATTCTAATTTATTCTTTATTTTTCTTTTCAATGGACCTTTCTTCCCCAATGCTTTTTTTTTATTTACATTTTTCTCCCTTTCCCAGATATATTTTGCTTTTAATTTTTAATTTTTATTATGTTTTATTTTGTGAACTTTATCTTAAAACCAGAGCAAAGCATTTAAACCTAAAATAATTTTATAACATCTGTACACATGACATAATGCATATTGATATCAATATATTTGACATCTGAGGTGATGCTGCACAATGGCTTGTAATAGCATAAATTATAGTATGTTGGGTGGTTTTTCTAAATTTATAAGAGGGGTGAGTGAAATTCATCACTCTAGTCATGATTTGAATTTTGTTGAATCAGTTGTTTATAATATGCTGAAGGCTACGACATATATGGATGACAAAGACCTTTCTACCGTTCATGAAAAGATACTGACAAGAATTTCCACTGCCGCTTTGTCAGGATAGAAGATCTGATAGACACTGATGTCAAGCTGATTCTATTTGAACCATCGCGTGGGGATATATATATATATTTTGGTATACCATTCTGGTGGAATTATGGACTGAATGATACAAGTAACTGCTCTATTTAAGGCAATGAGGGGTGGCCTACAGCAAATTCAAATTGTGGCTGTCAATCAGCAAATTACTTGACAGGTACACAAAAGGTCATCATTGCTCAAATAGGGAATGGAAAGAAGCAGATGTTAATTGTGAAATGCTTGCAAGATGGACTACAGCTTTGTTGTCAGAGAATATTGAGGGTTCGATGTTAAAAGGACCCAGTGTCCTGATTGGTGGATTGATGATTGAAGGTGAAGCTCATGAATGTGCAAGGAAATAGGTTGCAGCACAGAGTTTTTACTGCCGTATCCAAACCCTTTTGACCTTGGAAGGGACTGCTGGTAGATTGATGGTTCTTCTTACTATAAAGATGGAAGCAGAATTTCAGGATTTGCTGGTGGTTGTGTAAAAGCATCTTTAAAAATGAAAACTTTGAGCCTGGAGATGAGAGAATCCTGGACTTATGTGGATTGGAGCTCCCAAAGCATACCAAGCTTTACTTTCAGTGATATGGTGAGAGATGTGATGAAGTCAGAATGGACTGTGACATCAGCTAATTTTTGCGCAATATTCAAGATCGTGATGTGATTTACTAACAGCTATACAGGCCACGGATGTTTACCGAATCCTTTTCCAGTCATGGTCTAAAGTCATGTTATCTAATAACTGTTTCATGGGAATATTTTAGCTGCTGGTGAAGAGAGATGTAACCAGTCTCAACTTCATATTTCATATGAGCCATTGTAAAGCATCCAGTACCTCAAATCATAATGATGTTTGTTGCTTGATTTATGGGTCAGTTCTAGTAGTTAGAACCGACCCAAGTGGGGGTATATGTTGTAATATGTTGGCCGATTTATGAGGGACATTATATTATGTATAAGTACAATATTGATCAGGCCAGATTTCAGTTGATAATAGCCATAAGGTTTGTGACAATGGTTGAGTTGTCAGAGCCAACTGAATTACACATATCAAAGGGACAGCTGAAGACCCTTTGATGTGCTAATCTTATGCAAGCTTACCTAGGTGTGTGAGGTGGCCTGTTAACCTAATTGAACAGTTCAAAGGGGACATTGTTTAGATGGTAATTAGACTTGAGGGGGTATTCATTCATGGGAACATTTGGTTGAACTGTCAGAACCCCCCCCCCCCCAGTGTCAGACCAGTATTTGAGACATTCAAGCTGGCAGTCAGTCAGTCAGTTTTGTCACTCTGCATGGATAGGAAAGCACAGGTCTAGAATATGATCTAGGAGATGTGGGACTCTGAAATACAGGGCCGATACTAGGGTCACAGACGCCTGGGTGCAGAAATATTTCTGGCGCCCCCACGTGGGCGTGGTCATCCTACAAACTCCTCCCCTTTACACATGTTTCTATGGCAACGATTCAAACACAGAGATGCTCCCCTAAGAAGTCGTCGTTACTCTAGGATCCTCCCATGATCCTTTAACAATAAAGAAAATACAGGAAGAGAGTACACTAATGAGACCTGGAGAGGAGTCTCTCTGATGCACACAGAGAGGGCTTCTGTTAGAGAGTCTGTTAGGAAGAGCCCCCAGACATAGTACAAGAGATGGTCAGAGAGTGCAGACATATTACAGGTGACCGTCAGAGAGTGCAGACATGACACAAGAGACTGTCAGAGACTGCAGACATATTACAGGAGATGGTCAGAGAGTGCAGACATAGTACAGGAGACAGAGAGTGCAGACATAGTACAGGAGTTGGTCAGAGACTGCAGATATAAAACAGGAAATTATCGGAGACTGCAGACATAATACAGGG
The DNA here is from genome assembly GCA_029206835.1 of Rana muscosa. Taxonomy (NCBI): domain Eukaryota; kingdom Metazoa; phylum Chordata; class Amphibia; order Anura; family Ranidae; genus Rana; species Rana muscosa. The sequence continues at coordinate 4,043,306 of CM055123.1, read as the reverse complement.
GATGATCAGAGAGTGCAGACATATTACAGGAGACGGTCAGAGACTACAGATATAATACAGGAGATGGTCAGAGACTGCAGACATAATATAGGAGATAATGGCTCTCACCTGACCCAGCGATACAGCAACAACGGTTCCTCTGATCAGGAGTCAGCTCACTCTGAATTGCCCGTAGTGACTCCACCGAGTCCAGATCTGTATTAAGTATAGACTCCCTACTCCCCTACAGACTCCCTACTAAGTATAAACCCCTCCCTCAATAAAGACACCCCTCCATTAGTACAGACCCCCCAGGACAAACCTCCCCCCTCCATTAGTACAGACCCCCCCAGGACAAACCACCCCCCTCCATTAGTGCAGACCCCCCCACAAACCACCCCCCCATTAGTACAGACCACCCCCCCTCCATTAGTAGAGACCCCCCACAAACCACCCCCCCATTAGTACAGACCCCCCACAAACCACCCCCCTCCATTAGTAAAGACCACCCCACAAACCATCCTCCCTCCATTAGTACAGACCCCCCTCAGGACAAACCACCCCCCTCCATTAGTAGAGACCCCCCACAAACCACCCCCCTCCATTAGTACAGACCCCCCCACAAACCACCCCCCATTAGTACAGACCCTCCCACAAACCCCCCCATTAGTACAGACCCCCCCCCACAAACCCCCCCATTAGTACAGACCACCCCCCCTCCATTAGTAGAGACCCCCCACAAACCACCCCCCCATTAGTACAGACCCCCCACAAACCACCCTCCTCCATTAGTAAAGACCACCCCACAAACCATCCTCCCTCCATTAGTACAGACCCCCCTCAGGACAAACCACCCCCCTCCATTAGTAGAGACCCCCCACAAACCACCCCCCTCCATTAGTACAGACCCCCCCACAAACCACCCCCCATTAGTATGGACCCTCCCACAAACCCCCCCATTAGTACAGACCCCCCCACAAACCACCCCCCATTAGGACAGACCACCCCCCTCCATTAGTAGAGATCCCCCCACAAACCCCCCCATTAGTACAGACCACCTCCCATTAGTACAGAACACCCCCTGGCTTCTATTAGTAGAGACTAGTGTTGAGCGAACCCGAACTGTAAAGTTCGGGTCCGTACCGAACTTTAGCTTTTTCCCGAACCCGAACCCGGACTTTGCGCAAAAGTCCGGGTTCGGGTTCGGCAATCTAATTACGCAGTTAGAAATGCTTCAGGGGCCAGCCAATCACCTTTTGATTAGCTGGTGTGCCCTTAGAAGCCATCATAGCCATGCCTACTAATGGCATGGCTGTGATTGGTCAGTGCAACATGTGACCCAGCTTCTATATAAGCTAGAGGCACACAGCACACACGTCACTCTGCTTCAGAATAGATAGGGAGAGGATCTTGGCTGCTGCTGTTGCTAATAGGGAGAGATTGTAAAATACATGAGGTAGTCCTGATTCTGCAATCTGAGGGAAAATATAGAGAGATAGTGTAGTGTAGGGCCAGGTTCCTGTTGGTGCTTTCAGGGAGAGAGATATATTATATAGGAGTCCAGATTCAGAGATTAAAATCAGCGATCTGCATAGGTTTACCTGTTTGTGTTGCAGTGCACAGTCTTTTTACACTGCCATGAGCCCAGTGTCAGAGAAAATCTAACTTTTATCTGCAAGCTCAGTGCACCAGCACTGCATATATTAAGTTGAGAGATACACCGTTTCCATACTGTGGGTGTATTCTGCTCTTTGAAAAAGATCCATTTAGGGGAAAAAAAAGGCACTTTATTGTGCTCTTTTCCAAAAGACCCATAGGGCAAAAAATAAATAAAAAATTAGCATTTTATTTTGCTCGTGCAAAAAAAGACCCGTTTAGGGCAAAAAAATTAAATAAAAAAATTTGCAATTTAATGTACGCTTGCAAAAAGAGCCATTCAGGGCCACAAAAAATTGTTTGCAGTGTGTTATACATATGTGGAGGTGTGTGAAATAAACAATTTCTATATAGTTTTCTCCTACTGTGCTATACTAAAAAAACAATTTTTTTTTTAAATAGCATTTTCTGCAGTTCTGTAGCTGTGCGATTCAGCGGTTACGTACTGTGGGTGTGTTCTGCTCTTCCAAAAAACGCCATTTAGGGGCACAAAAAATAGTTTGCAGTGTGTTATACATATGTGGAGGTGTGTGAAATAAACAATTTCTATATAGTTTTCTCCTACTGTGCTATACTAAAAAAACAACATTTTTTTTGAATAGCATTTTCTGCAGTTCTGTAGCTGTGCGATTCAGCGGTTACATACTGTGGGTGTGTTCTGCTCTTCCAAAAAACACCGTTTAGGGGCACAAAAAATAGTTTGCAGTGTGTTATACATATGTGGAGGTGTGTGAAATAAACAATTTCTATATAGTTTTCTCCTACTGTGCTATACTAAAAAAACTAAAATTTTTTTGAATAGCATTTTTTGCAGTTCTGTAGCTGTGCGATTCAGCGGTTACGTACTGTGGGTGTGTTCTGCTCTTCCAAAAAACGCCGTTTAGGGGCACAAAAAATAGTTTGCAGTGTGTTATACATATGTGGAGGTGTGTGAAATAAATAATTTCTATATAGTTTTCTCCTACTGTGCTATACTAAAAAAACAAAAACATTTTTGAATAGCATTTTCTGCAGTTCTGTAGCTGTGCGATTCAGCGGTTACGTACTGTGGGTGTGTTCTGCTCTTCCAAAAAACGCCATTTAGGGGCACAAAAAATAGTTTGCAGTGTGTTATACATATGTGGAGGTGTGTGAAATAAACAATTTCTATATAGTTTTCTCCTACTGTGCTATACTAAAAAAACAAAATTTTTTTTGAATAGCATTTTCTGCAGTTCTGTAGCTGTGTGATTCAGCGGTTACGTACTGTGGGTGTGTTCTGCTCTTCCAAAAAACGCAGTTTAGGGGCACAAAAAATAGTTTGCAGTGTGTTATACATATGTGGAGGTGTGTGAAATAAACAATTTCTATATAGTTTTCTCCTACTGTGCTATACTAAAAAAAAAACATTTTTTTTGAATAGCATTTTCTGCAGTTCTGTAGCTGTGCGATTCAGCGATTACGTACTGTGGGTGTGTTCTTCTCTTCCAAAAACACCCATTTAGGGCAAGATCCTAAATTTGGAAAAAATGAGGAGAAGGTCAAAGGGACGTGGTGGCCCCGGTCGTGGTGCTGCTGGTGGAGCTCCTGTTGCAGGGAGAGGACGTGGTGGATCTGTGCCAGATACACGCACAAGTGAAACACCTTCCTCAGGTGCGAGTAGGCGACCGAGCCTGCGGCGGTATTTTGTCGCGCCTAATGAGACTGTATGAATGTTTAGGCCAGGACAAGTACAGGCGATAGTAGATTGGGTTGCTGACAGTGCCTCGGGTTCCTTCACATTGTCTCCCACCCACTCTTCTGATGAAAGATCAGAGTTGGCACCTGAAACCCATGTCCATCAGTCTTTCACCTCACCCCCTTGCAAATCAGCCAAGCAGTCTGAGCCCCAAATCATGCAGCAGTCTCTTCTGCTTTTCGATGACTCTGTTAGCAGGGTTTCCCAGGGCCATCCACCTAGCCCTGCTCCAAAAGTGGAAGAGATTGAGTGCACCGATGCCCAACCACTTATGTTTCATGATGAGTACATGGGAGGACCATCGCAGTATGTCTCGGATGATGACGAAACACAGGTGCCAACTGCTGCTGCTTTCGCAATTGTGCAGACAGACAAGGAGGGCAGGGGTGAAGACTGGGTGGAAGATGATGTGGAGGACGATGAGGTCCTCGACCCCACATGGAATGAACGTTATGCAGGTGACCAGTGTAGTTTGGAGGAAGAGGCGGTGTTCGCACAGAGCCACCAGCACAGCAGAAGAGGGAGCAGGGTGCAAAAGCGGAGCGTCCGTCCCCTAGACAGTATGTCTGCTACTGCCCAACGCATCAAGGGACCGAGCACACCAAAGCCAGGTCCAAGGAGTTCCCTAGCGTGGCAGTTCTTCACACAATGTGCTGATGACAAGACACGAGTGGTTTGCACGCTGTGCAATCAGAGCCTGAAGCGAGGCATAAACGTTCTCAACCTGAGCACAACCTGCATGACCAGGCATCTAAGTGCAAAGCACGAGCTGCAGTGGAGTAGACACCTCAAAAACCAAGAAAGGTCTCTGGCTCCTCCTGCTTCCTCTTCTGCTGCAGTCTCGGCCTCTTCATCCACCTCTGTAGTGACAGTGGCACCTGCCACCCCGCAAACAGAGGATCTGCCAGCAACACTACCACCTGGGTCACCAACCATCTCCACAATGTCCCATGGAAGCGTTCAGCTCTCTATCTCCCAAACATTGGAGCGGAAGAGGAAGTACCCCCCTAGCCACCCGCGATCCCTGGCCCTGAATGCCAGCATTTCAAAACTCCTGGCCTTTGAAATGCTGTCATTCCGTCTGGTGGAGACGCAGAGTTTTAAAAGCCTGATGGCATTGGCTGTCCCACAGTACGTCGTGCCCAGCCGCCACTACTTTTCCAGACGAGCCATCCCTTCCCTGCACAACCAAGTGGGGGACAAAATCAGGTGTGCTCTGCGCAACGCCATCTGTGGCAAGGTCCACCTAACTACGGATGCGTGGACCAGTAAGCACGGTCAGGGACGTTATATCTCCCTAACAGCACACTGGGTAAATGCAGTGGCGGCTGGGCCTGAGGCAGATAGCAGTTTGGCGCATGTCCTTCCACCACCGAGGATTGCAGGGCGCTTCAGTTTGCCTCCTGTTGCTAACTCCTCCTACTCCGCTTCCTCATCCGGTCAGCGTAACACCTTCACCACCAACTTCAGCACAGCCAGGGGTAAACGACAGCAGGCAGTTTTAAAACTTTCCTGTTTGGGGGAAAAACCCCACACCGCGCAGGAGTTGTGGAGGGACATGGAACAACAGACCAATGAGTGGTTGCTGTCAGTGAGCCTCAAGCCCGGCCTGGTGGTGTGCGATAATGGGCGAAATCTCGTAGCAGCTCTGGGCCTAGACGGTTTGACGCACATCCCTTGCCTGGCGCATGTGCTGAACTTGGTGGTCCAGAGGTTCCTTAAAAATTACCCCAATATGCCAGAGCTGCTGCAGAAAGTGCGGGCTGTGTGTGCGCACTTTCGGCGTTCTCACCCTGCTGCTGCTCACCTGTCAGCGCTGCAGCGTAACTTCGGCCTTCTCGCTCACCGCCTCATATGTGACGTGCCCACAAGGTGGAACTCCACCTTGCACATGCTGGCCAGACTGTGCGAGCAGCAGCAGGCGATAGTGGAGTTTCAGCTGCAGCAATCACGCGTGAGTCGCTCTGCGGAACAGCACCACTTCACCACCAATAACTGGGCCTCCATGCGAGACCTGTGTGCCTTGTTGTCCAGTGCCAATGACGCCGTTCTCAGCGTTACTATCCCAGTTCTATGCCTCCTTGAAAAAACGCTTCGGGCGATGATGGAAGAGGATGTGGCACAGGAGGATGAGGAGAAGGAGGAGGAAGCGGGATCATTTCAAAGGCTTTCAGGGCAGTCTTTCACAAGTGGCTACGAGGGTGGGTTCCTGCACCAACAAACGCCAGGTACACAATTGTCCGGCAGAAAGGGCACAGTTCTGGAGGATGACGAGGTGGAGGAGGAGATGGAGGAGGAGGAGGAGGAGGAGCCATTTTCACAGCAGGGTGGCACCCAGACCAGCTCGTGGCCATCACTGGTGCGTGGCTGGGGGGATACAGAGGACACAGACGATACACCTCCCACAGAGGACAGCTTTTCTTTGCCTCTGGGCAGCCTGGCACACATGAGCGATTACATGCTGCAGTGTTTCCGCAATGACCGCCGAGTTGCCCACATTTTAACTGGTGCTGATTACTGGGTGGCCACCCTGCTGGATCCCCGTTACAAGGACAACGTACCGTCCTTAATTCCCTCACTGGAGCGGGATCGTAATATGCGCGAGTACAAGCGCACGCTGGTAGACGCGCTGCTGGTGGCATTCCCACCTGACAGCGGGCGTACGGTGGAAGCACAAGGCGAAGGCAGAGGAGGAGGAAGAGGTCGCCAACGCAGCCGGGGCACCGGCAGCACCTCAGAAGGCAGGGTTAGCATGGCTGAAATGTGGAAAAGCTTTGTCAGCACTCCACAACAACCAGCACCACCAGCTGAGATGGAACGTCTTAGCAGGAGGCAGCATTTCACCAACATGGTTGAGCAGTATGTGTCCACAGGCCTACACGTACTTGATGACGGGTCTGCCCCCTTTAACTTCTGGGTCTCCAAATTGGGCACATGGCCTGAGCTTGCCCTTTATGCCTTGGAGGTGCTGGCCTGCCCTGCAGCCAGTGTATTATCTGAACGTGTATTTAGCACTGCAGGGGGCGTTATCACAGACAAGCGCAGCCGCCTGTCCAGAGCCAATGTGGACAAGCTCACGTTCATTAAAATGAACCAGGCATGGATCTCACAGGACTTGTCCGTACCTTGTGCAGAATAGACATGTATACCGGTGTTGTGACAAAAACTGTCCGGCCATCGGATTGTGTCCGGCCCATACTGCGAAGGCGCAGCGCTTGCGCAGTACAGAGGACAAGGAGATTCACAAAATCTCCAAAGATGAACGGCGCCTGCGCCGTGAGTGCAGGTTGAAGCCCCACCATCCAAGTGGACATACGGTAGCACATAGTAACAGGGCCCCTCACGGGCTCGGTTCGATCGCCACGCTTCGGGCACGGCCTCACTTGGCTCGGCTTGAACCACGGATGGTGTGGCCTTCACCTGAACTCACCACGCAGGCGCCGTTCGTCTTGGGAGATTTTCGAAATCCCCTTGTCCTACATACTGAGCAAGCGCAGTACAGGGTGGACACTATTTGACGGGGGACAGAATTTGACACATCACCGGCCTTACCCAGCCATTGTTGTATTTTTGAACCAGTGTTGGCTACCTCGTTCTCCTCCATCGCCGCTTCCACCTACACAGCCACATCCACCGCCACCTCAACCTCCTACTCCATATGGACCTCGTCCTCCTAGGTCAAGATTATAATTTTTATTTTATTTTTTTGTAGCGCACAGATCCTTTCCCCCTTACCTGCCTTTATGTTGTTGGCTCCTCGCAGGAGGGAGAAAGGCACACCGCACTACTTGACGGGCCGTGTCCACAGCCGGAGTCAAAACTCCTCCAGAGGATGATTCTCACCTCTACTGTAGGTAGAGGCAAGTCCTTTAATTCCCAGTAAAGTCAATGTCCACACCAGCTGAAATTACAACTCTTATTCTCTCATGGCAAAATAAACTCTACTCGGATAGAAAAGGTTAGAGCAAAGAAACAGGACAGCTTAAGGTGTGGAGAAGGTCCAGGCACAAACGTAGCACATTCACTTCACTGCTTAGGTTTCTCAAACAGTTTTAGGTGCACGGTCTCTGCCACAGACCTTGAGGTTGGTCTCTGCCACAGACCGGGTGTACAAGGCCCCTGCCACGGACCTGGAGAACTTTGGTCTCTGCCACAGACCAGGGTGTATAATGCCCCTGCCACGGGCCGGGTGAATAAGGCCTCTGATACAGTCAAGATGACCTTGAGCTTCTCCTTCTACGAACCTAGCCCATATCAAGGGGAAGACATCTCTCCAGGGAGTCAACAGACCCTTCCTTCACAGTGACTCCTGCATCGGTCTATCAGAATGATCCTCCCTTCCCTGGAACATGGTCCCCTACACGAGGCGGCACCCTAAGACTCCTCGACCCTTAGCGGACTCCAGACGAAGGCTCTGGACTCCAGGCTTTACTCCCGCACCTAGGCCTCCATACCCAGGGCAGCAGGAACTCCAGGATAGTACCTCACCCCGGGCTAAAGGTACCCGAGATGGAACAGGAACACATGCACCCAGGCCGAAGGCACCTGGGCGTGGACCCCACTGGACATCAGCCCCCAGGCCAAAGGTCTGCCCCTTTTATATGCTCTCCCGGCATGCACAGCAGGTTCCCCGCCCCGCTGTACTACTGCCAAGAGGGGACACAAAAGGCACAGCACTGTATCGGCGGTTCAACCCTAGCCTACCATGGCAGCGCCACCTGTAGGCCGCAGGGAACTGCACACCAATACTGTCCCCCGAGGACAAAATGGTCCATGAATCCTACAGAATTAGGGTGTTTGAGCCTATTTACCACTCAAACACTTCCCTTAAATTTAGCACCCCGCTACATTTTTATTTCAAAGTATTTTATTTTTCCACTAGCTTATCCATTAAATTGAATAATTTATTCCAGAAAGGGCGTATTCTGGGGCATTCCCACCATATGTGTGGCATCGTGCCGTTGAGTTTCTGAGGTTCTTAATGACTTCCCGTACCTCTTCTGCTGAAAAGGGGGCCTTCAGCATATTTTTTTTTTTATGTTATTTTAAGTTATTTCCCTATCCACATTTGTTTGCAGAGCACTTGCCATGCTCTTAACAACATTTTGCTGCCATTTGCAGCCCTCTAGCCCTTTACATTACTTTTTTAGAGCCTTTTTAGTCCTTAGAAGTCCTGGTCCCCATTGACTTCAATGGGGTTCGGGTTCGGGTCCGGGTTCGGGTTAAAGTTCGGTCCCGAACCCAAACTTTTTTCCGAAGTTCGGCCGAACCCGTCGAACCCGAACATCCAGATGTCCGCTCAACTCTAGTAGAGACCCCCACAAACCACCCCCACCCTCAATTAGTACAGACCCCCCTCAGGACAAAGCACCCCCCCATTAGTACAGACTCCCCCACAAACCACCCCCCATTAGTACAGACCACCCCCTCCATTAGTATAGACCCCCCTCAGGACAAAGCACCCCCCCATTAGTACAGACCCCCCACAAACCACCCCCCCCCATTAGGACACACCACCCCCTCCATTAGTAGAGACCCCTCCATTAGTAGAGACCCCCCCACAAACCCCCCCATTAGTACAGAACACCCCCCTCTATTAGTAGAGACCCCCACAAACCACCCCCTCAATTAGTACAGACCCCCCATTAGTACAGACCCCCCCCACAAACCACCCCCCCATTAGGACACACCACCCCCTCCATTAGTAGAGACCCCTCCATTAGTAGAGACCCCCCCACAAACCCCCCCATTAGTACAGACCACCCCCCTCCATTAGTAGGGACCCCCCCACAAACCACCCGCCCATTAGCACAGACCCCCCACAAACTATCCCCCCTCCATTAGTACAGACCCCCACAAACCAGCCCCCCTCCATTAGTACAGACCCCCTCCTGGCCCCCACAAACCATCCCCCCTCCATTAGTACAGACCCCCCACAAACCATCCCCCCTCCATTAGTACAGACCCCCCCAAACCAGCCCCCCTCCATTAGTACAGACCCCCCTGGCCCCCACAAACCACCCCCTTCCATTAGTACAGACCCCCCACAAACCATCCCCCCTCCGTTAGTACAGATCCCCCCTGGCCCCCACAAACCATCCCCCCTCCATTAGTACAGATCCCCCTGGCCCCCACAAACAATCCCCCCTCCATTAGTACAGACCCCCCTGGCCCCCACAAACCACCCCCTTCCATTAGTACAGACCCCCACAAACCATCCCCCCTTTATTAGTACAGACCCCCCCCTGGCCCCCACAAACCATCCCCCCTCCATTAGTACAGACCCCCCTGGCCCCCACACACCAGACCCCCCTGGCCCCCACAAACCATCCCCCCTTCATTAGTTCACCCCCCCCTCCATTAGTACAGACCCCCCTGGTGCCCACAAACCACCCCTTCCATTAGTACAGACCCCCCTGGCCCCCACACACCAGACCCCCTCCATAAGTACAGACCTACCACAAATTATCCCCCCTTCATTAGTACAGTCTACAGATCCCCCCTCTGGACAAACGCAAACCCCACCCGGGCGGCAGCTGGAGAGGACAGTGTGCAGCCGCACCGCCCAGGTGGAGAGGATCGTGACAGTTAGAACAAATGTCACGCTGATGCACTGCATTCATTGCACTGCACTGCACGGACCGGACCGCCCCGCCCCCCACTACGTCACCACGGGTCTCTCTCCCAGCCGCTCCAATCTCTGATCTCCTCTGCCTGGAGGATGGAGGAGGGAGCAGTCGGGGAGCAGGAAACAGCAGTGCCGCAGCGGCGATGAGCGGCGGAGACTGAGAGCGGCCTCGCTCTGTATACCAATAAGGAGGAGGAGGAGGGAGAGGAACACTCTGGTGCTTGAGCGCCCCCACCTCTGTGGCGCCTGGGTGAACTGCACCCCTCGCACCCCGTCTAGGATCGGCCCTGCTGAAATATATATATATTCTGATTGGATTCGTTGTCATCTGTGCAAGTATTGAACTTTGTTCTGTATTGGAATTCAATAAAGTGCACTCTCTGGAGAACTTGGGTGATGCAGCGGGAACATAACTTATATCATCATTATAATACTTAAACATCAATTATCTACTGGAAACCACTATACTTGATATCACTACAAACAGGAACACTCTGCAGTGAGGTTTAGCTGCACACTGTGCCCAGGATACAGTTTACTGACTGAATATACTGCAGCTACCTGAATCAACTGCCTGCCTGTAGTATATTAGGAAGAGAACAGGAACGCTCTGCAGTGAGGTTTAGCTGCACACTGTGCATAGGATACAGTTTACTGACTGAATATACTGCATCTACCTGAATCAACTGCCTTTCTGTAGTATAATAGGAAGAGAACAGGAACACTCTGCAGTGAGGTTTAGCTGCACACTGTGCCCAGGATACGGTTTTCTGACTGAATATACTGCAGCTACCTGAATAGACTGCCTGCCTGTAGTATATTAGGAAGAGAACAGGAATGCTCTGCATTGAGGTTTAGCTGCACACTGTGCCTAGGTTACAGTTTACTGACTGAATATACTGCAGCTACCTGAATCAACTGCCTGCCAGTAGCATATTAGGAAGAGAACAACAGGAATGCTCTGCAGTGAGGTTTAGCTGCACACTGTGCACAGGATACAGTACTGCATATAAAGCAGATACCTGAATCAACTGCCTGCCTGTAGTATATTAGGAAGAGAACAACAGGAACACTCTGCAGTGAGGTTTAGCTGCACACTGTGCACAGGATACAGTACTGAATATACTGCAGCTACCTGAATCAGCTGCCTGCTTGTAGTATATTAGTAAGAGAACAACAGGAATGCTCTGCAGTGAGGTTTAGCTGCACACTGTGCCCAGGATACAGTATACTGACTGAATATACTGCAGCTACCTGAATCAACTGCCTGCCTGTAGTATATTAGGAAGAGAACAGGAACGATCTGTAGTGAGGTTTAGCTGCACACTGTGCCCAGGATACAGTTTACTTACTGAATATACTGCAGTGACCTGAATCAACTGCCTGCCTGTAGTATATTAGGAAGAGAACAGGAATGCTCTGCAGTGAGGTTTAGCTGCACACTGTGCCCAGGATACAGTTTACTGACTGAATATACTGCAGCTACCTGAATCAACTGCCTGCCTGTAGTATATTAGGAAGAGAACAGGAACGCTCTGCAGTGAGGTTTAGCTGCACACTGTGCCCAGGATACAGTTTACTAACTGAATATACTGCAGCTACCTGAATCAACTGCCTTTCTGTAGTATATTAGGAAGAGAACAGGAACGCTCTGCAGTGAGGTTTAGCTGCACACTGTGCCCAGGATACGGTTTTCTGACTGAATATACTGCAGCTACCTGAATCAACTGCCTACCTGTAGTATATTAGGAAGAGAACAGGAACACTCTGCAGTGAGGTTTAGCTGCACACTGTGCCCAGGATACAGTTTACTGACTGAATATACTGCAGCTACCTGAATCAACTGCCTGCCTGTAGTATATTAGGAAGAGAACAGGAACGCTCTGCAGTGAGGTTTAGCTGCACACTGTGCCCAGGATACCGTTTACTGACTGAATATACTGCAGCTACCTGAATCAACTGCCTGCCTGTAGTATTATTAGGAAGAGAACAGGAACGCTCTGCAGTGAGGTTTAGCTGCACACTGTGCCCAGGATACAGTTTACTGACTGAATATACTGCAGCTACCTGAATCAACTGCCTGCCTGTAGTATATTAGGAAGAGAATAACAGAAACATGCTGCAGTGAGGTTTAGCTGCACACTGTGCCCAGGATACAGTATACTGACTGAATATACTGCAGCTACCTGAATCAACTGCCTGCCAGTAGTATATTAGGAAGAGAACAGTGGGTGACTGGGGACAAAGAGAAGGCTAATTTATTAAATACTTTCTTCAGTTCTGTATATACAAAGGAGCATGGGGGAGCTCATGTCCAAAATGGGGGTGGTAGTGACACAGCCCCAAATCCACAATGGCTCAAAAGTGATATGGTCCAGAAATATTTAGATGGAATAAAGGTGGAAAAAGCACCTGGACCAGATGGCATACATCCACGGATCCTAAAAGAATTGAGCTCTGTAATTTCAAAGCCATTGTATTTAATTTTTAGGGACTCATTAATGACAGGAATAGTACCACTGGATTGGCGCAGGGCCAATGTGGTGCCTATATTTAAAAAGGGAATTAAGTCTTTACCAAGTATCTATAGACATGTTAGTTTAATTTCTATAGTTGGGAAGATACTGGAGAGATTATTAAAAGACCACATAGATGAGTTCTTGTTGGAAAAAAAACTATTTAAGCAACAGACAGCATGGATTCATGAAAGACAGAAGTTGTCAGACAAACCTGATTTCTTTTTATGAAGAGGTAAGTAAGACCTTCGATAAAGGGGTGGCTGTGGACGTGGTATACTTGGATTTTGCAAAAGTGTTCGATACAGTTCCCCACACACGGCTCATGTGCAAGGTAAAGTCTACAGGATTGGAAATATCAGTTTGTAAATGGATAGAAAACTGGCTAAAAGACAGAATTCAGAGAGTAGTGGTTAATAATTCTTAGGCCTCGTACACACGACCGATTTTCTCGTCGTAAAAAACACGTCGTTTTTTTCGACGAGATTCTTGTTAAGCTTGTTGATTTTCTCGTCAAGCTTTCTATGCGTACACACTGTCATTTCCCAATTTCCTCGTGGTTCTCTGCGCTCACGTCCAGCACGTACGACGGCACTATAAAGGGGAAGTTCTTTTTTCTTGGCGCCACCCCTTGGGCTGCTTTTGCTGATCTCGTGTTACCGCGTGTGAAGTAAAAGTTTGGGAAGAGACGATTCGCGCTTTTCAGTCTTCGTACTTTTCAGATCGTTTTCTGCGGTTCAGTTTGTGCTTGTGGGTTCGTATCTTGACTTTCAGGGCGTCTAGGCAGGTCGTATCTGTTTTACAGTGCGTTCTTGCCTGTTCGTTTCTGATTTTCAGTTCGTTATTCATAGGCCTTGCTGTTCTAAAGTGCGTTCTGTTCTGTACGTTCTGATTAGACGACCATTTCCTAGCCATGTCGCCTGGACGTTCTCGTCGTCGAGTTCGTGCTGTGCGTGCGCTTGGTGTTGGTCTGCTTATTTTGGACCAAGACCAGTCCATGAATGGTGTGAGGAGGAGTTCATGGACCAAGAATTGGTTGCTCCAGCGGGACCAATTCTGCCACATGCCTCTGCTGTGGGAGATAGTCGAGAATAATCCTGAGGACTACAGGAATTTTCTCAGGATGTCTGACCCCGTTTTTCAGGAACTGTTGGCTTTGGTGTCCCCCTATATTACCAGGAAGGACACCGTTATGCGGGAAGCCATCAGTGCTGAGCAGAGGCTCATCGCCACGTTGCGTTACCTGGCGACAGGGAGAAGTCTTCAGGACTTGAAGTTCACCACAGGCATCTCCCCCCAGGCTCTGGGCCTCATAATCCCAGACACCTGTTCTGCTATTATACAAGTCCTGCAGGAGGACTATATTAGGGTAAGTTTTCTCCCTTAACATCACATTTTAGGTATTACATGTATGCTAATGTATTGTATTTCTAAAATCCTTCCCTAATTACCATGATTGTAATATGCTGAGAATGTCCCCTTTGTCCCCATGCATGTTGGAAGCTTTAGATTGCCCCTTTTTTCTCCTCCATAAATATTTCCCCTCACTAACTTTTCCAGCAGGGGCGCCTGTTGCTCCAAATGTTGGGGGGTTCAAACCCCAGTTTAGGAAATAAACTTCCTCCTTTTTTGCTCTGTTGCCTAATAAACGCCCCCAGTTGTCCCCTCCAATGCAGCCATTTTGTTCCCTCAAATGCAGCCATTTAGTCCCCTCTAATGCAGCCAGTTTCCCCCCAGCCCTGCACTTACCTTCTTGTGGTCAGCGCCATCCTTCTTCTGTCCTTGATGTCTTCTCCTTCCCTTCATGTTGCATCAGCCAATCATGTTACCATTAAACAGACTTGGTGAACATGATTGCCAGAGCAGCCTGTCAGTGTTTACACAAGGAATGCCCCCCTCCTTGCGTCCCCGATTTTTCTTTGATGAAGCCAATTACATCCCTCATGTTGTAATTTGCAAGACTATTTTAATACCTGTTTCTGCTCTGCAATTTTAACCCCCTAAATGCCGCAATTAATCATATGTCGGTCGCTTTACAAGAGGCCATCCACCTGAATAGTGTGCGGCATAGACAATACATAGGTTCATGCAACGCATGAACCTATGTATTGTTCTGAGTGATGGGCACAGGAGAGAGGGGACAGTGCTCCAGCGCCCACTCTGGACGCACCGCCACTGCAATGCTATCCTGTGGCCAAACACATCTCCCCCCCCCAAAATAATTTAGTAATTGCCCATCAGAGGGGATGATGAATATGATAAATGATACTTCCATTCCATTATACTTTTCTTACACACCTTAATAAACGTATAATTAGATTGATGTTGGTCTCTAATTTTTTGGTATAGAATTTCCTTGTAATGTATGCCTTTGGTTTTCTAATATTATTTCATCTTGTTTCACTCCACAGCTTCCTTCCACGCCACAGGAATGGCAGACTGTGGCATCGGAGTTTGCCACGCGGTGGGACTTCCCCAACTGCGGTGGTGCCATAGACGGGAAGCACGTCCGCATCGTGCCGCCACCCCGTTCTGGGTCCTACTACTACAATTACAAGGGGTTTCATAGCATTGTGCTGATGGCGGTGGTGTCAGCACGGTATGAATTCCTCTATGTTGATGTAGGGAAAAATGGCCGGATGTCCGATGGGGGATCCTTCATCCAGACAGAGTTTGCCCTCCGTCTCCAGAGTGACGACCTTGCATTGCCACCGGATGCAGGGAATATTGAAGGACTCCCCTTTGTTTTTTTGGCTGATGAAGCCTTCGGACTCGGACGGCATCTTATGAGGCCATTTCCACAGAGGAACCTGACCCCAGAGAAGAGTGTGTTCAATTACCGGCTGGCCAGGGCCCGAAGAGTCGTTGAAAATGCCTTCGGCATAATGGCCAGCCGGTTCCGCCTTTTTATGACTTCCATCCACTTGGCGGACTACAAAATAAACTATGTAGTGTTATGCTGCTGTGTGCTACACAACTTTCTGAGCCAAAAATCAAATTCCTATATGGCCTCAGTTTTGCCAGAGGCTGGACTTTCCCCTGCAAATCCCCTTCCGGGCCTGGAATCTGCCCGTCTTGGCTTGCCCCCCCAAAATGCCCGTGTGGTTCGGGACAAATACATGGAGTATTTCACGGGTAGGGGGGCAATTCCTATGCCAGCCTATGTCTAAGTATCCCAATAAAAATCTTGTTTAAACCTTTAATTATTTGTTCTTTCCTGTCTCCTAGTTTGTCTTTGTACATTTGTAGTGGCAAGTGTATTTAACTTTAGTAAATAACAACCAATTTCACTATGTTACCTTACAAAAGAACCAAATAAGCTTAGAGAGTATTATAAAAAGAAGCTACACGTTGTTTGTGGTCAAATATTTTACTCTGTGCACATTCTCTTCTTTTTTGTTTTTTGTTTTTACTTTGGGGTTGGCCTGGCCACAACCCGGCAAATTTTGGCTTATGAAAATACAAAAATATCACTGGCATTTCTAAAATTACAAGATTGGATACCTCTGAGCAATCGGAGACATTCACTTACACAAACTATGTCTCTATGTGCCCGTCCTAATATGGGGTCCTGCCACCCCTTGCCCAGCCAAAAATTCAATATGCACACATTTTTAAGTTTTTGCATATAGGAAGTTTACAATCCTGATCCCTATTGTCAACATGTGCTATCTGCCATCAGGGGTGTTCAATGGACGTGTTTTGGGGGTGCATCCCCTTCCTCAGTTCACCGACTTTTGATACGAGGAAGGGGTTGCACCCACAAAAGACGTACATGGATATCCCCTGATGGCAGATAGCACATGTTCACACACTGTGTGCATATTCAATTTTTGGCTGGTTTGTTACTCAAAAACTTAGAAAAAAATCTAAAAACAAACATGTAAAAACAAATGTGTTTGGAGGGCTTATTGAATTCTCCCCAAAACATCGAGAATGTCTTTAAATGTTTGTTCCATCACATGGATTCTTTGTTTAATTAGGTCCAGTTCCGTGCTACATTCCATCACTTGCTGGATGAGGCGGAGGGCACTGTCAGCAGAGAACCGTGTGCTATCCTTCACAACATTTACATCCCCTAAAAAAAAAATAACAAAAGGTATTATAACTCTGCAGGCCTACCTCGCTTACCTTAAGCTGTGGTGTCAGATACTGACCTGTTGTGGTGACCAGATCCACAACGTCATCCACCTCTCCTTCCTGCACTTCTCCTTCCTCCACCTCAACTTCCTGCACATCTTTCGGTTGTGGATCTTTGGGAGTTTGGTGTTGTTTGGAAGTTGTGGGGTGCATGTGCTCCCTGGAGTGTCCTCCTCCCAGTCTTCTCTCCCCTATGAGAATAAAACAAAAGGTCTATTTATCACACTGTAAATCTCATTGTTAAACTAAAAAAAAGGATAAATTGTTTGGAAGTGGTGTACAAGTGTGTGTTTGTGCGGAATTTAAAGAAGAATGCATTATTTATGACCCCAAATATGTTTAGTATTCACATTTGGATGTAATTTTTGGAACATGGAGGCACCACAAATAAACTCTGATGCACCTGTGTGGGACACCCAAAATAGGCGGGTCTGTGGGCCCACACTATAGTGCTCCAAAGTACAGATGTGGAAGCAGCTGCTGAGTGTCCTCTCCTTTACACTGTTAAAAGTTTGCATTTCATTCTCCTTACAAACACATCATCTAGACTAAAAAATTATCCACAATACTTGATCAAAAATGGCAGATGTCTAATTACTAGGCTTGTGCAATTCGTTTCGTAACGAATTGAAATTCGTCCGAATTTAGCAACTTTCGGACATTCGGAAGCATTCGAATTTCCGAACAAAGCAATTACGAATAAGACCGAATCCGAAATAAATTATACCGCAAATAGCGAATGCCCGAATGTCTTCGGCATAATTCGTTATGAAAAAGTTACGAATGTACGAATCCATACGAA
This sequence comes from Rana muscosa, assembly GCA_029206835.1. Taxonomy (NCBI): domain Eukaryota; kingdom Metazoa; phylum Chordata; class Amphibia; order Anura; family Ranidae; genus Rana; species Rana muscosa. Next base: position 4,025,868 of record CM055123.1, on the reverse strand, counting down.
GCACAATAACACTCACTCTGCTCTGCTCTCTGCTTCTCCCACACCGTGCTGAACTCCCTCTCAAAATGGTGTACAGGGGCGGAGGTTATAGCCGCATGTAAAAAACGAAAGTAAAATACGAGATTTCGAATCCATTCGAAGCACAATAACACTCTGCTCTGCTCTCTGCTTCTCCCTCACCGTGCTGAACCCTCTCAAAATGGTGTACAGGGGCGGAGCCTATAGCCGCATGTTAAAAACGAAAGTAAAATACGAGATTTCGAATCGTTACAAATAACCGCAATGTATTTAGAAAAGTACAAATCCATTCGAAGCACATTAGGCATAATAGGCAGCGTCGTTGTGAGAGAGACACGGAAAATTACGAATCAACGAACCCAAAAAAAGTTACGAAAGTAGGAGTTGTGTCCAGAATCAACGAAAAACAACGTACTCTACCGAAAGTACGAATTATAAAGCAACAAAAAATTCAACGAAAAATGTCGCTTGCAAAAATACGAATGAGTCCGAACACGAAAAATCCCGTCTAGCAAAATTACGAATGATTACGAATCAACAGGACCGGAAAGAAACGAACCGAAACGGAACGAATTTTTCCGTTGTGCACAAGTCTACTAATTACTTTTGTGACTCTTAAATAAGCCAAAACCGCGGATAGTGGCCGAACGAAGTGTCAGTAACGTAACGAACGATTACTGTGCCCAACCTAGTTTAAAATATGACATTTTGGAAGTGAGTCCAATATGATAAAAAAAAAAAACATGTCAGTTTATAAAAAGATTAATAGCAGAAACGTCGTCATTTTACTTACTTTTAGCGAGCATCCTCTTTATGCTCCTCAACTGGTCTGGCTCCCTCAGTTTGAGGTCTGACCACCTCTTTCTGAGCTGCTCATTTGAGCGTTTCACCCCGAACTTCGCCCTCATGCCGCGTACACACGATCATTTTTCCCGTCGGGAAAAATTACATTTTTTTTTTTCGCCGAGAAAAACGATCGTCTGTGGGCTTTATGCCGTTTTTCTCGTTGAGAAAAACGGCAGGAAAAACGACGAGAAAAATTAGAACATGTTCTAAATTTTCTCATCGTTTTTTCCATCATTTTTTTCCGCGGCAGTTTTTCCATAGGGAGACACTGCCGCGGAGCCCACAGACGGTCGTTTTTCTCGTCAAAGAAAAAAATGACGGGAAAAACGGTCGTGTGTGGGGGAACATGCCGTTCCCTCGTTTTTCATTTTTTTTCATGCCGTGATTCACGGCGGTGTTTTCACCGCCGTGAATCACGATCGTGTGTACGCGGCATCAGACTCTTCACAACTTTAGTGAGGATTTTGGCCTTCCTTCTATTTGGTTTGCTATACGGCCCATGCTTGGCATCATAATCAGCCTTGACCAAGATGTCCACCATCTCCGCCATCTCCGCCAAAGACATATTCGATGCCTTAAATCTCCTCCTTGATCGTGACGTGTCCTCGGTCTCCGGGCTTGTCTCCTCGCTAGTTGCGGAATTATCAGACACCTGCTGTAACTCCGCCATATCTGTCTGCGCGCCGAAAGAGAAGGGGCGGGGAAAAGATGTAAGTTAGAACGTCATGGGCGGGCGACGTGTGCGGAGCGACGTGTTCGAATTTTGACGCATGTGTGGTGTGTATATAGCAAACACACATGTGACTATAGTACGTTCGGTGTGCGGAGAGAGGAGTTCAAGTGACGGACGTGCGAACGAAGGTATGTGATTTTGTGACTTGGAAAAATTGTTGGCCTATACTGTCTTGAGATTGTTGTAGGATATATATGGTGACTAGGATGTGAAGGAGGTTAGACTGTTTGCCTCACATTATTTTAATATAATTTATTTTACTTGCAGATACAATATGAATGTCTTTATTAGCGACAAAGAGTTCCTGGCGGAATTTATTGACCGGGTAAGGGAGCTGCCGGCTCTGTGGGAGACGAAAAACCCCATCCATAAAAAAAAAGGGGTGAGAAAAGCAGCGCTGGAGAAGCTGCTCCCATTTGTGCATACCAAGGTGCCCACAGCCACAGCAAAACAAGTGGACACTAAAATTGGGAGCTTGAGAGGTACCTACAGGACTGAACGCTCTAAGGTGCTGGCTTCTCAGAGGTCAGGAGCAGCAGCAGATGATGTTTATGTCCCGATTTTGTGGTACTACAACAGGATGTCCTTCCTGGATGACCACATTGAGACAAGGCCATCACTCTCCACTCTTCCCCCCAGACTTCCCTGCAGCCAACCTGAGCCTTCTCTGGAGCAAGAGGAGGCAGCCATCCTGGATGATCCTGATTTGGCCATCTGGAGCCAGGTATAGTATTAACTGAAAATGTATTGGGATAAAATTAATGTTTCCCAAATATGTCAGGATGAGAAACATACATTATTTTGTATTACACAAGTGAAATCATGATCTGTAGACATTCTTCTGCACTTAATTGTGTGGGAAATAGTCAAGCTGATGTTGTGGTAAATTTAAAGCAAGGATTTATGCATTTACATTCTAATTGCTTCCATCAGGATTACAAAGTTTGATGCAAAGATTAAACCAACATATTAAACTATGTTCCTTTTTCATACACAGGATGAAATCAGCCAGGAGGAGGGTCTGGAAACTGTCAGGCAGGAGGAGGAAGGGCCCAGTGGCAGCCAGGAGGTGGCAGGGCCCAGTGGCAGACAGGAGGTGGCAGGGCCCAGTGGCAGACAGGAGGTGGCAGGGCAAAGGAGAAGCACCAGATCCCAGGTGCCTCCCATCCGGTTTCACAAAAGAGGCAGGAGGGACAGGACCACCAGTGAGGCAGCAATGGCCCTTATTAAAGAGGCCCATGCCACCCTCAAGGAGCCCACATCCCCTGAAGAGGCCATTGCCGGCCTAGTGGAGGCTAAGTTCAAGGTGATGAGCATGGAGCAACGCCTCCTATGCGAGCCCCTGCTCATCACCTTGCTCAACAAGGGGGTGATGGAGCAAATTACCCCCAATACCGCCATATGTGAGGTGGCCCAACTGACCCAACCTCAACCTCCACCTCCACCTTCCTCTTCTGCCCCACCCCCTTCTGCTACACCTCCACCTTCTGCCCCACCCCCTTCTGCTACACCTCCACCTTCTGCCCCACCCCTTCTGCTACACCTCCACCTTCTGCCCCACCTCCTTCTGCTACACCTCCACCTTCTGCCCCACCCCCTTCTGCTACACCTCCCCCTTCTGCCCCACCCCCTTCTGCTACACCTCCACCTTCTGCCCCACCCCCTTCTGCTACACCTCCACCTTCTGCCCCACCCCCTTCTGCTACACCTCCACCTTCTGCCCCACCCCCTTCTGCTACACCTCCACCTTCTTCTTCTGCCCCACCCCCTTCTGCTACACCTCCACCTCCTCCTCCTGACAGGAGTACCCCTCCAGTGGGCCAGCCTCCAGCCAAACGAAGAAGGAAGGCTGCAGGAAAGGCTGCAGGAAAGGCTTCAGGAAAGGCTTCAGGAAAGGCTTCAGGGAAGGTTGCCAGGAAGAAGAGGAAGTGATGGCCTCGCTTCATTGTGGTCGGACAGAAGGCAGCCTGTTGTAGTACCACACACTTGGGACATATATCTCACCTGCTGCTGTTCCTGACCTCTGGGAGGCCAGCATCAGATTGTGTTCAGAAATGGGGGCCTTCTCAAGCTCCCAATTTTAGTGTCCACACAGGGTTGCTGTGTGCTCTGGGGTCCCTGGGATGCACAAATGGCAGCAGCTTCTCCAGCGCTGCCTTCTCTTTATTTAAGTTATAAACATGAATAAATGTGTTTTTTGTTTAAGTTCATACTTGACTATGTGTCTTTTTAAATAAAAAAAAACAAGCTTTGGAGTAAGCAGATACATTGGACTGACAATAAAAGGCACAGATATCACCCCCCCAAAAGAATAACTAAATCTGATTAGCACAAAAACATGGTGTGAAATTTAAATAATATAGATTCCAAAATTAAATGGGAGATCGCTATCAAAACATTGAGAAATTATAATTAACATCATTTTGAAAAATCTAACCATTTAAATTATTCCTAAAAACTTGCACGATATAATACACATAAATCTTATAAAGAGCAGCATGAAAAAGGTTAAAAATAAGGCTCAACTCTGTGTGAATATCAGCAGCAAAAGAAGGTCACTCGTTTTGATTAATGTAACATTCTAACGAAGATTTCAATGCAGAACATTTAAACAATGAAATATTTTTGAGCGTGACGAATGTGCTCTCTCCATTATGAAGGCTTGTTTTACCAGAAGATGCGCTCCCGTCTCATAGTTGCTTGTGAGCATGCACGCTTTTTGAAGAGTCGTAAAAGCATACACACGAACCATTTTCTCGTCACAAAACAGGCCGACGAGAAACACGACGAGGAAATCTGGAATCCTGACGAGAAAATAGAGAGCAGGTTCTCTATTTTCTCGTCGAGATTCTCGGCAAGTTTCTCGTCGTAAAACCATACACACGAACGTTTTTCTAGACAAAAAAACTCTTGCGGCACTTTTCTTGACTGTTTTGGACGAGAAAATCGGTCGTGTGTACGAGGCCTCACTCTGAATGGTCCAAGGTTATCAGTGGTGTACCCCAAGGTTCAGTGCTCAGACCCTGACTTTTTAATATCTTTATAAATGATATTGGGTCTGAGATCAAAAGTAACATTTCTGTCTTTGCAGATGACACTAAGCTATGCAGTGGAATAACGTGCTTACAGGATGTCGCCAATTTACAAGCCGGCCTCAATGCTCTGTCTAATTGGGCGACTATGTGGCAGATGAGGTTTAATGTTGATAAATGTAAAGTTATGCACTTGGGGGCTAAGAATATGAATGCATCATACATGCTAGGGGGAGTACAACTGGGGTGATCTGTAGTGGAGAAGGATCTGGGGGTTTTGGTACATCATAAGCTCAATAATGGCATGCAATGCCAAGCTGCGGTTTCCAAAGCGAGCAAAGTCCTTTCTTGTATTAAGAGAGGTATGGTCTCCAGAGAGAGAGATATAATTTTGCCCCTGTTCAAATCATTAGTAAGACCTCATATGGAATATGCAGTTCAGTTTTGGGCCCCAGTTCTCAAAAAGGATATTGGGGTACTGGAGAAAGTGCAGAGAAGGGCAACCAAACTGATAAGAGGCGCGGAGGAGCTCAGCTATGAGGAAAGATTAGAGGAACTGAATTTATTCGCTCTTGAGAAGAGGAGATTAAGGGAGGATATGATCAACATGTACAAATATATAAGGGGTCCATATAGTGAACTTGGTGTTGAGTTATTCACTTTACGGTCAACACAAAGGACAAGGGGGCACTCTTTGCGTCTAGAGGATAAGAGATTTCACCTCCAAATACGGAAAGGTTTCTTCACAGTATAGCCTCGTACACATGGCCGAGATTCTCGTAGAAAAAAACATGTCGTTTTTTTCGACGAGATTCTTGGACAAGAAACTTGTCCCGGCCGAGTGTACACACGCTCGATTCAAAGAACCCGCGGTTCTTTGAATGGAGCGAACGCGGTGACGTCATCGAATACGACGAGCATGCGCTCGTCACATTCGATGCCGTCGCCGCCATCTTGGTTCACCCTACCTATGCCTAGGAAGCTACCGCGCATGCGTCAAAGTCATTTCGAGCATGCGCGGGCTTCCCGGCGAAAAGGTAAGTGTACACACACACAATTTTCTCATCGAGAAACAGGCTGACGAGAATCTCGACGAGAAAATAGAGAGCAGGATCTCTATTTTCTCGTCGAGATTCTTGTCGCTTTTCTTGACGAGAAACCATACACACGAACGAATTTCTCGGCAAAAAATCTCTGCCAGCAAGTTTCTTGCTGGTTTTTGCCGAGAAACTCGTTTGTGTGTACGAGGCTTAAGAGCTGTGAAAATGTGGAATAGACTCCCTGCAGAGGTGGTTCTGGCAGGGTCAGTAGATTGCTTTAAGAAGGGACTGGATTCTTTCTTAAATGTGCATAATATAACTGGGTACTGACATTTATAGGTAAGGTTGATCCGGGGAATATCCGATTGCCTCTCGGGGGATCAGGAAGGAATTTTTTCCCCTGCTGTAGCAAATTGGATCATTCTCTGCTGTTTTTTTTTTTTTGCATTCCTCTGGATCAACTGTGGGTATAGAATTTGGTATATGGGATTGTACGATATTTCTTTTTTTTTTCTTTTTTTCTTTTTTTTTATGGTTGAACTGGATGGACTTGTGTCTTTTTTCAACCTGACTAACTATGTAACTATGTAACTATGAACAGGAACGCTCGGCAGTGAGGTTTAGTTGCACACCGTGCCCAGGATACAGTATACTGACTGAATATACTGCAGCTACCTGAATCAACTGCCTGCCTGTAGTATATTAGGAAGAGAAGAGGAACGCTCTGCTGTAAGGTTCAGCTGCACACTGTGCCCAGGATACAGTTTACTGACTGAATATACTGCAGCTGCCTGAATCAACTGCCTGCCTGTAGTATATTAGGAAGAGAACTGGAACGCTCTGCAGTGAGGTTTAGCTGCACACTGTGCCCAGGATATAGTTTACTGACTGAATATACTGCAGCTACCTGAATCAACTGCCTGCCTGTAGTATATTAGGACGAGAACAAGAATGCTCTGCAGTGAGGTTTATCTGCACACTGTGCCCAGGATACAGTTTACTGACTGAATATACTGCAGCTACCTGAATCAACTGCCTGCCTGTAGTATACTAGGAAGAGAACAGGAACGCTCTGCAGTGAGGTTTAGCTGCACACTGTGCCCAGGATACAGTTTACTGACTGAATATACTGCAGCTACCTGAATCAACTGCCTGCCTGTAGTATATTAGGAAGAGAATAACAGAAACGCGCTGCAGTGAGGTTTAGCTGCACAATGTGCCCAGGATACAGTATACTGACTGAATATAATGCAGCTACCTGAATCAACTGCCTGCCAGTAGTATATTAGGAAGAGAACAGGAACGCTCTGCAGTGAGGTTTAGATGCACACTGTGCCCAGGATACAGTATACTGACTGAATATACTGCAGCTACCTGAATCAACTGCCTGCCTGTAGTATATTAGGAAGAGAACAAGAACGCTCTGCAGTGAGGTTTAGCTGCACACTGTGCCCAGGATACAGTATACTGACGGAATATACTGCAGCTACCTGAATCAACTGCCTGCCTGTAGTATATTAGGAAGAGAATAACAGAAACGCGCTGCAGTGAGGTTTAGCTGCACAATGTGCCCAGGATACAGTATACTGACTGAATATAATGCAGCTACCTGAATCAACTGCCTGCCAGTAGTATATTAGGAAGAGAACAGGAACGCTCTGCAGTGAGGTTTAGATGCACACTGTGCCCAGGATACAGTATACTGACTGAATATACTGCAGCTACCTGAATCAACTGCCTGCCTGTAGTATATTAGGAAGAGAACAAGAATGCTCTGCAGTGAGGTTTAGCTGCACACTGTGCCCAGGATACAGTATACTGACGGAATATACTGCAGCTACCTGAATCAACTGCCTGCCTGTAGTATATTAGGAAGAGAATAACAGAAACGCGCTGCAGTGAGGTTTAGCTGCACAATGTGCCCAGGATACAGTATACTGTCTGAATATAATGCAGCTACCTGAATCAACTGCCTGCCAGTAGTATATTAGGAAGAGAACAGGAACGCTCTGCAGTGAGGTTTAGCTGCACACTGTGCCCAGGATACAGTATACTGACTGAATATACTGCAGCTACCTGAATCAACTGCCTGACTGTAGTATATTAGGACGAGAACAAGAATGCTCTGCAGTGAGGTTTAGCTGCACACTGTGCCCAGGATACAGTTTACTGACTGAATATACTGCAGCTACCTTAATCAACTGCCTTTCTGTAGTATATTAGAAAGAGAACAGGAACGCTCTGCAGTGAGGTTTAGCTGCACACTGTGCCCAGGATACAGTTTACTGACTGAATATACTGCAGCTACCTGAATCAACTGCCTGCCAGTAGTATATTAGGAAGAGAACAGGAACGCTCTCGAGTGAGGTTTAGCTGCACACAGTGCCCAGGATACAGTTTACTGACTGAATATACTGCAGCTACCTGAATCACCTGCCTGCCTGTAGTATATTAGGAGAAGAACAGGAACGCGCTGCAGTGAGGTTTAGCTGAACACTGTGCCCAGGATACAGTTTACTGACTGAATATACTGCAGCTACCTGAATCAACTGCCTGCCTGTAGTATATTAGGAAGAGAACAGGAACGCTCTGCAGTGAGGTTTAGCTGCACACTGTGCCCAGGATACAGTTTACTGACTGAATATACTGCAGCTACCTGAATCAACTGCCTGCCTGAAGTATATTAGGAAGAGAACTGGAACGCTCTGCAGTGAGGTTTAGCTTCACACTGTGCCCAGGATACAGTTTACTGACTGAATATACTGCAGCTACCTGAATCAACTGCCTGCCTGTAGTATATTAGGACGAGAACACAAATGCTCTGCAGTGAGGTTTAGCTGCACACTGTGCCCAGGATACAGTTTACTGACTGAATATACAGCAGTTACCTGAATCAACTGCCTGCCTGTAGTATATTAGGAAGAGAACAACAGGAACGCTCTGCAGTGAGGTTTAGCTGAGCACTGTGCACAGGATACAGTACTGAATATACTGCAGCTACCCGAATCAACTGCCTGCCTGTAGTATATTAGGAAGAGAACAGGAACGCTCTGCAGTGAGGTTTAGCTGCACACTGTGCCCAGGATACAGTTTACTGACTGAATATACTGCAGCTACCTGAATCAACTGCCTGCCTGTAGTATATTAGGAAGAGAATAACAGAAACGTGCTGCAGTGAGGTTTAGCTGCACACTGTGTCCAGGATACAGTATACTGACTGAATATACTGCAGCTACCTGAATCAACTGCCTGCCAGTAGTATATTAGGAAGAGAACAGTGGGTGACTGGGGACAAAGAGAAGGCTAATTTATTAAATACTTTCTTCAGTTCTGTGTATACAAAGGAGCATGGGGGAGCTCATGTCCAAAATGGGGGTGGTAGTGACACAGCCCCAAATCCACAATGGCTCAAAATGATATGGTCCAGAAATATTTAGATGGAATAAAGGTGGAAAAAGCACCTGGACCAGATGGCATACATCCACGGATCCTAAAAGAATTGAGCTCTGTAATTTCAAAGCCATTGTATTTAATTTTTAGGGACTCATTAATGACAGGAATAGTACCACTGGATTGGCGCAGGGCCAATGTGGTGCCTATATTTAAAAAGGGAATTAAGTCTTTACCAAGTATCTATAGACATGTTAGTTTAATTTCTATAGTTGGGAAGATACTGGAGAGATTAATAAAATACCACATAGATGAGTTCTTGTTGGAAAAAAACTATTTAAGCAACAGACAGCATGGATTCATGAAAGACAGAAGTTGTCAGACAATCCTGATTTCCTTTTTTGAAGAGGTAAGTAAGACCTTCGACAAAGGGGTGGCTGTGGACGTGGTATACTTGGATTTTGCAAAAGTGTTCGATACAGTTCCCCACACACGGCTCATGTGCAAGGTAAAGTCTACAGGATTGGAAATATCAGTTTGTAAATGGATAGAAAACTGGCTAAAAGACAGAATTCAGAGAGTAGTGGTTAATAATTCTTACTCTGAATGGTCCAAGGTTATCAGTGGTGTACCCCAAGTAACATTTCTGTCTTTGCAGATGACACTAAGCTATGCAGTGGAATAACGTCCTTACAGGATGTCGCCAATTTACAAGCCGACCTCAATGCTCTGTCTAATTGGGCGACTATGTGGCAGATGAGGTTTAATGTTGATAATTGTAAAGTTATGCACTTGGGGGCTAAGAATATGAATGCATAATACATGCTAGGGGGAGTACAACTGGGGGGATCTGTAGTGGAGAAGGATCTGGGGGTTTTGGTACATCATAAGCTCAATAATGGCATGCAATGCCAAGCTGCGGTTTCCAAAGCGAGCAAAGTCCTTTCTTGTATTAAGAGAGGTATGGTCTCCAGAAAGAAAGATATAATTTTGCCCCTGTTCAAATCATTAGTAAGACCTCATCTGGAATATGCAGTTCAGTTTTGGGCCCCAGTTCTCAAAAAGGATATTGGGGAACTGGAGAAAGTGCAGAGAAGGGCAACCAAACTGATAAGAGGCATGGAGGAGCTCAGCTATGAGGAAAGATTAGAGGAACTGAATGTATTCACTCTTGAGAAGAGGAGATTAAGGGGGGATATGATCAACATGTACAAATATATAAGGGGTCCATATAGTGAACTTGGTGTTGAGTTATTCACTTTACGGCCAACACAAAGGACAAGGGGGCACTCTTTGCGTCTAGAGGAAAAGAGATTTCACCTCCAAATACGGAAAGGTTTCTTCACAGTAAGAGCTGTGAAAATGTGGAATAGACTCCCTGCAGAGGTGGTTCTGGGAGGGTCAGTAGATTGCTTTAAGAAGGGACTGGATTCTTTCTTAAATGTACATAATATAACTGGGTACTGACATTTATAGGTAAGGTTGATCCGGGGAATATCCGATTGCCTCTCGGGGGATCAGGAAGGAATTTTTTCCCCTGCTGTAGCAAATTGGATCATTCTCTGCTGTTTTTTTTTTTTTGCATTCCTCTGGATCAACTGTGGGTATAGAATTTGGTATATGGGATTGTACGATATTTCTTTTTTTTTTCTTTTTTTCTTTTTTTTTATGGTTGAACTGGATGGACTTGTGTCTTTTTTCAACCTGACTAACTATGTAACTATGTAACTATGTAACTATGAACAGGAACGCTCGGCAGTGAGGTTTAGTTGCACACCGTGCCCAGGATACAGTATACTGACTGAATATACTGCAGCTACCTGAATCAACTGCCTGCCTGTAGTATATTAGGAAGAGAAGAGGAACGCTCTGCTGTAAGGTTCAGCTGCACACTGTGCCCAGGATACAGTTTACTGACTGAATATACTGCAGCTGCCTGAATCAACTGCCTGCCTGTAGTATATTAGGAAGAGAACTGGAACGCTCTGCAGTGAGGTTTAGCTGCACACTGTGCCCAGGATATAGTTTACTGACTGAATATACTGCAGCTACCTGAATCAACTGCCTGCCTGTAGTATATTAGGACGAGAACAAGAATGCTCTGCAGTGAGGTTTATCTGCACACTGTGCCCAGGATACAGTTTACTGACTGAATATACTGCAGCTACCTGAATCAACTGCCTGCCTGTAGTATACTAGGAAGAGAACAGGAACGCTCTGCAGTGAGGTTTAGCTGCACACTGTGCCCAGGATACAGTTTACTGACTGAATATACTGCAGCTACCTGAATCAACTGCCTGCCTGTAGTATATTAGGAAGAGAATAACAGAAACGCGCTGCAGTGAGGTTTAGCTGCACAATGTGCCCAGGATACAGTATACTGACTGAATATAATGCAGCTACCTGAATCAACTGCCTGCCAGTAGTATATTAGGAAGAGAACAGGAACGCTCTGCAGTGAGGTTTAGATGCACACTGTGCCCAGGATACAGTATACTGACTGAATATACTGCAGCTACCTGAATCAACTGCCTGCCTGTAGTATATTAGGAAGAGAACAAGAACGCTCTGCAGTGAGGTTTAGCTGCACACTGTGCCCAGGATACAGTATACTGACGGAATATACTGCAGCTACCTGAATCAACTGCCTGCCTGTAGTATATTAGGAAGAGAATAACAGAAACGCGCTGCAGTGAGGTTTAGCTGCACAATGTGCCCAGGATACAGTATACTGACTGAATATAATGCAGCTACCTGAATCAACTGCCTGCCAGTAGTATATTAGGAAGAGAACAGGAACGCTCTGCAGTGAGGTTTAGATGCACACTGTGCCCAGGATACAGTATACTGACTGAATATACTGCAGCTACCTGAATCAACTGCCTGCCTGTAGTATATTAGGAAGAGAACAAGAATGCTCTGCAGTGAGGTTTAGCTGCACACTGTGCCCAGGATACAGTATACTGACGGAATATACTGCAGCTACCTGAATCAACTGCCTGCCTGTAGTATATTAGGAAGAGAATAACAGAAACGCGCTGCAGTGAGGTTTAGCTGCACAATGTGCCCAGGATACAGTATACTGTCTGAATATAATGCAGCTACCTGAATCAACTGCCTGCCAGTAGTATATTAGGAAGAGAACAGGAACGCTCTGCAGTGAGGTTTAGCTGCACACTGTGCCCAGGATACAGTATACTGACTGAATATACTGCAGCTACCTGAATCAACTGCCTGACTGTAGTATATTAGGACGAGAACAAGAATGCTCTGCAGTGAGGTTTAGCTGCACACTGTGCCCAGGATACAGTTTACTGACTGAATATACTGCAGCTACCTTAATCAACTGCCTTTCTGTAGTATATTAGAAAGAGAACAGGAACGCTCTGCAGTGAGGTTTAGCTGCACACTGTGCCCAGGATACAGTTTACTGACTGAATATACTGCAGCTACCTGAATCAACTGCCTGCCAGTAGTATATTAGGAAGAGAACAGGAACGCTCTCGAGTGAGGTTTAGCTGCACACAGTGCCCAGGATACAGTTTACTGACTGAATATACTGCAGCTACCTGAATCACCTGCCTGCCTGTAGTATATTAGGAGAAGAACAGGAACGCGCTGCAGTGAGGTTTAGCTGAACACTGTGCCCAGGATACAGTTTACTGACTGAATATACTGCAGCTACCTGAATCAACTGCCTGCCTGTAGTATATTAGGAAGAGAACAGGAACGCTCTGCAGTGAGGTTTAGCTGCACACTGTGCCCAGGATACAGTTTACTGACTGAATATACTGCAGCTACCTGAATCAACTGCCTGCCTGAAGTATATTAGGAAGAGAACTGGAACGCTCTGCAGTGAGGTTTAGCTTCACACTGTGCCCAGGATACAGTTTACTGACTGAATATACTGCAGCTACCTGAATCAACTGCCTGCCTGTAGTATATTAGGACGAGAACACAAATGCTCTGCAGTGAGGTTTAGCTGCACACTGTGCCCAGGATACAGTTTACTGACTGAATATACAGCAGTTACCTGAATCAACTGCCTGCCTGTAGTATATTAGGAAGAGAACAACAGGAACGCTCTGCAGTGAGGTTTAGCTGAGCACTGTGCACAGGATACAGTACTGAATATACTGCAGCTACCCGAATCAACTGCCTGCCTGTAGTATATTAGGAAGAGAACAGGAACGCTCTGCAGTGAGGTTTAGCTGCACACTGTGCCCAGGATACAGTTTACTGACTGAATATACTGCAGCTACCTGAATCAACTGCCTGCCTGTAGTATATTAGGAAGAGAATAACAGAAACGTGCTGCAGTGAGGTTTAGCTGCACACTGTGTCCAGGATACAGTATACTGACTGAATATACTGCAGCTACCTGAATCAACTGCCTGCCAGTAGTATATTAGGAAGAGAACAGTGGGTGACTGGGGACAAAGAGAAGGCTAATTTATTAAATACTTTCTTCAGTTCTGTGTATACAAAGGAGCATGGGGGAGCTCATGTCCAAAATGGGGGTGGTAGTGACACAGCCCCAAATCCACAATGGCTCAAAATGATATGGTCCAGAAATATTTAGATGGAATAAAGGTGGAAAAAGCACCTGGACCAGATGGCATACATCCACGGATCCTAAAAGAATTGAGCTCTGTAATTTCAAAGCCATTGTATTTAATTTTTAGGGACTCATTAATGACAGGAATAGTACCACTGGATTGGCGCAGGGCCAATGTGGTGCCTATATTTAAAAAGGGAATTAAGTCTTTACCAAGTATCTATAGACATGTTAGTTTAATTTCTATAGTTGGGAAGATACTGGAGAGATTAATAAAATACCACATAGATGAGTTCTTGTTGGAAAAAAACTATTTAAGCAACAGACAGCATGGATTCATGAAAGACAGAAGTTGTCAGACAATCCTGATTTCCTTTTTTGAAGAGGTAAGTAAGACCTTCGACAAAGGGGTGGCTGTGGACGTGGTATACTTGGATTTTGCAAAAGTGTTCGATACAGTTCCCCACACACGGCTCATGTGCAAGGTAAAGTCTACAGGATTGGAAATATCAGTTTGTAAATGGATAGAAAACTGGCTAAAAGACAGAATTCAGAGAGTAGTGGTTAATAATTCTTACTCTGAATGGTCCAAGGTTATCAGTGGTGTACCCCAAGTAACATTTCTGTCTTTGCAGATGACACTAAGCTATGCAGTGGAATAACGTCCTTACAGGATGTCGCCAATTTACAAGCCGACCTCAATGCTCTGTCTAATTGGGCGACTATGTGGCAGATGAGGTTTAATGTTGATAATTGTAAAGTTATGCACTTGGGGGCTAAGAATATGAATGCATAATACATGCTAGGGGGAGTACAACTGGGGGGATCTGTAGTGGAGAAGGATCTGGGGGTTTTGGTACATCATAAGCTCAATAATGGCATGCAATGCCAAGCTGCGGTTTCCAAAGCGAGCAAAGTCCTTTCTTGTATTAAGAGAGGTATGGTCTCCAGAAAGAAAGATATAATTTTGCCCCTGTTCAAATCATTAGTAAGACCTCATCTGGAATATGCAGTTCAGTTTTGGGCCCCAGTTCTCAAAAAGGATATTGGGGAACTGGAGAAAGTGCAGAGAAGGGCAACCAAACTGATAAGAGGCATGGAGGAGCTCAGCTATGAGGAAAGATTAGAGGAACTGAATGTATTCACTCTTGAGAAGAGGAGATTAAGGGGGGATATGATCAACATGTACAAATATATAAGGGGTCCATATAGTGAACTTGGTGTTGAGTTATTCACTTTACGGCCAACACAAAGGACAAGGGGGCACTCTTTGCGTCTAGAGGAAAAGAGATTTCACCTCCAAATACGGAAAGGTTTCTTCACAGTAAGAGCTGTGAAAATGTGGAATAGACTCCCTGCAGAGGTGGTTCTGGGAGGGTCAGTAGATTGCTTTAAGAAGGGACTGGATTCTTTCTTAAATGTACATAATATAACTGGGTACTGACATTTATAGGTAAGGTTGATCCGGGGAATATCCGATTGCCTCTCGGGGGATCAGGAAGGAATTTTTTCCCCTGCTGTAGCAAATTGGATCATTCTCTGCTGTTTTTTTTTTTTTGCATTCCTCTGGATCAACTGTGGGTATAGAATTTGGTATATGGGATTGTACGATATTTCTTTTTTTTTTCTTTTTTTCTTTTTTTTTATGGTTGAACTGGATGGACTTGTGTCTTTTTTCAACCTGACTAACTATGTAACTATGTAACTATGTAACTATGAACAGGAACGCTCGGCAGTGAGGTTTAGTTGCACACCGTGCCCAGGATACAGTATACTGACTGAATATACTGCAGCTACCTGAATCAACTGCCTGCCTGTAGTATATTAGGAAGAGAAGAGGAACGCTCTGCTGTAAGGTTCAGCTGCACACTGTGCCCAGGATACAGTTTACTGACTGAATATACTGCAGCTGCCTGAATCAACTGCCTGCCTGTAGTATATTAGGAAGAGAACTGGAACGCTCTGCAGTGAGGTTTAGCTGCACACTGTGCCCAGGATATAGTTTACTGACTGAATATACTGCAGCTACCTGAATCAACTGCCTGCCTGTAGTATATTAGGACGAGAACAAGAATGCTCTGCAGTGAGGTTTATCTGCACACTGTGCCCAGGATACAGTTTACTGACTGAATATACTGCAGCTACCTGAATCAACTGCCTGCCTGTAGTATACTAGGAAGAGAACAGGAACGCTCTGCAGTGAGGTTTAGCTGCACACTGTGCCCAGGATACAGTTTACTGACTGAATATACTGCAGCTACCTGAATCAACTGCCTGCCTGTAGTATATTAGGAAGAGAATAACAGAAACGCGCTGCAGTGAGGTTTAGCTGCACAATGTGCCCAGGATACAGTATACTGACTGAATATAATGCAGCTACCTGAATCAACTGCCTGCCAGTAGTATATTAGGAAGAGAACAGGAACGCTCTGCAGTGAGGTTTAGATGCACACTGTGCCCAGGATACAGTATACTGACTGAATATACTGCAGCTACCTGAATCAACTGCCTGCCTGTAGTATATTAGGAAGAGAACAAGAACGCTCTGCAGTGAGGTTTAGCTGCACACTGTGCCCAGGATACAGTATACTGACGGAATATACTGCAGCTACCTGAATCAACTGCCTGCCTGTAGTATATTAGGAAGAGAATAACAGAAACGCGCTGCAGTGAGGTTTAGCTGCACAATGTGCCCAGGATACAGTATACTGACTGAATATAATGCAGCTACCTGAATCAACTGCCTGCCAGTAGTATATTAGGAAGAGAACAGGAACGCTCTGCAGTGAGGTTTAGATGCACACTGTGCCCAGGATACAGTATACTGACTGAATATACTGCAGCTACCTGAATCAACTGCCTGCCTGTAGTATATTAGGAAGAGAACAAGAATGCTCTGCAGTGAGGTTTAGCTGCACACTGTGCCCAGGATACAGTATACTGACGGAATATACTGCAGCTACCTGAATCAACTGCCTGCCTGTAGTATATTAGGAAGAGAATAACAGAAACGCGCTGCAGTGAGGTTTAGCTGCACAATGTGCCCAGGATACAGTATACTGTCTGAATATAATGCAGCTACCTGAATCAACTGCCTGCCAGTAGTATATTAGGAAGAGAACAGGAACGCTCTGCAGTGAGGTTTAGCTGCACACTGTGCCCAGGATACAGTATACTGACTGAATATACTGCAGCTACCTGAATCAACTGCCTGACTGTAGTATATTAGGACGAGAACAAGAATGCTCTGCAGTGAGGTTTAGCTGCACACTGTGCCCAGGATACAGTTTACTGACTGAATATACTGCAGCTACCTTAATCAACTGCCTTTCTGTAGTATATTAGAAAGAGAACAGGAACGCTCTGCAGTGAGGTTTAGCTGCACACTGTGCCCAGGATACAGTTTACTGACTGAATATACTGCAGCTACCTGAATCAACTGCCTGCCAGTAGTATATTAGGAAGAGAACAGGAACGCTCTCGAGTGAGGTTTAGCTGCACACAGTGCCCAGGATACAGTTTACTGACTGAATATACTGCAGCTACCTGAATCACCTGCCTGCCTGTAGTATATTAGGAGAAGAACAGGAACGCGCTGCAGTGAGGTTTAGCTGAACACTGTGCCCAGGATACAGTTTACTGACTGAATATACTGCAGCTACCTGAATCAACTGCCTGCCTGTAGTATATTAGGAAGAGAACAGGAACGCTCTGCAGTGAGGTTTAGCTGCACACTGTGCCCAGGATACAGTTTACTGACTGAATATACTGCAGCTACCTGAATCAACTGCCTGCCTGAAGTATATTAGGAAGAGAACTGGAACGCTCTGCAGTGAGGTTTAGCTTCACACTGTGCCCAGGATACAGTTTACTGACTGAATATACTGCAGCTACCTGAATCAACTGCCTGCCTGTAGTATATTAGGACGAGAACACAAATGCTCTGCAGTGAGGTTTAGCTGCACACTGTGCCCAGGATACAGTTTACTGACTGAATATACAGCAGTTACCTGAATCAACTGCCTGCCTGTAGTATATTAGGAAGAGAACAACAGGAACGCTCTGCAGTGAGGTTTAGCTGAGCACTGTGCACAGGATACAGTACTGAATATACTGCAGCTACCCGAATCAACTGCCTGCCTGTAGTATATTAGGAAGAGAACAGGAACGCTCTGCAGTGAGGTTTAGCTGCACACTGTGCCCAGGATACAGTTTACTGACTGAATATACTGCAGCTACCTGAATCAACTGCCTGCCTGTAGTATATTAGGAAGAGAATAACAGAAACGTGCTGCAGTGAGGTTTAGCTGCACACTGTGTCCAGGATACAGTATACTGACTGAATATACTGCAGCTACCTGAATCAACTGCCTGCCAGTAGTATATTAGGAAGAGAACAGTGGGTGACTGGGGACAAAGAGAAGGCTAATTTATTAAATACTTTCTTCAGTTCTGTGTATACAAAGGAGCATGGGGGAGCTCATGTCCAAAATGGGGGTGGTAGTGACACAGCCCCAAATCCACAATGGCTCAAAATGATATGGTCCAGAAATATTTAGATGGAATAAAGGTGGAAAAAGCACCTGGACCAGATGGCATACATCCACGGATCCTAAAAGAATTGAGCTCTGTAATTTCAAAGCCATTGTATTTAATTTTTAGGGACTCATTAATGACAGGAATAGTACCACTGGATTGGCGCAGGGCCAATGTGGTGCCTATATTTAAAAAGGGAATTAAGTCTTTACCAAGTATCTATAGACATGTTAGTTTAATTTCTATAGTTGGGAAGATACTGGAGAGATTAATAAAATACCACATAGATGAGTTCTTGTTGGAAAAAAACTATTTAAGCAACAGACAGCATGGATTCATGAAAGACAGAAGTTGTCAGACAATCCTGATTTCCTTTTTTGAAGAGGTAAGTAAGACCTTCGACAAAGGGGTGGCTGTGGACGTGGTATACTTGGATTTTGCAAAAGTGTTCGATACAGTTCCCCACACACGGCTCATGTGCAAGGTAAAGTCTACAGGATTGGAAATATCAGTTTGTAAATGGATAGAAAACTGGCTAAAAGACAGAATTCAGAGAGTAGTGGTTAATAATTCTTACTCTGAATGGTCCAAGGTTATCAGTGGTGTACCCCAAGTAACATTTCTGTCTTTGCAGATGACACTAAGCTATGCAGTGGAATAACGTCCTTACAGGATGTCGCCAATTTACAAGCCGACCTCAATGCTCTGTCTAATTGGGCGACTATGTGGCAGATGAGGTTTAATGTTGATAATTGTAAAGTTATGCACTTGGGGGCTAAGAATATGAATGCATAATACATGCTAGGGGGAGTACAACTGGGGGGATCTGTAGTGGAGAAGGATCTGGGGGTTTTGGTACATCATAAGCTCAATAATGGCATGCAATGCCAAGCTGCGGTTTCCAAAGCGAGCAAAGTCCTTTCTTGTATTAAGAGAGGTATGGTCTCCAGAAAGAAAGATATAATTTTGCCCCTGTTCAAATCATTAGTAAGACCTCATCTGGAATATGCAGTTCAGTTTTGGGCCCCAGTTCTCAAAAAGGATATTGGGGAACTGGAGAAAGTGCAGAGAAGGGCAACCAAACTGATAAGAGGCATGGAGGAGCTCAGCTATGAGGAAAGATTAGAGGAACTGAATGTATTCACTCTTGAGAAGAGGAGATTAAGGGGGGATATGATCAACATGTACAAATATATAAGGGGTCCATATAGTGAACTTGGTGTTGAGTTATTCACTTTACGGCCAACACAAAGGACAAGGGGGCACTCTTTGCGTCTAGAGGAAAAGAGATTTCACCTCCAAATACGGAAAGGTTTCTTCACAGTAAGAGCTGTGAAAATGTGGAATAGACTCCCTGCAGAGGTGGTTCTGGGAGGGTCAGTAGATTGCTTTAAGAAGGGACTGGATTCTTTCTTAAATGTACATAATATAACTGGGTACTGACATTTATAGGTAAGGTTGATCCGGGGAATATCCGATTGCCTCTCGGGGGATCAGGAAGGAATTTTTTCCCCTGCTGTAGCAAATTGGATCATTCTCTGCTGTTTTTTTTTTTTTGCATTCCTCTGGATCAACTGTGGGTATAGAATTTGGTATATGGGATTGTACGATATTTCTTTTTTTTTTCTTTTTTTCTTTTTTTTTATGGTTGAACTGGATGGACTTGTGTCTTTTTTCAACCTGACTAACTATGTAACTATGTAACTATGTAACTATGAACAGGAACGCTCGGCAGTGAGGTTTAGTTGCACACCGTGCCCAGGATACAGTATACTGACTGAATATACTGCAGCTACCTGAATCAACTGCCTGCCTGTAGTATATTAGGAAGAGAAGAGGAACGCTCTGCTGTAAGGTTCAGCTGCACACTGTGCCCAGGATACAGTTTACTGACTGAATATACTGCAGCTGCCTGAATCAACTGCCTGCCTGTAGTATATTAGGAAGAGAACTGGAACGCTCTGCAGTGAGGTTTAGCTGCACACTGTGCCCAGGATATAGTTTACTGACTGAATATACTGCAGCTACCTGAATCAACTGCCTGCCTGTAGTATATTAGGACGAGAACAAGAATGCTCTGCAGTGAGGTTTATCTGCACACTGTGCCCAGGATACAGTTTACTGACTGAATATACTGCAGCTACCTGAATCAACTGCCTGCCTGTAGTATACTAGGAAGAGAACAGGAACGCTCTGCAGTGAGGTTTAGCTGCACACTGTGCCCAGGATACAGTTTACTGACTGAATATACTGCAGCTACCTGAATCAACTGCCTGCCTGTAGTATATTAGGAAGAGAATAACAGAAACGCGCTGCAGTGAGGTTTAGCTGCACAATGTGCCCAGGATACAGTATACTGACTGAATATAATGCAGCTACCTGAATCAACTGCCTGCCAGTAGTATATTAGGAAGAGAACAGGAACGCTCTGCAGTGAGGTTTAGATGCACACTGTGCCCAGGATACAGTATACTGACTGAATATACTGCAGCTACCTGAATCAACTGCCTGCCTGTAGTATATTAGGAAGAGAACAAGAACGCTCTGCAGTGAGGTTTAGCTGCACACTGTGCCCAGGATACAGTATACTGACGGAATATACTGCAGCTACCTGAATCAACTGCCTGCCTGTAGTATATTAGGAAGAGAATAACAGAAACGCGCTGCAGTGAGGTTTAGCTGCACAATGTGCCCAGGATACAGTATACTGACTGAATATAATGCAGCTACCTGAATCAACTGCCTGCCAGTAGTATATTAGGAAGAGAACAGGAACGCTCTGCAGTGAGGTTTAGATGCACACTGTGCCCAGGATACAGTATACTGACTGAATATACTGCAGCTACCTGAATCAACTGCCTGCCTGTAGTATATTAGGAAGAGAACAAGAATGCTCTGCAGTGAGGTTTAGCTGCACACTGTGCCCAGGATACAGTATACTGACGGAATATACTGCAGCTACCTGAATCAACTGCCTGCCTGTAGTATATTAGGAAGAGAATAACAGAAACGCGCTGCAGTGAGGTTTAGCTGCACAATGTGCCCAGGATACAGTATACTGTCTGAATATAATGCAGCTACCTGAATCAACTGCCTGCCAGTAGTATATTAGGAAGAGAACAGGAACGCTCTGCAGTGAGGTTTAGCTGCACACTGTGCCCAGGATACAGTATACTGACTGAATATACTGCAGCTACCTGAATCAACTGCCTGACTGTAGTATATTAGGACGAGAACAAGAATGCTCTGCAGTGAGGTTTAGCTGCACACTGTGCCCAGGATACAGTTTACTGACTGAATATACTGCAGCTACCTTAATCAACTGCCTTTCTGTAGTATATTAGAAAGAGAACAGGAACGCTCTGCAGTGAGGTTTAGCTGCACACTGTGCCCAGGATACAGTTTACTGACTGAATATACTGCAGCTACCTGAATCAACTGCCTGCCAGTAGTATATTAGGAAGAGAACAGGAACGCTCTCGAGTGAGGTTTAGCTGCACACAGTGCCCAGGATACAGTTTACTGACTGAATATACTGCAGCTACCTGAATCACCTGCCTGCCTGTAGTATATTAGGAGAAGAACAGGAACGCGCTGCAGTGAGGTTTAGCTGAACACTGTGCCCAGGATACAGTTTACTGACTGAATATACTGCAGCTACCTGAATCAACTGCCTGCCTGTAGTATATTAGGAAGAGAACAGGAACGCTCTGCAGTGAGGTTTAGCTGCACACTGTGCCCAGGATACAGTTTACTGACTGAATATACTGCAGCTACCTGAATCAACTGCCTGCCTGAAGTATATTAGGAAGAGAACTGGAACGCTCTGCAGTGAGGTTTAGCTTCACACTGTGCCCAGGATACAGTTTACTGACTGAATATACTGCAGCTACCTGAATCAACTGCCTGCCTGTAGTATATTAGGACGAGAACACAAATGCTCTGCAGTGAGGTTTAGCTGCACACTGTGCCCAGGATACAGTTTACTGACTGAATATACAGCAGTTACCTGAATCAACTGCCTGCCTGTAGTATATTAGGAAGAGAACAACAGGAACGCTCTGCAGTGAGGTTTAGCTGAGCACTGTGCACAGGATACAGTACTGAATATACTGCAGCTACCCGAATCAACTGCCTGCCTGTAGTATATTAGGAAGAGAACAGGAACGCTCTGCAGTGAGGTTTAGCTGCACACTGTGCCCAGGATACAGTTTACTGACTGAATATACTGCAGCTACCTGAATCAACTGCCTGCCTGTAGTATATTAGGAAGAGAATAACAGAAACGTGCTGCAGTGAGGTTTAGCTGCACACTGTGTCCAGGATACAGTATACTGACTGAATATACTGCAGCTACCTGAATCAACTGCCTGCCAGTAGTATATTAGGAAGAGAACAGTGGGTGACTGGGGACAAAGAGAAGGCTAATTTATTAAATACTTTCTTCAGTTCTGTGTATACAAAGGAGCATGGGGGAGCTCATGTCCAAAATGGGGGTGGTAGTGACACAGCCCCAAATCCACAATGGCTCAAAATGATATGGTCCAGAAATATTTAGATGGAATAAAGGTGGAAAAAGCACCTGGACCAGATGGCATACATCCACGGATCCTAAAAGAATTGAGCTCTGTAATTTCAAAGCCATTGTATTTAATTTTTAGGGACTCATTAATGACAGGAATAGTACCACTGGATTGGCGCAGGGCCAATGTGGTGCCTATATTTAAAAAGGGAATTAAGTCTTTACCAAGTATCTATAGACATGTTAGTTTAATTTCTATAGTTGGGAAGATACTGGAGAGATTAATAAAATACCACATAGATGAGTTCTTGTTGGAAAAAAACTATTTAAGCAACAGACAGCATGGATTCATGAAAGACAGAAGTTGTCAGACAATCCTGATTTCCTTTTTTGAAGAGGTAAGTAAGACCTTCGACAAAGGGGTGGCTGTGGACGTGGTATACTTGGATTTTGCAAAAGTGTTCGATACAGTTCCCCACACACGGCTCATGTGCAAGGTAAAGTCTACAGGATTGGAAATATCAGTTTGTAAATGGATAGAAAACTGGCTAAAAGACAGAATTCAGAGAGTAGTGGTTAATAATTCTTACTCTGAATGGTCCAAGGTTATCAGTGGTGTACCCCAAGTAACATTTCTGTCTTTGCAGATGACACTAAGCTATGCAGTGGAATAACGTCCTTACAGGATGTCGCCAATTTACAAGCCGACCTCAATGCTCTGTCTAATTGGGCGACTATGTGGCAGATGAGGTTTAATGTTGATAATTGTAAAGTTATGCACTTGGGGGCTAAGAATATGAATGCATAATACATGCTAGGGGGAGTACAACTGGGGGGATCTGTAGTGGAGAAGGATCTGGGGGTTTTGGTACATCATAAGCTCAATAATGGCATGCAATGCCAAGCTGCGGTTTCCAAAGCGAGCAAAGTCCTTTCTTGTATTAAGAGAGGTATGGTCTCCAGAAAGAAAGATATAATTTTGCCCCTGTTCAAATCATTAGTAAGACCTCATCTGGAATATGCAGTTCAGTTTTGGGCCCCAGTTCTCAAAAAGGATATTGGGGAACTGGAGAAAGTGCAGAGAAGGGCAACCAAACTGATAAGAGGCATGGAGGAGCTCAGCTATGAGGAAAGATTAGAGGAACTGAATGTATTCACTCTTGAGAAGAGGAGATTAAGGGGGGATATGATCAACATGTACAAATATATAAGGGGTCCATATAGTGAACTTGGTGTTGAGTTATTCACTTTACGGCCAACACAAAGGACAAGGGGGCACTCTTTGCGTCTAGAGGAAAAGAGATTTCACCTCCAAATACGGAAAGGTTTCTTCACAGTAAGAGCTGTGAAAATGTGGAATAGACTCCCTGCAGAGGTGGTTCTGGGAGGGTCAGTAGATTGCTTTAAGAAGGGACTGGATTCTTTCTTAAATGTACATAATATAACTGGGTACTGACATTTATAGGTAAGGTTGATCCGGGGAATATCCGATTGCCTCTCGGGGGATCAGGAAGGATATTTTTCCCCTGCTGTAGCAAATTGGATCATGCTCTGCTGTTTTTTTTTTTTGCCTTCCTCTGGATCAACTGTGGGTATAGAATTGGGTATATGGGATTGTACGATATTTCTTTTTTTTTCTTTTTTTCTTTTTTTTATAGTTGAACTGGATGGACTTGTGTATTTTTTCAACCTGACTAACTATGTAACTATGTAACTATGTAACTATGAACAGGAAGGCTCTGCAGTGAGGTTTAGTTGCACACCGTGCCCAGGATACAGTATACTGACTGAATATACTGCAGCTGCCTGAATCAACTGCCTGCCTGCCTGTAGTATATTAGGAAGAGAACAGGAACGCTCTGCTGTGAGGTTCAGCTGCACACTGTGCCCAGGATACAGTTTACTGACTGAATATACTGCAGCTTCCTGAATCAACTGCCTGACTGTAGTATATTAGGAAGAGAACTGGAACGCTCTGCAGTGAGGTTTAGCTGCACACTGTGCCCAGGATATAGTTTACTGACTGAATATACTGCAGCTACCTGAACCAACTGCCTGCCTGTAGTATATTAGGACGAGAACAAGAATGCTCTGCAGTGAGGTTTATCTGCACACTGTGCCCAGGATACAGTTTTTCTGACTGAATATACTGCAGCTACCTGAATCAACTGCCTGCCTGTAGTATACTAGGAAGAGAACAGGAATGCTCTGCAGTGAGGTTTAGCTGCACACTGTGCCCAGGATACAGTTTACTGACTGAATATACTGCAGCTACCTGAATCAACTGCCTGCCTCTAGTATATTAGGAAGAGAATAACAGAAACGTGCTGCAGTGAGGTTTAGCTGCACACTGTGCCCAGGATACAGTATACTGACTGAATATACTGCAGCTACCTGAATCAACTGCCTGCCAGTAGTATATTAGGAAGAGAACAGGAACGCTCTGCAGTGAGGTTTAGCTGCACACTGTGTCCAGGATACAGTATACTGACTGAATATACTGCAGCTACCTGAATCAACTGTCTGCCTGTAGTATATTAGGAAGAGAACAGGAACGCTCTGCAGTGAGGTTTACCTGCACACTGTGCCCAGTATACAGTTTACTAACTGAATATACTGCAGCTACCTGAATCAACTGCCTTCCTGTAGTATATTAGGAAGAGAACAGGAACGCTCTGCAGTGAGTTTTAGCTGCACACTGTGCCCAGGATACAGTATACTGACTGAATATACTGCAGCTACCTGAATCAACTGCCTGCCTTTAGTATATTAGGAAGAGAACAGGAATGCTCTGCAGTGAGGTTTAGCTGCACACGGTGCCCAGGATACAGTTTGCTGACTGAATATACTGCAGCTACATGAATCAACTGCCTGCCTTTAGTATATTAGGAAGGGAACAGGAACGCTCTGCAGTGAGGTTTAGCTGCACACTGTGCCCAGGATACAGTTTACAGACTGAATATATTGCAGCTACCTGAATCAACTGCCTGCCTGTAGTATATTAGGACGAGAACAGGAACGCTCTGCAGTGAGGTTTAGTTGCACACTGTGCCCAGGATACAGTTTACTGACTGAATATACTGCAGCTACCTGAATCAACTTCCTGCCTGTAGTATATTAGGAAGAGAATAACAGAAACGTGCCGCAGTGAGGTTTAGCTGCACACTGTGCCCAGGATACAGTATACTGACTGAATATACTGCAGCTACCTGAATGAACTGCCTGCCAGTAGTATATTAGGAAGAGAACAGGAACGCTCTGCAGTGATGTTTAGCTGCACACTGTGCCCAGGATACAGTTTACTGACTGAATATACTACAGCTACCTGAATCAACTGCCTGCCAGTAGTATATTAGAAAGAGAACAGGAACACTCTGGAGTGAGGTTTAGCTGCACACTGTGCCCAGAATATAGTATACTGACTGAATATACTGCAGCTACCTGAATCAACTGCTTGCCTGTAGTATATTAGGAAGAGAACAGTAACGCTCTGCAGTGAGGTTAAGCTGCACACTGTGCCCAGGATACAGTTTACTTACTGAATATACTGCAGCTACCTGAATCAACTGCCTGCCTATAGTATATTAGGAAGAGAACAGGAACGCTCTGCAGTGAGGTTTAGCTGCACACGGTGCCCAGGCTACAGTTTACTGACTGAATATACTGCAGCTACCTGAATCACCTGCCTGCCTGTAGTATATTAGGAAAAGAACAGGAACGCTCTGCAGTGAGGTTTAGCTGAACACTGTGCCCAGGATACAGTTTACTGACTGGATATACTGCAGCTACCTGAATCAACTGCTTGCCTGTAGTATATTAGGAAGAGAACAGGAACGCTCTGCAGTGAGGTTTAGCTGCACACTGTGCCCAGGATACAGTTTACTGACTGAATATACTGCAGCTACCTGAATCAACTGCCTGCCTGAAGTATATTAGGAAGAGAACTGGAACGCTCTGCAGTGAGGTTTAGCTGCACACTGTGCCCAGGATACAGTTTACTGACTGAATATACTGCAGCTACCTGAATCAACTGCCTGCCTGTAGTATATTAGGACGAGAACACAAATGCTCTGCAGTGAGGTTTAGCTGCACACTGTGCCCAGGATACAGTTTACTGACTGAATATACAGCAGTTACCTGAATCAACTGCCTGCCTGTAGTATATTAGGAAGAGAACAACAGGAACGCTCTGCAGTGAGGTTTAGCTGAACACTGTGCACAGGATACAGTACTGAATATACTGCAGCTACCGGAATCAACTGCCTGCCTGTAGTATATTAGTAAGATAACAACAGGAACGCTCTGCAGTGAGGTTTAGCTGAACACTGTGCACAGGATACAGTACTGAATATACTGCAGCTACCCGAATCAACTGCCTGCCTGTAGTATATTAGGAAGAGAACAGTAACTCTCTGCAGTAAGGTTTAGCTGCACACTGTGCCCAGGATACAGTTTACTTACTGAATATACTGCAGCTACCTGAATCAACTGCCTGCCTATAGTATATTAGGAAGAGAACAGGAACGCTCTGCAGTGAGGTTTAGCTGCACACGGTGCCCAGGCTACAGTTTACTGACTGAATATACTGCAGCTACCTGAATCACCTGCCTGCCTGTAGTATATTAGGAAAAGAACAGGAACGCTCTGCAGTGAGGTTTAGCTGAACACTGTGCCCAGGATACAGTTTACTGACTGAATATACTGCAGCTACCTGAATCAACTGCTTGCCTGTAGTATATTAGGAAGAGAACAGGAACGCTCTGCAGTGAGGTTTAGCTGCACACTGTGCCCAGGATACAGTTTACTGACTGAATATACTGCAGCTACCTGAATCAACTGCCTGCCTGAAGTATATTAGGAAGAGAACTGGAACGCTCTGCAGTGAGGTTTAGCTGCACACTGTGCCCAGGATACAGTTTACTGACTGAATATACTGCAGCTACCTGAATCAACTGCCTGCCTGTAGTATATTAGGACGAGAACACAAATGCTCTGCAGTGAGGTTTAGCTGCACACTGTGCCCAGGATACAGTTTACTGACTGAATATACAGCAGTTACCTGAATCAACTGCCTGCCTGTAGTATATTAGGAAGAGAACAACAGGAACGCTCTGCAGTGAGGTTTAGCTGAACACTGTGCACAGGATACAGTACTGAATATACTGCAGCTACCGGAATCAACTGCCTGCCTGTAGTATATTAGTAAGATAACAACAGGAACGCTCTGCAGTGAGGTTTAGCTGAACACTGTGCACAGGATACAGTACTGAATATACTGCAGCTACCCGAATCAACTGCCTGCCTGTAGTATATTAGGAAGAGAACAGTAACTCTCTGCAGTAAGGTTTAGCTGCACACTGTGCCCAGGATACAGTTTACTTACTGAATATACTGCAGCTACCTGAATCAACTGCCTGCCTATAGTATATTAGGAAGAGAACAGGAACGCTCTGCAGTGAGGTTTAGCTGCACACGGTGCCCAGGATACAGTTTACTGACTGAATATACTGCAGCTATCTGAATCACCTGCCTGCCTGTAGTATATTAGGAAAAGAACAGGAACGCTCTGCAGTGAGGTTTAGCTGCACACTGTGCCCAGGATACAGTTTACTGACTGAATATACTGCAGCTACCTGAATCAACTGCCTGCCTATAGTATATTAGGAAGAGAACAGGAACGCTCTGCAGTGAGGTTTAGCTGCACACTGTGCCCAAGATACAGTTTACTGACTGAATATACTGCAGCTACCTGAATCAACTGCCTGCCTGTAGTATATTAGGAAGAGAATAACAGAAACGTGCTGCAGTGAGGTTTAGCTGCACACTGTGCCCAGGATACAGTATACTGACTGAATATACTGCAGCTACCTGAATCAACTGCCTGCCAGTAGTATATTAGGAAGAGAACAGGAACGCTCTGCAGTGAGGTTTAGCTGCACACTGTGCCCAGGATATAAATTACTGACTGAATATACTGCAGCTACCTGAATCAACTGCCTGCCTGTAGTATATTAGGAAGAGAACTGGAATGCTCTGCAGTGAGGTTTAGCTGCACACTGTACCCAGGATATAGTTTACTGACTAAATATACTGCAGCTACCTGAATCAACTGCCTGCCTGTAGTATATTAGGAAGAGACCTGGAATGCTCTGCAGTGAGGTTTAGCTGCACACTGTACCCAGGATATAGTTTACTGACTAAATATACTGCAGCTACCTGAATCAACTGCCTGCCTGTAGTATATTAGGACGAGAACATGAATGCTCTGCAGTGAGGTTTATCTGCACACTGTGCCCAGGATACAGTTTACTGACTGAATATACTGCAGCTACCTGAATCAACTGACTGCCTGTAGTATACTAGGAAGAGAACAGGAACGCTCTGCAGTGAGGTTTAGCTGCACACTGTGCCCAGTGTTGTGGAATTCCTAGGCTGTTTGCAGAGCACACAGCGTATAATTCCTGTGCTCTATAAGCACACACTTTAGATTCATCTTTTTGGAATAATGCTATCTTTAAGTTTGCTAAAATCCACTCACCGTTCATTCCCATTCATCCCAAGAAGGCAGCACCACAAAAGCTATGTTCTCATTTCAGCATACCAGCCTAGACTGACTAGCCGACGCCTAATCATAGGCTTTTATTAAACTCAAAAGATCTCACACAGGAGGTGATTGGCTGCAGCAACCAATCCCCTCCCCCATGGGCGGGAACTTCACAGGATGTTCCTTCCTCACAGGAAAATGACCATACAAGGAAAATGGCAATACCTGGACATTCCTTCCAACAGGAGATGTCATACATGAATACAATAACGTAGGATGGCTAAAGTTACCGTTGATAGGAATCCTTATTCTGCGCTATTCCATAGAATAACGCATATTAAGATTATACTATTAATGAATGGGGGAGGGAGGCTATCTGCAGACGCACGCTACAAATTCCAACCAATGTTGATCAGACACAGCAGAGACAAGAGCGCGTATCCGCCTATAACCAATGATGTCATTGCAGAGCGAGCATATCCCCTCCTTAACGATCGTCCATGCTAATGCACAGAGGGCCCCCGTTGGTGGACATATCCGCACCCTGCAAATATCACACTCCAACCTCAAGACGTTTTCCCCTATCAGACGGGATTCAACCAGCCTCAGACTACCCCAATCAGCTCTTTTAGAGCGGGTTGCGGAAGTACGAACACTGGGTGACACTATGACAATACATATTAAATACATCTCCATAAAAATCTCCACAACAGTCCTCCCTTTTTTGTCATATGCACCCCATGTGTCCCTCGATGAGAGTTGATATGCTTCTTACACCTGGAAATGAATCAGTTCTTAGTCCATAAAAAGGAAAACACGGCTTGACATGTAGACTCTACTCTTCAGGGGCATGACTTATAAAGGAGGACACGACATGGTGAGCTGTAGTAATCGCTGATCGGTCTGTGATCCTCTGTATCTTGTATGTGGGTCCGGCTTCGGGGCGTCTCATCAAGGAAACTCTGGTCACGCGTCAAATCAGGCAACAGGAGCACCTCGTCACGACAAAGAAAGAATAGAAATAAAACGACATGAGTATATATATTCCCACTTCCTTTAACCACGATCCGCTGTAAAATAAAAATTAGATCCCCAAAGATTCCCAGACCCTTAAAATAGACTCCCAACCTTCACTTAGCTACAGCTCTGGCTTCAACAATTACATGAAGAACCCTATCCTTAACGGATGAGAATTGTTCAATCGTATCCCAAGCCCGAGCCCCCCCACCTTGTACATCCAGGACCCCATGCCCAGACCTGGTCGGGGTTGGTGAACAAATCCCTTCTAGCTGTCCCTGCCATTCTTAATTTCCTGCGCCATCAGATCCTCGCGATCGGCCCGACCTAAGATGCTGGGACAGCTTCACCATCACGCATGAACCTCTTGCTTTGGGGGAATTACCTTTATAAGCTGCAGATCCGCATAAACACCAAACTAAAGTTCAAACACACTTGTGGGCTGCCTAGATACCCAAACCGACAAGAGGCAGAGCCATTAAAACTAAAACCAATTTTACCCTCTAAAAATGCATCGTTAGATTCCATTGACAAGTGTCTGTTTGGAGTCTTCACTAGTTTGTCAAAACTCCTCATACCCATAATAACATCATAAATTACATGTACCGCTGTCATCGCTGGGGACTAAAACTCCTCATACCCATAATAACATCATAAATGACATGTACCGCTGTCATCGCTGGGGACTAAAACTCGGTGAAGACTCAGAACAGACCATCGGTCCAATTCGCTTTCTGAGCTAGTCAGGACATACACTTTAAATAATAACTTGGGATGCTTCATCGTTACCCTCGCTAAAATTTACTAAACAACAAAAATATAAATAAACAAAGATACTCCTCATTCTTTGGTGTGGTTGAGCCGCTTCTTTCAGTGGCTGGCGTGGTCTCATCCCTCAAGCTTCTTTACAACGACCCAGTCACCTGGTTGGAAAGAATGTAAACTGATTATTAAGTCAGGGTCCGGGAGGGAATCGTGAACCCTGTGGTGGACATTTTGAAGTTCATGTCACAACGATCGCACCCACCCCATCAGCCGAGAATATAAGTGACAGCTAATGAGGAGAGTACGACCCTGATTTTGATTGACCTCCAAACAACCCTCATATGACAATAACCCAGACATCGGGACTGTGGTCACTGCATAACCTGTGCGTGGCTTACAATACCTGGAACCACTGACAAAAGGTTCTTAGCCTCTGGGATGGGAACCTACTTCACCAGACTGCTGCTTGCCGATTCAAATTCTATCAAAGAAAGACAGTCTTGGCACAAACTTGGTTAGAATTACAGAGGATATTATTAGTTTTAAAAAAAAAACTGTCACTCTTACATTTATCACTTCTCCCCCCTTTTCTTCCTCATTACAGACTGAAGGAAGAAATGCGTGGTGCAGGGAAAAAAGAAACAATGAAATAGCCTATGATACTTTTACCGCCTTAGACTCATATTTATCCATATGTACAGCTGTCTACATACACCTGTTCTCTGTGTACAAACTCCTTGGACCTGAAAAATACTTATAAGCAAAATCATTACTCTATCCTTCATATTTAACCTGCAAAGAATGGAAAATATTAATGACATTCCTGTACATTGGTAAATTGTCAATGACATTCTTTCAAAACTGATTCAAACAAAACCCTCTGTAACCCTTACTTTTCCCGTTCCTACAAAAATACAACAGCCGCGACGCATCGAAGGATCGCCACGGTAAGTTCGAACATATTCACGTTACTACATATAAACACTCAGATACAAACGTGGGGGAGATACTTCATAGTTTCCAAAACCAAAAATTAAAAAAAAACAAACAGCCAGAATTCTCCCTTCACTCTTTCAGCAATAGGAAAAAATACAATGGGAATATGAGAGCAACTCGAGAAGCTTGCATGGACCAGCCATACAAAGTTCAAACAAACGGGCATGAGACTACACCTCCATCAACACTCATCATTACAGATTTCTGAAGCCGCAGCTCAAATACATCCATTCCAGAGGGATACCCAAAATAGTATCCTTGGACCACCTATGTTAATCTTTTTGGGGTTCAAAGGCCTTTGCCCCAAAACTAGGCTTCGTGCACTGTGTGACCGTCTGACTATGGGAAGCCTCCATTCCTTCCCTTTGCACAGACCTCCTTGTGTCCATGGCGATTCGAATCGACTTATCGTCTTAAACCTGCGTCCAGGTTAAACCGTTGCACCCATTTTCGGAGATCACCGCCCGGTGTCTTCTTATACGGTGAATTGCAGAACTACAACCACTATATGGTCAAGTCCTCCAACTAGAAACCCTAACCGAGGCGTCAACTCTATGGCTTGTTGTCCCAACACTTTTGGAACTACAGCAACAACCACAGATCAACCCCCGAATTAGGCCTCTACCCCTCACAGTGCATGCATACACAAGCATTTTCCGCTATACACCCATACACTGCGTTGTCAGACTAAAGCACACAGAACAATTACGCCAGTTTACCACCTGCAGAACAATATGGCTTCTCTCTGTATCTAGATGATAAGATAATGGTGATGCCCACTGTTTGCTCTCTACTCAAAACTGTATTACAGTACAAAACTTCACAAAACTGGAACAAAATATAAAAGACTTTTAAACGCCAAAATGCTTTCCATTTTCCTTCCAAGCACAAATCTCATTCAGACAACCCCAAGCTCCTCCCACTAACTTTCTGCTGATATATAAATGCTGAAAAGAAACTTCCGGTTACATGCTCAGCTACTTAAAAAAACCAAACTGGTTTATTTACATATCAATTGTTCAGGAAGAGGGAGGGGGAGGGGAGGCCTTAGAATCGCCTTGTCTATCAAGACTTCAAAAAAAATCCATGGCTACACATCATATATATTTCAACCATTTAAAACCTTGTCAAGGAAATGATGGAGTAGAGTAAACCCCCTTTGCAAATGGGAGGGAATCCCCCCTGACCCACATTCCCTGGAAGTCAGACCATAAGTTGGGACTCAAAATACAAACTCCTGCCAAAAGATGGCTATACAGTACAAGTTCCAAAAAAAATTAATTGCTCTCTGGGAAACTCCCAAATATTTAAACATAAAAACACATCATTGTACAAAAACTCTGTTATGCCCCGTACACACGATCGTTTTTAATGTCATTTTTTAAACCAACGTTTTTCTCCTCGTTTTTTTTCATGTTTCCTCTCAAGCCTGCCTTGCGTACACACCATCATTTAAAAAAACGATCAAGCAAAGCGCAGTGACGTTCAACACGTACGACGGCACTATAAAGGGGAAGTTCCGTTCGAATGGCGCCACCCTTCATGTTAGTAAAGTTTTTTGGGCGAAGATTCGCGCTTTTCAGTCCGTTACTGTGTAATGAATGTGCTATCTTCATTACGAACGCTAGTTTTACCAGAACGAGCGCTCCCGTCTCATACTTGATTCTGAGCATGCGCGTTTTTTTTCACGTCGTTAAAGCATACACACTATCGTTTTTCACGTTGTTAAAAAAAACGACATGAAAAACGACGTGAAAAAAGAGAGCATGTCCGGAATTTTTAATGGCCGTTTTTCACGTCGTTAAAAATGCTCTGGAGCATACACACGATCATTTTTCAGGGCCATTATTTAAAATGGCAGTTTTAACGGCATGAAAAACGATCGTGTGTACGGGGCATTAGTCTTACAATCTATCAAAATTCAGTGTAAAGTGAAGTTTTTCTTAAAACCAAAATCCAATGCAAAAAAAAACGCCGCGCATATACTGCAAAGTCAGCTAATCCTGCAATAGCGTATGTGACAGGGGGTCACTTTGGACACAGGGTTAGCCAGGAAACAATGGACATTGAGAATATATATGGCTTGGATTGCTTAAAATGGGTCTGTCATATTTATCCACCATATTCCCCATTTACCTGCAAAGAACTATCTACTGTTTTATGAACTCAACAGGTTAAATTAAGAGAGGCTGATGTGTCTCCTGACTCCTTGTGTAATGCTAATGAGCCCCACCTATGTTACAGGCCCTTTCATTGTGTTGATGTGGATTGGAGCTTGGTAAAGCGTCTGGCTCCATATTATGGGATGTGGAAGTGTCTTCTGTGAGGGGGGGGGGATCAACCCTCCTGCCTAAGACTGTTTATCAAAGGAGAAGTTTGAACACACCTGACCTGTATCACCATTGTCATTGGACAGTTTAACCCGCCCTGTTCCCCAAAGGATGGGAGGGGAGGGTTTTGAAGAGAAATGTGTTACCATGTGTTTTGAAAATAAAGGCATTCCCTGTTTTTGGAACTTGAATACAGAGCGTTGTCTCGTATCTGGGGGGAGAACCATTCGTATGGGGTCTTATTCAGCTGGTTGGAGTGTCTGGTGGCTGTTGTGTGGTTGGAAAGGGAATATCCTAACGGTGTTAACCCCTTTCATACTTGGGGTGCCGTTACAATTGTTGGCAAGCAGTGGGATTGATCCCCACAGCCAGAAGGACAGCTACAAGAGGACACAGGCCAATGGAGGCACAGTATGAACGGCTAAAGCGTTCTACCCTCAAAGACTTACTGGAGAACCGGGGAAGACCGGCCAACAACCGTAAGAAGAGGGACATTATCAGAGAACTAGTCGAAATGGATGGAGCTGAAAGGTCCAACATAACCGAAAGGCCCAGTATAACAAACAGGACACCCGAAGAGGCAAGTTTTGATCGGGCTGTTAACATAAGACTGGCACATTATGGTCCTAACCCTACAGCGGAGATCATAGACCGAGTTATAGCGGCTGTGGATGTAAATTTGCTACAGCAAAGAGGTTCTGCAGCAGCAGAAGTCACAGCAGCACCAACTGAAAGAAGAAAGATACATTTTACTGCTTTTAAAAATGTCATTGAAACTGAAGGAGAGATTGATGGGTACCTTGCTGATTTTGAACGGCAATGTGCCCTACACCGGGTGCCCACAGAGGAATGGGTTACCATTTTGTCTGGGAAACTGTCTGGCCGGGCCAGTGAAGCATTCAGGGCCATCCCAGACGAGGATATTATGAACTATGGACTGGTAAAAGAAACACTGTTGGCCAGGTATTCCGTCACACCGGAGGCATACCAGAGGCGGTTCCGAGAGACGAGCAAGCAGACTGGAGACTCGTATACCGAGTGGGCATGCCGCCTACACCGCACGGCCTCTCACTGGGTCGCTGGGTGCCAAGCAGAATCCGGGGAAGAGGTGCTGCAGGTGTTCCTGCTGGAGCACTTCTTTGACAAACTGTCCCTGGAAGTCAGAGAGTGGGTCCGGGACCGAAAACCTTTCACCTTGCCTGAAGCAGCTCGCTTGGCGGATGAATACACAGACGCCCGCAAACTGGATACCCCTGTGGTCAAGGCAACAGCTCGGGTGGATTATCGATCAACGGCACCCCCTCCGGCTATCGCCTATCAACCACAGTCGTACCGCCCTACAGCACCACCTCCAGCGGCCACTTATTCTCAGCAGCCCAGGTTCAACTCCCAGGACTACTCACAACCCATCAGGTGTTTCGGGTGTAAACAGCTAAGGCACAAAAAGCCAGACTGTCCGTTGAATCCAGCCAGGCAGTCCCAGTCATGGAGACAGCCAGCAAGGGGGAACCCCCACACATCCATGCCTGCGGCCCACTGCGTTGAGGAGGAAGAACATTGGAGCGTCCTGCACGAGGCTGATCCAATACAAGCAGCTAACCGGGACAACAGGCAGCAACACAGGCAGACGGTCCGGGTTAATGAATGGTAGCCAATGGCTTACGTGATAGTGGCGCTACCATGACCCTACTACAGAAGAACCTCATCCCAGAGAGCCAACACACCGGAGACACTGTAGCCGTAAGAGTAGCGGGAGGTACCGTCTTCCGGCTACCTGTTGCCCGTGTTCACCTGGATTGGGGGGTTGGTTCGGGACACGTGAATGTGGGGGTGATGAAGGATTTGCCAGCGGATGTACTACTGGGGAATGATTTGGGCCCCCTCCTTTCTGCTTACGCCCCGATGGGCCCCGATGAAGTCAACCCCGTGACTACCCGTGCCCAGACACGTACTGCTGGAACCGGCCCGCTTGCTGCTGAGACACAGGTGAGACTACCTTCCCCGACACGTACCTTAGATCAGGCGCTCTTAGGCTGGGATACCCCAGAAGCATTCGGGAGGGAAACTCGGGAGGACCCGACCTTACACAAGTATAGGGCTAAGGCAGACACTCAGGAAAGGGGAATAGATGGGGAGCTTTTTGAATGGGTGGGGGATAGACTGTACAGGATCCCTAAGCCAGCTCGGAGAAGTAAGGCCCCTTCGCAGAAACGACAGCTGGTGGTACCTAAGAAATACCAGCTGGAGATTCTGCGAATCGGGCATGATGTACCGCTAGCAGGACATCTAGGGTTCTGTCGTACAGCCCATAGGATCACACAGAATTTCTTCTGGCCCAATTTTAGCCAGGATGTGCGACAATATTGCAAAACGTGTGACACATGTCAACGGATAGGTAAGAGGGGGGACCACCCTAAGGCTAAACTCATATCCATGCCTATTATTGGGGAGCCCTTTTACCGCATAGCCGTTGACATTGTGGGTCCCCTGGCCAGGCCTAGTCCATCCGGGAAGAAATATATTCTCACCGTGGTGGACTACTCCACCCGTTACCCAGAGGCAGTGGCTATGTCTAACATTGAAGCAGAGACAGTAGCTGATGCCCTGGTTAAGATTTTTACCAGAGTGGGGTTCCCTAAGGAGATTCTCTCTGACCAGGGAACCCAGTTTACCGCGGTGCTCACCCAGCAGTTGTGGAAGGTGTGCAATATTAAGCCCTTGCTGAGCTCACCTTACCACCCCCAGACTAATGGTCTCTGCGAACGCTTTAACGGGACCCTCAAGCAAATGCTGAGGACCTTTTCGGACGCTTGCAGAGACTGGGAGAGATTCCTGCCTCACCTGTTATTTGCGTACAGAGAGGTACCCCAGGAATCTACGGGGTTCTCGCCCTTCGAGTTGCTCTATGGGAGAAGGGTCCGCGGACCCCTCAACCTCATCAGAGGACACTGGGAGGGAGAGACAGAGCAAGAAGGGACCCCCATAGTGCCCTACGTTCTGGAACTCCGGGACCGCATGGAGCAACTGTCTCTGATGGTAAGGGAGAATCTCCAGGCGGCCCAGGGAAGACAGAAGAGATGGTACGATCGGGGGGCCCGACAGCGTATCTTCCAGGTTGGGCAGAAGGTCTTAGTGCTCAAGCCTGTGAAGACCGACAAGATGCAGGCATCTTGGCAGGGCCCGTATAAAGTAGTAGCCCAGGTATGTGATACTACCTATGTTATTGCCAGCTGCGCAGATGAAAGAATCCAGCGAACCTTTCATGTGAACATGCTGAAGGAGTATCAGGAACGGCAGGAGGATGTTGCTGCAGTATGTGCCCCTGCTGCGGACGACTCAGAAGGTCTACCCCTCCCTGACTTACTAGAGAGAGAGCCCCAGACTGACCTCATTAGCCTTGTACAGCTCGGAGACCGGTTAAGCCCCACAAAGAAGGAACAGGCTAAGCGGCTTCTGGGGGAGAAACAGGCGACGTTCTCCCAAATACCGGGCTATACGACCCTAGCTGTGCATAAGGTAGAGACCCCTGGACAAGCACCCCTTCGACAGCCCCCCTACCGTATCCCTGAAGCAGTCCGAGAAGAAATGCGGAAGGAGATACAGGAGATGATTCAGTTAGGAGTCATTGAACCTTCTGACAGCCCTTGGGCCTCGCCTGTAGTCCTGGTGCCTAAGAAAGACGGAACTACCCGGTTCTGTGTGGACTACAGGCGACTCAATGAGAAGACCACCACCGATGCCTACCCGATGCCCAGGGTAGACGAACTGCTAGATCGGATAGCCAGGGGACGTTATTTAACTACAATAGACCTGTGTAAAGGTTATTGGAAGATCCCCCTGGCCGAGGATGCTATCCCCAAGTCGGCATTTGTTACCCCATTTGGCCTGTACCAGTCTAGGGTCATGCCATTTGGGATGAAAAATGCCCCGGCCACCTTCCAACGTATGGTGGATAGGCTCCTCGATGGCTTCCAGGATTTTGCATGTGCATACCTGGATGACATTGCGATCTACAGTGGGTCTTGGGAGGAGCACCTGGTGCATGTAGGCGTGGTTCTGGACAAAATTCGGGCCGCAGGCCTGACCTTGAAACCAGACAAGTGCCATCTAGGTATGGCGGAGGTGCAGTACCTGGGACACCGAGTGGGGTGTGGGAACCAGAGACCAGAGCCAGCCAAGGTAGAGGCAGTAGCTAACTGGCCCACGCCCCGTACTAAGACCCAGGTATTAGCCTTCTTGGGAACTGCAGGGTATTACCGACGTTTTGTCGCTAATTATAGTGCTATCGCCAAACCCCTGACGGACCTGACGAAAAAGAATTTACCTAGGCAGGTCCTGTGGTCTCCAGCTTGTGAAACCGCGTTTCTAGCCCTCAAACAAGCACTTGTAAATGCTCCTGTCTTGGCTGCCCCAGTACCTAACAAACGCTTTCTTGTCCACACAGATGCTTCCATGTTTGGACTGGGGCCGGTGCTGAGCCAAGTTGGGGAGGATGGAGGAGAACACCCTGTCGCATACCTGAGTAGAAAGCTATTACCCCGGGAAGTGAGCTATGCGGCAGTGGAGAAGGAATGTTTGGCCCTGGTCTGGGCCCTTAAAAAGTTGAACCCTTACTTATACGGACAGGAATTTTCACTGGTCACCGACCACAACCCATTGGTCTGGCTTAACCGGGTCTCAGGAGACAATGGCAGGTTGTTGCGGTGGAGCCTAGCCCTGCAACCTTACAATTTCACCATCAGCTACCGACCCGGTAAGCAAAATGGCAATGCTGATGGGTTGTCCCGGCAAACAGATGTCATCTCGGGCCCCTAGTGGTGATGGGTTGTCCAGACATTAGAAGAATGGAACTATGGACTAACTTCGGAATCAACCCGTCTGGGGTCCACTCCTCTGTTAGTCTCCTGCCGAAAGGGGAGATGTGTGACAGGGGATCACTTTGGACACAGGGTTAGCCAGGAAACAATGGACATTGAGAATATATATGGCTTGGATTGCTTAAAATGGGTCTGTAATATTTATCCACCATATTCCCCATTTACCTGCAAAGAACTATCTACTGTTTTATGAACTCAACAGGTTAAATTAAGAGAGGCTGATGTGTCTCCTGTCTCCTTGTGTAATGCTAATGAGCCCCACCTATGTTACAGGCCCTTTCATTGTGTTGATGTGGATTGGAGCTTGGTAAAGCGTCTGGCTCCATATTATGGGATGTGGAAGTGTCTTCTGTGAGGAGGGGGGGGGGGATCAACCCTCCTGCCTAAAACTGTTTATCAAAGGAGAAGTTTGAACACACCTGACCTGTATCACCATTGTCATTGGACAGTTTAACCCGCCTTGTTCCCCAAAGGATGGGAGGGGAGGGTTTTGAAGAGAAATGTGTTACCATGTGTTTTGAAAATAAAAGCAGTCCCTGTTTTTGGAACTTGAATACAGAGCGTTGTCTCGTATCTGGGGGGAGAACCATTCGTATGGGGTCTTATTCAGCTGGTTGGAGTGTCTGGTGGCTGTCGTGTGGTTGGAAAGGGAATATCCTAACGGTGTTAACCCCTTTCATACTTGGGGTGCCGTTACAGCGTACATTCACTTAAATGAAAACAGAGAAACCTTCCTCCTAACACCATCTGCATGGAGTTTGCATGTTGTCCCTGTCTCTGCATTGGCCTCCTCCCACACTCCAACTGCTGGTAGGTCAGCCAGATTCCATCCATAAATAGGCCCCAGCATGTGCGTGTGTCCGCAAGCACGTTGTGGCCCCTCGGGGTAAGACCACGCTATTTCAAGATACCACTCTACTCAACTCAAAAGGCGATGCTTAGAAAAACAATTTAAACCAGCGAATTCATTAAACAAAAACCAGTCTCTCAGTATGTCCCCCTGGTGTCTCACTACTCTTCCCAGCAGTGCACAGGTCAAACTGTAAACGCATAAAACATAAGAAAACTGCACCAATCAACAAATGCCAATACAGCATATTCAGGAGCCGTGTTTGCTAAACTGGAACTTCCTATCTCAAACTGTAAACGTCTCTCAAAATGGCCGACAAGCCAGGACTACAAAATGGTGGATGACCCACCACAGCACCTCATGGACAACAAAAATTGCGCCATTGACGCATGCAATTTTTCCCGCCAAAAACAGCATGGGACGTCACAATGAACACCACATTGGTTCCCCTACACAAAGAAAAACACAAATTGCCTCCACCAGGTTCCACGCAGAAAAGATCGCACTATATTCGCACCAAACATCAAAATCTGCCCCAAAGGCTGAGAAATTCCACCAGCAACATAGCTGACGAATGCCACAGTATGGTCACATTATATCACACCCAAAGGAAAGGTGGCTGCACCTTCCCTTATAGGATACCCACAGGCTAAGGAAAAACTGTGCCTCAAAATGGCAGACAAACCTGCAAGGCTAACAAAAACCAAGAATGGCGCCATTACTTTTTCCCGCCAAAACCAGCATCTCTTTAAAAGAAAATCAAAAATGTTTTTCTCCACAAAGACTGACTACACCATTGAAACTTTTCTAAATTATCATCAAAATCCACTGAAAAAGGTGTCAGCTACACTCTACAAGGACCACATGTACACTTACAAACTTAGCCTCCCTTTTGCCAACTAAACAGCACATTCAATAAATGTGAGTTACATGAACAATATTAAAAACATATTCATTTCTCTAAGTTCATATACTCTGAGATATTCACCACTTTTCTCTACCTAAAGTTCACACACACAGTGGCCTCAGCTTCCATAACAAAGCCATTGCAGATACATACCTCCTCAATGCTAGCATCCAAAACAGCCTGCAACCATTCAAAGGGCGTATTCCTTTCAACAAACAGCTACTATTGTCTGGCTTCCAACAATGCCTGGCCACTTGAATATGCGGCAGGAATTTTCAACTTTAAAACCAAACACTTTTGTTAAAGTATTTTTACACTTATGGGGACATGTGTCTTTGTCCCCTATAAAGGCAAAAATCACAATTTATCCATTTCTATTTTTCATAGAAATCACAAACACCACACACATACAGTATATTGTTGCTTGTAACACCAGATCATCTCTCAGGGTGTTTCCCTTCCAGCACCATTGTCCTTACCTTAGGGCACAACCTCTGCAACACAAAGCAGTGGGCAAGCCCTTCCCCCATTCAAGCACATGGCAGCCAAACAATCTACTTACAAACTTCTCAGTGCACTAAATACCACAGCTATACCTTCATTTCATACACAATATACAGTTTATATTTCTCACTTACTTACACTCTTACAGCCCACAGTTTCCATCAGATCATCTCTCAGGGCCCTCCCACTACAAAACTCCTGCATGCTATTTACAGAAAGTCACCAACTTTTACCATTGTAACTGAGATGTTGCCTGCCCCTCCCCCACTAAACCTCATGGCTCACAAGGACCAGAACAATGCAGCAGCCATGGCTGGCAGCAGACTGCTCAATACATCGCACAAACAGCCATCTCTTACACAATTTCAATCGCACTCATGGGTACACATGTCCTACATCACACAAACAATCTAATCACACAGGCACATGCAGGCATACCCACACACAATCAAATTCACAGGCATACGATCCATGACAAAATCACACACACACATACGATTCGCAGACATACACACGCACACATACACACGCTGCAAACTTAAAGCATTATTTCAAAAAGACAAAAAAATGTTCCTTTAAAGAGTAGAGCCCCCCACATCGGAACGTAGATCCACTCTTCCCCCCATCTCGATCCGATGTCCAAAGGGACTCCATCTATTCCCAAAAATCCTGGCCCGCCATAAACTGTTGTGGAATTCCTAGGCTGTTTGCAGAGCACACAGCCTATAATTCCTGTGCTCTATAAGCACACACTTTAGATTCATCTTTTTGGAATAATGCTATCTTTATGTTTGCTAAAATCCACTCACCGTTCATTCCCATTCATCCCAAGAAGGCAGCACCACAAAAGCTATGTTCTCATTTCAGCATACCAGCCTAGACTGACTAGCCGACGTCTAATCATAGGCTTTTATTAAACTCAAAAGATCTCACACAGGAGGTGATTGGCTGCAGCAACCAATCCCCTCCCCCATGGGCGGGAACCTCACAGGATGTTCCTTCCTCACAGGAAAATGACCATACAAGGAAAATGGCAATACCTGGACATTCCTTCCAACAGGAGATGTCATACATGAATACAATAATGTAGGATGGCTAAAGTTACCGTTGATAGGAATCCTTATTCTGCACTATTCCATAGAATAACGCATATTAAGATTATACTATTAATGAATGGGGGAGGGAGGCTATCTGCAGACGCACGCTACGAATTCCAACCAATGTTGATCAGACACAGCAGAGACAAGAGCACGTATCCGCCTATAACCAATGATGTCATTGCAGAGCGAGCATATCCCCTCCTTAACGATCGTCCATGCTAATGCACAGAGGGCCCCCGTTGGTGGACATATCCGCACCCTGCAAATATCACACTCCAACCTCAAGATGTTTTCCCCTATCAGACGGGATTCAACCAGCCTCAGACTACCCCAATCAGCTCTTTTAGAGCGGGTTGCGGAAGTACGAACACTGGGTGACACTATGACAATACATATTAAATACATCTCCATAAAAATCTCCACAACACCAGGATACAGTTTACTAACTAAATATACTGCAGCTACCTGAATAAACTGCCTGCCTGTAGTATATTAGGAAGAGAATAACAGAAACGCGCTGTAGTGAGGTTTAGCTGCACAATGTGCCCAGGATACCGTATACTGACTGAATATAATGCAGCTACCTGAATCAACTGCCTGCCAGTAGTATATAAGGAAGAGAAAAGGAACGCTCTGCAGTGAGGTTTAGATGCACACTGTGCCCAGGATACAGTATACTGACTGAATATACTGCAGCTACCTGAATCAACTGCCTGCCTGTAGTATATTAGGAAGAGAACAAGAACGCTTTGCAGTGAGGTTTAGCTGCACAATGTGCCCAGGATACAGTATACTGACTGAAAATAATGCAGCTACCTGAATCAACTGCCTGCCAGTAGTATATTAGGAAGAGAACAGGAACGCTCTGCAGTGAGGTTTAGCTGCACACTGTGCCCAGGATACAGTATACTGACTGAATATACTGCAGCCACCTGAATCAACTGCCTGCCAGTAGTATATTAGGAAGAGAGCAGGAACGCTCTGCAGTGAGGTTTAGCTGCACACTGTGCCCAGGATACAGTTTACTGACTAAATATATTGCAGCTACGTGAATCAACTGCCTGCCTGTAGTATATTAGGAAGAGCACAGGAACGCTCTGCAGTGAGGTTTAGCTGCACACTGTGCCCAGGATACAGTTTACTGACTGAATATACTGCAGCTACCTGAATCAACTGCCTGCCAGTAGTATATTAGGAAGAGAATAACAGAAACGTGCTGCAGTGAGGTTTAGCTGCACACTGTGCCCAGGATACAGTATACTGACTGAATATACTGCAGCTACCTGAATCAACTGTCTGCCTGTAGTATATTAGGAAGAGAACAGGAACGCTCTGCAGTGAGGTTTAGCTGCACACTGTGCCCAGGATACAGTTTACTGACTGAATATACTGCAGCTACCTGAATCAACTGCCTGCCTGTAGTATATTAGGACGAGAACAGGAACGCTCTCCAGTGAGGTTTAGCTGCACACTGTGCCCAGGATACAGTTTACTGACTGAATATACTGCAGCCACCTGAATCAACTGCCTGCCTGTAGTATATTAGGAATAGAACAGGAACGCTCTGCAGTGAGGTTTAGCTGCACACTGTGCCCAGGATACAGTTTACTGACTGAGTATATTGCAGCTACGTGAATCAACTGCCTGCCTGTAGTATATTAGGAAGAGCACAGGAACGCTCTGCAGTGAGGTTTAGCTGCACACTGTGCCCAAGATACAGTTTACTGACTGAATATACTGCAGCTACCTGAATCAACTGCCTGCCTCTAGTATATTAGGAAGAGAATAACAGAAACGTGCTGCAGTGAGGTTTAGCTGCACACTGTGCCCAGGATACAGTATACTGACTGAATATACTGCAGCTACCTGAATCAACTGCCTGCCAGTAGTATATTAGGAAGAGAACAGGAACGCTCTGCAGTGAGGTTTAGCTGCACACTGTGCCCAGGATACAGTATACTGACTGAATATACTGCAGCTACCT
The DNA here is from genome assembly GCA_029206835.1 of Rana muscosa. Classification (NCBI taxonomy): domain Eukaryota; kingdom Metazoa; phylum Chordata; class Amphibia; order Anura; family Ranidae; genus Rana; species Rana muscosa. The sequence continues at coordinate 3,981,319 of CM055123.1, read as the reverse complement.
GAATCAACTGTCTGCCTGTAGTATATTAGGAAGAGAACAGGAACGCTCTGCAGTGAGGTTTAGCTGCACACTGTGCCCAGGATACAGTTTACTGACTGAATATACTGCAGCTACCTGAATCAACTGCCTGCCTGTAGTATATTAGGACGAGAACAGGAACGCTCTCCAGTGAGGTTTAGCTGCACACTGTGCCCAGTATACAGTTTACTAACTGAATATACTGCAGCTATCTGAATCAACTGCCTTCCTGTAGTATATTAGGAAGAGAAGAGGAACACTCTGCAGTGAGGTTTAGATGCACACTGTGCCCAGGATACAGTATACTGACTGAATATACTGCAGCTACCTGAATCAACTGCCTGCCTGTAGTATATTAGGAAGAGAACAAGAACGCTCTGCAGTGAGGTTTAGCTGCACAATGTGCCCAGGATACAGTATACTGACTGAAAATAATGCAGCTACCTGAATCAACTGCCTGCCAGTAGTATATTAGGAAGAGAACAGGAACGCTCTGCAGTGAGGTTTAGCTGCACACTGTGCCCAGGATACAGTATACTGACTGAATATACTGCAGCCACCTGAATCAACTGCCTGCCAGTAGTATATTAGGAAGAGAGCAGGAACGCTCTGCAGTGAGGTTTAGCTGCACACTGTGCCCAGGATGCAGTATACTGACGGAATATACTGCAGCTACCTGAATCAACTGCCTGCCTGTAGTATATTAGGAATAGAACAGGAACGCTCTGCAGTGAGGTTTAGCTGCACACTGTGCCCAGGATACAGTTTACTGACTAAATATATTGCAGCTACGTGAATTAACTGCCTGCCTGTAGTATATTAGGAAGAGCACAGGAACGCTCTGCAGTGAGGTTTAGCTGCACACTGTGCCCAGGATACAGTTTACTGACTGAATATACTGCAGCTACCTGAATCAACTGCCTGCCAGTAGTATATTAGGAAGAGAATAACAGAAACGTGCTGCAGTGAGGTTTAGCTGCACACTGTGCCCAGGATACAGTATACTGACTGAATATACTGCAGCTACCTGAATCAACTGTCTGCCTGTAGTATATTAGGAAGAGAACAGGAACGCTCTGCAGTGAGGTTTAGCTGCACACTGTGCCCAGGATACAGTTTACTGACTGAATATACTGCAACTACCTGAATCAACTGCCTGCCTGTAGTATATTAGGACGAGAACAGGAACGCTCTCCAGTGAGGTTTAGCTGCACACTGTGCCCAGGATACAGTTTACTGACTGAATATACTGCAGCCACCTGAATCAACTGCCTGCCTGTAGTATATTAGGAATAGAACAGGAACGCTCTGCAGTGAGGTTTAGCTGCACACTGTGCCCAGGATACAGTTTACTGACTGAATATATTGCAGCTACGTGAATCAACTGCCTGCCTGTAGTATATTAGGAAGAGCACAGGAACACTCTGCAGTGAGGTTTAGCTGCACACTGTGCCCAGGATACAGTTTACTGACTGAATATACTGCAGCTACCTGAATCAACTGCCTGCCTCTAGTATATTAGGAAGAGAATAACAGAAACGTGCTGCAGTGAGGTTTAGCTGCACACTGTGCCCAGGATACAGTATACTGACTGAATATACTGCAGCTACCTGAATCAACTGCCTGCCAGTAGTATATTAGGAAGAGAACAGGAACGCTCTGCAGTGAGGTTTAGCTGTACACTGTGCCCAGGATACAGTATACTGACTGAATATACTGCAGCTACCTGAATCAACTGTCTGCCTGTAGTATATTAGGAAGAGAACAGGAACGCTCTGCAGTGAGGTTTAGCTGCACACTGTGCCCAGGATACAGTTTACTGACTGAATATACTGCAGCTACCTGAATCAACTGCCTGCCTGTAGTATATTAGGATGAGAACAGGAACGCTCTCCAGTGAGGTTTAGCTGCACACTGTGCCCAGTATACAGTTTACTAACTGAATATACTGCAGCTACCTGAATCAACTGCCTTCCTGTAGTATATTAGGAAGAGAAGAGGAACGCTCTGCAGTGAGGTTTAGCTGCACACTGTGCCCAGGATACAGTATACTGACTGAATATACTGCAGCTACCTGAATCAACTGCCTGCCTATAGTATATTAGGAAGAGAACAGGAACGCTCTACAGTGAGGTTTAGCTGCACACTGTGCCCAGGATACAGTTTACTGACTGAATACACTGCAGCTACCTGAATCAACTGCCTGCCTGTAGTATATTAGGAAGAGAACAGGAACGCTCTGCAGTGAGGTTTAGCTGAAAACTGTGGCCAGGATACAGTTTACTGACTGAATATACTGCAGCTACCTGAATCAACTGCCTGCCTTTAGTATATTAGGAAGAGAACAGGAATGCTCTGCAGTGAGGTTTAGCTGCACACAGTGCCCAGGATACAGTTTGCTGACTGAATATACTGCAGCTACCTGAATCAACTGCCTGCCTTTAGTATATTAGGAAGTGATCAGGAACACTCTGCAGTGAGGTTTAGCTGCACACTGTGCCCAGGATACAGTTTACTGACTGAATATATTGCAGCTACCTGAATCAACTGCCTGTCTGTAGTATATTAGGACGAGAACAGGAATGCTCTGCAATGAAGTTTAGCTGCACACTGTGCCAAGGATACAGTTTACTGACTGAATATACTGCAGCTACCTGAATCAACTGCCTGCCAGTAGTATATTAGGAAGAGAACAGGAACGCTCTGCAGTCAGGTTTAGCTGCACACTGTGCACAGGATACAGTTTACTGACTGAATATACTGCAGCTACCTGAATCAACTGCCTGCCAGTAGTATATTAGGAAGAGAACAGGAACGCTCTGCAGTGAGGTTTAGCTGCACACTGTGCCCAGAATACAGTATACTTACTGAATATACTGCAGCTACCTGAATCAACTGCCTGCCTGTAGTATATTAGTAAGAGAACAATAGGAACGCTCTGCAGTGAGGTTTAGCTGAACACTGTGCACAGGATACAATACTGAATATACTGCAGCTACCTGAATCAACTACCTGCCTGTAGTATATTAGGAAGAGAACAGTAACGCTCTGCAGTGAGGTTTAGCTGCACACTGTGCCTAGGATACAGTTTACTTACTGTATATACTGCAGCAACCTGAATCACCTGCCTGCCTGTAGTATATTAGGACGAGAACACAAATGCCCTGCAGTGAGGTTTAGCTGCACACTGTGCCCAGGATACAGTTAACTGACTGAATATACAGCAGTTACCTGAATCAACTGCCTGCCTGTAGTATATTAGGAAGAGAACAACAGGAACGCTCTGCAGTGAGGTTAGCTGAACACTATGCACAGGATACAGTACTGAATATACTGCAGCTACCTGAATCAACTGCCTGCCTGTATTATATTAGTAAGATAACAACAGGAACGCTCTGCAGTGAGGTTTAGCGGAACACTGTGCACAGGATACAGTACTGAATACACTGCAGCTACCTGAATCAACTGCCTGCCTGTAGTATATTAGGAAGAGAACAGTAACTCTCTGCAGTGAGGTTTAGCTGCACACTGTGCCCAGGATACAGTTTACTTACTGAATATACTGCAGCTACCTGAATCAACTGCCTGCCTATAGTATATTAGGAAGAGAACAGGAACGCTTTGCAGTGAGGTTTAGCTGCACACGGTGCCCAGGATACAGTTTACTGACTGAATACACTGCAGCTACCTGAATCACCTGCCTGCCTTTAGTATATTAGGAAAAGAACAGGAACGCTCTGCAGTGAGGTTTAGCTGCACACTGTGCCCAGGATACAGTTTACTGACTGAATATACTGCAGCTACCTGAATCAACTGCCTGCCTGAAGTATATTAGGAAGAGAACTGGAACGCTCTGCAGTGATCTTTATCTGCACACTGTGCCCAGGATACAGTTTACTGACTGAATATACTGCAGCTACCTGAATCAATTGCCTGCCTTTAGTATATTAGGACAAGAACAGGAATGCTCTGCAGTGAGGTTTAGCTGCACACTGTGCCCAGGATACAGTTTACTGACTGAATATACTGCAACTACCTGAATCAACTGCCTGCCAGTAGTATATTAGGAAGAGAATAGGAACACTCTGCAGTGAGGTTTAGTTGCACACTGTGCCCAGGATATAGTTTACTGACTGAATATACTGCAGCTACCTGAATCAACTGCCTGCCTGTAGTATATTAGGAAGAGAACAGGAATTCTCTGCAGTGAGATTTAGCTGCACACTGGGCCCAGGATACAATTTACTGACTGAATATACTGCAGCTACCTGACTCAACTGCCTTTCTGTAGTTTATTAGGAAGAGAACAGGAACGCTCTGCAGTGAGGTTTAGCTGCACACTGTGCCCAGGATACAGATTACTAACTGAACATACTGCAGCTATCTGAATCAACTGCATTTCTGTAGTATATTAGGAAGAGAAGAGGAACGCTCTGCAGTGAGGTTTAGCTGCACACTGTGCCCAGGATACAGTTTACTGACTGAATATACTGCAGCTACCTGAATCAACTGCCTTCCAGTAGTATATTTGGAAGAGAACAGGAACGCTCTGCAGTGAGGATTAGCTGCACACTGTGCCCAGGATACAGTATACTGACTGAATATACTGCAGCTACCTGAATCAACTGCCTGCCTTTAGTATATTAGGAAGAGAACAGGAATGCTCTGCAGTGAGGTTTAGCTGCACGCTGTGCCCAGGATACAGTTTACTGACTGAATACACTGCAGCTACCTGAATCACCTGCCTGCCTTTAGTATATTAGGAAAAGAACAGGAACGCTCTGCAGTGAGGTTTAGCTGCACACTGTGCCCAGGATACAGTTTACTGACTAAATATACTGCAGCTACCTGAATCAACTGCCTGCCTGAAGTATATTAGGAAGAGAACTGGAACGCTCTGCAGTGAGCTTTATCTGCACACTGTGCCCAGGATTAGTGATGAGCCGAACACCCCCGGGTTCGGTTCGCACCAGAACCCGCGAACGGACCGAAAGTTCGAACGAACATTAGAACCCTATTAAATACAATGGATGCGAACGTTCGAATTCTAAAGTGCTAATTATAACAACTATTATGCATGTTATTGTCATAAATAGGGTTTGGGAACCCGGGTTGTGCACCAGGGGACATGTATCAATGCAAAAAGAAGTTTTAAAAACGGTCGTTTTTCGGGAGCAGTCATTTTAATGATGCATAAAGTGAAAAAAAAAAAAGTCAAATATTCCTTTAAATATCGTACCTGGGGGGTGTCTAAAGTATGCCTGTGAAGTGCCACGTGTTTCCCGTGTTTAGAACTGTCCCTGCACAAAATGACACTTCTAAAGGAAAAAAAAGCCATTTAAAACTGCTTGCGGCTTTAATGTAATGTCTGGTCCCGGTAATATGGATGAAATTCTTTAAGAAAAATGGCATAGCTACCCCATGACCCCCCCCCCTACCCCAGCCCATTACCAGCCCCTTTGGGTCTTGTATGGATATTAAGGGGAACCCCGCACATAAAATAAAAAAGGCCCTATATACTCTGAACAGCCGTATACAGGCGGTGCATACAAGACAGGGACTGTAGGTTTGTTCTTATGTAGAATCTGTTTGTAATTTTGAACAGGTACATTGTTGAAGTGTAGCTCCAGCCCAAAAATCTATTTTTAAACTTTTTGGGAAACATAGGTAAGGGTTATCACCCCTGTAACATTTGTTTTGCTGTCTGTGCCCCTGTTCAGAACATTTCACCTCACTTTCCGTCCCAATGACAACTGTTTTTGAAATGTGGTGTTTTTCTTGAAACAAGGATTGCTGATAAAGCATCAGTACAGATGAGACCCCTTTCTCCCATATTTATTCTTACAGGAGAGAATTTTCCTTTCTAGGGGTAGATTTCCTCTCACTTCCTGTTGTCTTCTTTCGTTTGCAAGTAGGAGTCGTTTGTAAGTTGGATGTTTGAAAGTAGGGACCTGCCGTATATACTCTGCAGAAATAGGCCCCTTAGTTGTTGGTGTTGGCACAACACTGTAAGCACTCAGTTACTCTTGGTTGGTGCTGGAACGCCCTGCTGTCAACTATTATATCAGGAATTTTAATTACATATAATTGTTGAACAGTGGTAGTAAAAATTGGGGCTTTGATGGTGGTGCTGGTGCCACAACACTGTAAGCCCTGACAGTTACTCTTGGTGGGTGCAGCAATGGGCCCTGCTGTGAATTATTAGATCAAGAATTGTAATTACATGCCCCTTTTGAACAGGGGCTGAAAAATTGGGCCTTTCGTGGTGGTGGTGGTGGTGGCGTTGCCACAAGACTGTAAGCCCTCAGAGTTACTCTTGGTGGGTGCAGCAATGGACCCTGCTGTGAATTATTAGATCAAGAATTGTAATTGCATGCCCCTGTTGAACAGGGGCTGAAAAATTGGGCCTTAGGCACTGGTGGCACAACACTACAACCCCTCACAGATACTGTACTTGGAGCACAGCAATGAGCCCTGTTGCAAAGTATTGCTTCAAAAATTGTAATGACACGCCCCTGTTAAACAGGGGCTGAAAAATTGGGCCTTAGGCACTGGTGCCACAACACTCCAACCCCTCACAGATACTGTACTTGGAGCACAGCAATGAGCCCTATGGCAAATTATTGCAAAAAAAATTGTAATTACACGCCCCTGTAAAACAGGGGCTGAAAAATTGGGCCTTAGCCACTGGTGGCGGCACCCATAAACAAAAATGATCTTCCAAGCTATCATCATCAATCGTATCATTGAGGACTCGGAGGAGGAGGATAGCCAGTCAACATAACAGCACAGGCACTCAGCATCAGCATCAGTCTTGAAGGGATGTGACATGTTAAAATCAATTAGTCTGTTATATCAGCATCAGGTGTGTGGTAGCTGGTGGTGATCCAAGACTGGTTCATCTTGATGAAAGTCAGTCGATCAACCGAGTCGGTGGACAGGCGCACCCTGTGATCCGTGACAAATCCTCCAGCAGCACTGAATGTGCGTTCCGAAAGAACGCTGGATGCAGGACAGGCCAGTAGCTCAATTGCATACTGTGCAAGCTCTGGCCAGTGATCCATCCTCAAGACCCAGTAAGCCAGAGGATTTTCGGTGGGGAAGGTGTCCAAGTCTGACCTTGCCCCTAGATATTCCTGCACCATGTTTATCAGACGCTGGCGATGGTTGCTGGAACCGATCATACTTTGGGGCTGCGGACTAAAGAATTGTCTGAACGCATCGGTCAGACGGCCACCTTCCCCACCGCTCCTTCTTTGACTGGCCGAAGCCTCAGCAACTCGTTGTCCAGGACCAGGAGTTTGTAACCTCCCAGTCTCTGGGAACGCGTTGCACAGACCTTTCTGCAAGGCCTCCCGGAGTTGTCTCATCCTCTGCTCCCTCTGCGACGGTAACATAAGGTCCGCAACCTTACCCTTGTACCGTGGATCAAGGAGAGTGGCCAGCCAGTAATGGTCCCTCTCCTTGATCCGAAGAATACGAGGATCCTTCCGCAGACTTTGCAGGATCAGGGAGGCCATGCAGCGTAGGTTTGCTGAGGCATTCGCTCCGGAGTCCTCTGGGTCACTAAGGACGACATGATCCACAGCCACCTTCTCCCAGCCACGTACAAGTCCACTGGTTTCTTGGGACTGTAAATCATCCCTAAAAGACTGCTGCTGATGATGCTGAGTGCCAGCCTCCACCTCCATGCTGACACAATCCTCCTCCTCCTCCTCCTCCTCCTCCTCTTCCTGTGCGATGGGTGGGACAGAAGGAACACTGTCTGGGTAAAGGGGGCCTTGAGAGGCAAGGAAGTCCTCCTCTTCCTGCCTCTGTTCTGCCTCAAGTGCCCTGTCCATTATTCCACGCAGCGTGTGCTCCAACAGGTGGACAAGAGGTACAGTGTCACTGATGCATGCACTGTCACTGCTCACCATCCTCGTGGCCTCCTCAAATGGTGCCAGGACAGTGCATGCATCCCTGATCATGCCCCACTGGCGTGGAGAAAAAAAACCAAGCTCCCCTGACCCTGTCCTGGTGCCGTAGTCGCACAGGTACTCATTGATGGCCCTCTGCTGCGTGTGCAGCCGCTGCAGCATGGCCAACGTTGAGTTCCACCTGGTGGGCATGTCACATATAAGGCGGTTCTTGGGCAGGTTCAACTCCTTTTGCAGCTCAGCCAGGCGAGCACTGGCATTATAAGATCTGCGGAAATGCACACAGACTTTCCTGGCCTGCCTCAGGACATCCTGTAAGCCCGGGTACCTGCCCAAGAACCGCTGCACCACCAGGTTAAGGACGTGAGCCACACAGGGCACATGGGTCAGTTGTCCCTGTCAGAGGGCGGAGAGGATGTTGGTGCCATTGTCGCAAACCACCATTCCTGGCTTAAGCTGGCGTGGCGTCAACCACCTCTCGGCCTGGCCCTGCAGAGCAGACAGGACCTCTGCCCCAGTGTGGCTTCTGTCCCCCAAACACACCAGCGCAAGCACGGCATGGCATCTTTTTGCCTGCGTACTTGCGTAGCCCCGTGAACGGCTACGGAGCACCGCTGGTTCATAGGACAAACCACAGGAAGAGGCCATGGAGGAAGAAGAAGAGGAGGGGGTGGAGGAGAGAGGTGTGTCACAACCAGTAGTAGCATTTTGGAGGCGTGGCGGTGGGACAACCTCCAACACTACTGCACCTTGTCCTGCATCCTTCCCAGCTGCCAAAAGAGTGACCCAATGGGCCGTGAAAGAAAGGTAACGTCCCTGTCCATGCCTGCTGGACCATGAGTCAGCGGTAATATGCACCTTACCGCTGACCGCCCTGTCCAGCGAGGCCAAGACATTGCCTTCCACATGCCGGTAGAGAGCCGGAATAGCCTTCCGTGAGAAAAAGTGGCGTTTGGGAACCTGCCACTGAGGAACCGCACATTGCACAAACTCACGGAAGGGGGCCGAGTCTACCAACTGAAAAGGCAGCAGTTGAAGCGCTAGCAATTTAGCCAAGCTAGCATTCAACCGCTGGGCATGTGGATGGCTGGGAGTGAACTTCTTTCGACGGTCCAGCAGCTGGGGCAGGGAAATTTGCCTGCTAGAATCGGACGTCGGTGTACTGCTAGCAGAGTGGCCGCAAGTACTTGGCTGTGACACACCTAATTCTACACCTTCATTCCTCTCAGTGCATGTTTCAGAGAGGACTGAAGTTATAGTGGGGTTGGAGATCCCAGCTGATGCGGTGCAAGGAGAGGTCCGCTTTGTTCTTTGGTGTGGGTCTTTGAGGTAGGCTTGCCAACGAGCTGCATGGCAGGTCAACATATGTCTGGTCAGGCATGTGGTACCCAAGCGGCTGATGTTTTGGCCACGCGATATACGCTTGAGACATATGTTGCAAACAGCAGCTGTGCGATCTGATGCACTAGCCTCAAAAAAGGCCCACACCAAAGAACTTTTTGAATGACGGGCAGAGGCAGCGCCCTGCACAGGCGGAGCTCTGCGGTGTGATTCCGTCGGTGTACTGCCCTTACGCTGGCCACCAAAGGGCATCCTGCCTCGTTGGAGATGTGCCTCCTCCTCATCCTCCTCCTCCTCCTCTCTCCTATTAGGCACCCACGTGGAGTCAGTGACCTCATCATCACCTCCCTCCTCATCACTGGAGGCAATCTGGCAGTATGCTGCAGCTGCTGGAACATGACTGCCAGATTGGTGTCCTTCTTGAGCATCCCCTCTGTCTGCTCTCACGCTACTGCCTTCCTCTAGCTGGGTTTCATCATCAGACCCTTCGAAACGCTGGGCATCCTCCTGGAGCATGTACCCAACACTGTGCTGAAACAGTTCGGGGGACTCCTCAGGAGGAGGACATGGTGGGTCTAGGGAAGGAGTGACTGATGATGAGTCTGACATTGATACCAGGGAAGAGGACGCTTTGGCAGCTGCTTTTCCAGTACCCTGAGCCTGGGTGAGAGAGGATGAGGAGGAGGAGGAGGGCTTGGTCATCCACTCTACCAAGTCTTCGGCATGATGTGGCTCAACATGTCCAGCTGCCGAAAAGAAGGACAAGCGTGTCCCATGGCCATGTGCTGATGACAATGCACCGCGTCCATGACCAGCACTGTTGCCCCCAGACACAGAGCCTGCTTGCCCTCTTTTATTGCCTCCTGACTGTCTGCCTCTCCTTGTTTGCCTTCCAGACATTCTAATAGATGGCCTGCAGGGAGATGGGAAAAAAGCAATAAGGGCTACCTTCAGGTGTCCTTCTCTGTCCCTTGAAACAAGGACTTTGACAGTGAAAGAAACTGACACACTCTCCCTACCTACAGTTTTCTGTCCCTAGAAATTTTTTTTTTTTTAAGCACAATTTAGCACAAGGAGAATTCACTCACTGTCCTTCCAGGTCCCTGGAAACAAGGACTTTGACAGTGAAAGAAACTGACACACTCTCCCTACCTACAGTTTTCTGTCCCTAGAAAAAATGTTTTTTTTTAAGCACAATTTAGCACAAGGAGAATTACCTCACTGTCCTTCCAGGTCCCTGGAAACAAGGACTTTGACAGTGAAAGAAACTGACACACTCTCCCTACCTACAGTTTTCTGTCCCTAGAAAAAATGTTTTTTTTAAGCACAATTTAGCACAAGGAGAATTACCTCACTGTCCTTCCAGGTCCCTGGAAACAAGGACTTTGACAGTGAAAGAAACTGACACACTCTCCCTACCTACAGTTTTCTGTCCCTAGAAAAAATGTTTTTTTTAAGCACAATTTAGCACAAGGAGAATTACCTCACTGTCCTTCCAGGTCCCTGGAAACAAGGACTTTGACAGTGAAAGAAACTGACACACTCTCCCTACCTACAGTTTTCTGTCCCTAGAAAAAATGTTTTTTTTAAGCACAATTTAGCACAAGGAGAATTCACTCACTGTCCTTCCAGGTCCCTGGAAACAAGGACTTTGACAGTGAAAGAAACTGACACACTCTCCCTACCTACAGTTTTCTGTCCCTAGAAAAAATGTTTTTTTTAAGCACAATTTAGCACAAGGAGAATTACCTCACTGTCCTTCCAGGTCCCTGGAAACAAGGACTTTGACAGTGAAAGAAACTGACACACTCTCCCTACCTACAGTTTTCTGTCCCTAGAAAAAATGTTTTTTTTAAGCACAATATAGCACAAGGAGAATTCACTCACTGTCCTTCCAGGTCCCTGGAAACAAGGACTTTGACAGTGAAAGAAACTGACACACTCTCCCTACCTACAGTTTTCTGTCCCTAGAAAAAATGTTTTTTTTAAGCACAATTTAGCACAAGGAGAATTACCTCACTGTCCTTCCAGGTCCCTGGAAACAAGGACTTTGACAGTGAAAGAAACTGACACACTCTCCCTACCTACAGTTTTCTGTCCCTAGAAAAAATGTTTTTTTTAAGCACAATTTAGCACAAGGAGAATTACCTCACTGTCCTTCCAGGTCCCTGGAAACAAGGACTTTGACAGTGAAAGAAACTGACACACTCTCCCTACCTACAGTTTTCTGTCCCTAGAAAAAATGTTTTTTTTAAGCACAATTTAGCACAAGGAGAATTCACTCACTGTCCTTCCAGGTCCCTGGAAACAAGGACTTTGACAGTGAAAGAAACTGACACACTCTCCCTACCTACAGTTTTCTGTCCCTAGAAAAAATGTTTTTTTTAAGCACAATTTAGCACAAGGAGAATTACCTCACTGTCCTTCCAGGTCCCTGGAAACAAGGACTTTGACAGTGAAAGAAACTGACACACTCTCCCTACCTACAGTTTTCTGTCCCTAGAAAAAATGTTTTTTTTAAGCACAATATAGCACAAGGAGAATTCACTCACTGTCCTTCCAGGTCCCTGGAAACAAGGACTTTGACAGTGAAAGAAACTGACACACTCTCCCTACCTACAGTTTTCTGTCCCTAGAAAAAATGTTTTTTTTAAGCACAATTTAGCACAAGGAGAATTACCTCACTGTCCTTCCAGGTCCCTGGAAACAAGGACTTTGACAGTGAAAGAAACTGACACACTCTCCCTACCTACAGTTTTCTGTCCCTAGAAAAAATGTTTTTTTTAAGCACAATTTAGCACAAGGAGAATTACCTCACTGTCCTTCCAGGTCCCTGGAAACAAGGACTTTGACAGTGAAAGAAACTGACACACTCTCCCTACCTACAGTTTTCTGTCCCTAGAAAAAATGTTTTTTTTAAGCACAATTTAGCACAAGGAGAATTACCTCACTGTCCTTCCAGGTCCCTGGAAACAAGGACTTTGACAGTGAAAGAAACTGACACACTCTCCCTACCTACAGTTTTCTGTCCCTAGAAAAAATGTTTTTTTTAAGCACAATTTAGCACAAGGAGAATTACCTCACTGTCCTTCCAGGTCCCTGGAAACAAGGACTTTGACAGTGAAAGAAACTGACACACTCTCCCTACCTACAGTTTTCTGTCCCTAGAAAAAATGTTTTTTTTAAGCACAATTTAGCACAAGGAGAATTACCTCACTGTCCTTCCAGGTCCCTGGAAACAAGGACTTTGACAGTGAAAGAAACTGACACACTCTCCCTACCTACAGTTTTCTGTCCCTAGAAAAAATGTTTTTTTTAAGCACAATATAGCACAAGGAGAATTCACTCACTGTCCTTCCAGGTCCCTGGAAACAAGGACTTTGACAGTGAAAGAAACTGACACACTCTCCCTACCTACAGTTTTCTGTCCCTAGAAAAAATGTTTTTTTTAAGCACAATTTAGCACAAGGAGAATTACCTCACTGTCCTTCCAGGTCCCTGGAAACAAGGACTTTGACAGTGAAAGAAACTGACACACTCTCCCTACCTACAGTTTTCTGTCCCTAGAAAAAATGTTTTTTTTAAGCACAATATAGCACAAGCACAAAACACACTGACACTCTCCCTACCTATCCTTCTCTTTCCCTAAACTAAAGGAATCCAGGTTAAGCAAGAAAGAAATAAAAGTCACTGTCCCTGCCTATGCTGCTCTATCCCTGCTCCGGAACACACTACACTAGGCCGCCGTGCTGGCGGCCTTTTATAGTGTGGGGCGTGTACTAAACCCCCTCAGCAATAATTGGCCACAGGCATCCTGCCTGTGGCCAATCATTGCTCTCCTCGCTGCCGGCGCTGTGATTGGCCAAGCATGCGGGGTCACAGTGCATGCTTGGCCAATCACAGCGCCTGGATGACACTGCGATGGCGTAGTGCATTGTGGGCCGTTCGCGTCACTCGAATTTGGCGCGAACGGCCCAAATCGTTCGATCTTCGTCGAACGATCGAACAGCCGATGTTCGAGTCGAACGTATGTTTGACTCGAACACGAAGCTCATCCCTACCCAGGATACAGTTTACTGACTGAATATACTGCAGCTACCTGAATCAATTGCCTGCCTGTAGTATATTAGGACAAGAACAGGAATGCTCTGCAGTGAGGTTTAGCTGCACACTGTGCCCAGGATACAGTTTACTGACTGAATATACTGCAACTACCTGAATCAACTGCCTGCCAGTAGTATATTAGGAAGAGAACAGGAACACTCTGCAGTGAGGTTTAGTTGCACACTGTGCCCAGGATATAGTTTACTGACTGAATATACTGCAGCTACCTGAATCAACTGCCTGCCTGTAGTATATTAGGAAGAGAACAGGAATTCTCTGCAGTGAGGTTTAGCTGCACACTGTGCCCAGGATACAGTATACTGACTGAATATACTGCAGCTACCTGAATCAACTGCCTGCCTGTAGTATATTAGGACGAGAACAGGAACGCTCTCCAGTGAGGTTTAGCTGCACACTGTGCCCAGGATACAGTTTACTGACTGAATATACTGCAGCCACCTGAATCAACTGCCTGCCTGTAGTATATTAGGAATAGAACAGGAACGCTCTGCAGTGAGGTTTAGCTGCACACTGTGCCCAGGATACAGTTTACTGACTGAATATATTGCAGCTACGTGAATCAACTGCCTGCCTGTAGTATATTAGGAAGAGCACAGGAACGCTCTGCAGTGAGGTTTAGCTGCACACTGTGCCCAGGATACAGTTTACTGACTGAATATACTGCAGCTACCTGAATCAACTGCCTGCCTCTAGTATATTAGGAAGAGAATAACAGAAACGTGCTGCAGTGAGGTTTAGCTGCACACTGTGCCCAGGATACAGTATACTGACTGAATATACTGCAGCTACCTGAATCAACTGCCTGCCTGTAGTATATTAGGAAGAGAACAGGAATTCTCTGCAGTGAGGTTTAGCTGCACACTGGGCCCAGGATACAATTTACTGACTAAATATACTGCAGCTACCTGACTCAACTGCCTTTCTGTAGTTTATTAGGAAGAGAACAGGAACGCTCTGCAGTGAGGTTTAGCTGCACACTGTGCCCAGGATACAGATTACTAACTGAACATACTGCAGCTATCTGAATCAACTGCATTTCTGTAGTATATTAGGAAGAGAAGAGGAATGCTCTACAGTGAGGTTTAGCTGCACACTGTGCCCAGGATACAGTTTACTGACTGAATATACTGCAGCTACCTGAATCAACTGCCTTCCAGTAGTATATTAGGAAGAGAACAGGAACGCTCTGCAGTGAGGATTAGCTGCACACTGTGCCCAGGATACAGTATACTGACTGAATATACTGCAGCTACCTGAATCAACTGCCTGCCTTTAGTATATTAGGAAGAGAACAGGAATGCTCTGCAGTGAGGTTTAGCTGCACACTGTGCCCAGGACACAGTATACTGACTGAATATACTGCAGCTACCTGAATCAACTGCCTGCCTGTAGTATATTAGGACGAGAACAGGAACGCTCTCCAGTGAGGTTTAGCTGCACACTGTGCCCAGGATACAGTTTACTGACTGAATATACTGCAGCCACCTGAATCAACTGCCTGCCTGTAGTATATTAGGAATAGAACAGGAACGCTCTGCAGTGAGGTTTAGCTGCACACTGTGCCCAGGATACAGTTTACTGACTGAATATATTGCAGCTACGTGAATCAACTGCCTGCCTGTAGTATATTAGGAAGATCACAGGAACGCTCTGCAGTGAGGTTTAGCTGCACACTGTGCCCAGGATACAGTTTACTGACTGAATATACTGCAGCTACCTGAATCAACTGCCTGCCTCTAGTATATTAGGAAGAGAATAACAGAAACGTGCTGCAGTGAGGTTTAGCTGCACACTGTGCCCAGGATACAGTATACTGACTGAATATACTGCAGCTACCTGAATCAACTGCCTGCCAGTAGTATATTAGGAAGAGAACAGGAACGCTCTGCAGTGAGGTTTAGCTGCACACTGTGCCCAGGATACAGTATACTGACTGAATATACTGCAGCTACCTGAATCAACTGTCTGCCTGTAGTATATTAGGAAGAGAACAGGAACGCTCTGCAGTGAGGTTTAGCTGCACACTGTGCCCAGGATACAGTTTACTGACTGAATATACTGCAGCTACCTGAATCAACTGCCTGCCTGTAGTATATTAGGACGAGAACAGGAACGCTCTCCAGTGAGGTTTAGCTGCACACTGTGCCCAGTATACAGTTTACTAACTGAATATACGGCAGCTACCTGAATCAACTGCCTTCCTGTAGTATATTAGGAAGAGAAGAGGAACGCTCTGCAGTGAGGTTTAGCTGCACACTGTGCCCAGGATACAGTATACTGACTGAATATACTGCAGCTACCTGAATCAACTGCCTGCCTATAGTATATTAGGAAGAGAACAGGAACGCTCTACAGTGAGGTTTAGCTGCACACTGTGCCCAGGATACAGTTTACTGACTGAATACACTGCAGCTACCTGAATCAACTGCCTGCCTGTAGTATATTAGGAAGAGAACAGGAACGCTCTGCAGTGAGGTTTAGCTGAAAACTGTGGCCAGGATACAGTTTACTGACTGAATATACTGCAGCTACCTGAATCAACTGCCTGCCTTTAGTATATTAGGAAGAGAACAGGAATGCTCTGCAGTGAGGTTTAGCTGCACACGGTGCCCAGGATACAGTTTGCTGACTGAATATACTGCAGCTACCTGAATCAACTGCCTGCCTTTAGTATATTAGGAAGTGATCAGGAACACTCTGCAGTGAGGTTTAGCTGCACACTGTGCCCAGGATACAGTTTACTGACTGAATATATTGCAGCTACCTGAATCAACTGCCTGTCTGTAGTATATTAGGACGAGAACAGGAATGCTCTGCAATGAGGTTTAGCTGCACACTGTGCCAAGGATACAGTTTACTGACTGAATATACTGCAGCTACCTGAATCAACTGCCTGCCAGTAGTATATTAGGAAGAGAACAGGAACGCTCTGCAGTCAGGTTTAGCTGCACACTGTGCACAGGATACAGTTTACTGACTGAATATACTGCAGCTACCTGAATCAACTGCCTGCCAGTAGTATATTAGGAAGAGAACAGGAACGCTCTGCAGTGAGGTTTAGCTGCACACTGTGCCCAGAATACAGTATACTGACTGAATATACTGCAGCTACCTGAATCAACTGCCTGCCTGTAGTATATTAGTAAGAGAACAATAGGAACGCTCTGCAGTGAGGTTTAGCTGAACACTGTGCACAGGATACAATACTGAATATACTGCAGCTACCTGAATCAACTACCTGCCTGTAGTATATTAGGAAGAGAACAGTAACGCTCTGCAGTGAGGTTTAGCTGCACACTGTGCCTAGGATACAGTTTACTTACTGTATATACTGCAGCAACCTGAATCACCTGCCTGCCTGTAGTATATTAGGACGAGAACACAAATGCCCTGCAGTGAGGTTTAGCTGCACACTGTGCCCTGGATACAGTTAACTGACTGAATATACAGCAGTTACCTGAATCAACTGCCTGCCTGTAGTATATTAGGAAGAGAACAACAGGAACGCTCTGCAGTGAGGTTAGCTGAACACTATGCACAGGATACAGTACTGAATATACTGCAGCTACCTGAATCAACTGCCTGCCTGTATTATATTAGTAAGATAACAACAGGAACGCTCTGCAGTGAGGTTTAGCGGAACACTGTGCACAGGATACAGTACTGAATACACTGCAGCTACCTGAATCAACTGCCTGCCTGTAGTATATTAGGAAGAGAACAGTAACTCTCTGCAGTGAGGTTTAGCTGCACACTGTGCCCAGGATACAGTTTACTTACTGAATATACTGCAGCTACCTGAATCAACTGCCTGCCTATAGTATATTAGGAAGAGAACAGGAACGCTTTGCAGTGAGGTTTAGCTGCACACGGTGCCCAGGATACAGTTTACTGACTGAATTCACTGCAGCAACCTGAATCACCTGCCTGCCTTTAGTATATTAGGAAAAGAACAGGAACGCTCTGCAGTGAGGTTTAGCTGCACACTGTGCCCAGGATACAGTTTACTGACTGAATATACTGCAGCTACCTGAATCAACTGCCTGCCTGAAGTATATTAGGAAGAGAACTGGAACGCTCTGCAGTGAGCTTTATCTGCACACTGTGCTCAGGATACAGTTTACTGACTGAATATACTGCAGCTACCTGAATCAATTGCCTGCCTGTAGTATATTAGGACAAGAACAGGAATGCTCTGCAGTGAGGTTTAGCTGCACACTGTGCCCAGGATACAGTTTACTGACTGAATATACTGCAACTACCTGAATCAACTGCCTGCCAGTAGTATATTAGGAAGAGAACAGAAACACTCTGCAGTGAGGTTTAGTTGCACACTGTGCCCAGGATATAGTTTACTGACTGAATATACTGCAGCTACCTGAATCAACTGCCTGCCTGTAGTATATTAGGAAGAGAACAGGAATTCTCTGCAGTGAGGTTTAGCTGCACACTGGGCCCAGGATACAATTTACTGACAGAATATACTGCAGCTACCTGACTCAACTGCCTTTCTGTAGTTTATTAGGAAGAGAACAGGAACGTTCTGCAGTGAGGTTTAGCTGCACACTGTGCCCAGGATACAGATTACTAACTGAACATACTGCAGCTATCTGAATCAACTGCATTTCTGTAGTATATTAGGAAGAGAAGAGGAACGCTCTGCAGTGAGGTTTAGCTGCACACTGTGCCCAGGATACAGTTTACTGACTGAATATACTGCAGCTACCTGAATCAACTGCCTTCCAGTAGTATATTAGGAAGAGAACAGGAACGCTCTGCAGTGAGGATTAGCTGCACACTGTGCCCAGGATACAGTATACTGACTGAATACACTGCAGCTACCTGAATCAACTGCCTGCCTGTAGTATATTAGGAAGAGAACAGGAACGCTCTGCAGTGAGGTTTAGCTGCAAACTGTGCCCAGGACACAGTTTACTGACTGAATATACTGCAGCTACCTGAATCAACTGCCTTTCTGAAGTATATTAGGACGAGAACAGGAACGCTCTGCAGTGAGGTTTAGCTGCACACTGTGCCCAGGATACAGTTTACTAACTGAACATACTGCATCTACCTGAATCAACTGCCTGCCTGTAGTATATTAGGAAGAGAATAACAGAAAC
This sequence comes from Rana muscosa, assembly GCA_029206835.1. Taxonomy (NCBI): domain Eukaryota; kingdom Metazoa; phylum Chordata; class Amphibia; order Anura; family Ranidae; genus Rana; species Rana muscosa. The sequence goes on along the minus strand of CM055123.1, from coordinate 3,962,793 downwards.
GTGCTGCAGTGAGGTTTAGCTGAACACTGTGCCCAGGATACAGTATACTGACTGAATTTCCTGCAGCTTCCTGAATCAACTGCCTGCCAGTAGTATATTAGGAAGAGAACAGGAATGCTCTGCAGTGAGGTTTAGCTGCACGCTGTGCCCAGGATACAGTTCACTGACTGAATATACTGCAGCTACCTGAATCAACTGCCTGCCTGTAGTATATTAGGAAGATAACAAGAATGCTCTGCAGTGAGGTTTAGCTGCACACTGGGCCCAGGATACAATTTACTGACTGAATATACTGCAGCTACCTTACTCAACTGCCTTTCTGTAGTTTATTAGGAAGAGAACAGGAATCCTCTGCAGTGAGGTTTAGCTGCACACTGTGCCCAGGGTACAGTTTACTAACTGAACATACTGCAGCTATCTGAATCAACTGCCTTTCTGTAGTATATTAGGAAGAGAACAGGAACGCTCTGCAGTGAGGTTTAGCTGCACACTGTGCCCAGGATACAGTTTACTGACTGAATATACTGCAACTACCTGATTCAACTGCCTGCCTGTAGTATATTAGTAAGAGAACAACAGAAACGCTCTGCAGTGAGGTTTAACTGCACACTGTGCCCAGGATACGGTATACTGACTGAATATACTGCAGCTACCTGACTCAACTGCCTTCCTGTAGTTTATTAGGAAGAGAACGGGAACGCTCTGCAGTGAGGTTTAGCTGCACACTGTACCTAGGATACAATTTACTGACTGAATATACTGCAGCTACCTGAATCAACTGACTTCCAGTAGTATATTAGGAAGAGAACAGGAACGCTCTGCAGTGAGGTTTAGCTGCACACTGTGCCCAGGATACAGTTTACTGACTGAATATACTGCAGCTACCTGAATCAATTGCCTGCCTGTATTATATTAGGACAAGAACAGGAATGCTCTGCAGTGAGGTTTAGCTGCACACTGTGCCCAGGATACAGTTTAATGACTGAATATACTGCAGCTACCTCAATCAACTGCCTGACAGTAGTATATTAGGAAGAGAACAGGAACGCTCTGCAGTGAGGTTTAGCTGCACACTGTGCCCAGGATATAGTTTACTGACTGAATATACTGCAGCTACCTGAATCAACTGCCTGCCTGTAGTATATTAGGAAGAGAACAAGAATTCTCTGTGTAACGGCACCCCAAGTATGAAAGGGGTTAACACCGTTAGGATATTCCCTTTCCAACCACAAGACAGCCACCAGACACTCCAACCAGCCGAATAAGACCCCATATGAATGATTCTCCCCCCAGATACGAGACAACGCTCTGTATTCAAGTTCCAAAACAGGGAATGACTTTATTTTCAAAACACATTTCTCTTCAAAACCCTTACCTCCCATCCTTGGGGAACAGGGCGGGTTAAACTGTCCAATGACAATGGTGATACAGGTCAGGTGTGTTCAAACTTCTCCTTTGATAAACAGTCTTAGGCAGGAGGGGTGATTCCCCCCTCCTCACAGGAGACACTTCAACATCCCATAATATGGAGCCAGCCGGTCTACCAAGCTCCAATCTACATCATCACAATGAAAGGGCCTGTAGCATAGGTGAGGCTCATTAGCATTACACAAGGAGACAGAAGACACATCAGCCTCTCTTAATTTAACCTGTTGAGTTCAGCACCAACAGAATAACTATTTACAGACCCTGGGCAATATTGGGGAATAATGTTACAGACCCATTTTAAAACAATCCCATACATATTCTCAATGTCCATTATTTCCTTGCTCACCCTGTGCTCCAAAGTGACCCCCTGTCACACATCTCCCCTTTCGGCAGGAGACTAACAGAGGAGGGGAGCCCAGGCGGGTTGACTCCGAAGTTAGTCCATAGCTCCATTCCTCTAATGCCTGGAAAACCCATCAGCATGGCCATTTTGCTTACCGGGTCAGTAGCTGATGGTGACGTTGTAAGGTTGCAGGGCGAATAATGGAATTCAGTTCTGGAACAGTCACTTGCTTTGCTCTCTCAATGGCTCCCAAAACTTGTTGCTGATGCTCTTGGGAGAGGTAAGGTAAAAACTGGGCGCAAATCCCATTTAACCTTTTGACAATTTCAGCCTGTTTGTGCATTTCAATGTTCAAGCCATGGGACATCTCATAATACATGACGTAGTGTCGTTGCATCTCCGATTTCTCCCTGGCTAACTTGTCACATTCCAATTCTAGACTGTGATATTGAGCCTGATCTAAGGTACATGTCGGGGAAGATAGTTATACCCAGTTCTCAGCCGCAAGCAGGCCGGTTCCAGCAGCATGGGTCTGGGCACAGGTAGTCACAGGGTTGGCTTCAGCGGGGCCCATCGGGGCGTAAGCAGAAACGAGGGGGGCCAAATCATTCCCCAGTAGTACATCCGCTGGCAAATCCTTCATCACCCCCACATTCACGTGTCCCCAACCAACCCCCCAATCCAGGTGAACACGGGTAACGGGTAGCCGGAAGACGGTGCCTCCCGCTACTCTTACGGCTACAGTGTCTCCGGTGTGTTGGCTCTCTGGGATGAGGTTCTTCTGTAGTAGGGTCAGGGTGGCACCAGTATCACGTAGGCCATTGGCTACCTTTCCATTGACCCAGACAGTTTGCCTGTGTTGCTGCCGGTTGTCCCGGTTAGCTGCTTGTATTGGATCAGCTTCGTGCAGGACACCCCAATGTTCTTCCTCCTCAATGCAGTGGACCGCAGGCATGGATGTGCGGGGGATCCCCCTTGCTGGCTGTCTCCATGACTGGGACTGTCTGGCTGGATTCAATGGACAGTCTGGCTTTTTGTGCCCTAGCTGTTTACACCCGAAACACCTGATGGGTTGTGAGTAGCCCTGGGAGTTGAACCTGGGCTGCTGAGGATAAGTGGCCGCTGGAGGTGGTGCTGTAGGGCGGTACGACTGTGGTTGGTAGGCGATAGCCGGAGGGGGTGCCGCTGATCGATAATCCACCTGAGCTGTTGTCTTGACCACAGGGTTATCCAGTTTGCGGGCATCTGTGTATTCGTCCGCCAGGCGAGCTGCTTCAGGCAAGGTGAAAGGTTTTCGGTCCCGGACCCACTCTCTGACTTCCAGGGACAGTTTGTCAAAGAAGTGCTCCAGTAGGAACACCTGCAGCACCTCTTCCCCGGATTCTGCTTGACATCCAGTGACCCAGTGGGATGCAGTGCGGTGTAGGCGGCATGCCCACTCGGTATACGAGTCTCCAGTCTGCTTGCTCGCATCTCGGAACTGCCTCCGATATGCCTCTGGTGTGACAGCATACCTGGCCAAAAGTGCTTCTTTTACCAGTCCATAGTTCATAATATCCTTGTCTGGGATGGCCCTGAACGCTTCACTGGCCCGGCCGGACAGTTTCCCAGACAAAATGGTAACCCATTCCTCTGTGGGCACCCGGTGTAGGGCACATTGCCGTTCAAAATCGGCAAGGTACCCATCAATCTCCCCTTCAGTTTCAATGAAATTTTTAAAAGCAGCAAAATGTATCTTTCTCCTTTCAGTTGGTGCTGCTCTGACTTCTGCTGCTGCAGCACCTCTTTTCTGTAGCCAATTTGCATCCACAGCCGCTATAATTCGGTCTATGATCGCCGCTGTAGGGTTAGGACCATAATGTGCCAGTCTTATGTTAACAGCCCAATCAAAACTTGCCTCTTCGGGTGTCCTGTCTGTTACGCTGGGCCTTTCTGTTATGTTGGGTCTTTCAGCTCCATCCATTTAGACTCGTTCTGCGATTAATGTCCCTCTTTTTAAGGTTGTTAGCCGGTCTGCCCCAGTTCTCCAGTAAGTCCTTGAGGGAATAGAGCTTTAGCCGTCCCTACTGTGCTTCCATTGTCCTGTGTCCCCTTGTAGCTGTCCTTATAGGCTGTGGAGTCATCCCACTGCTTGCCAACAATTGTAACGGCACCCCAAGTATGAAAGGGGTTAACACCGTTAGGATATTCCCTTTCCAACCACAAGACAGCCACCAGACACTTCAACCAGCCGAATAAGACCCCATATGAATGATTCTCCCCCCAGATACGAGACAACGCTCTGTATTCAAGTTCCAAAACAGGGATTGACTTTATTTTCAAAACACATGGTAACACATTTCTCTTCAAAACCCTCCCCTCCCATCCTTTGGGGAACAGGGCGGGTTAAACTGTCCAATGACAATGGTGATACAGGTCAGGTGTGTTCAAACTTCTCCTTTGATAAACAGTCTTAGGCAGGAGGGTTGAACCCCCCCCCCTCCTCACAGGAGACACTTCAACATCCCATAATATGGAGCCAGCCGGTCTACCAAGCTCCAATCTACATCATCACAATGAAAGGGCCTGTAGCATAGGTGAGGCTCATTAGCATTACACAAGGAGACAGGAGACACATCAGCCTCTCTTAATTTAACCTGTTGAGTTCAGCACCAACAGAATAAGTATTTACAGACCCTGGGCAATATTGGGGAATAATGTTACAGACCCATTTTAAAACAATCCCATACATATTCTCAATGTCCATTATTTCCTTGCTCACCCTGTGCTCCAAAGTGACCCCCTGTCACACTCTGCAGTGAGGTTTAGCTGCACACTGGGCCCAGGATACAATTTACTGACTGAATATACTGCAGCTACCTGACTCAACTGCCTTTCTGTAGTTTATTAGGAAGAGAACAGGAATGCTCTGCAGTGAGGTTTAGCTGCACACTGTGCCCAGGATACAGATTACTAACTGAACATACTGCAGCTATCTGAATCAACTGCCTTTCTGTAGTATATTAGGAAGAGAAGAGGAACGCTCTGCAGTGAGGTTTAGCTGCACACTGTGCCCAGGATACAGTTTACTGACTGAATATACTGCAGCTACCTAAATCAACTGTCTGCCTGTAGTATATTAGTAAGAGAACAACAGAAACGCTCTGCAGTGAGGTTTAACTGCACACTGTGCCCAGGATATGGTATACTGACTGAATATACTGCAGCTGCCTGACTCAACTGCCTTTCTGTAGTTTATTAGGAAGAGAACAGGAACGCTCTGCAGTGAGGTTTAGCTGCACACTGTGCCCAGGATACAATTTACTGACTGAATATACTGCAGCTACCTGAATCAACTGACTTCCAGTAGTATATTAGGAAAAGAACAGGAACGCTCTGCAGTGAGAATTAGCTGCATACTGTGCCCAGGATACAGTATACTGACTGAATATACTGCAGCTACCTGAATCAACTGCCTGCCTTTAGTATATTAGGAAGAGAACAGGAACGCTCTGCAGTGAGGTTTAGCTGCACACTGTGCCCAGGATACAGTTTACTGACTGAATACACTGCAGCTACCTGAATCAACTGCCTGCCTGTAGTATATTAGGAAGAGAACAGGAACGCTCTGCAGTGAGGTTTATCTGCAAACTGTCCCAGGATACAGTTTACTGACTGAATATACTGTAGCTACCTGAATCAATTGCCTTTCTGTAGTATATTAGGACGAGAACAGGAACGCTCTGCAGTGAGGTTTAGCTGCACACTGTGCCCAGGATACAGTTTACTAACTGAACATACTGCAGCTATCTGAATCAACTGCCTTTCTGTAGTATATTAGGAAGAGAACAGGAACACTCTGCAGTGAGGTTTAGCTGCACACTGTGCCCAGGATACAGTTTACTGACTGAAAATACTGTAGCTACCTGAATCAACTGCCTGCCTGTAGTTTATTAGGAAGAGAACAGGAATGCTCTGCAGTGAGGTTTAACTGCACACTGTGCCCAGGATACAGTTTACTGACTGAATATACTGCAGCTACCGAAATCAACTGACTTCCAGTAGTATATTAGGAAGAGAACAGGAACGCTCTGCAGTGAGGTTTAGCTGCACACTGTGCCCAGGATACAGTTTACTGACTGAATATACTGCAGCTACCTGAATCAACTGCCTGCCTGTAGTTTATTAGGAAGAGAACAGGAATGCTCTGCAGTGAGGTTTAACTGCACATTGTGCCCAGGATACAGTTTACTGACTGAATATACTGCAGTTACCTGAATCAACTGCCTTTCTGTAGTATATTAGTAAGAGAACAACAGAAACGCTCTGCAGTGAGGATTAGCTGCACACTGTGCCCAGGATACAGTATACTGACTGAATATACTGCAGCTACGTGAATCAACTGCCTGACTTTAGTATATTAGGAAGAGAACAGGAACGCTCTGCAGTGAGGTTTAGCTGCACACTGTGCCCAGGATACAGTTTACTAACTGAACATACTGCAGCTATCTGAATCAACTGCCTTTCTGTAGTATATTAGGAAGAGAAAAGGAACGCTCTGCAGTGAGGTTTAGCTGCACACTGTGCCCAGGATACAGTTTACTGACTGAATATACTGCAGCTACCTGAATCAACTGCCTGCCTGTAGTATATTAGGAAGAGAACAGGAATGCTCTGCAGTGAGGGTTAACTGCACACTGTGCCCAGGATACAGTTTACTGACTGAATATACTGCAGTTACCTGAATCAACTGCCTGCGTGTAGTATATTAGGAAGAGAACAACAGGAACGCTCTGCAGTGAGGTTTAGCTGAACACTGTGCACAGGATACAGTACTGAATATACTGCAGCTACCTAAATCAACTGCCTGCCTGTAGTATATTAGTAAGAGAACAATAGGAACGCTCTGCAGTGAGGTTTAGCTGAACACTGTGCACAGGATACAGTACTGAATATACTGCAGCTACCTGAATCAACTGCCTGCCTGTAGTATATTAGGAAGAGAACAGTAACGCTCTGCAGTGAGGTTTAGCTGCACACTGTGCCCAGGATACAGTTTACTGACTGAATATACTGCAGCTACCTGAATCAGCTGCCTGCCTCTAGTATATTAGGAAGAGAACAGGAATGCTCTGCAGTGAGGTTTAGCTGCACATGGTGCCCAGGATACAGTTTACTGACTGAATATACTGCAGCTACCTGAATCACCTGCCTGCCTTTAGTATATTAGGAAAATAACAGGAACACTCAGCAGTGAGGTTTAGCTGCACACTGTGCCCAGGATACAGTTTACTGACTGAATATACTGCAGCTACCTGAATCAACTGCCTGCCTGAAGTATATTAGGAAGAGAACCGGAACGCTCTGCAGTAAGGTTTAGCTGCACACTGTGCCCAGGATACAGTTTACTGACTGAATATACTGCAGCTACCTGAATCAACTGCCTTTCTGTAGTATATTAGGAAGAGAACAAGAATGCTCTGCAGTGAGGTTTAGCTGCACACGGTGCCCAGGATACAGTTTACTGACTGAATATACTGCAGCTACCTGAATCTCCTGCCTGCCTTTAGTATATTAGGACGAGAACAGGAACGCTCTGCAGTGAAGTTTAGCTGCACACTGTGCCCAGGATACAGTTTACTAACTGAACATACTGCAGCTATCTGAATTAACTGCCTTTCTGTAGTATATTAGGAAGAGAACAGGAACGCTCTGCAGTGAGATTTAGCTGCACACTGTGCCCAGGATACAGTTTACTGACTGAAAATACTGTAGCTACCTGAATCAACTGCCTGCCTGTAGTATATTAGGAAGAGAATAACAGAAACGTGCTGCAGTGAGGTTTAGCTGAACACTGTGCCCAGGATACAGTATACTGACTGAATATACTGCAGCTACCTGAATCAACTGCCTGCCAGTAGTATATTAGGAAGAGAACAGGAACGCTCTGCAGTGAGGTTTAGCTGCACACTGTGCCCAGGATACAGTATACTGACTGAATATACTGCAGCTACCTGAATCAACTGCCTGCCTGTAGTATATTAGGAAGAGAACAAAAATGCTCTGCAGTGAGGTTTAGCTGCACACTGGGCCCAGGATACAATTTACTGACTGAATATACTGCAGCTACCTGACTCAACTGCCTTTCTGTAGTTTATTAGGAAGAGAACAGGAACGCTCTGCAGTGAGGTTTAGCTGCACACTGTGCCCAGGATACAGTTTACTAACTGAACATACTGCAGCTATCTGAATCAACTGCCTTTCTGTAGTATATTAGGAAGAGATCAGGAACTCTCTGCAATGAGGTTTAGCTGCACACTGTGCCCAGGATACAGTTTAATGACTGAATATACTGCAGCTACCTGAATCAACTGCCTGCCTGTAGTATATTAGTAAGAGAAGAACAGAAACGCTCAGCAGTGAGGTTTAACTGCACACTGTGCCCAGGATACGGTATACTGACTGAATATACTGCAGCTACCTGACTCAACTGCCTTTATGTAGTTTATTAGGAAGAGAACAGGAACGCTCTGCAGTGAGGTTTAGCTGCACACTGTACCCAGGATACAATTTACTGACTGAATATACTGCAGCTACCGAAATCAACTGACTTCCAGTAGTATATTAGGAAGAGAACAGGAATGCTCTGCAGTGAGGTTTAGCTGCACACTGTGCCCAGGATACAGTTTACTGACTGAATATACTGCAGCTACCTGAATCAACTGCCTGCCTGTAGCATATTAGGAAGAGAACAGGAATGCTCTGCAGTGAGGTTTAACTGCACACTGTGCCCAGGATACAGTTTACTGACTGAATATACTGCAGTTACCTGAATCAACTGCCTTTCTGTAGTATATTAGTAAGAGAACAACAGAAACGCTCTGCAGTGAGGATTAGCTGCACACTGTGCCCAGGATACAGTATACTGACTGAATATACTGCAGCTACGTGAATCAACTGCCTGACTTTAGTATATTAGGAAGAGAACAGGAACGCTCTGCAGTGAGGTTTAGCTGCACACTGTGCCCAGGATACAGTTTACTAACTGAACATACTGCAGCTATCTGAATCAACTGCCTTTCTGTAGTATATTAGGAAGAGATCAGGAACTCTCTGCAATGAGGTTTAGCTGCACACTGTGCCCAGGATACAGTTTAATGACTGAATATACTGCAGCTACCTGAATCAACTGCCTGCCTGTAGTATATTAGTAAGAGAACAACAGAAACGCTCAGCAGTGAGGTTTAACTGCACACTGTGCCCAGGATACGGTATACTGACTGAATATACTGCAGCTACCTGACTCAACTGCCTTTATGTAGTTTATTAGGAAGAGAACAGGAACGCTCTGCAGTGAGGTTTAGCTGCACACTGTACCCAGGATACAATTTACTGACTGAATATACTGCAGCTGCCGAAATCAACTGACTTCCAGTAGTATATTAGGAAGAGAACAGGAATGCTCTGCAGTGAGGTTTAGCTGCACACTGTGCCCAGGATACAGTTTACTGACTGAATATACTGCAGCTACCTGAATCAATTGCCTGCCTGTAGTATATTAGGAAGAGAACAGGAATGCTCTGCAGTGAGGTTTAACTGCACACTGTGCCCAGGATACAGTTTACTGACTGAATATACTGCAGTTACCTGAATCAACTGCCTTTCTGTAGTATATTAGTAAGAGAACAACAGAAACGCTCTGCAGTGAGGTTTAGCTGCACACTGTGCCCAGGATACAGTTTACTGACTGAATATACTGCAGCTATCTGAATCAACTGCCTGCCTGTAGTATATTAGGAAGAGAACAGGAATGTTCTGCAGTGAGGGTTAACTGCACACTGTGCCCAGGATACAGTTTACTGACTGAATATACTGCAGTTACCTGAATCAACTGCCTGCCTGAAGTATATTAGTAAGAGAACAATAGGAACGCTCTGCAGTGAGGTTTAGCTGAACACTGTGCACAGGATACAGTACTGAATATACTGCAGCTACCTAAATCAACTGCCTGCCTGTAGTATATTAGTAAGAGAACAATAGGAACGCTCTGCAGTGAGGTTTAGCTGAACACTGTGCACAGGATACAGTACTGAATATACTGCAGCTACCTGAATCAACTGCCTGCCTGTAGTATATTAGGAAGAGAACAGTAACGCTCTGCAGTGAGGTTTAGCTGCACACTGTGCCCAGGATACAGTTTACTGACTGAATATACTGCAGCTACCTGAATCAGCTGCCTGCCTATAGTATATTAGGAAGAGCACAGGAATGCTCTGCAGTGAGGTTTAGCTGCACATGGTGCCCAGGATACAGTTTACTGACTGAATATACTGCAGCTACCTGAATCACCTGCCTGCCTTTAGTATATTAGGAAAATAACAGGAACACTCAGCAGTGAGGTTTAGCTGCACACTGTGCCCAGGATACAGTTTACTGACTGAATATACTGCAGCTACCTGAATCAACTGCCTGCCTGAAGTATATTAGGAAGAGAACCGGAACGCTCTGCAGTAAGGTTTAGCTGCACACTGTGCCCAGGATTGGAGGGCAGGCAGGCTTGGCACACAGGAACTGAGGAGAGAGACAGCAGACAGCGGGGAGGTGTCTTGTAGTACCGGGCACAGGCAAGTCCGGACAGGCCGGGAATCCACTGGCTGGCAGATCAGGTGCAGTCCAAGAGGCAGAGGCAGAGTCGTTATACAGTCCGGGTTTGGTAACGGGCAGGCGGCAGGTAACAGAAGGAGCAGGCGGAAGCAAGGTCAACAAGCCGGGAGTCAGCGGGCAGGCAGAAGGCGAGAAGCGTCAGGAACAAGCCGGGTCACAGGAACAGATCGGTAGGGAAGTATCAGATAGCAGGTGGGTCTTGGGAATGCTGTAGACCAGACAGCAAGGAGCCCCAGCACAAGCCCCTTTAAATAGCCCCAGATTGGCGCCAAGAAGTGTCACTGCGCGCTCCCGCGCGCACCTGCGCACGCCGAAGTGTCGCCAGTTTGCAGGTGAGGTTGCCCTTCATGACATTGCCCCCCTCCAATGGGCAGTCTCCGGATGCCCAACTGGGCCACCTTAACTGGATGAGAGTCTTTGAAGGACTGAACCAACCTTTTGGCATGGATGTTGCACTCAGGTTCCCATGAGTTCTCCTCAGGGCCATATCCCTTCCATTTTACAAGAAATTGGACTTGGTTGCGCCTTTTTCTACAATCCACGATGGATTCCACCTCAAACTCCTCTTCACCGTCGACCAAGATTGGTTCAGGAGGGCCGGTGTCACGTCCTGAGAAGGGATCAGGAACAGTAGGCTTAAGTAGGGCAACATGGAAAACCGGGTGGATCCGGAATGATTCTGGTAGCTCCAGTTCATAGGCCACACTGTTAATCCGTCTCCTGACGGGAAAAGGACCCACAAACTTGGGACCCAATTTCTTTGAGGGACAGGCAAGTCTAAGGTTCAGTGTAGATAACCACACCTGATCTCCGGGTTCCAGATTGAGTTCTCCTCTTCTTTTTTTCAAGTTCCGTCAGAGGAAAAATCCTGCCAAAGGGGATTTCAGCCCCGGGGAGAAGCTCAATCGGGCAGTCATAACGCCTGTGTGGAGGGAGAGTCTCAGCCCCTTTCTTGCTAAAAACGTCCAGGAAGCTGTGATATGCTTCAGGAACTGACTGGCGGACCTCAGCATCAGAGTCTATGCAAAGCAAGGGAGAAGGGGTACTCAAAACTTCCTGCAGACAATGTTGACGGCAGTAGGGGAAACAGAAACTGACTTCTCCTGATGTCCAATTAATTTGCGGGTTATGGGCCTGTAACCAGGGCATGCCCAGAATGATGGGGAACAGAGGAGACTTGATGACATCTAGGCATAGTAACTCCTGATGAGTACTGGCAATGGTTGTGGCCAGCGGTAGGGTCTCCTGTGTGACTGGTCCGGATTTAAGGGTCGACCCATCAGCGAGGTATACTGAAGCCCTTTAGCTCTAGGGAGCAAAGGAATGTGATGCGTGGTGGCAAAAGCTAAGTCCAGGAAGCAACTGCAGGCCCGGGAGTCAATGATAGCGCTGACTTGAATATTCCCTCCTGGGAGCTGCAAAAGAATTGGAATCGCCAGGTGAGCAGAATTACTGGGTATAACGGGTAAATGCACAGACGACATGGAGAGGCACTTACGGATCTTCACAGGGCAGGTCCGTACATAATGTCCGGGTTCTCCGCAGTATAGACATAGGTTAAGGGTTCGCCTGCATTGACGTTCCTCAGGGGTGAGTGAGGGACGGAGAAGTCCCAGCTGCATGGGTTCTGGATTGTCAGAGGAGGCTGTAACTGGAAATGAAGGAGCTGGGTTAGCAGAGCTGGGTACCCGGGGCAACATCCAAACCGGGCGAGACGGCCCGGTGGCTCGTTCAGTCCTACGTTCTCGTAGGCGTCGGTCAATCTGGATGGCCAGGTTGATCAGAGCATCCAAAGTTCTGGGCACACCTACACGTGCCAGTTCATCTTTGAGCGGTTCAGAGAGTCCCAATCGGAATTAGTAACAAAGAGCAGCATCATTCCAATTAGTGTCTGAGCTCCATCTCCTGAATTCGGAAACATAGTCCTCGGCCGGTCTGCGGCCTTGCTGAAGGGCATGCAGGGTTGCTTTGGCAGTGGCGGCCTGGTGCGGATCCTCGTAAAGTTGGGACATGGTTTGGAAGAAGGTGTCCAAGGTATTAAGTGAAACGTCTTTATGCTCCAAGAGGCGGTGAGCCCAGGCTTGAGGCTCACCAGACAGGAGGGAAATAACGAACCCCACTTTGGTGGATTCTAGTGAAAAGGTCCGTGGTTGCAAGGCAAAGAAGAGCTCACAGGCATTCCGAAAGGCTCTGTATCTGCTCCGCTCCCCTGAGAATCGCTCAGGCGTGGGTACCTTTGGTTCAGGCGGCATCATGACCACCGAAGGAGAAGTGGAAGTGCCAGTGGAGGAGGAAGCTGAGGGGGATAGGGCCTGGACTCGGCCCTCCAGTCGGGTATATCCCTCTTGCAGGCTTCTGACGGCCTGGGTTAGCCCATCCAGGTGTCGGCAAAGTTCCTCCATTGGGTTCGCTCCCTGCGCAGGCTCGCAGAACAGGAACAGCGCGCAGAACAGGAACACTCTGCAGTGAGGTTTAGCTGCACACTGTGCCCAGGATACAGTTTACTGACTGAATATACTGCAGCTACCTGAATCACCTGCCTGCCTTTAGTATATTAGGAAAAGAACAGGAACTCTCTGCAGTGAGGTTTAGCTGCACACTGTGCCCAGGATACAGTTTACTGACTGAATATATTGCAGCTATCTGAATCAACTGCCTTTCTGTAGTATATTAGGAAGAGAACAGGAACGCTCTGCAGTGAGGTTTAGCTGCACACTGTGCCCAGGAATCCAGGATACAGTTTACTGACTGAATATACAGCAGCTACCTGAATCAACTGCCTGCCTTTAGTATATTAGGAAGAGAACTGGAACGCTCTGCAGTGAGGTTTAGTTGCACACTGTGCCCAGGATACATATTACTAACTGATTATACTGCAGCTACCTGAATCAACTGCCTGCCTGTAGTATATTAGTAGGAGAACAACAGAAATGCTCTGCAGTGAGATTTAACTGCACACTGTGCCCAGGATACGGTATACTGACTGAATATACTGCAGCTACCTGACTCAACTGCCTTTCTGTAGTTTATTAGGAAGAGAACAGGAACGCTCTGCAGTGAGGTTTAGCTGCACACTGTGCCCAGGATACAGTTTACTGACTGAATATACTGCAGCTACCTGAATCAACTGCCTGCCTGAAGTATATTAGGAAGAGAACCGGAACGCTCTGCAGTAAGGTTTAGCTGCACACTGTGCCCAGGATACAGTTTACTGACTGAATATACTGTGGCTACCTGAATCAACTGCCTTTCTGTAGTATATTAGGAAGAGAACAAGAATGCTCTGCAGTGAGGTTTAGCTGCACACGGTGCCCAGGATACAGTTTACTGACTGAATATACTGCAGCTACCTGAATCACCTGCCTGCCTTTAGTATATTAGGACGAGAACAGGAACGCTCTGCAGTGAGGTTTAGCTGCACACTGTGCCCAGGATACAGTTTACTAACTGAACATACTGCAGCTATCTGAATCAACTGCCTTTCTGTAGTATATTAGGAAGAGAATAACAGAAACGTGCTGCAGTGAGGTTTAGCTGAACACTGTGCCCAGGATACAGTATACTGACTGAATATACTGCAGCTACCTGAATCAACTGCCTGCCAGTAGTATATTAGGAAGAGAACAGGAACGCTCTGCAGTGAGGTTTAGCTGCACACTGTGCCCAGGATACAGTATACTGACTGAATATACTGCAGCTACCTGAATCAACTGCCTGCCTGTAGTATATTAGGAAGAGAACAAGAATGCTCTGCAGTGAGGTTTAGCTGCACACTGGGCCCAGGATTCAATTTACTGACTGAATATACTGCAGCTACCTGACTCAACTGCCTTTCTGTAGTTTATTAGGAAGAGAACAGGAACGCTCTGCAGTGAGGTTTAGCTGCACACTGTGCCCAGGATACAGTTTACTAACTGAACATACTGCAGCTATCTGAATCAACTGCCTTTCTGTAGTATATTAGTAAGAGAACAACAGAAACGCTCAGCAGTGAGGTTTAACTGCACACTGTGCCCAGGATACGGTATACTGACTGAATATACTGCAGCTACCTGACTCAACTGCCTTTATGTAGTTTATTAGGAAGAGAACAGGAACGCTCTGCAGTGAGGTTTAGCTGCACACTGTACCCAGGATACAATTTACTGACTGAATATACTGCAGCTACCGAAATCAACTGACTTCCAGTAGTATATTAGGAAGAGAACAGGAACGCTCTGCAGTGAGGTTTAGCTGCACAATGTGCCCAGGATACAGTTTACTGACTGAATATAATGCAGCTACCTGAATCAACTGACTTCCAGTAGTATATTAGGAAGAGAAAAGGAACGCTCTGCAGTGAGGATTAGCTGCACACTGTGCCCAGGATACAGTATACTGACTGAATATACTGCAGCTACCTGAATCAACTGCCTGCCTTTAGTATATTAGGAAGAGAACAGGAACGCTCTGCAGTGAGGTTTAGCTGCACACTGTGCCCAGGATACAGTTTACTGGCTGAATACACTGCAGCTACCTGAATCAACTGCCTGCCTGTAGTATATTAGAAAGAAAACAGGAACGCTCTGCAGTGAGGTTTAGCTGCAAACTGTGCCCAGGATACAGTTTTACTGACTGAATATACTGCAGCTACCTGAATCAACTGCCTGCCTGTAGTATATTAGGACGAGAACAGGAACACACTGCAGTGAGGTTTAGCTGCACACTGCGCCCAGGATACAGTTTACTAACTGAACATACTGCAGCTATCTGAATCAACTGCCTTTCTGTAGTATATTAGGAAGAGAACAGGAATGCTCTGCAGTGAGGTTTAGCTGCACACTGTGCCCAGGATACAGTTTACTGACTGAATATACTGCAGCTACCTGAATCAATTGACTTCCAGTAGTATATTAGGAAGAGAACAGGAATGCTCTGCAGTGAGGATTAGCTGCACACTGTGCCCAGGATACAGTATACTGACTGAATATACTGCAGCTACCTGAATCAACTGCCTGCCTTTAGTATATTAGGAAGAGAACAGGAACGCTCTGCAGTGAGGTTTAGCTGCACACTGTGCCCAGGATACAGTTTACTGACTGAATACACTGCAGCTACCTGAATCAACTGCCTGCCTGAAGTATATTAGGAAGAAAACAGGAACGCTCTGCAGTGAGGTTTAGCTGCAAACTGTGCCCAGGATACAGTTTTACTGACTGAATATACTGCAGCTACCTGAATCAACTGCCTGTCTGTAGTATATTAGGACGAGAACAGGAACACTCTGCAGTGAGGTTTAGCTGCACACTGCGCCCAGGATACAGTTTACTAACTGAACATACTGCAGCTATCTGAATCAACTGCCTTTCTGTAGTATATTAGGAAGAGAACAGGAATGCTCTGCAGTGAGGTTTAGCTGCACACTGTGCCCAGGATACAGTTTACTGACTGAATATACTGCAGCTACCTGAATCAACTGCCTGCCTGTAGTATATTAGGAAGAGAACAGAAATGCTCTGCAGTGAGGTTTAGCTGCACACTGTGCCCAGGATACAGTTTACTGACTGAATATACTGCAGTTACCTGAATCAACTGCCTGCGTGTAGTATATTAGGAAGAGAACAACAGGAACGCTCTGCAGTGAGGTTTAGCTGAACACTGTGCACAGGATACAGTACTGAATATACTGCAGCTACCTAAATCAACTGCCTGCCTGTAGTATATTAGTTAGAGAACAATAGGAACGCTCTGCAGTGAGGTTTAGCTGAACACTGTGCACAGGATACAGTACTGAATATACTGCAGCTACCTGAATCAACTGCCTGCCCGTAGTATATTAGGAAGAGAACAGGAACGCTCTGCAGTGAGGTTTAGCTGCACACTGTGCCCAGGATATAGTTTACTGACTGAATATACTGCAGCTACCTGAATCAACTGCCTGCCTGTAATATATTAGGAAGAGAACAAGAATGCTCTGCAGTGAGGTTTAGCTACACACGGTGCCCAGGATACAGTTTACTGACTGAATATACTGCAGCTACCTGAATCACCTGCCTGCCTTTAGTATATTAGGAAAAGAACAGGAACGCTCTGCAGTGAGGTTTAGCTGCACACTGGGCCCAGGATACAATTTACTGACTGAATATACTGCAGCTACCTGACTCAATTGCCTTTCTGTAGTTTATTAGGAAGAGAACAGGAACGCTCTGCAGTGAGGTTTAGCTGCACACTGTGCCCAGGATGCAGATTACTAACTGAATATACTGCAGCTACCTGAATCAACTGCCTGCCTGTAGTATATTAGTAAGAGAACAACAGAAACGCTCTGGAGTGAGATTTAACTGCACACTGTGCCCAGGATACGGTATACTGACTGAATATACTGCAGCTACCTGACTCAACTGCCTTTCTGTAGTTTATTAGGAAGAGAACAGGAACGCTCTGCAGTGAGGTTTAGCTACACACTGTGCCCAGGGTACAGTTTACTGACTGAATATACTGCAGTTACCTGAATCAACTGACTTCCAGTAGTATATTAGGAAGAGTACAGGAACGCTCTGCAGTGAGGATTAGCTGCACACTGTGCCCAGGATACAGTATACTGACTGAATATACTGCAGCTACCTGAATCAACTGCCTGCCTTTAGTATATTAGGAAGAGAACAGGAACGCTCTGCAGTGAGGTTTAGCTGCACACTGTGCCCAGGATATAGTTTACTGACTGAATATACTGCAGCTACCTGAATCAACTGCCTGCCTGTAATATATTAGGAAGAGAACAAGAATGCTCTGCAGTGAGGTTTAGCTACACACGGTGCCCAGGATACAGTTTACTGACTGAATATACTGCAGCTACCTGAATCACCTGCCTGCCTTTAGTATATTAGGAAAAGAACAGGAACGCTCTGCAGTGAGGTTTAGCTGCACACTGGGCCCAGGATACAATTTACTGACTGAATATACTGCAGCTACCTGACTCAATTGCCTTTCTGTAGTTTATTAGGAAGAGAACAGGAACGCTCTGCAGTGAGGTTTAGCTGCACACTGTGCCCAGGATGCAGATTACTAACTGAATATACTGCAGCTACCTGAATCAACTGCCTGCCTGTAGTATATTAGTAAGAGAACAACAGAAACGCTCTGGAGTGAGATTTAACTGCACACTGTGCCCAGGATACGGTATACTGACTGAATATACTGCAGCTACCTGACTCAACTGCCTTTCTGTAGTTTATTAGGAAGAGAACAGGAACGCTCTGCAGTGAGGTTTAGCTACACACTGTGCCCAGGGTACAGTTTACTGACTGAATATACTGCAGTTACCTGAATCAACTGACTTCCAGTAGTATATTAGGAAGAGTACAGGAACGCTCTGCAGTGAGGATTAGCTGCACACTGTGCCCAGGATACAGTATACTGACTGAATATACTGCAGCTACCTGAATCAACTGCCTGCCTTTAGTATATTAGGAAGAGAACAGGAACGCTCTGCAGTGAGGTTTAGCTGCACACTGTTCCCAGGATACAGTTTACTGACTGAATACACTGCAGCTACCTGAATCAACTGCCTGCCTGTAGTATATTAGGAAGAAAACAGGAACGCTCTGCAGTGAGGTTTAGCTGCAAACTGTGCCCAGGATACAGTTTACTAACTGATCATACTGCAGCTATCTGAATCAACTGCCTTTCTGTAGTATATTAGGAAGAGAACAGGAACGCTCTGCAGTTAAGTTTAGCTGCACACTGTGCCCAGGATACAGTTTACTGACTGAATATAATGCAGTTACCTGAATCAACTGCCTGCGTGTAGTATATTAGGAAGAGAACAACAGGAACGCTCTGCAGTGAGGTTTAGCTGAACACTGTGCCCAGGATACAGTTTACTGACTGAATATACTGCAGCTACCTGAATCAACTGCCTGCCAGTAGTATATTAGGAAGAGAACAGGAACGCTCTGCAGTGAGGTTTAGCTGCACACGGTGCCCAGAATACAAATTGCTGACTGAATATACTGCTGCTAATTGAATCACCTGCCTGCCTTTAGTATATTAGGAAAAGAACAGGAACGCTCTGCAGTGAGGTTTAGCTGCGCACTGTGCCCAGGATACAGTTTACTGACTGAATATACAGCAGCTACCTGAATCAACTGCCTGCCTGTAGTATATTAGGAAGAGAACAGGAACGCTCTGCAGTGAGGTTTAGCTGCACACTGTGCACAGGATACAGTTTACTGACTGAATATACTGCAGCTACCTGAATTAACTGCCTGCCTGTAGTATATTAGGACGAGAACAGGAACGCTCTGCAGTGAGCTTTAGCTGCACACTGTGCCCAGGATACAGTTTACTGACTGAATATACTGCAGCTACCTGAATCAACTGCCTGCCTGTAGTATATTAGGAAAATAATAACAGAAACGTGCTGCAGTGAGGTTTAGCTGCACACTGTGCCCAGGATACAGTATACTGACTGAATATACTGCAGCTACCTGAATCAACTGCCTGCCAGTAGTATATTAGGAAGAGAACAGGAACGCTCTGCAGTGAGGTTTAGCTGCACACTGTGCCCAGGATACAGTTTACTGACTGAATATACTGCAGCTACCTGAATCAACTGCCTTTCTGTAGTATATTAGGAAGAGAACAGGAATGCTCTGCAGTGAAGTTTAGCTACACACTGTGCCCAGGATACAGTTTACTGACTGAATATACTGCAGCTACCTGAATCAACTGCCTGCCTGTAGTATATTAGGAAGAGAATAACAGAAACGTGCTGCAGTGAGGTTTAGCTGCACACTGTGCCCAGGATACAGTATACTGACTGAATATACTGCAGCTACCTGAATCAACTGCCTTTCTGTCGTATATTAGGAAGAGAACAGGAATGCTCTGCAGTGAGGTTTAGCTGCACATGGTGCACAGGATACAGTTTACTGACTGAATATACTGCAGCTACCTGAATCAACTGCCTGCCTGTAGTATATTAGGACGAGAACAGGAATGCTCTGCAGTGAGGTTTAGCTGCACACTGTGCCCAGGATACAGTTTACTGACTGAATATACTGCAGCTACCTGAATCAACTGCCTTTCTGTAGTATATTAGTAAGAGAACAATAGGAACGCTCTGCAGTGAGGTTTCGCTGAACACTGTGCACAGGATACAGTACTGAATATACTGCAGCTACCTGAATCAACTGCCTGCCCGTAGTATATTAAGAAGAGAACAGGAATGCTCTGCAGTGAGGTTTAGCTGCACACTGTGCCCAGGATACAGTTTACTGACTGAATATACTACAGCTATCTGAATCAACTGCCTGCCTGTAGTATATTAGAAAGAGAACAGGAATGCTCTGCAGTGAGGTTTAGCTGCACACTGTGCCCAGGATACAGTTTACTGACTGAATATAATGCAGTTACCTGAATCAACTGCCTGCGTGTAGTATATTAGGAAGAGAACAACAGGAACGCTCTGCAGTGAGGTTTAGCTGAACACTGTGCACAGGATACAGTACTGAATATACTGCAGCTACCTAAATCAACTGCCTGCCTATAGTATATTAGTAAGAGAACAATAGGAACGCTCTGCAGTGAGGTTTCGCTGAACACTGTGCACAGGATACAGTACTGAATATACTGCAGCTACCTGAATCAACTGCCTGCCCGTAGTATATTAGGAAGAGAACACTAACGCTCTGCAGTGAGGTTTAGCTGCACACTGTGCCCAGGATACAGTTTACTGACTGAATATACTGCAGCTACCTGAATCAACTGCCTACCAGTAGTATATTAGGAAGAGAACAGGAACGCTCTGCAGTGAGGTTTAGCTGCACACGGTGCCCAGAATACAGTTTACTGACTGAATATACTGCTGCTAATTGAATCACCTGCCTGCCTTTAGTATATTAGGAAAAGAACAGGAACGCTCTGCAGTGAGGTTTAGCTGCACACTGTGCCCAGGATACAGTTTACTGACTGAATATACAGCAGCTACCTGAATCAACTGCCTGCCTGTAGTATATTAGGAAGAGAACAGGAACGCTCTGCAGTGAGGTTTAGCTGCACACTGTGCCCAGGATACAGTTTACTGACTGAATATACTGCAGCTACCTGAATCAACTGCCTGCCTGTAGTATATTAGGACGAGAACAGGAACGCTCTGCAGTGAGCTTTAGCTGCACACTGTGCCCAGGATACAGTTTACTGACTGAATATACTGCAGCTACCTGAATTAACTGCCTGCCTGTAGTATATTAGGACGAGAACAGGAACGCTCTGCAGTGAGCTTTAGCTGCACACTCTGCCCAGGATACAGTTTACTGACTGAATATACTGCAGCTACCTGAATAAACTGCCTGCCTGTAGTATATTAGGAAAAGAATAACAGAAACGTGCTGCAGTGAGGTTTAGCTGCACACTGTGCCCAGGATTCAGTATACTGACTGAATATACTGCAGCTACCTGAATCAACTGCCTGCCAGTAGTATATTAGGAAGAGAACAGGAACGCTCTGCAGTGAGGTTTAGCTGCACACTGTGCCCAGGATACAGTTTACTGACTGAATATACTGCAGCTACCTGAATCAACTGCCTTTCTGTAGTATATTAGGAAGAGAACAGGAATGCTCTGCAGTGAAGTTTAGCTGCACACTGTGCCCAGGATACAGTTTACTGACTGAATATACTGCAGCTACCTGAATCAACTGCCTGCCTGTAGTATATTAGGAAGAGAATAACAGAAACGTGCTGCAGTGAGGTTTAGCTGCACACTGTGCCCAGGATTAGGGATGAGCTTCGTGTTCGAGTCGAACATACGTTCGACTCGAACATCGGCTGTTCGATCGTTCGACGAAGATCGAACGATTTGGGCCGTTCGCGCCAAATTCGAGTGACGCGAACGGCCCACAATGCACTACGCCATCGCAGTGTCATCCAGGCGCTGTGATTGGCCAAGCATGCACTGTGACCCCGCATGCTTGGCCAATCACAGCGCCGAGCAGCGAGGAGAGCAATGATTGGCCACAGGCAGGATGCCTGTGGCCAATTATTGCTGAGGGTGTTTAGTACACGCCCCACACTATAAAAGGCCGCCAGCACGGCGGCCTAGTGTAGTGTGTTCCGGAGCAGGGAAAGACAAGCATAGGCAGGGACAGTGACATTTCTTTCTTTCTTGCTTAACCTGGATTCCTTTAGTTTAGGGAAAGAGAAGGATAGGTAGGGAGAGTGTCAGTGTGTTTTACTGTGCGAGTCCTTGTTTCTAGGGACAAAGAAGGAAAGTGAGGGGATTTCTCCTTGTGCTATAGTGTGCTTTAAAAAAACATTTTTTCTAGGGACAGAAAACTGTAGGTAGGGAGAGTGTCAGTTTCTTTCACTGTGCCAGTCCTTGTTTCTAGGGACAAAGAAGGAATGTGAGGGGATTTCTCCTTGTGCTATAGTGTGCTTTAAAAAAACATTTTTTCTAGGGACAGAAAACTGTAGGTAGGGAGAGTGTCAGTTTCTTTCACTGTGCCAGTCCTTGTTTCTAGGGACAAAGAAGGAAAGTGAGGGGATTTCTCCTTGTGCTATAGTGTGCTTTAAAAAAACATTTTTTTCTAGGGACAGAAAACTGTAGGTAGGGAGAGTGTCAGTTTCTTTCACTGTGCCAGTCCTTGTTTCTAGGGACAAAGAAGGAAAGTGAGGGGATTTCTCCTTGTGCTATAGTGTGCTTTAAAAAAACATTTTTTCTAGGGACAGAAAACTGTAGGTAGGGAGAGTGTCAGTTTCTTTCACTGTGCCAGTCCTTGTTTCTAGGGACAAAGAAGGAAAGTGAGGGGAATTCTCCTTGTGCTATAGTGTGCTTTAAAAAAACATTTTTTCTAGGGACAGAAAACTGTAGGTAGGGAGAGTGTCAGTTTCTTTCACTGTGCCAGTCCTTGTTTCTAGGGACAAAGAAGGAAAGTGAGGGGATTTCTCCTTGTGCTATAGTGTGCTTTAAAAAAACATTTTTTCTAGGGACAGAAAACTGTAGGTAGGGAGAGTGTCAGTTTCTTTCACTGTGCCAGTCCTTGTTTCTAGGGACAAAGAAGGAAAGTGAGGGGATTTCTCCTTGTGCTATAGTGTGCTTTAAAAAAACATTTTTTCTAGGGACAGAAAACTGTAGGTAGGGAGAGTGTCAGTTTCTTTCACTGTGCCAGTCCTTGTTTCTAGGGACAAAGAAGGAAAGTGAGGGGAATTCTCCTTGTGCTATAGTGTGCTTTAAAAAAAACATTTTTTCTAGGGACAGAAAACTGTAGGTAGGGAGAGTGTCAGTTTCTTTCACTGTGCCAGTCCTTGTTTCTAGGGACAAAGAAGGAAAGTGAGGGGATTTCTCCTTGTGCTATAGTGTGCTTTAAAAAAACATTTTTTCTAGGGACAGAAAACTGTAGGTAGGGAGAGTGTCAGTTTCTTTCACTGTGCCAGTCCTTGTTTCTAGGGACAAAGAAGGAAAGTGAGGGGATTTCTCCTTGTGCTATAGTGTGCTTTAAAAAAACATTTTTTCTAGGGACAGAAAACTGTAGGTAGGGAGAGTGTCAGTTTCTTTCACTGTGCCAGTCCTTGTTTCTAGGGACAAAGAAGGAAAGTGAGGGGATTTCTCCTTGTGCTATAGTGTGCTTTAAAAAAACATTTTTTCTAGGGACAGAAAACTGTAGGTAGGGAGAGTGTCAGTTTCTTTCACTGTGCCAGTCCTTGTTTCTAGGGACAAAGAAGGAAAGTGAGGGGATTTCTCCTTGTGCTATAGTGTGCTTTAAAAAAACATTTTTTCTAGGGACAGAAAACTGTAGGTAGGGAGAGTGTCAGTTTCTTTCACTGTGCCAGTCCTTGTTTCTAGGGACAAAGAAGGAAAGTGAGGGGAATTCTCCTTGTGCTATAGTGTGCTTTAAAAAAAACATTTTTTCTAGGGACAGAAAACTGTAGGTAGGGAGAGTGTCAGTTTCTTTCACTGTGCCAGTCCTTGTTTCTAGGGACAAAGAAGGAAAGTGAGGGGATTTCTCCTTGTGCTATAGTGTGCTTTAAAAAAAACATTTTTTCTAGGGACAGAAAACTGTAGGTAGGGAGAGTGTCAGTTTCTTTCACTGTGCCAGTCCTTGTTTCTAGGGACAAAGAAGGAAAGTGAGGGAATTCTCCTTGTGCTATAGTGTGCCAAAGCATTCCTCATCAACCATCTTTGAAATCCTTGTTTTTTGGACAGTCAGGGAAATTGTCGTTGTGCTATTCTGTGCAAAAGCAATAATCCTCAACCATATTTAGAAATCCTTAAGTAAAGGGACAGAGAAGGACACCTGAAGGTAGCCCTTATTGCTTTTTTCCCATCTCCCTGCAGGCCATCTATTAGAATGTCTGGAAGGCAAACAAGGAGAGGCAGACAGTCAGGAGGCAATAAAAGAGGGCAAGCAGGCTCTGTGTCTGGGGGCAACAGTGCTGGTCGTGGACGCGGTGCATTGTCATCAGCACATGGCCATGGGACACGCTTGTCCTTCCTTTCGGCAGCTGGACATGTTGAGCCACATCATGCCGAAGACTTGGTAGAGTGGATGACCAAGCCCTCCTCCTCCTCCTCATCCTCTCTCACCCAGGCTCAGGGTACTGGCAAAGCAGCTGCCAAAGCGTCCTCTTCCCTGGTATCAATGTCAGACTCATCATCAGTCACTCCTTCCCTAGACCCACCATGTCCTCCTCCTGAGGAGTCCCCGAACTGTTTGAGCACAGTGTTGGGTACATGCTCCAGGAGGATGCCCAGCGTTTCGAAGGGTCTGATGATGAAACCCAGCTACAGGAAGGCAGTAGCGTGAGAGCAGACAGAGGGGATGCTCAAGAAGGACACCAATCTGGCAGTCATGTTCCAGCAGCTGCAGCATACTGCCAGATTGGCTCCAGTGATGAGGAGGGAGGGGATGATGAGGTCACTGACTCCACGTGGGTGCCTAATAGGAGAGAGGAGGAGGAGGAGGATGAGGAGGAGGCACATCTCCAACGAGGCAGGATGCCCTTTGGTGGCCAGCGTAAGGGCAGTACACCGACGGAATCACACCGCAGAGCTCCGCCTGTGCAGGGCGCTGCCTCTGCCCGTCATTCAAAAAGTTCCTTGGTGTGGGCCTTTTTTGAGGCTAGTGCATCAGATCGCACAGCTGCTGTTTGCAACATATGTCTCAAGCGTATATCGCGTGGCCAAAACATCAGCCGCTTGGGTACCACATGCCTGACCAGACATATGTTGACCTGCCATGCAGCTCGTTGGCAAGCCTACCTCAAAGACCCACACCAAAGAACAAAGCGGACCTCTCCTTGCACCGCATCAGCTGGGATCTCCAACCCCACTATAACTTCAGTCCTCTCTGAAACATGCACTGAGAGGAATGAAGGTGTAGAATTAGGTGTGTCACAGCCAAGTACTTGCGGCCACTCTGCTAGCAGTACACCGACGTCCGATTCTAGCAGGCAAATTTCCCTGCCCCAGCTGCTGGACCGTCGAAAGAAGTTCACTCCCAGCCATCCACATGCCCAGCGGTTGAATGCTAGCTTGGCTAAATTGCTAGCGCTTCAACTGCTGCCTTTTCAGTTGGTAGACTCGGCCCCCTTCCGTGAGTTTGTGCAATGTGCGGTTCCTCAGTGGCAGGTTCCCAAACGCCACTTTTTCTCACGGAAGGCTATTCCGGCTCTCTACCGGCATGTGGAAGGCAATGTCTTGGCCTCGCTGGACAGGGCGGTCAGCGGTAAGGTGCATATTACCGCTGACTCATGGTCCAGCAGGCATGGACAGGGACGTTACCTTTCTTTCACGGCCCATTGGGTCACTCTTTTGGCAGCTGGGAAGGATGCAGGACAAGGTGCAGTAGTGTTGGAGGTTGTTCCACCGCCACGCCTCCAAAATGCTACTACTGGTTGTGACACACCTCTCTCCTCCACCCCCTCCTCTTCTTCTTCCTCCATGGCCTCTTCCTGTGGTTTGTCCTATGAACCAGCGGTGCTCCGTAGCCGTTCACGGGGCTACGCAAGTACGCAGGCAAAAAGATGCCATGCCGTGCTTGCGCTGGTGTGTTTGGGGGACAGAAGCCACACTGGGGCAGAGGTCCTGTCTGCTCTGCAGGGCCAGGCCGAGAGGTGGTTGACGCCACGCCAGCTTAAGCCAGGAATGGTGGTTTGCGACAATGGCACCAACCTCCTCTCCGCCCTCCGACAGGGACAACTGACCCATGTGCCCTGTGTGGCTCACGTCCTTAACCTGGTGGTGCAGCGGTTCTTGGGCAGGTACCCGGGCTTACAGGATGTCCTGAGGCAGGCCAGGAAAGTCTGTGTGCATTTCCGCAGATCTTATAATGCCAGTGCTCGCCTGGCTGAGCTGCAAAAGGAGTTGAACCTGCCCAAGAACCGCCTTATATGTGACATGCCCACCAGGTGGAACTCAACGTTGGCCATGCTGCAGCGGCTGCACACGCAGCAGAGGGCCATCAATGAGTACCTGTGCGACTACGGCACCAGGACAGGGTCAGGGGAGCTTGGTTTTTTTTCTCCACGCCAGTGGGGCATGATCAGGGATGCATGCACTGTCCTGGCACCATTTGAGGAGGCCACGAGGATGGTGAGCAGTGACAGTGCATGCATCAGTGACACTGTACCTCTTGTCCACCTGTTGGAGCACACGCTGCGTGGAATAATGGACAGGGCACTTGAGGCAGAACAGAGGCAGGAAGAGGAGGACTTCCTTGCCTCTCAAGGCCCCCTTTACCCAGACAGTGTTCCTTCTGTCCCACCCATCGCACAGGAAGAGGAAGAGGAGGAGGAGGAGGAGGAGGAGGATTGTGTCAGCATGGAGGTGGAGGCTGGCACTCAGCATCATCAGCAGCAGTCTTTTAGGGATGATTTACAGTCCCAAGAAACCAGTGGACTTGTACGTGGCTGGGAGGAGGTGGCTGCGGATCATGTCGTCCTTAGTGACCCAGAGGACTCCGGAGCGAATGCCTCAGCAAACCTACGCTGCATGGCCTCCCTGATCCTGCAAAGTCTGCGGAAGGATCCTCGTATTCTTCGGATCAAGGAGAGGGACCATTACTGGCTGGCCACTCTCCTTGATCCACGGTACAAGGGTAAGGTTGCGGACCTTATGTTACCTTCGCAGAGGGAGCAGAGGATGAGACAACTCCGGGAGGCCTTGCAGAAAGGTCTGTGCAACGCGTTCCCAGAGACTGGGAGGTTACAAACTCCTGGTCCTGGACAACGAGTTGCTGAGGCTTCGGCCAGTCAAAGAAGGAGCGGTGGGGAAGGTGGCCGTCTGACCGATGCGTTCAGACAATTCTTTAGTCCGCAGCCCCAAAGTATGATCGGTTCCAGCAACCATCGCCAACGTCTGATAAACATGGTGCAGGAATATCTAGGGGCAAGGTCAGACTTGGACACCTTCCCCACCGAAAATCCTCTGGCTTACTGGGTCTTGAGGATGGATCACTGGCCAGAGCTTGCACAGTATGCAATTGAGCTACTGGCCTGTCCTGCATCCAGCGTTCTTTCGGAACGCACATTCAGTGCTGCTGGAGGATTTGTCACGGATCACAGGGTGCGCCTGTCCACCGACTCGGTTGATCGACTGACTTTCATCAAGATGAACCAGTCTTGGATCACCACCAGCTACCACACACCTGATGCTGATATAACAGACTAATTGATTTTAACATGTCACATCCCTTCAAGACTGATGCTGATGCTGAGTGCCTGTGCTGTTATGTTGACTGGCTATCCTCCTCCTCCGAGTCCTCAATGATACGATTGATGATGATAGCTTGGAAGATCATTTTTGTTTATGGGTGCCGCCACCAGTGGCTAAGGCCCAATTTTTCAGCCCCTGTTTTACAGGGGCGTGTAATTACAATTTTTTTAGCAATAATTTGCCATAGGGCTCATTGCTGTGCTCCAAGTACAGTATCTGTGAGGGGTTGGAGTGTTGTGGCACCAGTGCCTAAGGCCCAATTTTTCAGCCCCTGTTCAACAGGGGCATGCAATTACAATTCTTGATCTAATAATTCACAGCAGGGCCCATTGCTGCACCCACCAAGAGTAACTGTCAGGCCTTACAGTGTTGTGGCACCAGCACCACCATCAAAGGCCCAATTTTTACTACCACTGTTCAACAATTATATGTTATTACAATTCCTGATATAATAGTTGACAGCAGGGCGTTCCAGCACCCACCAAGAGTAACTGTGAGTGCTTACAGTGTTGTGCCAACACCAACACCTAAGGGGCCAATTTCTGCAGAGTATATACGGCAGGTCCCTACTTTCAAACATCCAACTTACAAACGACTACTACTTGCAAACGGAAGAAGACAACAGGAAGTGAGAGGAAATCTACCACTAGGAAGGAAAATTCTCTCCTGTAAGAATAAATATGGGAGAAAGGTGTCTCCTCTGTACTGATGCTTTATCAGCAATCCTTGTTTCAAGAAAAACACCACATTTCAAAAACAGTTGTCATTGGGACGGAAAGTGAGGTGAAATGTTCTGAACAGGGGCACAGACAGCAAAACAAATGTTACAGGGGTGATAACCCTTACCTATGTTTTCCAAAAAGTTTAAAAATAGATTTTTGGGCTGGAGCTACACTTCAACAATGTACCTGTTCAAAATTACAAACAGATTCTACATAAGAACAAACCTACAGTCCCTGTCTTGTATGCACCGCCTGTATACGGCTGTTCAGAGTATATAGGGCCTTTTTTATTTTATGTGTGGGGTTCCCCTTAATATCCATACAAGACCCAAAGGGGCTGGTAATGGGCTGGGGTAGGGGGGGGGGTCATGGGGTAGCTATGCCATTTTTCTTAAAGATTTTCATCCATATTACCGGGACCAGACATTACATTAAAGCCGCAAGCAGTTTTAAATGGCTTTTTTTTCCTTTAGAAGTGTCATTTTGTGCAGGGACAGTTCTAAACACGGGAAACACGTGGCACTTCACAGGCATACTTTAGACACCCCCCAGGTACGATATTTAAAGGAATATTTGACTTTTTTTTTTTCACTTTATGCATCATTAAAATGACTGCTCCCGAAAAACGACCGTTTTTAAAACTTCTTTTTGCATTGATACATGTCCCCTGGTGCAGAACCCAGGTTCCCAAACCCTTTTTAGGACAATAACATGCATAATAGTCGTTATAATTAGCACTTTAGAATTCGAACGTTCGCATCCATTGTATTTAATAGGGTTCTAATGTTCGTACGAACTTTCGGTCCGTTCGCGGGTTCTGGTGCGAACCGAACCCGGGGGTGTTCGGCTCATCACTACCCAGGATACAGTATACTGACTGAATATACTGCAGCTACCTGAATCAACTGCCTTTCTGTAGTATATTAGGAAG
The DNA here is from genome assembly GCA_029206835.1 of Rana muscosa. Taxonomy (NCBI): domain Eukaryota; kingdom Metazoa; phylum Chordata; class Amphibia; order Anura; family Ranidae; genus Rana; species Rana muscosa. The sequence goes on along the minus strand of CM055123.1, from coordinate 3,934,034 downwards.
AGAACAGGAATGCTCTGCAGTGAGGTTTAGCTGCACATGGTGCACAGGATACAGTTTACTGACTGAATATACTGCAGCTACCTGAATCAACTGCCTGCCTGTAGTATATTAGGACGAGAACAGGAATGCTCTGCAGTGAGGTTTAGCTGCACACTGTGCCCAGGATACAGTTTACTGACTGAATATACTGCAGCTACCTGAATCAACTGCCTTTCTGTAGTATATTAGGAAGAGAACAGGAATGCTCTGCAGTGAAGTTTAGCTGCACACTGTGCCCAGGATACAGTTTACTGACTGAATATACTGCAGCTACCTGAATTAACTGCCTGCCTGTAGTATATTAGGACGAGAACAGGAACGCTCTGCAGTGAGATTTAGCTGCACACTGTGCCCAGGATACAGTTTACTGACTGAATATACTGCAGCTACCTTAATCAACTACCTGCCTATAGTATATTAGGAAGAGAACAGGAATGCTCTGCAGTGAGGTTTAGCTGCACATGGTGCCCAGGATGCAGTTTACTGACTGAATATACTGCAGCTACCTGAATCACCTGCCTGCCTTTAGTATATTAGGAAAAGAACAGGGACACTCTGCAGTGAGGTTTAGCTGCACACTGTGCCCAGGATACAGTTTACTGACTGAATATACTGCAGCTACCTGAATCAGCTGCCTGCCTGAAGTATATTAGGAAGAGAACTGGAACGCTCTGCAGTGAGGTTTAGCTGCACACTGTGCCCAGGATACAGTTTACTTACTGAATATAATGCAGCTACCTGAATCAACTGCCTGCCTGTAGTATATTAGGACGAGAACACGAATGCTCTGCAGTGAGGTTTAGCTGCACACTGTGCCCAGGATACAGTTTACTGACTGAATATAATGCAGCTACCTGAATCAACTGCCTGCGTGTAGTATATCAGGAAGAGAAGAGGAATCCTCTGCAGTGAAGTTTAGCTGCACACTGTGCCCAGGATACAGTCTACTGACTGATTATACTGCAGCTACCTGAATCAACTGCCTGCCAGTAGTATATTAGGAAGAGAACAGGAACGCTCTGCAGTGAGGTTTAGCTGCACACTGTGCCCAGGATATAGTTTACTGACTGAATATACTGCAGCTACCTGAATCAAATGCCTGCCTGTAGTATATTAGGTAGATAACAAGAATGCTTTGCAGTGAGGTTTAGCTGCACACGGTGCCCAGGATACAGTTTGCTGACTGAATATACTGCAGCTTCCTGAATCAACTGCCTGCCTTTAGTATATTAGGAAGGGAACAGGAACGCTCTGCAGTGAGGTTTAGCTGCACACTGTGCCCAGGATACAGTTTACTGACTGAATATACAGCAGCTACCTGAATCAACTGCCTGCCTGTTGTATATTAGGAAGAGAACAGGAACGCTCTGCAGTGAGGATTAGCTGCACACTGTGCCCAGGATACAGTATACTGACTGAATATACTGCAGCTACCTGAATCAACTGCCTGCCTATAGTATATTAGGAAAATAACAGGAATGCTCTGCAGTGAGGTTTAGCTGCACATGGTGCCCAGGATGCAGTTTACTGACTGAATATACTGCAGCTACTTGAATCACCTGCCTGCCTTTAGTATATTAGGAAAAGAACAGGAACACTCTGCAGTGGGGTTTAGCTGCACACTGTGCCCAGGATACAGTTTACTGACTGAATATACTGCAGCTACCTGAATCAACTGCCTGCCTGAAGTATATTAGGAAGAGAACTGGAATGCTCTGCAGTGAGGTTTAGCTGCACACTGTGCCCAGGATACAGTTTACTGACTGAATATACTGCAGCTACCTGAATCAACTGCCTTTCTGTAGTATATTAGGAAGAGAACATGAATGCTCTGCAGTGAAGTTTAGCTGCACACTGCGCCCAGGATACAGTTTACTGACTGAATATACTGCAGCTACCAGAATCAACTGCCTGCCTGTAGTATATTAGGGCGAGAACAGGAACGCTCTGCAGTGAGGTTTAGCTGCACACTGTGCCCAGGATACAGTTTACTGACTGAATATACTGCAGCTACCTGAATCAACTGCCTGCCTGTAGTATATTAGGAAAAGAATAACAGAAACGTGCTGCAGTGAGGTTTAGCTGCACACTGTGCCCAGGATACAGTTTACTGACTGAATATACTGCAGCTACCTGAATCAACTGCCTGCCTGTAGTATATAAGGAAGAGAATAACAGAAACGTGCTGCAGTGAGGTTTAGCTGCACACTGTGCCCAGGATACAGTATACTGACTGAATATACTGCAGCTACCTGAATCAACTGCCTGCCAGTAGTATATTAGGAAGAGAACAGGAACGCTCTGCAGTGAGGTTTAGCTGCACACTGTGCCCATGATATAGTTTACTGACTGAATATACTGCAGCTACCTGAATCAACTGCCTGCGTGTAGTATATTAGGAAGAGAACAGGAATGCTCTGCAGTGAGGTTTAGCTGCACACTGGGCCCAGGATACAATTTACTGACTGAATATACTGCAGCTACCTGAATCAACTGACTTCCAGTAGTATATTAGGAAGAGAACAGGAACGCTCTGCAGTGAGGATTAGCTGCACACTGTGCCCAGGATACAGTATACTGACTGAATATACTGCAGCTACCTGAATCAACTGCCTGCCTTTAGTATATTAGGAAGAGGACAGGAACGCTCTGCAGTGAGGTTTAGCTGCACACTGTGCCCAGGATACAGTTAACTGACTGAATATACTGCAGCTACCTGAATCAACTGCCTTTCTGTAGTATATCAGGAAGAGAACAGGAATGCTCTGCAGTGAAGTTTAGCTGCACAGTGTGCCCAGGATACAGTTTACTGACTGAATATACTGCAGCTACCTGAATCAACTGCCTGCCTGTAGTATATTAGGACGAGAACAGGAATGCTCTGCTTTGAGGTTTAGCTGCACACTGTGCCCAGGATACAGTTTACTGACTGAATATACTGCAGCTACCTGAATCAACTGCCTGCCTGTAGTATATTAGGAAGAGAATAACAGAAACGTGCTGCAGTGAGGTTTAGCTGCACACTGTGCCCAGGATACAGTATACTGACTGAATATACTGCAGCTACCTGAATCAACTGCCTGCCTGTAGTATATTAGGAAGAGAACAAGAATGCTCTGCAGTGAGGTTTAGCTGCACACGGTGCCCAGGATACAGTTTACTGACTGAATATACTGCAGCTACCTGAATCACCTGCCTGCCTTTAGTATATTAGGAAAAGAACAGGAAAGCTCTACAGTGAGGTTTAGCTGCACACTGTGCCCAGGATACAGTTTACTGACTGAATATACTGCAGCTACCTGAATCAACTGCCTTTCTGTAGTATATTAGGAAGAGAACAGGAATGCTCTGCAGTGAAGTTTAGCTGCACACTGTGCCCAGGATACAGTTTACTGACTGAATATACTGCAGCTACCTGAATTAAATGCCTGCCTGTAGAATATTAGGACGAGATCAGGAACGCTCTGCAGTGAGGTTTAGCTGCACACTGTGCCCAGGATACAGTTTTCTGACTGAATATACTGCAGCTACCTGAATCAACTGCCTGCCTGTAGTATATTAGGAAAAGAATAACAGAAACGTGCTGCAGTGAGGTTTAGCTGCACACTGTGCCCAGGATACAGTTTACTGACTGAATATACTGCAGCTACCTGAATCAACTGCCTGCCTGTAGTATATTAGGAAGAGAACAGTAAAGCTCTGCAGTGAGGTTTAGCTGCACACTGTGCCCAAGATACAGTTTACTGACTGAATATACTGCAGCTACCTGAATCAACTGCCTTTCTGTAGTATATTAGGATGAGAACAGGAACGCTCTGCAGTGAGGTTTAGCTGCACACTGTGCCCTTGATATAGTTTACTGACTGAATACACTGCAGCTACCTGAATCAACTGCCTGCCTGTAGTATATTAGGAAGAGAACAGGAACGCTCTGCAGTGAGGTTTAGCTGCACACTGCGCCCAGGATACAGTTTACTAACTGAACATACTGCAGCTATCTGAATCAACTGCATTTCAGTAGTATATTAGGAAGAGAACAGGAACGCTCTGCAGTGAGGTTTAGCTGCACACTGTGCCCAGGATACAGTTTACTGACTGAATATACTGCAGCTACCTGAATCAACTGCCTGCCTGTAGTATATTAGGAAGAGAACAGGAACTGTTGTGGAATTATTGGTTGTCTGCAGAGCACACAGCCCATATTTCCTGTGCTAATTAAGCACACACTTTAGATTCATCTTTTTGCAATAATGCTATCTTTATGCTAGCTAAGTTTGCTAAGATCCACTCACCGTTCATTCGTCCCATCATTCATCCCAAGAAAGGCAGCACCACACAGTTATGTTCTCATCTCAGCCTCCCAGCATAGTGTGTCTGGGAGCTGTGTGTCTCTCCTTTTATTGAAATCCCCACAGGATTAAAATCCCAACAGGAAGTGATGTCACAGCATGTGATCCTCACTAAAGAAGTTACCAACAGGAAGTGAGGTCACAGCATGTGACCTTCACACAGGGAAAATGACAAGGACATCCCTTCCAACAGGGAATGAAAGGATTCAATACAATAATACATACAGTGAATACAATAACGCATGATGGCTAACGTCTTATGGGTGTGTCCGGGCAGGGAAAGCGTATATGCTCCCAGCAAATGAAGCCGTATTGATTTAGAACATGGCTGCCTTCCCTGACTCTGAAACGATCATAAGCTCTCATATTACCGCTGATAAGAATCCTTATTCTGCGCTATTCCATAGAATAACGCATATTCAGATTATACTATTATTGAATGAGGGAGGGAGGCTATCTGCAGATGCGCACTACGAATCCCAATCAATGTTGATCAGACACAGCAGAGACAAGAGCACGCATTTGCTCATAACCAATGATGTTGTTGCAGAGCGAGGACATCCCCTCCTCAACGATCGTCCGTGCTAATGCACAGAGGGCCCCCCGTCGGTGGACATATCCGCACCCTGCAAACATCACACTCCAACTTCAAGACGTTTTCCCCTATCAGACGGGATTCAACCAGCCTCAGACTACCCCAATCAGCTCTTTTAGAGCGGGTTGCAGATGTACTAACACTGGGTGACACTATGACAATACATATTAAATACATCTCCATAAAAATCTCCACAACAGTCCTCCCTTTTTTGTCATATGCGCCCCATGTGTCCCTCGATGAAAGTTGATCTGCTTCTTACACCTGGAAATGAATCAGTCCTTAGTCCATAAAAAGGAAAAACACGGCTTGACATGTAGACTCTACTCTTCAGGGGCATGACTTATAAAGGAGGACACGACATGGTGAGCTGTAGTAATCGCCGATCCGTCTGTGATCCTCTGTCTTGTATGTGGGTCCGGCTTCGGGGCGTCTCATCAAGGAAACTCTGGTCACGCGTCAAATCAGGCAACAGGTGCACCTAGTCACGACATAGAAAGAATAGAAATAAAAACGACATGAGTATATATTCCCACTTCCTTTAACCACGATCCGCTGTAAAATAAAAATTAGATCCCCAAAGATTCCCAGACCCTTAAAATAGACTCCCAACCTTCACTTAGCTACAGCTCTGGCTTCAACAATTACATGAAGAACCCTATCCTTAACGGATGAGAATTTTTCAATCATATCCCAAGCTCGAGCCCCCCCACCTTGTACATGCAGGACACCATGCCCAGACCTGGTCGGGGTTGGTGAACAAATCCCTTCTAGCTGTCCCTGCCATTCTTAATTTCCTTCGCCATCAGATCCTCGCGATCGGCCGCGACCTAAGATGTTGGGACAGCTTCACCATCACGCATGAACTTCTTGCTTTGGGGGAATTACCTTTATAAGCTGCAGATCTGCATAAACACCAAACTAAAGTTCAAACACACTTGTGGGCTGCCTAGATACCCAAACCGACAAGAGGCAGAGCCATTAAAACTAAAACCAAATTTTACCCTCTAAAAAATGCATCGTTAGATTCCATTGACAAGTGTCTGTTTGGAGTCTTCACTAGTTGGTCAAAACTCCTCATACCCATAATAACATCATAAATGGCATGTACCGCTGTCATCGCTGGGGACTAAAACTCGATGAAGACTCAGAACAGACCATTGGTCCTGTTCGCTTTCTGAGCTAGTCAGGATATACACTTTACATAATAACTTGGGATGCTTTTCACCGTTACCCTTGCTAAAATTTACTAAACAACAAAAATATAAATAAACAAAGATACTCCTCATTCTTTGGTGTGGTTGAGCCGCTTCTTGCAGTGGCTGGCGTGGTCTCATCCCTCAAGCTTCTTTACAACGACCCAGTCACCTGGTTGGAAAGAATGTAAACTGATTATTGAGTCAGGGTCCAGGAGGGACTCGTGAACCCTGTGGTGGACATTTTGAAGTTTATGTTACAACGATTGCACCCATCCCATCAGCCGAGAACATAAGTGACAGCTAATGAGGAAAGTACGACCCTGGTTTTGATTGACCTCCAAACAACCCTCATATGACAATAACCCAGACATCGGGACTGTGGTCACTGCATAACCTGTGCGTGGGTTACAATACCTGGAACCATTGACAAAAGGTTCTTAGCCTCTGGGATGGGAACCTACTTCACCAGACTGCTGCTTGCCGATTCAAATTCTATCAAAGAAAGACAGTCTTGGCACAAACTTGGTTAGAATTACAGAGGTTATCATTATTAGTTTGAAAAAAACTGTCATTCTTACATTTATCACTTCTCCCCCCTTTTCTTCCTCATTACAGACTGAAGGAAGAAATGTGTGGTGCAGGAAAAAAGAAACAATGAAATAGCCTATGATACTTTTACCTCCTTAGACTCATGTATTTATACATATGTACAGCTGTCTACATACACCTGTTCTCTATGTACAAACTCCTTGGACCTGAAAAATACTTATAAGCAAAATCATTACTCTATTCTTCATATTTAACCTGCAAAGAATGGTAAATTGTCAATGACATTCTTTCAAAACCGATTCAAACAAAACCCTCTGTAACCCTTACTTTTCCCGTTCCTACAAACATACAACAGCCGCGACGCATCGAAGGATCGCCACGGTAAGTTCGAACATATTCACGTTACTACATACAAACATTCAGATACAAACGTGGGGGAGATACTTCATAGTTTCCAAAACCAAAAATGAAAAAAACAAAAACAGCCAGAATTCTCCCTTCACTCTTTCAGCAATAGAAAAAAAATACAATGGGAACATGAGAGCAGCTCGAGAACCTTACATGGACCAGCCATACAAAGTTCAAACAAACGGGCATGAGACTACACCTCCATCAACACTCATCATTACAGATTTCTGAAGCCGCAGCTCAACTACATCCATTCCAGAGGGATACCCAAAATAGTATCCTTGGACCAACTATGTCAATCTTTTTGGGGTTCAAAGGCCTTTGCCCCAAAACTAGGCTTCGTGCACTGTGTGACCATGTGACTATGGGAAGCCTCCATTCCTTCCCTTTGCACAGACCTCCTTGTGTCCATGGCGATTCGAATCGGCTTATCATCTTAAACCTGCGTCCAGGTTAAACCGTTGCACCCATTTTCGGAGAGCACCGCCCGGTGTCTTCTTATACGGTGGATTGAAGAACTACAACCACTATATGGTCAAGTCCTCCAACTAGAAACCCTAACCGAGGCGTCAACTTTATGGCTTGTTGTCCCAACACTTTTGGAACTACAGCAACAACCACAGATCAACCCCCGAATTAGGCCTCTACCCCTCACAGTGCATGCATACACAAGCATTTTCCGCTATACACCCATACACTGCGTTGTCAGACTAAACCTCACAGAACACTTACGCCAGTTTACCACCTGCAGAACAATGTGGCTTCTCTCTGTATCTAGATGATAAAACAATGGTGATGCCCCCCTGTTTTGCTTTCTACCCAAAACTGTATTACAGTACAAAACTTCACAAAACTGGAACAAAATATAAAACACTTTTAAATGCAAAAATGTTTTTCTATTTTCCTTCCAAACACAAATCTCATTGCTCACCTTTAAAAACCCCAAGCTCCTCCCACCAACTTTCTGCTGATATATAAATGCTGAAAAGAAACTTCCGGTTATGCTCACCTACTTAAAAAAACCAAACTGGTTTATTTACATATCAATTGTTCAGGAAGAGGGAGGGGGAGGGGAGGCCTTAGCCCTAATCGCCTTGTCTATCAAGACTTCAAAAAAAATCCATGGCTACACATCATATATATTTCAACCATTTAAAACCTTGTCAAGGAAATGATGGAATAAACCCCCCTTTGCAAATGGGAGGGAATCCCCCCTGACCCACATTCCCTGGAAGTCAGACCATAAGTTGGGACTCAAAATACAAACTCCTGCCAAAAGATGGCTATATAGTACAAGTTCCAAAAAATGAATTGCCCTCTGGGAAACTCCCAAATATTTAAACATAAAAACACATCATTGTACAAAAACTCTGTTAGTCTTACAATCTATCAAAATTCAGTGTAAAGTAAAGTTTTTCTTAAAACCAAAATCCAATGCAAAAAACCGCCACTCATATACTGCAAAGTCAGCTGACCCTGCAATAGCTTACATTCACTTAAATGAAAACAGAGAAACCTTCCTCCTAACACCATCTGCATGGAGTTTGCATGTTGTCCCTGTCTCTGCGTTGGCCTCCCCCCACACTCCAACTGCTGGTAGGTCAGCCAGATCCCATCCATAGATAGGCCCCAGCATGTGTGGTTGTCCGCAAGCGCATCGTGGCCCCTCGGGGTAAGACCGCGCTATTTCAAGATACCACTCTACTCAACTTAAAAGGCGATGCCTAGAAAAACAATTTAAACCAGCGAATTCATTAAACAAAAACCAGTCTCTCAGTATGTCACCCTGGTGTCTCACTACTCTTCCCAGCAGTGCACAGGTCAAACTGTAAACGCATAAAACAGGCGAAAACTGCGCCGATCAACAAATGCCAATACAGCATATTCAGGAGCCGTGTTTGCTAAACTGGAACTTCCTATCTCAAACTGTAAACGTCTCTCAAAATGGCCGACAAGCCAGGACTACAAAATGGTGGATGGCCACCACCGCACCTCATGGACAACAACAAAACTGGCGCCATGCAATTTTTCCCGCCAAAACCAGCATGGGACGTCAAAAGAAAATCAAAAATGTTTTTCTCCACAAAGACAGACTACACCATTGAGATTTTTCTAAATTATCATCAAAATCCACTGAAAAAGGTGTCAGCTACACTCTACAAGGACCACATGTACACTTACAAACTTAAACCCTTTGGCCAACTAAACAGCACATTTAGAAAAAAAATTTAGTTACATGACAATATTAAAAACATATTAATTTCTCTAAGTTAATATACTCTGAGATATTCACCACACACATACAGTACAATGTTGCCTGCATGTCTGCTCAGAGTTTCTTTCCCTCAGGGCACAGCCCTTGCAACACAAAACAGTGGGAAAGCCCTTCCCCCATTCAAGCACATGGCTCACAAACAAGCCTCTGAGAAATACAAAAAGCTCAACCAAACACACATTGCAGGCTGAATAATCCCACATCTATACCTTCATTTCATACACAATATACAGTTTCCATCAGCATTCACACAGGCTCAAACACTACACACAACTTTGTTCTGAAAATTGGAAAGTCAGATATACACAACTTTCAAACATGTTGGCAGTGATAGCCATGCTGCCTGCCCCTCCGCCGCTAAACCTCATGGGGGCAGCCATTTTCAGCTTCTCTCACACAAACATCCAGGCACACCCAGGCATACCCACACAGGCACACACAATCAAATTCACAGGCATACGATCCATGACAAAATCACACACACATCTCTCGTACTGCAAACAGCATTATTTCAAAAAGACAAAAAAAAAAGGCAAAAAAAATTGTTCTTTTACAAAGTACAGCCTCTTCACACATAACACCGCAGGTCCACTCTCCCCCTCTGCTGATGTGATGCTCAAAGAGGCCGCAATTGGTCCAACCGTGAGTCGCCATTACTGTCATGGAATTATTGGTTGTCTGCAGAGCACACAGCCCATATTTCCTGTGCTAATTAAGCACACACTTTAGATTCATCTTTTTGCAATAATGCTATCTTTATGCTAGCTAAGTTTGCTAAGATCCACTCACCGTTCATTCGTCCCATCATTCATCCCAAGAAAGGCAGCACCACACAGTTATGTTCTCATCTCAGCCTCCCAGCATAGTGTGTCTGGGAGCTGTGTGTCTCTCCTTTTATTGAAATCCCCACAGGATTAAAATCCCAACAGGAAGTGATGTCACAGCATGTGATCCTCACTAAAGAAGTTACCAACAGGAAGTGAGGTCACAGCATGTGACCTTCACACATGGAAAATGACAAGGACATCCCTTCCAACAGGGAATGAAAGGATTCAATACAATAATACATACAGTGAATACAATAACACATGATGGCTAACATCTTATGGGTGTGTCCGGGCAGGGAAAGCGTATATGCTCCCAGCAAATGAAGCCGTATTGATTTAAAACATGGACGCCTTCCCTGACTCTGAAACGATCATAAGCTCTCATATTACCGCTGATAAGAATCCTTATTCTGCGCTATTCCATAGAATAACGCATATTCAGATTATACTATTATTGAATGGGGGAGGGAGGCTATCTGCAGATGCGCACTACGAATCCCAATCAATGTTGATCAGACACAGCAGAGACAAGAGCACGCATTTTCTCATAACCAATGAGCGGGTTGCGGAAGTACTAACACCGGGTGACACTATGTCAATACATATTAAATACATCTCCATAAAAATCTCCACAACAGAACGCTCTGCAGTGAGGTTTAGCTGCACACTGTGCCCAGGATACAGTTTACTGACTGAATATACTGCAGTTACCTGAATCAACTGCCTGCGTGTAGTATATTAGGAAGAGAACAATAGGAACGCTCTGCAGTGAGGTTTAGCTGAACACTGTGCACAGGATACAGTACTGAATATACTGCAGCTACCTAAATCAACTGCCTGCCTGTAGTATATTAGTAAGAGAACAATAGGAACGCTCTGCAGTGAGGTTTAGCTGAACACTGTGCACAGGATACAGTACTGAATATACTGCAGCTACCTGAATCAACTGCCTGCCTGCAATATATTAGGAAGAGAACAGTAACGCTCTGCAGTGAGGTTTAGCTGCACACTGTGCCCAGGATACAGTTTACTTACTGAATATACTGCAGCTACCTGAATCAACTGCCTGCCTATAGTATATTAGGAAGAGAACAAGAACGCTCTGCAGTGAGGTTTAGCTGCACATGGTGCCCGGGATACAGTTTACTGACTGAATATACTGCAGCTACCTGAATCAACTGCCTGCCTGAAGTATATTAGGAAGAGTACTGGAACGCTCTGCAGTGAGGTTTAGCTGCACACTGTGCCCAGGATACAGTTTACTGACTGAATATACTGCAGCTACCTGAATCAACTGCCTGCCTGTAGTATATTAGGACGAGAACAGGAATGCTCTACAGTGAGGTTTAACTGCACATGGTGCCCAGGATACAGTTTACTGACTGAATATACTGCAGCTACCTGAATCACCTGCCTGCCTTTAGTATATTAAGAAAAGAACAGGAGCGCTCTGCAGTGAGGTTTAGCTGCACACTGTGCCCAGGATACAGTTTACTGACTGAATATACTGCAGCTACCTGAATCAACTGCCTGCCTGTAGTATATTAGGAAGAGAACAGGAACGCTCTGCAGTGAGGTTTAGCTGCACACTGTGCTCAGGATACAGTTTACTGACTGAATATACTGCAGCTTCCTGAATTAACTGCCTGCCTGAAGTATATTAGGAAGAGAACTGGAACACTCTGCAGTGAGGTTTAGCTGCACACTGTGCCCAGGATACAGTTTACTGACTGAATATACTGCAGCTACCTGAATCAACTGCCTGCCTGTAGTATATTAGGACGAGAACAGGAATGCTCTACAGTGAGGTTTAGCTGCGCACTGTGCCCAGGATACAGTTTACTGACTGAATATACTGCAGCTACCTGAATCAACTGCCTTTCTGTAGTATATTAGGAAGAGAACATGAATGCTCTGCAGTGAAGTTTAGCTGCACACTGTGCCCAGGATACAGTTTACTGACTGAATATACTGCAGCTACCTGAATCAACTGCCTGCCTGTAGTATATTAGGGCGAGAACAGGAACGCTCTGCAGTGAGGTTTAGCTGCACACGGTGCCCAGGATACAGTTAACTGACTGAATATACTGCAGCTACCTAAATCACCTGCCTACTTTTAGTATATTAGGAAAAGAACAGGAACGCTCTGCAGTGAGGTATAGCTGAACACGGTGCCCAGGATACAGTTTACTGACTGAATATACTGCAGCTACCTGAATCAACTGCCTGCCAGTAGTATATTAGGAAGAGAACTGGAACGCTCTGCAGTGAGGTTTAGCTGCACACTGTGCCCAGGATACAATTTACTGACTGAATATACTGCAGATTCCTGAATCAACTGCCTGCCTGTAGTATATTAGGAAGAGAATAACAGAAACGTGCTGCAGTGAGGTTTAGCTGCACACTGTGCCCAGGATACAGTATACTGACTGAATATACTGCAGCTACCTGAATCAACTGCCTGCCAGTAGTATATTAGGAAGAGAACAAGAATGCTCTGCAGTGAGGTTTAGCTGCACACTGGGCCCAGGATACAATTTACTGACTGAATATACTGCAGCTACCTGACTCAACTGTCTTTCTTTAGTTTATGAGGAAGAGAACAGGAACGCTCTGCAGTGAGGTTTAGCTGCACACTGTGCCCAGGATACAGTATACTGACTGAATATTCTGCAGCTACCTGAATCTACTGACTTCCAGTAGTATATTAGGAAGAGAACAGGAACGCTCTGCAGTGAGGATTAGCTGCACACGGTGCCCAGGATACAGTTTACTGACTGAATATACTGCAGCTACTTGAATCAACTGCCTGCCTGTAGTATATTAGGAAGAGAACAGGAACGCTCTGCAGTGAGGTTTAGCTGCAAACTGTGCCCAGGATACAGTTTACTGACTGAATATTCTGCAGCTACCTGAATCAACTGCCTGCCTGTAGTATATTAGGACGAGAACAGGAACACTCTGCAGTGAGGTTTAGCTGCACACTGCGCCCAGGATACAGTTTACTTACTGAATATACTGCAGCTACCTGAATCACCTGCCTGCCTTTAGTATATTAGGAAAAGAACAGGAACACTCTGCAGTGAGGTTTAGCTGCACACTGTGCCCAGGATACAGTACTGAATATACTGCAGCTACCTGAATCATCTGCCTGCCTGTAGTATATTAGGAGGAGAACAGTAACTCTCTGCAGTGAGGTTTAGCTTCACACTGTGCCCAGGATACAGTTTACTTACTGAATATACTGCAGCTACCTGAATCAACTGTCTGCCTGGAGTATATTAGTAAGAGAACAGGAATGCTCTGCAGTGAGATTTAGCTGCACACTGTGCCCAGGATACAGTTTACTGACTGAATATACTGCAGTTACCTGAATCAACTGCCTGCGTGTAGTATATTAGGAAGAGAACAACAGGAACGCTCTGCAGTGAGGTTTAGCTGAACACTGTGCACAGGATACAGTACTGAATATACTGCAGCGACCTAAATCAACTGCCTGCCTGTAGTATATTAGTAAGAGAACAATAGGAACGATCTGCAGTGAGGTTTAGCTGAACACTGTGCACAGGATACAGTACTGAATATACTGCAGCTACCTGAATCAACTGCCTGCCTGTAGTATATTAGGAAGAGAACAGTAACGCTCTGCAGTGAGGTTTAGCTGCACACTGTGCCCAGGATACAGTTTACTTACTGAATATACTGCAGCTACCTGAATCAACTGCCTGCCTATAGTATATTAGGAAGAGAACAGGAACACTCTGCATTGAGGTTTAGCTGCACACTGTGCCCAGGATACAGTTTACTGACTGAATATACTGCAGCTACCTGAATTCACTGCCTGCCTGAAGTATATTAGGAAGAGAACTGGAACGCTCTGCAGTGAGGTTTAGCTGCACATGGTGCCCAGGATACAGATTACTGACTGAATATACTGCAGCTACCTGAATCACCTGCCTGCCTTTAGTATATTAGGAAAAGAACAGGAACACTCTGCAGTGAGGTTTAGCTGCACACTGTGCCCAGGATACAGTTTACTGACTGAATATACTGCAGCTACCTGAATTAACTGCCTGCCTCAAGTATATTAGGAAGAGAACTGGAACGCTCTGCAGTGAGGTTTAGCTGCACACTGTGCCCAGGATACAATTTGCTGACTGAATATACTGCAGCTACCTGAATCAACTGCCTGCCTGTAGTATATTAGGACGAGAACACGAATTCTCTGCAGTGAGGTTTAGCTGCACACTGTGCCCAGGATACAGTACTGAATATACTGCAGCTACCTGAATCAACTGCCTGCCAGTAGTATATTAGGAAGAGAACAGTAACTCTCTGCAGTGAGGTTTAGCTTCACACTTTGCCCAGGATACAGTTTACTTACTGAATATACTGCAGCTACCTGAATCAACTGCCTGCCTATAGTATATTAGGAAGAGAACAAGAACTCTCTGCAGTGAGGTTTAGCTGCACACGGTGCCCAGGATACAGTTTACTGACTGAATATACTGCAGCTACCTGAATCACCTGCCTGCCTTTAGTATATTAGGAAAAGAACAGGAACGCTCTGCAGTGAGGTTTAGCTGAACACGGTGCCCAGGATACAGTTTACTGACTGAATATACTGCAGCTACCTGAATCAACTGCCTGCCAGTAGTATATTAGGAAGAGAACAGGAACGCTCTGCAGTGAGGTTTAGCTGCACACTGTGCCCAGGATACAGTTTACTGACTGAATATACTGCAGATACCTGAATCAACTGCCTGCCTGTAGTATATTAGGAAGAGAATAACAGAAACGTGCTGCAGTGAGGTTTAGCTGCACACTGTGCCCAGGATACAATATACTGACTGAATATACTGCAGCTACCTGATTCAACTGCCTGCCAGTAGTATATTAGAAAGAGAACAAGAATGCTCTGCAGTGAGGTTTAGCTGCACACTGGGCCCAGGATACAATTTACTGACTGAATATACTGCAGCTACCGGAATCAACTGCCTGCCTGTAGTATATTAGTAAGAGAACAACAGAAACGCTCTGCAGTGAGGTTTAACTGCACACTTTGCCCAGGATACGGTATACTGACTGAATATACTGCAGCTACCTGACTCAACTGCCTTTCTTTAGTTTATGAGGAAGAGAACAGGAACGCTCTGCAGTGAGGTTTAGCTGCACACTGTGCCCAGGATACAGTTTACTGACTGAATATACTGCAGCTACCGGAATCAACTGCCTGCCTGTAGTATATTAGTAAGAGAACAACAGAAACGCTCTGCAGTGAGGTTTAACTGCACACTTTGCCCAGGATACGGTATACTGACTGAATATACTGCAGCTACCTGACTCAACTGCCTTTCTGTAGTTTATTAGGAAGAGAACAGGAACGCTCTGCAGTCAGGTTTAGCTGCACACTGTGCCCAGGATACAGTATACTGACTGAATATACTGCAGCTACCTGAATCAACTGACTTCCAGTAGTATATTAGGAAGAGAACAGGAACGCTCTGCAGTGAGGATTAGCTGCACACGGTGCCCAGGATACAGTTTACTGACTGAATATACTGCAGCTACCTGAATCAACTGCCTTCCTGTAGTATATTAGGACAAGAACAGGAACACTCTGCAGTGAGGTTTAGCTGCACACTGCGCCCAGGATACACTTTACTAACTGAACATACTGCAGCTATCTGAATCAACTGCCTTTCTGTAGTATATTAGGAAGAGAACAGGAACGCTCTGCAGTGATGTTTAGCTGAACACTGTGCACAGGATACAGTACTGAATATACTGCAGCTATCTAAATCAAATGCCTGCCTGTAGTATATTAGTAAGAGAACAATAGGAACGCTCTGCAGTGAGGTTTAGCTGAACACTGTGCACAGGATACAGTACTGAATATACTGCAGCTACCTGAATCAACTGCCTGCCTGTAGTATATTAGGAAGAGAACAGTAACACTCTGCAGTGAGGTTTAGCTGCACACTGTGCCCAGGATACAGTTTACTAACTGAATATACTGCAGCTACCTGAATCACCTGCCTGCCTTTAGTATATTAGGAAAAGAACAGGAACACTCTGCAGTGAGGTTTAGCGGCACATTGTGCCCAGGATACAGTTTACTGACTGAATATACTGCAGCTACCTGAATCAACTGCCTGCCTGTAGTATATTAGGATGAGAACACGAATGCTCTGCAGTGAGGTTTAGCTGCACACTGTGCCCAGGATACAGTATACTGACTGAATATACTGCAGCTACCTGAATCAACTGCCTGCCAGTAGTATATTAGGAAGAGATAAGGAATGCTCTGCAGTGAGGTTTAGCTGCACACTGTGCCCAGGATATAGTTTACTGACTGAATATATTGCAGCTACCTGAATCAACTGCCTGCCTGTAGTATATTAGGAAGAGAACAAGAATGCCCTGCAGTGAGGTTTAGCTGCACACTGGGCCCAGGATACAATTTACTGACTGAATATACTGCAGCTACCTGACTCATCTGCCTTTCTTTAGTTTATTAGGAAGAGAACAGGAACGCTCTGCAGTGAGGTTTAGCTGCACACTGTGCCCAGGATACAGTTTACTAACTGAACATACTGCAGCTATCTGAATCAACTGCCTTTCTGTAGTATATTAGGAAGAGAACAGGAACGCTCTGCAGTGAGGTTTAGCTGCACACTGTGCCCAGGATACAGTTTACTGACTGAATATACAGCAGCTACCGGAATCAACTGCCTGCCTGTAGTATATTAGTAAGAGAACAACAGAAACGCTCTGCAGTGAGGTTTAACTGCACACTGTGCCCAGGATACGGTATACTGACTGAATATACTGCAGCTACCTGACTCAACTGCCTTTCTGTAGTTTATTAGGAAGAGAACAGGAACGCTCTGCAGTGAGGTTTAGCTGTACACTGTGCCCAGGATACAGTATACTAACTGAATATACTGCAGCTACCTGAATCAACTGACTTCCAGTAGTATATTAGAAAGAGAACAGGAACGCTCTGCAGTGAGGATTAGCTGCACACTGTGCCCAGGATACAGTATACTGACTGAATATACTGCAGCTACCTGAATCAACTGCCTGCCTTTAGTATATTAGGAAGAGAACAGGAACGCTCTGCAGTGAGGTTTAGCTGCACACTGTGCCCAGGATACAGTTTACTGACTGAATACACTCCAGCTACCTGAATCAACTGCCTGCCTGTAGTATATTAGGAAGAGAAGAGGAACGCTCTGCAGTGAGGTTTAGCTGCAAACTGTGCCCAGGATACAGTTTACTGACTGAATATACTGCAGCTACCTGAATCACCTGCCTGCCTTTAGTATATGAGGAAAAGAACAGGAACACTCTGCAGTGAGGTTTAGCTGCACACTGTGCCCAGGATACAGTTTACTGACTGAATATACTGCAGCTACCTGAATCAACTGCCTGCCTGAAGTATATTAGGAAGAGAACTGGAACGCTCTGCAGTGAGGTTTAGCTGCACACTGTGCCCAGGATACAGTTTACTGACTGAATACACTGCAGCTACCTGAATCAACTGCCTGCCTGTAGTATATTAGGATTAGAACACGAATGCTCTGCAGTGAGGTTTAGCTGCACACTGTGCCCAGGATACAGTATACTGACTGAATATACTGCAGCTACCTGAATCAACTGCCTGCCAGTAGTATATTAGGAAGAGAACAGGAATGCTCTGCAGTGAGGTTTAGCTGCACACTGTGCCCAGGATATAGTTTACTGACTGAATATACTGCAGCTACCTGAATCAACTGCCTGCCTGTAGTATATTAGGAAGAGAACAAGAATGCTCTGCAGTGAGGTTTAGCTGCACACTGAGCCCAGGATACAATTTACTGACTGAATATACTGCAGCTACCTGACTCATCTGCCTTACTTTAGTTTATTAGGAAGAGAACAGGAACGCTCTGCAGTGAGGTTTAGATGCACACTGTGCCCAGCATACAGTTTACCAACTGAACATACTGCAGCTATCTGAATCAACTGCCTGCCTGTAGTATATTAGTAAGAGAACAACAGAAACGCTCTGCAGTGAGGTTTAACTGCACACTGTGCCCAGGATACGGTATACTGACTGAATATACTGCAGCTACCTGACTCAACTGCCTTTCTGTAGTTTATTAGGAAGAGAACAGGAACGCTCTGCAGTGAGGATTAGCTGCACACTGTGCCCAGGATACAGTATACTGACTGAATATACTGCAGCTACCTGAATCAACTGCCTGCCTTTAGTATATTAGGAAGAGAACAGGAACGCTCTGCAGTGAGGTTTAGCTGCACACTGTGCCCAGGATACAGTTTACTGACTGAATACACTGCAGCTACCTGAATCAACTGCCTGCCTGTAGTATATTAGGAAGAGAACAGGAACGCTCTGCAGTGAGGTTTAGCTGCAAACTGTGCCCAGGATACAGTTTACTGACTGAATATACTGCAGCTACCTGAATCAACTGCCTGCCAGTAGTATATTAGGAAGAGAACAGGAACGCTCTGCAGTGAGGTTTAGCTGCACACTGTGCCCAGGATACAGTTTACTGACTGAATATACTGCAGATACCTGAATCAACTGCCTGCCTGTAGTATATTAGGAAGAGAATAACAGAAACCTGCTGCAGTGAGGTTTAGCTGCACACTGTGCCCAGGATACAGTTTACTGACTGAATATACTGCAGCTACCTGAATTCACTGCCTGCCTGAAGTATATTAGGAAGAGAACTGGAACGCTCTGCAGTGAGGTTTAGCTGCACATGGTGCCCAGGATACAGTTTACTGACTGAATATACTGCAGCTACCTGAATCACCTGCCTGCCTTTAGTATATTAGGAAAAGAACAGGAACACTCTGCAGTGAGGTTTAGCTGCACACTGTGCCCAGGATACAGTTTACTGACTGAATATACTGCAGCTACCTGAATTAACTGCCTGCCTCAAGTATATTAGGAAGAGAACTGGAACGCTCTGCAGTGAGGTTTAGCTGCACACTGTGCCCAGGATACAATTTGCTGACTGAATATACTGCAGCTACCTGAATCAACTGCCTGCCTGTAGTATATTAGGACGAGAACAGGAATTCTCTGCAGTGAGGTTTAGCTGCACACTGTGCCCAGGATACAGTACTGAATATACTGCAACTACCTGAATCAACTGCCTGTCAGTAGTATATTAGGAAGAGAACAGTAACTCTCTGCAGTGAGGTTTAGCTTCACACTGTGCCCAGGATACAGTTTACTTACTGAATATACTGCAGCTATCTGAATCAACTGCCTGCCTATAGTATATTAGGAAGAGAACAAGAACTCTCTGCAGTGAGGTTTAGCTGCACACGGTGCCCAGGATACAGTTTACTGACTGAATATACTGCAGCTACCTGAATCACCTGCCTGCCTTTAGTATATTAGGAAAAGAACAGGAACGCTCTGCAGTGAGGTTTAGCTGAACACGGTGCCCAGGATACAGTTTACTGACTGAATATACTGCAGCTACCTGAATCAACTGCCTGCCAGTAGTATATTAGGAAGAGAACAGGAATGCTCTGCAGTGAGGTTTAGCTGCACACTGTGCCCAGGATACAGTTTACTGACTGAATATACTGCAGATACCTGAATCAACTGCCTGCCTGTAGTATATTAGGAAGAGAATAACAGAAACGTGCTGCAGTGAGGTTTAGCTGCACACTGTGCCCAGGATACAGTATACTGACTGAATATACTGCAGCTACCTGAATCAACTGCCTGCCAGTAGTATATTAGGAAGAGAACAAGAATGCTCTGCAGTGAGGTTTAGCTGCACACTGGGCCCAGGATACAATTTACTGACTGAATATACTGCAGCTACCTGACTCAACTGCCTTTCTTTAGTTTATGAGGAAGAGAACAGGAACGCTCTGCAGTGAGGTTTAGCTGCACACTGTGCCCAGGATACAGTTTACTGACTGAATATACTGCAGCTACCGGAATCAACTGCCTGCCTGTAGTATATTAGTAAGAGAACAACAGAAACGCTCTGCAGTGAGGTTTAACTGCACACTGTGCCCAGGATACGGTATACTGACTGAATATACTGCAGCTACCTGACTCAACTGCCTTTCTGTAGTTTATTAGGAAGAGAACAGGAACGCTCTGCAGTGAGGTTTAGCTGCACACTGTGCCCAGGATACAGTATACTGACTGAATATACTGCAGCTACCTGAATCAACTGACTTCCAGTAGTATATTAGGAAGAGAACAGGAACGCTCTGCAGTGAGGATTAGCTGCACACGGTGCCCAGGATACAGTTTACTGACTGAATATACTGCAGCTACCTGAATCAACTGCCTTCCTGTAGTATATTAGGACGAGAACAGGAACACTCTGCAGTGAGGTTTAGCTGCACACTGCGCCCAGGATACAGTTTACTAACTGAACATACTGCAGCTATCTGAATCAACTGCCTTTCTGTAGTATATTAGGAAGAGAACAGGAACGCTCTGCAGTGATGTTTAGGTGAACACTGTGCACAGGATACAGTACTGAATATACTGCAGCTATCTAAATCAAATGCCTGCCTGTAGTATATTAGTAAGAGAACAATAGGAACGCTCTGCATTGAGGTTTAGCTGAACACTGTGCACAGGATACGGTACTGAATATACTGCAGCTACCTGAATCAACTGCCTGCCTGTAGTATATTAGGAAGAGAACAGTAACACTCTGCAGTGAGGTTTAGCTGCACACTGTGCCCAGGATACAGTTTATTTACTGAATATACTGCAGCTACCTGAATCAACTGCCTGCCTATAGTATATTAGGAAGAGAACAGGAACGCTCTGCAGTGAGGTTTAGCTGCACATGGTGCCCAGGATACAGTTTACTAACTGAATATACTGCAGCTACCTGAATCACCTGCCTGCCTTTAGTATATTAGGAAAAGAACAGGAACACTCTGCAGTGAGGTTTAGCGGCACATTGTGCCCAGGATACAGTTTACTGACTGAATATACTGCAGCTACCTGAATCAACTGCCTGCCTGTAGTATATTAGGATGAGAACACAAATGCTCTGCAGTGAGGTTTAGCTGCACACTGTGCCCAGGATACAGTATACTGACTGAATATACTGCAGCTACCTGAATCAACTGCCTGCCAGTAGTATATTAGGAAGAGATAAGGAATGCTCTGCAGTGAGGTTTAGCTGCACACTGTGCCCAGGATATAGTTTACTGACTGAATATATTGCAGCTACCTGAATCAACTGCCTGCCTGTAGTATATTAGGAAGAGAACAAGAATGCCCTGCAGTGAGATTTAGCTGCACACTGTGCCCAGGATACAGTTTACTGACTGAATATACTGCAGCTACCGGAATCAACTGCCTGCCTGTAGTATATTAGTAAGAGAACAACAGAAACGCTCTGCAGTGAGGTTTAACTGCACACTGTGCCCAGGATACGGTATACTGACTGAATATACTGCAGCTACCTGACTCAACTGCCTTTCTGTAGTTTATTAGGAAGAGAACAGGAACGCTCTGCAGTGAGGTTTAGCTGCACACAGTGCCCAGGATACAGTATACTGACTGAATATACTGCAGCTACCTGAATCAACTGACTGCCTTTAGTATATTAGGAAGAGAACAGGAATGCTCTGCAGTGAGGTTTAGCTGCACACTGTGCCCAGGATACAGTTTACTGACTGAATACACTGCAGCTACCTGAATCAACTGCCTGCCTGTAGTATATTAGGAAGCGAACAGGAACGCTCTGCAGTGAGGTTTAGCTGCAAACTGTGCCCAGGATACAGTTTACTGACTGAATATACTGCAGCTACCTGAATCAACTGCCTGCCAGTAGTATATTAGGAAGAGAACAGGAACGCTCTGCAGTGAGGTTTAGCTGCACACTGTGCCCAGGATACAGTTTACTGACTGAATATACTGCAGATACCTGAATCAACTGCCTGCCTGTAGTATATTAGGAAGAGAATAACAGAAACCTGCTGCAGTGAGGTTTAGCTGCACACTGTGCTCAGGATACAGTATACTGACTGAATATACTGCAGCTACCTGAATCAACTGCCTGCCTGTAGTATATTAGGAAGAGAACAAGAATGCTCTGCAGTGAGGTTTAGCTGCACACTGTGCCCAGGATACAATTTACTGACTGAATATACTGCAGATACCTGAATCAACTGCCTGCCTGTAGTATATTAGGAAGAGAATAACAGAAACCTGCTGCAGTGAGGTTTAGCTGCACACTGTGCTCAGGATACAGTATACTGACTGAATATACTGCAGCTACCTGAATCAACTGCCTGCCTGTAGTATATTAGGAAGAGAACAGGAACGCTCTGCAGTGAGGTTTAGCTGCAAACTGTGCCCAGGATACAGTTTACTGACTGAATATACTGCAGCTACCTGAATCAACTGCCTGCCAGTAGTATATTAGGAAAAGAACAGGAACACTCTGCAGTGAGGTTTAGCTGCACACTGTGCCCAGGATACAGTTTACTGACTGAATATACTGCAGCTACCTGAATCAACTGCCTGCCTGAAGTATATTAGGAAGAGAACTGGAACGCTCTGCAGTGAGGTTTAGCTGCACACTGTGCCCAGGATACAGTTTACTGACTGAATATACTGCAGCTACCTGAATCAACTGCCTGGCTGTAGTATATTAGGATGAGAACACGAATGCTCTGCAGTGAGGTTTAGCTGCACACTGTGCCCAGGATACAGTATACTGACTGAATATACTGCAGCTACCTAAATCAACTGCCTGCCAGTAGTATATTAGGAAGAGAACAGGAACGCTCTGCAGTGAGGTTTAGCTGCACACTGTGCCCAGGATACAGTTTACTGACTGAATATACTGCAGCTACCGGAATCAACTGCCTGCCTGTAGTATATTAGTAAGAGAACAACAGAAACTCTCTGCAGTGAGGTTTAACTGCACACTGTGCCCAGGGTACGGTATACTGACTGAATATACTGCAGCTACCTGACTCAACTGCCTTTCTGTAGTTTATTAGGAAGAGAACAGGAACGCTCTGCAGTGAGGTTTAGCTGCACACTGTGCCCAGGATACAGTATACTGACTGAATATACTGCAGCTACCTGAATCAACTGACTTCCAGTAGTATATTAGGAAGAGAACAGGAACGCTCTGCAGTGAGGATTAGCTGCACACTGTGCCCAGGATACAGTATACTGACTGAATATACTGCAGCTACCTGAATCAACTGCCTGCCTTTAGTATATTAGGAAGAGAACAGGAACGCTCTGCAGTGAGGTTTAGCTGCACACTGTGCCCAGGATACAGTTTACTGACTGAATACAATGCAGCTACCTGAATCAACTGCCTGCCTGTAGTATATTAGGAAGAGAACAGGAACACTCTGCAGTGAGGTTTAGCTGCAAACTATGCCCAGGATACAGTTTACTGACTGAATATACTGCAGCTACCTGAATCAACTGCCTGCCTGTAGTATATTAGGACGAGAACAGGAACGCTCTGCAGTGAGGTTTACCTGCACACTGCGCCCAGGATACAGTTTACTAACTGAACATACTTCAGCTATCTGAACCAACTGCCTTTCTGTAGTATATTAGGAAGAGAACAGGAATGATCTGCAGTGAGGTTTAGCTGAACACTGTGCACATGATACAGTACTGAATATACTGAAGCTACCTAAATCAACTGCCTGCCTGTAGTATATTAGTAAGAGAACAATAGGAACGCTCTGCAGTGAGGTTTAGCTGAACACTGTGCACAGAATACAGTTTACTTACTGAATATACTGCAGCTACCTGAATCAACTGCCTGCCTGTAGTATATTAGGGCGAGAACACGAATGCTCTGCAGTGAGGTTTAGCTGCACACTGTGCACAGGATACAGTACTGAATATACTGCAGCTACCTAAATCAACTGCCTGCCTGTAGCATATTAGTAAGAGAACAATAGGAACGCTCTGCAGTGAGGTTTAGCTGAACACTGTGCCCAGGATACAGTTTACTTACTGAATATACTGCAGCTACCTGAATCAACTGCCTGCCTATAGTATATTAGGAAGAGAACAGGAACGCTCTGCAGTGAGGTTTAGCTGCACATGGTGCCCAGGATACAGTTTACTGACTGAACATACTGCAGCTACCTGAATCACCTGCCTGCCTTTAGTATATTAGGAAAAGAACAGGAACACTCTGCAGTGAGGTTTAGCTGCACACTGTGCCCAGGATACAGTTTACTGACTGAATATACTGCAGCTACCTGAATTAACTGCCTGCCTGAAGTATATTAGGAAGAGAACTGGAACGCTCTGCGGTGAGGTTTAGCTGCACACTGTGCCCAGGATACAGTTTGCTGACTGAATATACTGCAGCTACCTGAATCAACTGCCTGCCTGTAGTATATTAGGATGAGAACACGAATGCTCTGCAGTGAGGTTTAGCTGCACACTGTGCCCAGGATACAGTACTGAATATACTGCAGCTACCTGAATCAACTGCCTGCCTGTAGTATATTAGGAAGAGAACAGTAACTCTCTGCAGTGAGGTTTAGCTTCACACTGTGCCCAGGATACAGTTTACTTACTGAATATACTGCAGCTACCTGAATCAACTGCCTGCCTATAGTATATTAGGAAGAGAACAGGAACGCTCTGCAGTGAGGTTTAGCTGCACACGGTGCCCAGGATACAGTTTACTGACTGAATATACTGCAGCTACCTGAATCACCTGCCTGCCTTTAGTATATTAGGAAAAGAACAGGAACGCTCTGCAGTGAGGTTTAGCTGAACACGGTGCCCAGGATACAGTTTACTGACTGAATATACTGCAGCTACCTGAATCAACTGCCTGACAGTAGTATATTAGGAAGAGAACAGGAACGCTCTGCAGTGAGGTTTAGCTGCACACTGTGCCCAGGATACAGTTTACTGACTGAATATACTGCAGATACCTGAATCAACTGCCTGCATGTAGTATATTAGGAAGAGAATAACAGAAATGTGCTGCAGTGAGGTTTAGCTGCACACTGTGTCCAGGATACAGTATACTGACTGAATATACTGCAGCTACCTGAATCAACTGCCAGCCAGTATTATATTAGGAAGAGAACAGGAACGCTCTGCAGTGAGGTTTAGCTGCACACTGTGCCCAGGACATAGTTTACTGACTGAATATACTGCAGCTACCTGAATCAACTGCCTGCCTGTAGTATATTAGGAAGAGAACAAGAATGCTCTGCAGTGAGGTTTAGCTGCACACTGCGCCCAGGATACAGTTTACTAACTGAACATACTGCAGCTATCTGAATCAACTGCCTTTCTGTAGTATATTAGGAAGAGAACAGGAACGCTCTGCAGTGAGGTTTAGCTGCACACAGTGCCCAGGATACAGTATACTGACTGAATATACTGCAGCTACCTGAATCAACTGACTTCCAGTAGTATATTAGGAAGAGAACAGGAACGCTCTGCAGTGAGGATTAGCTGCACACTGTGCCCAGGATACAGTATACTGACTGAATATACTGCAGCTACCTGAATCAACTGACTTCCAGTAGTATATTAGGACGAGAACACGAATGCTCTGCAGTGAGGTTTAGCTGCACACTGTGCCCAGGATACAGTACTAAATATACTGCAGCTACCTGAATCAACTGCCTGCCTGTAGTATATTAGGAAGAGAACAGTAACTCTCTGCAGTGAGGTTTAGCTTCACACTGTGCCCAGGATACAGTTTACTTACTGAATATACTGCAGCTACCTGAATCAACTGCCTGCCTATAGTATATTAGGAAGAGAACAGGAACGCTCTGCAGTGAGGTTTAGCTGCACACGGTGCCCAGGATACAGTTTACTGACTGAATATACTGCAGCTACCTGAATCACCTGCCTGCCTTTAGTATATTAGGAAAAGAACAGGAACGCTCTGCAGTGAGGTTCAGCTGAACACGGTGCCCAGGATACAGTTTACTGACTGAATATACTGCAGATACCTGAATCAACTGCCTGCATGTAGTATATTAGGAAGAGAAAAACAGAAATGTGCTGCAGTGAGGTTTAGCTGCACACTGTGCCCAGGATACAGCATACTGACTGAATATACTGCAGCTACCTGAATCAACTGCCAGCCAGTAGTATATTAGGAAGAGAACAGGAACGCTCTGCAGTGAGGTTTAGCTGCACACTGTGCCCAGGATATAGTTTACTGACTGAATATACTGCAGCTACCTGAATCAACTGCCTGCCTGTAGTATATTAGGAAGAGAACAAGAATGCTCTGCAGTGAGGTTTAGCTGCACACTGCGCCCAGGATACAGTTTACTAACTGAACATACTGCAGCTATCTGAATCAACTGCCTTTCTGTAGTATATTAGGAAGAGAACAGGAACGCTCTGCAGTGAGTTTTAGCTGCACACTGTGCCCAGGATACAGTTTACTGACTGAATATACTGCAGCTACCGGAATCAACTGCCTGTCAGTAGTATATTAGGAAGAGAACAGTAACTCTCTGCAGTGAGGTTTAGCTTCACACTGTGCCCAGGATACAGTTTACTTACTGAATATACTGCAGCTATCTGAATCAACTGCCTGCCTATAGTATATTAGGAAGAGAACAAGAACTCTCTGCAGTGAGGTTTAGCTGCACACGGTGCCCAGGATACAGTTTACTGACTGAATATACTGCAGCTACCTGAATCACCTGCCTGCCTTTAGTATATTAGGAAAAGAACAGGAACGCTCTGCAGTGAGGTTTAGCTGAACACGGTGCCCAGGATACAGTTTACTGACTGAATATACTGCAGCTACCTGAATCAACTGCCTGCCAGTAGTATATTAGGAAGAGAACAGGAATGCTCTGCAGTGAGGTTTAGCTGCACACTGTGCCCAGGATACAGTTTACTGACTGAATATACTGCAGATACCTGAATCAACTGCCTGCCTGTAGTATATTAGGAAGAGAATAACAGAAACGTGCTGCAGTGAGGTTTAGCTGCACACTGTGCCCAGGATACAGTATACTGACTGAATATACTGCAGCTACCTGAATCAACTGCCTGCCAGTAGTATATTAGGAAGAGAACAAGAATGCTCTGCAGTGAGGTTTAGCTGCACACTGGGCCCAGGATACAATTTACTGACTGAATATACTGCAGCTACCTGACTCAACTGCCTTTCTTTAGTTTATGAGGAAGAGAACAGGAACGCTCTGCAGTGAGGTTTAGCTGCACACTGTGCCCAGGATACAGTTTACTGACTGAATATACTGCAGCTACCGGAATCAACTGCCTGCCTGTAGTATATTAGTAAGAGAACAACAGAAACGCTCTGCAGTGAGGTTTAACTGCACACTGTGCCCAGGATACGGTATACTGACTGAATATACTGCAGCTACCTGACTCAACTGCCTTTCTGTAGTTTATTAGGAAGAGAACAGGAACGCTCTGCAGTGAGGTTTAGCTGCACACTGTGCCCAGGATACAGTATACTGACTGAATATACTGCAGCTACCTGAATCAACTGACTTCCAGTAGTATATTAGGAAGAGAACAGGAACGCTCTGCAGTGAGGATTAGCTGCACACGGTGCCCAGGATACAGTTTACTGACTGAATATACTGCAGCTACCTGAATCAACTGCCTTCCTGTAGTATATTAGGACGAGAACAGGAACACTCTGCAGTGAGGTTTAGCTGCACACTGCGCCCAGGATACAGTTTACTAACTGAACATACTGCAGCTATCTGAATCAACTGCCTTTCTGTAGTATATTAGGAAGAGAACAGGAACGCTCTGAAGTGATGTTTAGGTGAACACTGTGCACAGGATACAGTACTGAATATACTGCAGCTATCTAAATCAAATGCCTGCCTGTAGTATATTAGTAAGAGAACAATAGGAACGCTCTGCATTGAGGTTTAGCTGAACACTGTGCACAGGATACGGTACTGAATATACTGCAGCTACCTGAATCAACTGCCTGCCTGTAGTATATTAGGAAGAGAACAGTAACACTCTGCAGTGAGGTTTAGCTGCACACTGTGCCCAGGATACAGTTTATTTACTGAATATACTGCAGCTACCTGAATCAACTGCCTGCCTATAGTATATTAGGAAGAGAACAGGAACGCTCTGCAGTGAGGTTTAGCTGCACATGGTGCCCAGGATACAGTTTACTAACTGAATATACTGCAGCTACCTGAATCACCTGCCTGCCTTTAGTATATTAGGAAAAGAACAGGAACACTCTGCAGTGAGGTTTAGCGGCACATTGTGCCCAGGATACAGTTTACTGACTGAATATACTGCAGCTACCTGAATCAACTGCCTGCCTGTAGTATATTAGGATGAGAACACGAATGCTCTGCAGTGAGGTTTAGCTGCACACTGTGCCCAGGATACAGTATACTGACTGAATATACTGCAGCTACCTGAATCAACTGCCTGCCAGTAGTATATTAGGAAGAGATAAGGAATGCTCTGCAGTGAGGTTTAGCTGCACACTGTGCCCAGGATATAGTTTACTGACTGAATATATTGCAGCTACCTGAATCAACTGCCTGCCTGTAGTATATTAGGAAGAGAACAAGAATGCCCTGCAGTGAGATTTAGCTGCACACTGTGCCCAGGATACAGTTTACTGACTGAATATACTGCAGCTACCGGAATCAACTGCCTGCCTGTAGTATATTAGTAAGAGAACAACAGAAACGCTCTGCAGTGAGGTTTAACTGCACACTGTGCCCAGGATACGGTATACTGACTGAATATACTGCAGCTACCTGACTCAACTGCCTTTCTGTAGTTTATTAGGAAGAGAACAGGAACGCTCTGCAGTGAGGTTTAGCTGCACACAGTGCCCAGGATACAGTATACTGACTGAATATACTGCAGCTACCTGAATCAACTGACTTCCAGTAGTATATTAGGAAGAGAACAGGAACGCTCTGCAGTGAGGATTAGCTGCACACTGTGCCCAGGATACAGTATACTGACTGAATATACTGCAGCTACCTGAATCAACTGCCTGCCTTTAGTATATTAGGAAGAGAACAGGAACGCTCTGCAGTGAGGTTTAGCTGCACACTGTGCCCAGGATACAGTTTACTGACTGAATACACTGCAGCTACCTGAATCAACTGCCTGCCTGTAGTATATTAGGAAGAGAACAGGAACGCTCTGCAGTGAGGTTTAGCTGCAAACTGTGCCCAGGATACAGTTTACTGACTGAATATACTGCAGCTACCTGAATCAACTGCCTGCCAGTAGTATATTAGGAAGAGAACAGGAACGCTCTGCAGTGAGGTTTAGCTGCACATTGTGCCCAGGATACAGTTTACTGACTGAATATACTGCAGATACCTGAATCAACTGCCTGCCTGTAGTATATTAGGAAGAGAATAACAGAAACCTGCTGCAGTGAGGTTTAGCTGCACACTGTGCTCAGGATACAGTATACTGACTGAATATACTGCAGCTACCTGAATCAACTGCCTGCCTGTAGTATATTAGGAAGAGAACAAGAATGCTCTGCAGTGAGGTTTAGCTGCACACTGTGCCCAGGATACAATTTACTGACTGAATATACTGCAGATACCTGAATCAACTGCCTGCCTGTAGTATATTAGGAAGAGAATAACAGAAACCTGCTGCAGTGAGGTTTAGCTGCACACTGTGCTCAGGATACAGTATACTGACTGAATATACTGCAGCTACCTGAATCAACTGCCTGCCTGTAGTATATTAGGAAGAGAACAGGAACGCTCTGCAGTGAGGTTTAGCTGCAAACTGTGCCCAGGATACAGTTTACTGACTGAATATACTGCAGCTACCTGAATCAACTGCCTGCCAGTAGTATATTAGGAAAAGAACAGGAACACTCTGCAGTGAGGTTTAGCTGCACACTGTGCCCAGGATACAGTTTACTGACTGAATATACTGCAGCTACCTGAATCAACTGCCTGCCTGAAGTATATTAGGAAGAGAACTGGAACGCTCTGCAGTGAGGTTTAGCTGCACACTGTGCCCAGGATACAGTTTACTGACTGAATATACTGCAGCTACCTGAATCAACTGCCTGGCTGTAGTATATTAGGATGAGAACACGAATGCTCTGCAGTGAGGTTTAGCTGCACACTGTGCCCAGGATACAGTATACTGACTGAATATACTGCAGCTACCTAAATCAACTGCCTGCCAGTAGTATATTAGGAAGAGAACAGGAACGCTCTGCAGTGAGGTTTAGCTGCACACTGTGCCCAGGATACAGTTTACTGACTGAATATACTGCAGCTACCGGAATCAACTGCCTGCCTGTAGTATATTAGTAAGAGAACAACAGAAACTCTCTGCAGTGAGGTTTAACTGCACACTGTGCCCAGGGTACGGTATACTGACTGAATATACTGCAGCTACCTGACTCAACTGCCTTTCTGTAGTTTATTAGGAAGAGAACAGGAACGCTCTGCAGTGAGGTTTAGCTGCACACTGTGCCCAGGATACAGTATACTGACTGAATATACTGCAGCTACCTGAATCAACTGACTTCCAGTAGTATATTAGGAAGAGAACAGGAACGCTCTGCAGTGAGGATTAGCTGCACACTGTGCCCAGGATACAGTATACTGACTGAATATACTGCAGCTACCTGAATCAACTGCCTGCCTTTAGTATATTAGGAAGAGAACAGGAACGCTCTGCAGTGAGGTTTAGCTGCACACTGTGCCCAGGATACAGTTTACTGACTGAATACAATGCAGCTACCTGAATCAACTGCCTGCCTGTAGTATATTAGGAAGAGAACAGGAACACTCTGCAGTGAGGTTTAGCTGCAAACTATGCCCAGGATACAGTTTACTGATTGAATATACTGCAGCTACCTGAATCAACTGCCTGCCTGTAGTATATTAGGACGAGAACAGGAACGCTCTGCAGTGAGGTTTACCTGCACACTGCGCCCAGGATACAGTTTACTAACTGAACATACTTCAGCTATCTGAACCAACTGCCTTTCTGTAGTATATTAGGAAGAGAACAGGAATGATCTGCAGTGAGGTTTAGCTGAACACTGTGCACATGATACAGTACTGAATATACTGAAGCTACCTAAATCAACTGCCTGCCTGTAGTATATTAGTAAGAGAACAATAGGAACGCTCTGCAGTGAGGTTTAGCTGAACACTGTGCACAGAATACAGTTTACTTACTGAATATACTGCAGCTACCTGAATCAACTGCTTGCCTGTAGTATATTAGGGCGAGAACACGAATGCTCTGCAGTGAGGTTTAGCTGCACACTGTGCACAGGATACAGTACTGAATATACTGCAGCTACCTAAATCAACTGCCTGCCTGTAGCATATTAGTAAGAGAACAATAGGAACGCTCTGCAGTGAGGTTTAGCTGAACACTGTGCCCAGGATACAGTTTACTTACTGAATATACTGCAGCTACCTGAATCAACTGCCTGCCTATAGTATATTAGGAAGAGAACAGGAACGCTCTGCAGTGAGGTTTAGCTGCACATGGTGCCCAGGATACAGTTTACTGACTGAACATACTGCAGCTACCTGAATCACCTGCCTGCCTTTAGTATATTAGGAAAAGAACAGGAACACTCTGCAGTGAGGTTTAGCTGCACACTGTGCCCAGGATACAGTTTACTGACTGAATATACTGCAGCTACCTGAATTAACTGCCTGCCTGAAGTATATTAGGAAGAGAACTGGAACGCTCTGCGGTGAGGTTTAGCTGCACACTGTGCCCAGGATACAGTTTGCTGACTGAATATACTGCAGCTACCTGAATCAACTGCCTGCCTGTAGTATATTAGGATGAGAACACGAATGCTCTGCAGTGAGGTTTAGCTGCACACTGTGCACATGATACAGTACTGAATATACTGAAGCTACCTAAATCAACTGCCTGCCTGTAGTATATTAGTAAGAGAACAATAGGAACGCTCTGCAGTGAGGTTTAGCTGAACACTGTGCACAGAATACAGTTTACTTACTGAATATACTGCAGCTACCTGAATCAACTGCTTGCCTGTAGTATATTAGGGCGAGAACACGAATGCTCTGCAGTGAGGTTTAGCTGCACACTGTGCACAGGATACAGTACTGAATATACTGCAGCTACCTAAATCAACTGCCTGCCTGTAGCATATTAGTAAGAGAACAATAGGAACGCTCTGCAGTGAGGTTTAGCTGAACACTGTGCCCAGGATACAGTTTACTTACTGAATATACTGCAGCTACCTGAATCAACTGCCTGCCTATAGTATATTAGGAAGAGAACAGGAACGCTCTGCAGTGAGGTTTAGCTGCACATGGTGCCCAGGATACAGTTTACTGACTGAACATACTGCAGCTACCTGAATCACCTGCCTGCCTTTAGTATATTAGGAAAAGAACAGGAACACTCTGCAGTGAGGTTTAGCTGCACACTGTGCCCAGGATACAGTTTACTGACTGAATATACTGCAGCTACCTGAATTAACTGCCTGCCTGAAGTATATTAGGAAGAGAACTGGAACGCTCTGCGGTGAGGTTTAGCTGCACACTGTGCCCAGGATACAGTTTGCTGACTGAATATACTGCAGCTACCTGAATCAACTGCCTGCCTGTAGTATATTAGGATGAGAACACGAATGCTCTGCAGTGAGGTTTAGCTGCACACTGTGCCCAGGATACAGTACTGAATATACTGCAGCTACCTGAATCAACTGCCTGCCTGTAGTATATTAGGAAGAGAACAGTAACTCTCTGCAGTGAGGTTTAGCTTCACACTGTGCCCAGGATACAGTTTACTTACTGAATATACTGCAGCTACCTGAATCAACTGCCTGCCTATAGTATATTAGGAAGAGAACAGGAACGCTCTGCAGTGAGGTTTAGCTGCACACGGTGCCCAGGATACAGTTTACTGACTGAATATACTGCAGCTACCTGAATCACCTGCCTGCCTTTAGTATATTAGGAAAAGAACAGGAACGCTCTGCAGTGAGGTTTAGCTGAACACGTTGCCCAGGATACAGTTTACTGACTGAATATACTGCAGCTACCTGAATCAACTGCCTGACAGTAGTATATTAGGAAGAGAACAGGAACGCTCTGCAGTGAGGTTTAGCTGCACACTGTGCCCAGGATACAGTTTACTGACTGAATATACTGCAGATACCTGAATCAACTGCCTGCATGTAGTATATTAGGAAGAGAATAACAGAAATGTGCTGCAGTGAGGTTTAGCTGCACACTGTGTCCAGGATACAGTATACTGACTGAATATACTGCAGCTACCTGAATCAACTGCCAGCCAGTATTATATTAGGAAGAGAACAGGAACGCTCTGCAGTGAGGTTTAGCTGCACACTGTGCCCAGGACATAGTTTACTGACTGAATATACTGCAGCTACCTGAATCAACTGCCTGCCTGTAGTATATTAGGAAGAGAACAAGAATGCTCTGCAGTGAGGTTTAGCTGCACACTGCGCCCAGGATACAGTTTACTAACTGAACATACTGCAGCTATCTGAATCAACTGCCTTTCTGTAGTATATTAGGAAGAGAACAGGAACGCTCTGCAGTGAGGTTTAGCTGCACACAGTGCCCAGGATACAGTATACTGACTGAATATACTGCAGCTACCTGAATCAACTGACTTCCAGTAGTATATTAGGAAGAGAACAGGAACGCTCTGCAGTGAGGATTAGCTGCACACTGTGCCCAGGATACAGTATACTGACTGAATATACTGCAGCTACCTGAATCAACTGACTTCCAGTAGTATATTAGGACGAGAACACGAATGCTCTGCAGTGAGGTTTAGCTGCACACTGTGC
The DNA here is from genome assembly GCA_029206835.1 of Rana muscosa. NCBI lineage: Eukaryota > Metazoa > Chordata > Amphibia > Anura > Ranidae > Rana > Rana muscosa. The sequence goes on along the minus strand of CM055123.1, from coordinate 3,899,947 downwards.
CCAGGATACAGTACTAAATATACTGCAGCTACCTGAATCAACTGCCTGCCTGTAGTATATTAGGAAGAGAACAGTAACTCTCTGCAGTGAGGTTTAGCTTCACACTGTGCCCAGGATACAGTTTACTTACTGAATATACTGCAGCTACCTGAATCAACTGCCTGCCTATAGTATATTAGGAAGAGAACAGGAACGCTCTGCAGTGAGGTTTAGCTGCACACGGTGCCCAGGATACAGTTTACTGACTGAATATACTGCAGCTACCTGAATCACCTGCCTGCCTTTAGTATATTAGGAAAAGAACAGGAACGCTCTGCAGTGAGGTTCAGCTGAACACGGTGCCCAGGATACAGTTTACTGACTGAATATACTGCAGATACCTGAATCAACTGCCTGCATGTAGTATATTAGGAAGAGAAAAACAGAAATGTGCTGCAGTGAGGTTTAGCTGCACACTGTGCCCAGGATACAGCATACTGACTGAATATACTGCAGCTACCTGAATCAACTGCCAGCCAGTAGTATATTAGGAAGAGAACAGGAACGCTCTGCAGTGAGGTTTAGCTGCACACTGTGCCCAGGATATAGTTTACTGACTGAATATACTGCAGCTACCTGAATCAACTGCCTGCCTGTAGTATATTAGGAAGAGAACAAGAATGCTCTGCAGTGAGGTTTAGCTGCACACTGCGCCCAGGATACAGTTTACTAACTGAACATACTGCAGCTATCTGAATCAACTGCCTTTCTGTAGTATATTAGGAAGAGAACAGGAACGCTCTGCAGTGAGTTTTAGCTGCACACTGTGCCCAGGATACAGTTTACTGACTGAATATACTGCAGCTACCGGAATCAACTGCCTGCCTGTAGTATATTAGTAAGAGAACAACAGAAACGCTCTGCAGTGAGGTTTAACTGCACACTGTGCCCAGGATACGGTATACTGACTGAATATACTGCAGCTACCTGACTCAGCTGCCTTTCTGTAGTTTATTAGGAAGAGAACAGGAACGCTCTGCAGTGAGGTTTAGCTGCACACAGTGCCCAGGATACAGTATACTGACTGAATATACTGCAGCTACCTGAATCAACTGACTTCCAGTAGTATATTAGGAAGAGAACAGGAACGCTCTGCAGTGAGGATTAGCTGCACACTGTGCCCAGGATACAGTATACTGACTGAATATACTGCAGCTACCTGAATCAATTGCCTGCCTTTAGTATATTAGGAAGAGAACAGGAACGCTCTGCAGTGAGGTTTAGCTGCACACTGTGCCCAGGATACAGTTTACTGACTGAATACACTGCAGCTACCTGAATCAACTGCCTGCCTGTAGTATATTAGGAAGAGAACAGGAACGCTCTGCAGTGAGGTTTAGCTGCAAACTGTGCCCAGGATACAGTTTACTGACTGAATATACTGCAGCTACCTGAACCAACTGCCTGCCTGTAGTATATTAGGACGAGAACAGGAACACTCTGCAGTGAGGTTTACCTGCACACTGCGCCCAGGATACAGTTTACTAAGTGAACATACTTCAGCTATCTGAATCAACTGCCTTTCTGTAGTATATTAGGAAGAGAACAGGAAAGCTCTGCAGTGAGGTTTAGCTGAACACTGTGCACATGATACAGTACTGAATATACTGAAGCTACCTAAATCAACTGCCTGCCTGTAGTATATTAGTAAGAGAACAATAGGAACGCTCTGCAGTGAAGTTTAGCTGAACACTGTACACAGAATAAAGTTTACTTACTGAATATACTGCAGCTACCTGAATCAACTGCCTGCCTGTAGTATATTAGGACGAGAACACGAATGCTCTGCAGTGAGGTTTAGCTGCACACTGTGCACAGGATACAGTACTGAATATACTGCAGCTACCTGAATCAACTGCCTGCCTGTAGCATATTAGTAAGAGAACAATAGGAACGCTCTGCAGTGAGGTTTAGCTGAACACTGTGCCCAGGATACAGTTTACTTACTGAATATACTGCAGCTACCTGAATCAACTGCCTGCCTATAGTATATTAGGAAGAGAACAGGAACGCTCTGCAGTGAGGTTTAGCTGCACACTGTGCCCAGGATACAGTTTACTGACTGAATATACTGCAGCTACCTGAATTAACTGCCTGCCTGAAGTATATTAGGAAGAGAACTGGAACGCTCTGCAGTGAGGTTTAGCTGCACACTGTGCCCAGGATACAGTTTGCTGACTGAATATACTGCAGCTACCTGAATCAACTGCCTGCCTGTAGTATATTAGGATGAGAACACGAATGCTCTGCAGTGAGGTTTAGCTGCACACTGTGCCCAGGATACAGTACTGAAGATACTGCAGCTACCTGAATCAACTGCCTGCCTGTAGTATATTAGGAAGAGAACAGTAACTCTCTGCAGTGAGGTTTAGCTTCACACTGTGCCCAGGATACAGTTTACTTACTGAATATACTGCAGCTACCTGAATCAACTGCCTACATATAGTATATTAGGAAGAGAACAGGAACGCTCTGCAGTGAGGTTTAGCTGCACACGGTGCCCAGGATACAGTTTACTGACTGAATATACTGCAGCTACCTGAATCACCTGCCTGCCTTTAGTATATTAGGAAAAGAACAGGAACGCTCTGCAGTGAGGTTTAGCTGAACACGGTGCCCAGGATACAGTTTACTGACTGAATATACTGCAGCTACCTGAATCAACTGCCTGCCAGTAGTATATTAGGAAGAGAACAGGAACGCTCTGCAGTGAGGTTTAGCTGCACACTGTGCCCAGGATACAGTTTACTGACTGAATATACTGCAGATACCTGAATCAACTGCCTGCCTGTAGTATATTATGAAGAGAATAACAGAAATGTGCTGCATTGAGGTTTAGCTGCACACTGTGCCCAGGATACAGCATACTGACTGAATATACTGCAGCTACCTGAATCAACTGCCAGCCAGTAGTATATTAGGAAGAGAACAGGAACGCTCTGCAGTGAGGTTTAGCTGCACACTGTGCCCAGGATATAGTTTACTGACTGAATATACTGCAGCTACCTGAATCAACTGCCTGCCTGTAGTATATTAGGAAGAGAACAAGAATGCTCTGCAGTGAGGTTTAGCTGCACACTGTGCCCAGGATACAGTTTACTGACTGAATATACTGCAGCTACCGGAATCAACTGCCTGCCTGTAGTATATTAGTAAGAGAACAACAGAAACGCTCTACAGTGAGGTTTAACTGCACACTGTGCCAAGGATACGGTATACTGACTGAATATACTGCAGCTACCTGACTCAACTGCCTTTCTGTATTTTATTAGGAAGAGAACAAGAATGCTCTGCAGTGAGGTTTAGCTGCACACTGCGCCCAGGATACAGTCTACTAACTGAACATACTGCAGCTATCTGAATCAACTGCCTTTCTGTAGTATATTAGGAAGAGAACAGGAACGCTCTGCAGTGAGGTTTAGCTGAACACTGTGCACAGGATACAGTACTGAATATACTGCAGCTACCTAAATCAACTGCCTGCCTTTAGTATATTAGGAAGAGAATAACAGAAATGTGCTGCAGTGAGGTTTAGCTGCACACTGTGCCCAGGATACAGTATACTGACTGAATATACTGCAGCTACCTGAATCAACTGCCAGCCAGTAGTATATTAGGAAGAGAACAGGAACGCTCTGCAGTGAGGTTTAGCTGCACACTGTGCCCAGGATATAGTTTACTGACTGAATATACTGCAGCTACCTGAATCAACTGCCTGCCTGTAGTATATTAGGAAGAGAACAAGAATGCTCTGCAGTGAGGTTTAGCTGCACACTGCGCCCAGGATACAGTTTACTAACTGAACATACTGCAGCTATCTAAATCAACTGCCTTTCTGTAGTATATTAGGAAGAGAACAGGAACACTCTGCAGTGAGGTTTAGCTGCACACTGTGCCCAGGATACAGTTTACTGATTGAATATACTGCAGCTACCGGAATCAACTGCCTGCCTGTAGTATATTAGTAAGAGAACAACAGAAACGCTCTGCAGTGAGGTTTAACTGCACACTGTGCCCAGGATACGGTATACTGACTGAATATACTGCAGCTACCTGACTCAACTGCCTTTCTGTAGTTTATTAGGAAGAGAACAGGAACGCTCTGCAGTGAGGTTTAGCTGCACACTGTGCCCAGGATACAGTATACTGACTGAATATACTGCAGCTACCTGAATCAACTGACTTCCAGTAGTATATTAGGAAGAGAACAGGAACGCTCTGCAGTGAGGATTAGCTGCACACTGTGCCCAGGATACAGTATACTGACTGAATATACTGCAGCTACCTGAATCAACTGCCTGCCTTTAGTATATTAGGAAGAGAACAGGAACGCTCTGCAGTGAGGTTTAGCTGCACACTGTGCCCAGGATACAGTTTACTGACTGAATACACTGCAGCTACCTGAATCAACTGCCTGCCTGTAGTATATTAGGACGAGAACAGGAACGCTCTGCAGTTAGGTTTAGCTGCACACTGCGCCCAGGATACAGTTTACTAACTGAACATACTGCAGCTATCTGAATCAACTGCCTTTCTGTAGTATATTAGGAAGAGAACAGGAACGCTCTGCAGTGAGGTTTAGCTGAACACTGTGCACAGGATACAGTACTGAATATACTGCAGCTACCTAAATCAACTGCCTGCCTGTAGTATATTAGTAAGAGAACAATAGGAACGCTCTGCAGTGAGGTTTAGCTGAACACTGTGCACAGGATACAGTACTGAATATACTGCAGCTACCTGAATCAACTGCCTGCCTGTAGTATATTAGGAAGAGAACAGTAACGCTCTGCAGTGAGGTTTACCTGCACACTGTGCCCAGGATACAGTTTACTTACTGAATATACTGCAGCTACCTGAATCAACTGCCTGCCTATAGTATATTAGGAAGAGAACAGGAACGCTCTGCAGTGAGGTTTAGCTGCACATGGTGCCCAGGATACAGTTTACTGACTGAATATACTGCAGCTACCTGAATCACCTGCCTGCCTTTAGTATATTAGAAAAAGAACAGGAACACTCTGCAGTGAGGTTTATCTGCACACACACTGTGCCCAGGATACAGTTTACTGACTGAATATACTGCAGCTACCTGAATTAACTGCCTGCCTGAAGTATATTAGGAAGAGAACTGGAACGCTCTGCAGTGAGGTTTAGCTGCACACTGTGCCCAGGATACAGTTTGCTGACTGAATACACTGCAGCTACCTGAATCAACTGCCTTTCTGTAGTACATTAGGAAGAGAACAGGAACCCTCTGCAGTGAGGTTTAGCTGCAAACTGTGCCCAGGATACAGTTTACTGACTGAATATACTGCAGCTACCTGAATCAACTGCCTGCCTGTAGTATATTAGGATGAGAACAGGAACACTCTGCAGTGAGGTTTAGCTGCACACTGCGCCCAGGATACAGTTTACTAACTGAATATACTGCAGCTACCTGAATCACCTGCCTGCCTTTAGTATATTAGGAAAAGAACAGGAACACTCTGCAGTGAGGTTTAGCTGCACACTGTGCCCAGGATTCAGTTTACTGACTGAATATACTGCAGCTACCTGAATCAACTGCCTGCCTGAAGTATATTAGGAAGAGAACTGGAATGCTCTGCAGTGAGGTTTAGCTGCACACTGTGCCCAGGATACAGTTTACTGACTGAATATACTGCAGCTACCTGAATCAACTGCCTGCCTGTAGTATATTAGGATGAGAACACAAATGCTCTGCAGTGAGGTTTAGCTGCACACTGTGCCCAGGATACAGTATACTGACTGAATATACTGCAGCTACCTGAATCAACTGCCTGCCAGTAGTATATTAGGAAGAGAACATGAATGCTCTGCAGTGAGGTTTAGCTGCATACTGTGCCCAGGATATAGTTTACTGACTGAATATACTGCAGCTACCTGAATCAACTGCCTGCCTGTAGTATATTAGGAAGAGAACAAGAATGCTCTGCAGTGAGGTTTAGCTGCACACTGGGCCCAGGATACAATTTACTGACTGAATATACTGCAGCTACCTGACTCATCTGCCTTTCTATAGTTTATTAGGAAGAGAACAGGAACGCTCTGCAGTGAGGTTTAGCTGCACACTGTGCCCAGGATACAGTTTACTAACTGAACATACTGCAGCTATCTGAATCAACTGCCTGCCTGTAGTATATTAGTAAGAGAACAACAGAAACGCTCTGCAGTGAGGATTAACTGCACACTGTGCCCAGGATACGGTATACTGACTGAATATACTGCAGCTACCTGACTCAACTGCCTTTCTGTAGTTTATTAGGAAGAGAACAGGAATGCTCTGCAGTGAGGTTTGGCTGCACACTGTGCCCAGGATACAGTATACTGACTGAATATACTGCAGCTACCTGAATCAACTGACTTCCAGTAGTATATAAGGAAGAGAACAGGAACGCTCTGCAGTGAGGATTAGCTGCACACTGTGCCCAGGATACAGTATACTGACTGAATATACTGCAGCTACCTGAATCAACTGCCTGCCTTTAGTATATTAGGAAGAGAACAGGAACGCTCTGCAGTGAGGTTTAGCTGCAAACTGTGCCCAGGATACAGTTTACTGACTGAATTTACTGCAGCTACCTGAATCAACTGCCTGCCAGTAGTATATTAGGAAGAGAACAGGAATGCTCTGCAGTGAGGTTTAGCTGCACACTGTGCCCAGGATACAGTTTACTGACTGAATATACTGCAGATACCTGAATCAACTGCCTGCCTGTAGTATATTAGGAAGAGAATAACAGAAACCTGCTGCAGTGAGGTTTAGCTGCACACTGTGCCCAGGATACAGTATACTGACTGAATATACTGCAGCTACCTGAATCAACTGCCTGCCAGTAGTATATTAGGAAGAGAACAGGAACGCTCTGCAGTTAGGTTTAGCTGCACACTGTGCCCAGGATACAGTTTACTAACTGAACATACTGCAGCTATCTGAATCAACTGCCTTTCTGTAGTATATTAGGAAGAGAACAGGAACGCTCTGCAGTGAGGTTTAGCTGCACACTGTGCCCAGGATACAGTTTACTGACTGAATATACTGCAGCTACCGGAATCAACTGTCTGCCTGTAGTATATTAGTAAGAGAACAACAGAAACGCTCTGCAGTGAGGTTTAACTGCACACTGTGCCCAGGATACAGTATACTGACTGAATATACTGCAGCTACCTGAATCAACTGCCTGCCTGAAGTATATTAGGAAGAGAACTGGAACGCTCTGCAGTGAGGTTTAGCTGCACACTGTGCCCAGGATACAGTTTACTGACTGAATATACTGCAGCTACCTGAATCAACTGCCTGCCTGTAGTATATTAGGATGAGAACACGAATGCTCTGCAGTGAGGTTTAGCTGCACACTGTGCCCAGGATACAGTATACTGACTGAATATACTGCAGCTACCTAAATCAACTGCCTGCCAGTAGTATATTAGGAAGAGAACAGGAACGCTCTGCAGTGAGGTTTAGCTGCACACTGTGCCCAGGATACAGTTTACTGACTGAATATACTGCAGCTACCGGAATCAACTGCCTGCCTGTAGTATATTAGTAAGAGAACAACAGAAACTCTCTGCAGTGAGGTTTAACTGCACACTGTGCCCAGGGTACGGTATACTGACTGAATATACTGCAGCTACCTGACTCAACTGCCTTTCTGTAGTTTATAAGGAAGAGAACAGGAACGCTCTGCAGTGAGGTTTAGCTGCACACTGTGCCCAGGATACAGTATACTGACTGAAGATACTGCAGCTACCTGAATCAACTGACTTCCAGTAGTATATTAGGAAGAGAACAGGAACGCTCTGCAGTGAGGATTAGCTGCACACTGTGCCCAGGATACAGTATACTGACTGAATATACTGCAGCTACCTGAATCAACTGCCTGCCTTTAGTATATTAGGAAGAGAACAGGAACGCTCTGCAGTGAGGTTTAGCTGCACACTGTGCCCAGGATACAGTTTACTGACTGAATACAATGCAGCTACCTGAATCAACTGCCTGCCTGTAGTATATTAGGAAGAGAACAGAAACGCTCTGCAGTGAGGTTTAGCTGCAAACTGTGCCCAGGATACAGTTTACTAACTGAATATACTGCAGCTACCTGAATCAACTGCCTGCCTGTAGTATATTAGGACGAGAACAGGAACGCTCTGCACTGAGGTTTACCTGCACACTGCGCCCAGGATACAGTTTACTAACTGAACATACTTCAGCTATCTGAATCAACTGCCTTTCTGTAGTATATTAGGAAGAGAACAGGAATGCTCTGCAGTGAGGTTTAGCTGAACACTGTGCACATGATACAGTACTGAATATACTGAAGCTACCTAAATCAACTGCCTGCCTGTAGTATATTAGTAAGAGAACAATAGGAACGCTCTGCAGTGAGGTTTAGCTGAACACTGTACACAGAATACAGTTTACTTACTGAATATACTGCAGCTACCTGAATCAACTGCCTGCCTGTAGTATATAAGGACGAGAACACGAATGCTCTGCAGTGAGGTTTAGCTGCACACTGTGCACAGGATACAGTACTGAATATACTGCAGCTACCTAAATCAACTGCCTGCCTGTAGCATATTAGTAAGAGAACAATAGGAACGCTCTGCAGTGAGGTTTAGCTGAACACTGTGCCCAGGATACAGTTTACTTACTGAATATACTGCAGCTACCTGAATCAACTGCCTGCCTATAGTATATTAGGAAGAGAACAGGAACGCTCTGCAGTGAGGTTTAGCTGCACATGGTGCCCAGGATACAGTTTACTGACTGAACATACTGCAGCTACCTGAATCACCTGCCTGCCTTTAGTATATTAGGAAAAGAACAGGAACACTCTGCAGTGAGGTTTAGCTGCACACTGTGCCCAGGATACAGTTTACTGACTGAATATACTGCAGCTACCTGAATTAACTGCCTGCCTGAAGTATATTAGGAAGAGAACTGGAACGCTCTGCAGTGAGGTTTAGCTGCACACTGTGCCCAGGATACAGTTTGCTGACTGAATATACTGCAGCTACCTGAATCAACTGCCTGCCTGTAGTATATTTGGATGAGAACACGAATGCTCTGCAGTGAGGTTTAGCTGCACACTGTGCCCAGGATACAGTACTGAATATACTGCAGCTACCTGAATCAACTGCCTGCCTGAAGTATATTAGGAAGAGAACAGTAACTCTCTGCAGTGAGGTTTAGCTTCACACTGTGCCCAGGATACAGTTTACTTACTGAATATACTGCAGCTACCTGAATCAACTGCCTGCCTATAGTATATTAGGAAGAGAACAGGAACGCTCTGCAGTGAGGTTTTTTTTTTTTTTTTTTTTTTTTTTTATGTGTAGTTCTTTTTTAGTTTAAATATTTTTATTGAAATTTTTAGGCGATACAGAAGAATCTCAACAAGTAGTCTGTACAGTACAATAATGCAACTTGCGATCAAATCAGCCTATGGTCCAAAATAATAGACATAGAGAATCTAAACCTGAACTGAGATCCACAGTAACCTAACTTTATCCTCCCATGTTCTGTAATGAATAATCATACCCAGAAGGGTAAAGATCCCTACCATCCCAACTTTGATTCTCCGACCCCCGGGATGCCCCTACGGGCTCATACTGCATCCCGGAGAGTGGAGGATCCAGTACCCATGGAAGTTTCCATCAGGTTGGTAAGGTAGTGAAAGCGAAGAGCTGAAATATTTCAATTATATTATCTCACAATAGGAAGCGTCGGAATAGGAGGACCCCACTCTGGGCAAGTATAAAGAAAGACATTAAGAAATAAACACAATTGTGTAACATGAGTTAAGTGAATATGAGAGCAACTCGATCAGATCTGTAGTGAAAACCCCAGAAAGCCAAGAGAGGCAAGAGAGGAGAAGACTTAGAAACGTGAGAAGGAAGGAGGTGTAGAAATTCTTATGTTAAGAAGGTGGAATGTTAGTACTCAGAAAACCAGGTTGTACTCCGGGTATCAGAGAGACATTGCAGTAGGTGGCCCAAGGATCCCAGGTGGCTATGAATTTTTCACTCTTGTCAGTAAGTTTAGCGACAATTTGCTCTTGGGCCATGATCCAGGAAACCTTTCTCTTGAAACCCCAGAACGATACTGTGGGATTCTTCCAGGCCTTGGCTAAGGTTAATTTGGCTCCTAAGAATATAAAAAATGAGAGCTTCTGGGATAGTTTGGGTAAATTGGGGATTGGGTGGTTCAGCAGTGCTATATTGGGTCGAGGAGTGATCTGTATGCCCGTCAGGGAACTAAGGGTGCGGAAAACCTTGCGCCAGAAAGATCTGATGCGCGGGCAGGACCACCATGTGTGGAGCATAGTGCCCTCCAGTTCACATCCTCTGAAGCAAACTGGTGATGTGCCTGAGTACATTGTAGCCAGCCTGGAAGGAACATAATACCACCTTACCAAAACTTTCAGACTAGCTTCTATCAAAGATACATTGAGTATACCCTTAAAAGCTTGCTGCAATGCTCGAAACCAAATCTCATTGTCCCATGAGCCGTCCACATCTTCCTCCCATCTCTGAGCATATGAGGGTTTGGTCGACTGAGTTGACAGAGCTGTGTATATTAGAGAGATTCCTCCCCTCTGATCCAGCGTGTTCGAGCACCAGTGTGCATAGGGTGTAATCTTATGTAGGACAGTCTTGTTAGACTCGATGGAGTGCAAGAAATGTGAGATTTGGGAGAAACGTAGTGTGAGGGGGTTAGCTCGGTAGCGGGTGTGTGTGACCCCCTGGATGGGCTCCCCACACAAAAACAGGCCCAGCAGACGGAGGTTGTGGTTTTCAAGATCAAAAGGTGCGGTTTATTTCTCTATTTACAGTGACAAAAACACAGCAAAGCAAAAAGAAACATAAACAAAATAAATCCTGGTCAGCTTGACCTCTGACTAAACATGCAGGTTTCCCTAACTAACAACTGGGATCAGCCTGGTGCTGTCCTAGTCCCTAAGTCCCTGGTTTAGTAAATGTCCAAACAAATAGCCACACAGGCTTTGTCTCACCGCACAGGGGTTCACTCTCCCTAGACAGTCCACACAGGTCTGGGTCCAGGCATGAGCAAACACCTAATGAAGCTGGGAGTTTTTATAGAGGCCTTAAACGAGCTGACAAGCTTCAGCTGGTCTCATCAACTCCCTGCCTGCACGACGCCCAGCACTCTCCCTAGAGGTATGAATCATCCATGAGCCCACTAGCCTCAGCTGGGCTTCATCAACTCTCTCCCTAGTTGTATAAGTCGGCATAAAGCCTGAATCTGGGAGAAATATACCTACCCCCCTGGATGCAACCAGGTGACTTTACCTTCCTGCTGTCACATACCCCCCCTCTTGTTTTAACCTTGGGGTTGGAACACCAGCAATCAGGCATTCATGTACTCGAGACAAAGCATCCACATTCCCCATTTGAACGCCAGGGCAATGCTTTACTGTGAAGTTGAATTCCTGTAGGGCCAGGAACCACCTATTTACTCTTCTATTTGTCTCCTTGTTTTGAGCCATCCACTTTAACGGAGCGTGATCCGTAACCATGTCAAAGTGCCTACCTAGCAGATAGTACCGAAGGGAATCTAGAGCCCACTTCACCGCTAAACACTCCTTTTCAACCGTGGCCTAATTTACCTCATGGGACTTCAACTTCCTGCTGAGGTAAATGACCGGGTGCTCTTCCCCGTTCCAGACCTGGGACAATACTGCTCCTAACCCCACATCTGACGCATCACTTTGTACGACAAAGTCTTTAGAGAAGTCGGGTGAGTACAACACTGGCTGGCTACATAAGGCTTGTTTCAAGAATTGGAATGCTGCCTCAGCCTCGGGGGTCCATTTAATCATGACCGACCCTTTCCCTTTCGTCAGGTTGGTTAGGGGCACAGCCTTAGAAGCAAAGTGGGGAATGAAGCGCCGATAATAACCCGCGATTCCCAGAAAGGCTCGTACCTGCTTCTTGCTGTTGGGACGTGGCCAACTCTGGATGGCCTCGACTTTGTTGAGTTGGGGTTTTATTACTCCCCTGCCAATGGTGTACCCAAGATATTTGGCCTCCTCCTGCCCAATGGTACACTTCTTGGGGTTAGCCGTAAACCCCGCTTCCCGGATAGAGTCTAGGACTGCTTGCACTTTTGGCAGATGTGAGGCCCAATCTGTGCTATGGACAATTACGTCATCCAGGTAAGCCGCAGCATACTTCCGATGGGGCCTCAGTATCTGGTCCATTTTCCGCTGGAATGTGGCCGGCGCATTCTGTAACCCGAACGGCATTCTCTTATATTGGAACGCCCCGTCTGGGGTTACAAATGCGGTTTTCTCTTTGGCCGACTTGGCCAGGGGAATTTGCCAATACCCTTTTGTGAGGTCAAGAGTTGTCATGTATCGGGCTGTTCCCAGCCGGTCGATCAACTCATCTATACGTGGCATGGGGTAGGTGTCAAATTTTGTAACTTTGTTCAACTGACGAAAATCGTTACAAAATCGCCAGCTCCCATCCGGTTTAGGCACCAACACAATGGGACTAGACCAATCACTTTGGGACTCCTCTATCACCCCTAAGTTCAGCATTTTCTGTACTTCCTCCCGTATTGCCTCCCGTCGGGCCTCTGGGATCCGATAGGGTTTTAACTTCACCCTTTCACCGGGCGGGGTAATAATATCATGCTCTACCCCAGATGTTTGTCCCGGCAGCTCAGAGAACACCTCCTTGTTGCGAAGCACAAACTCCTTAACCTCCTGTTGTTGGGGTTGTGACAAGGTGGCTGCTATTCCAACCTCCGGAATCACGCAACCAGTTTGAGCTGGTGACCAAGTTTCTGCGACTAGGGACTCTCTATCCCTCCAGGCTTTCAACAGATTAACGTGATAGATCTGTTCGGGCTTTCGCCTTCCTGGTTGTCTGACCTTGTAATTCACTTCGCTCACTTTTTCCATTATCTTGTAGGGGCCTTGCCATTTGGCAAGGAATTTACTTTCAACCGTAGGGACAAGTCTTGGCTCCACGGTTGTACACTCTCTGCTGTGCCAACTGCGCTTGGGCCAAATGTTCCTTCACGATGGGCATTACCTGTGCAATTCGATCTTGCATCAGGGCGACATGCTCAATCACACTCCTGTGGGGAGAACTCTCACTTTCCCAAGTTTCCTTGGCAATATCCAACAGCCCTCTTGGGTGTCTCCCATACAGTAGCTCAAAGGGGGAGAATCCCGTAGAGGATTGGGGCACCTCCCTAATAGCAAACATCAAATAAGGAAGTAGACAGTCCCAATCCTTTCCATCTCTATCCACCACTTTCTTCAACATTTGTTTTAGGGTTTTGTTGAATCTTTCAACCAGCCCATCGGTTTGGGGGTGATACACAGACGTACGCAATTGCGTCACTTTGAACAATTTACACAGCTCTTTCATAACCCGGGACATAAAGGGTGTACCTTGGTCCGTAAGCAGTTCTTTACAAATACCCACCAGGCTAAAAACAAGAGATAGCTCTTTGGCTATGGTTTTGGCCGAGGTATTTCGGAGAGGGATCGCTTCTGGATAACGGGTGGCATAGTCCATTATAACTAATATGTACTGGTGCCCCCTAGCGGACTTGATTATAGGACCTACCAAATCCATTGCGATCCTCTCAAACGGGACCTCAATGATGGGTAGAGGGACCAGCGGGCTACGGAAATGTGGCATCGGGGCCACCTTGGCAGTGCATGCGACTGTCGCACACAGCGACTGACGTCTGTCCGTCAGAAAGTCACATTGCATGGGTTCCTCCACAACCGGGCAATTTGCTGCAATATGTCCCGCTTGCCGGCAGCGGTAGCAAACAATCCTTTTGGCTGCCTCTTGAGCCCCCGACTTCCCAGGCTGTTCTCGCCAAACCCTGGGCAGAGCTCCCACCCTCTCACTCTCTCCACCCTCACCCCTTGGAATCATCTTATCCACCCCTGGGGATGGTCTGGTCTTAGGGTGGAAAGTCCGAGAGTCTCTGGAAGAGGCCGTCAGGTTCTCTGCAGCCAAGTATCTCTCTACACAATCCACAAGTTTACCGGCCGTTTCTGGGTCTCCATGGCTTACCCACTTTTGAATGGCGATAGGAAGAGCTCTCAAGAAACGATCCATCACAACAAGTTCCACAATCTCCGGTGCGGACAAAGTCTCTGGCTGTAGCCACTTCCTGCTCAGGTGAATGAGATCATACATTTGAGACCTGGGGGGTTTTCCAAGCTGGAAAGTCCAGTTATGCACACGCTGAGCCCGGACAGCCAGGGTGACACCCAGCCTTGCCAATATTTCAGCTTTTAGCATCACATAGTCTTTTGCTTGGTCAGGCCCTAGGTCATAGTAAGCTTTCTGCGATTCACCAGTTAACAGAGGAGCCACCAGTCCAGCCCACTGCTCCTCAGGTTTCTTCTGCCCTTTTTGCCACCCGATACAGTAGGTCCTTCTCTACGCTGAAGTATGGGTAAGTGCAGGTATTATCTGGGTTCACTAACTCGCCATCTATTTCCACTACGTTTTCCCGTGCCTTTATTAGGGCGGGGTCTTTTAACTGTTCTGTGGCAAAATTTTCCCTGTGAACCTCAAGATCAGAAAACTCCACAGACGGTAGGTTTTCGTCTGAGGAGGTGGGCTCCTCTCCAGTTTCTTGAGTCTCACCTGCCAATACTGACAAGGGAAATTCTGGAGAGTCCTCACCACTCTCAGAGGAGTTCTGGCTATCACCTTCCTGGTACATAGGGGCACCAGTGGGGGGCTCAGGATCATCCCACAGTTCCCAGAACTTCGGAAAATCCCTTCCCACAATGGCATCATGCGGTAGTTGAGATACTAACCCCACTGGATGAGAGAGGGTACCTTTGGGGGTCTTGAAACACACTGTAGTCACTGGATACTCTCGGGTGTCCCCATGCACACAAATAACAGCTACCTTGCTATTCCCAGAGACCTCTGTTTTAACTAATTCAGCCTTTATCAGGGTCACAAGGCTACCTGAATCCAGTAATACCACAACATTTCTACCATTAATACACATTTTGCATAAATGTTTCTCAGTTCCCCGAATGGCAGTGCATGCGACTGTCGCACACAGCGACTGACGTCTGTCCGTCAGAAAGTCACATTGCATGGGTTCCTCCACAACCGGGCAATTTGCTGCAATATGTCCCGCTTGCCGGCAGCGGTAGCAAACAATCCTTTTGGCTGCCTCTTGAGCCCCCGACTTCCCAGGCTGTTCTCGCCAAACCCTGGGCAGAGCTCCCACCCTCTCACTCTCTCCACCCTCACCCCTTGGAATCATCTTATCCGCCCCTGGGGATGGTCTGGTCTTAGGGTGGAAAGTCCGAGAGTCTCTGGAAGAGGCCGTCAGGTTCTCTGCAGCCAAGTATCTCTCTACACAATCCACAAGTTTACCGGCCGTTTCTGGGTCTCCATGGCTTACCCACTTTTGAATGGCAGTAGGAAGAGCTCTCAAGAAACGATCCATCACAACACGTTCCACAATCTCCGGTGCGGACAAAGTCTCTGGCTGTAGCCACTTCCTGCTCAGGTGAATGAGATCATACATTTGAGACCTGGGGGGTTTTCCAAGCTGGAAAGTCCAGTTATGCACACGCTGAGCCCGGACAGCCAGGGTGACACCCAGCCTTGCCAATATTTCAGCTTTTAGCATCACATAGTCTTTTGCTTGGTCAGGCCCTAGGTCATAGTAAGCTTTCTGCGATTCACCAGTTAACAGAGGAGCCACCAGTCCAGCCCACTGCTCCTCAGGCCACTTTTCTCTTTCAGCAGTCCTTTCAAATGTGGTCAAAAATACCTCTGGATCATCCTCTCCAGTCATTTTTGTCAATAAACGACTCACCCCAAAGGACGCGGTATTAGTGGGACGGCTTTCCTCACTGGTCTGCGGACATTGCTGCATTACTGCTTCCATCTGTTGTTGTAGTCTCTGCTCTTGCTTCTGCAACAGGTCTATGAAGCGGGCCTCAGATTGCTGCTGGGTTTGTTGCTGGGCTGCGAAGCTCTGTTGTTGAGCTGCAAGGCTCTTTTGCAAACCTGCATTTGTCTGCTGTTGATTGGCATTTGCTAGAGCCAGCTGTTTCAGTATCTCCTCCATGCTGGCTTAAAAAAAAAACTGCCCGCATTCTCCACCAACTGTGAGGGGGTTAGCTCGGTAGCGGGTGTGTGTGACCCCCTGGATGGGCTCCCCACACAAAAACAGGCCCAGCAGATGGAGGTTGTGGTTTTCAAGATCAAAAGGTGCGGTTTATTTCTCTATTTACAATGACAAAAACACAGCAAAGCAAAAAGAAACATAAACAAAATAAATCCTGGTCAGCTTGACCTCTGACTAAACATGCAGGTTTCCCTAACTAACAACTGGGATCAGCCTGGTGCTGTCCTAGTCCCTAAGTCCCTGGTTTAGTAAATGTCCAAACAAATAGCCACACAGGCTTTGTCTCACCGCACAGGGGTTCACTCTCCCTAGACAGTCCACACAGGTCTGGGTCCAGGCATGAGCAAACACCTAATGAAGCTGGGAGTTTTTATAGAGGCCTTAAACGAGCTGACAAGCTTCAGCTGGTCTCATCAACTCCCTGCCTGCACGACGCCCAGCACTCTCCCTAGAGGTATGAATCATCCATGAGCCCACTAGCCTCAGCTGGGCTTCATCAACTCTCTCCCTAGTTGTATAAGTCGGCATAAAGCCTGAATCTGGGAGAAATATACCTACCCCCCTGGATGCAACCAGGTGACTTTACCTTCCTGCTGTCACAGTAGAAACTCAGAGTCAAGCATATCTAGTGTCTTTTTGCAGTGCGATAAAGATATAGGGCCTGCAAGAGAGAGAAAGTGCCCTATTCGGTACAAGCCCTTATCAGTCCACCATTTAAAAGCTCTGATATTCATTCCCGGAGGGAAGGCAGGGTTGTGGAACAGATGGGCTAAAGGTTTCAGTGGAGAGGTCAAAGATGAGTGCTTGTATATCCGGGAGCATAATGTAACTGAGTGAGATAGTGTGGGGGATAGTATTGCAGGTCTGGTTTTTGGGTTACAACATAGCAAGTAGTCAATGGTATTCATGGGGACTGCTTGCCTTTCTATAGAGAGCCAGTCCGGTTTCTGTCCCTTTGAGAAGACCATTGAGATTTGTGCCAGTTGCGCTGCCTGGTAATAATTCCAAATATTTGGGAGTCCCAAGCCTCCCTGAGATTTAAGGCGGAGTAAGATTCCCGAGGGACATCTGTTTCCTTTGTTACCCCAAACAAAGCGGATAATGTCCGATTGTAGTTTATCCAGAACCTGTTTCTTGATCGGGATAGGGAGGGATCGGAATAAGTACAGCATACAAGGGAGAAGAGTCATTTTAATGGCGTGTATCCTGCCAATCCAGGATAGGCCGCTTCTCGACCAATTGTTCAAATCCTTCCTACATTTCTGTAGAATAGGGGGGTAATTTGCCTTAAAGAGGTTGCTTATGTCAGAAGTCAATTTGATACCTAAGTATGGTATCGCCCCGGAGGCCCAGGCAAACTCAAAGTTCTTAGAGAGTAGTGAAAGCATGTCCTGTGGGACAGTTACGTTTAGGGCCGTTGACTTATTCATATTGATTTTTAAGCCCGAGGCCTCACTGAAGTCCTTCAAAGTTTTAAGAATAACCGGGGTAGATGTTAGTGGGGATGTAACAAAGAGGAGTAGGTCATCTGCGTACAGTGCGCATTTATGTTCTTGGGGTCCGCAATGGACTCCCTTAAAGTCAGGGTGTGATCGGAGAGCAATGGCTAATGTCTCCATTGCTATTGCAAACAGCACGGGAGAGAAGGGGCAACCCTGTCTGGTACCACTACCAATAGGGAAGGAATCTGAGTACCTCCCCATCAAACGTGTCTGAGCAGTGGGTGCAGAATAAAGGGAACGTATAAGATTGAGGAAGTGTGGTCCAAATCCCCATCTCACAAGGGTACTAGAGAGATATGCCCAATCTATGGAATCGAAGGCTTTGTGTAGATCAATTGAGAGCAAGTAACCGGTTTGTTGGCTACCCCCATCCCAACGTGACCGTAGAATGGATACGATGTCAATGGATCTTCTAATCTGGTCCGGACCCTGTCTCCCGGGTATGAAGCCCACCTGGTCCTTGTGGACGTAGGAGGAGATGAAACCTGACATTCTGTTAGCTATAATCTTAGTCATAAGTTTGATATCGTTATTAATAAGAGAGATCGGTCTGTAATTGCTCACCTCGCACGGATCCTTATCAGGTTTGGGTATGACTGAGATATAAGCAGTGTTAAGGTCTGTTCCTAGCTGAGCTCCATCCCTGAGAGAGTTGAAGAACTGAGACAAATGTGGAGTCAGTATTGGTCCGAATTTTTTATAATACCCGGTGGAGAAGCCGTCCGGCCCCGGAGCGGACCCCACTTTAAGTGACTTAATGGTAGTCAAGATTTCCTCCTGAGTAAAGGGGCTTTCGAGTATGTCTCTATGATCATCCGTCAGGGCGGGTAACTGCAGGTTCGCCAAAAAATCTACATCAGGCTTATTAGGGGCCCTTTGGTCTTGTTTGTAAAGGTCCGAATAGAATTTTAAAAAGGTGTCCATAATTTTAGTCGGGTTCTGAGTCAAGTCACCCCCAGTTGTCTTGATTTTAGGGAAGGCTAGTGGACGGTGTTTTGGAGTAAGTTTTGCTGCCAATTTAGAGCCTATCCTGTCTTTATAGGAATAGAGCTTTGCCCCTGTCCATCTAAGATGTTGTTCTGCTGCCGTAGTTAAGTGTAGGTTAAGAAGTACCCTGGCTCTGTCCAAGTCAGCCAGGGAATTGGGCGTTGGGTTACGTTTATGCGCTTTGGCTAGGGAGTGAAATTCCTCCGTGAGCCTAAGTGTATCTGCCTTACGTTCCGCTTTGAGCCTTGAGGATAACTGAATGATTTTCCCTCTAATGACAGATTTGTGTGCTGCCCATACTATTTGAGGGGAGACCTCCTTCATAGCGTTTATCAGGAAATATTCTTTAATGGCCGCTTCCACCAAAGAACATTGTATTGGGTCACTCAAGAGGGATTCTTGTAGTCGCCATCTGGGCGCCTTTCTCTCTCCCGAGGATCTGTGTGTGGTCACGGAGACCATTGAATGGTCAGACAGAGGGGATTCTACTATTTTGGAACCCTGGAGTAGTGGAATTGAAAAGAAATTAGTGAAAACATGATCTATCCTTGCAAAGGAGTTGTGTGGGACTGAGTAGTGCGTGTAATCTTTAGTATGTGGATTAACCTCCCTCCAGATATCCACGAGACCCGCCTCATGGAGCATCTTGGCTATGTATGTGCTCTGTTTGGCAGGGCGTTTGGGCTTGGATGTTCCATCCGCCCGTTTGTCCAGGGCAAGATCAAAGGCGATATTGGAATCACCACCGATGAAGACCAATCCTTTGAAATGTGGTTTTAGTGTCCGTAGAAGAATATCAAAAAAGCGCTTTTGACCCTTATTCGGGGCATAATATGACACGAAAGTATACATTTCCCCATCTATGTGTCCGGATACTAAAATGTAACGTCCCATGGGGTCCAGTACAGTTTCTGGTTGGGAGAGACTGATGTGCTTGGTGAAGCATACTGCAACCCCTTTAGTCTTATTTTCTGCTGATGCTAGAAAAAATTGAGGGTAGTGTTGGTGTAGGAAGGAGGGTTTGAACGTGGACGGAAAATGAGTTTCTTGTAATAAGAGTATGTCTGCATGCATGGAGTGGTATTGCTGAAAGGCTTTTCTATGTTTGACAGGGGAGTTGAGACCCTGTGTGTTATGTGAAACTATTTTAAGGGTGGGTATGGGTTGGTGTGCGTTGGGCATGGATCAGAGGGGGTGAATCTGTGAGAAGAAGCAGAAGCTTACCTTTTCCCAGGCAGAAGAATACCCAGGGATGTTGCGTGAGAAGGCTGAGAGAGAAGCCGGCATCCGAGATGGGAGGGAGCATGTAGTCCTGGATCGATCGAGATTTCCTTCGAGCATAAGAGAGGAGTAGAGAAAGGATGAAAAAGAGAGAAAGAGGAAGAATGGGGTTATACACTTGTAATACAAACCTAAACATTCATCCCTTAAGGACCAATTGAACCAAAACTGAGTTGGGGGATCCCCCGATCCCCTCCCCCCCCTGGAGGCGGATGGTCTAACCATTCCACCTCCTGTAACCTGAGAGGTCTGGAATACCCCAAAAGCGGGGGTCCAGAGCGGAGCCTAGGAGCACTGATAGTGCCCCCGGTTCCTAGAGAAGGTGCACTGGGTCCACCACAGCCCGAGCACCTGTAAAAAAAATAAACTGAGGGCTATGTGTAGCCCCTAATTGTAACTGAAACAGAACGCCCCCATTATTGGCGCAAACAAAGCAGGGGACAGCCCATAACCTAAAAGGAACAACTCCCGGTCACCCCTATCTCCAAACAAATAAATCTAATATAAAAAAAAGGGGGGGTGATAAACCCCCTTATTGACTAGGCTGAGTATCCCAGCCTAGCCGTAGTGAAACCCCCCAACTACTGGGGGAAGGGGCACAAACACCCGAACAGTAGTGATATCTGCCTATCAATAAACTGAAAACCATAACAAAAAATTGTAGGCACAAGGGAAGTTCTAAGGAGGCAGTCCATAGAGCAGAACAATTATGGTCCTGTGCCAGAAAAAGCATCCCCCCCCCACCCCAAGTTCAGGTAATCCGTACTCATAGCACTGCATTAGCTGTCTGCAGAAGTAGGTAAAATATACTTGACAGTTCACGATATGTGATGAGTTCCGGCCCGCTTGGGATAGCAATAGTGAGGGGGGGGGGGGGGCAGAAGTCACAGGCACTCAAATAGGATAAAGATTTCTCAGATCAGGGCCCTGATCTAGGAAGAGGCAGTCATCTTTCAAGGTGGGAGATTTTCTTTAGGCCTCTTGGAGCTTTGTGTCATCCAGTTGTGTTGCAGTGGGCTTGCAGGCGGTGGTCTTTTAGATGAAGACGGGGTGTTTCTGGAAATCTGCATGGGTGAAGGTTCCTGTGAAAGGATCCCCAGGTGCAGCAGGAGGCGCTCTCCCTCCACCAAGGAGGAGAATCCATAGCTTTTATTCCTGTAGGAAAAGTTCAGGCGGAGGGGGAATGACCACCTGTATGTGATCTCCTTTTCCGTTAGGACCTGTAGTAAAGGCTTTAAGGAACGTCTCTTTTGAATAGTGAACGGTGACAAGTCAGCAAATATTTGTATTTAATGCCCCTGAAAGATGAGGCTATCAGAGCTCCTGGATTTCTTCATCACCTCTTCTTTGACTGAATAATAGTGAGGTTTCACAATGATGTCCCTGGGGAGACCATCAGAGCGGGGGGGTTGAAGGGCTCTGTGAGCTCTATCTAGCTCCAGGCGGATCTCCGAAATATCAGGGAGTAGGCTGCGTATGAGTGCTTTTACAGTACCTTGAACCTCCTTTTCAGATTCGGGGATCCCCGTACCCTAAAGTTATATCTTCTTGATCTGTTCTCGAGATCATCGATCTTTGCGAACGCTGTTTCTAATTGGTCTTGTACATCATGCAGCCTATCAGTATTTTGGTTTATACGGGAAACAGCCTGGTCGGCTTTCAGTTCAATAACGTCAATTCTCACTCCAATTTGCTGCAAATCAGCATGAATGGATGCCGTGATCTGTGCCGCGTTCTGAGCAAGCCCTGTGGAGAGCATTTGAGCAAACGCAGCCATCATAGATGACAAGTCAGAGGGGTTAGGAAGAGGGCCTGCGTTATCAGTGGCTGTTAATAGGAGGCCTGTGTTCGGATCATGCATAGGGGTTGTGGGGATGCCTGATGTCATTCTGCTCAGCAGAGATTCAGTGGAGGCTGGGGAAGCGGCCAGGATCAGGGGCGGATAGTCTGTACCTGCAGAGGGTTGCGGTAATACGTCCTGGTCTGCTGCAATGTCCTCCATGAACTCTGTGTCCTGAGGACCTCGTGCTGCCGCCGCCATCTTGGAATTGCTGAGGGGACCAGGACTCGCGGTCATCCGGCTTGTCAGATTCCTCTTTGCCTGTACCGCTGACATCCGGGTGATCAGGGGGGCTTCCCCCGCTCGAATATCCCGTGGAGGGTGCTGTGGGGGCGCTCTGTGAGCTCCGGTGGCGATTATTGGGCCGTGGTGGAGCGGAGCTCTAGAGGCTGGCGGCCATCTTGGGAGCTACCGTGCATGCACCTGGCTCTGCAGTGAGGTTTAGCTGCACACGGTGCCCAGGATACAGTTTACTGACTGAATATACTGCAGCTACCTGAATCACCTGCCTGCCTTTAGTATATTAGGAAAAGAACAGGAACGCTCTGCAGTGAGGTTTAGCTGAACACGGTGCCCAGGATACAGTTTACTGACTGAATATACTGCAGCTACCTGAATCAACTGCCTGCCAGTAGTATATTAGGAAGAGAACAGGAACGCTCTGCAGTGAGGTTTAGCTGCACACTGTGCCCAGGATACAGTTTACTGACTGAATATACTGCAGATACCTGAATCAACTGCCTGCCTGTAGTATATTAGGAAGAGAATAACAGAAATGTGCTGCAGTGAGGTTTAGCTGCACACTGTGCCCAGGATACAGTATACTGATTGAATATACTGCAGCTACCTGAATCAACTGCCAGCCAGTATTATATTAGGAAGAGAACAGAAACGCTCTGCAGTGAGGTTTAGCTGCACACTGTGCCCAGGATATAGTTTACTGACTGAATATACTGCAGCTACCTGAATCAACTGCCTGCCTGTAGTATATTAGGAAGAGAACAAGAATGCTCTGCAGTGAGGTTTAGCTGCACACTGCGCCCAGGATACAGTTTACTAACTGAACATACTGCAGCTATCTGACTCAACTGCCTTTCTGTAGTATATTAGGAAGAGAACAGGAACGCTCTGCAGTGAGGTTTAGCTGCACACAGTGCCCAGGATACAGTATACTGACTGAATATACTGCAGCTACCTGAATCAACTGACTTCCAGTAGTATATTAGGAAGAGAACAGGAACGCTCTGCAGTGAGGATTAGCTGCACACTGTGCCCAGGATACAGTATACTGACTGAATATACTGCAGCTACCTGAATCAACTGCCTGCCTTTAGTATATTAGGAAGAGTACAGGAACGCTCTGCAGTGAGGTTTAGCTGCACACTGTGCCCAGGATACAGTTTACTGACTGAATACACTGCAGCTACCTGAATCAACTGCCTGCCTATAGTATATTAGGAAGAGAACAGGAATGCTCTGCAGTGAGGTTTAGCTGCACACTGCGCCCAAGATACAGTTTACTAACTGAACATACTGCAGCTATCTGAATCAACTGCCTTTCTGTAGTATATTAGGAAGAGAACAGGAACGCTCTGCAGTGAGGATTAGCTGCACACTGTGCCCAGGATACAGTATACTGACTGAATATACTGCAGCTACCTGAATCAACTGCCTGCCTTTAGTATATTAGGAAGAGTACAGAAACGCTCTGCAGTGAGGTTTAGCTGCACACTGTGCCCAGGATACAGTTTACTGACTGAATACACTGCAGCTACCTGAATCAACTGCCTGCCTGTAGTATATTAGGAAGAGAACAGGAACGCTCTGCAGTGAGGTTTAGCTGCACACTGTGCCCAGGATACAGTTTACTGACTGAATACACTGCAGCTACCTGAATCAACTGCCTGCCTGTAGTATATTAGGAAGAGAACAGGAACGCTCTGCAGTGAGGTTTAGCTGCAAACTGTGCCCAGGATACAGTTTACTGACTGAATATACTGCAGCTACCTGAATCAACTGCCTGCCAGTAGTATATTAGGAAGAGAACAGGAACGCTCTGCAGTGAGGTTTAGCTGCACACTGTGCCCAGGATACAGTTTACTGACTGAATATACTGCAGATACCTGAATCAACTGCCTGCCAGTAGTATATTAGGAAGAGAACAGGAATGCTCTGCAGTGAGGTTTAGCTGCACACTGTGCCCAGGATATAGTTTACTGACTGAATATACTGCAGCTACCTGACTCATCTGCCTTTCTTTAGTTTATTAGGAAGAGAACAGGAACGCTCTGCAGTGAGGTTTAGCTGCACACTGTGCCCAGGATACAGTTTACTGACTGAATATACTGCAGCTACCGGAATCAACTGCCTGCCTGAAGTATATTAGTAAGAGAACAACAGAAACGCTCTGCAGTGAGGTTTAACTGCACACTGTGCCCAGGATACGGTATACTGACTGAATATACTGCAGCTACCTGACTCAACTGCCTTTCTGTAGTTTATTAGGAAGAGAACAGGAACGCTCTGCAGTGAGGTTTAGCTGCACACTGTGCCCAGGATACAGTATATTGACTGAATATACTGCAGCTACCTGAATCAACTGACTTCCAGTAGTATATTAGGAAGAGAACAGGAACGCTCTGCAGTGAGGATTAGCTGCACACTGTGCCCAGGATACAGTATACTGACTGAATATACTGCAGCTATTTGAATCAACTGCCTGCCTTTAGTATATTAGGAAGAGAACAGGAACGCTCTGCAGTGAGGTTTAGCTGCACACTGTGCCCAGGATACAGTTTACTGACTGAATACACTGCAGCTACCTGAATCAACTGCCTGCCTGTAGTATATTAGGAAGAGAACAGGAACGCTCTGCAGTGAGTTTTAGCTGCAAACTGTGCCCAGGATACAGTTTACTGACTGAATATACTGCAGCTACCTGAATCACCTGCCTGCCTTTAGTATATTAGGAAAAGAACAGGAACACTCTGCAGTGAGGTTTAGCTGCACACTGTGCCTAGGATACAGTTTACTGACTGAATATACTGCAGCTACCTGAATCAACTGCCTGCCTGAAGTATATCAGGAAGAGAACTGGAACGCTCTGCAGTGAGGTTTAGCTGCACACTGTGCCCAGGATACAGTTTACTGACTGAATATACTGCAGCTACCTGAATCAACTGCCTGCCTGTAGTATATTAGGATGAGAACACGAATGCTCTGCAGTGGGGTTTAGCTGCACACTGTGCCCAGGATACAGTATACTGACTGAATATACTGCAGCTACCTAAATCAACTGCCTGCCAGTAGTATATTAGGAAGAGAACAGGAACGCTCTGCAGTGAGGTTTAGCTGCACACTGTGCCCAGGATACAGTTTACTGACTGAATATAGTGCAGCTACCGGAATCAACTGCCTGCCTGTAGTATATTAGTAAGAGAACAACAGAAACTCTCTGAAGTGAGGTTTAACTGCACACTGTGCCCAGGGTACGGTATACTGACTGAATATACTGCAGCTACCTGAATCAACTGCCAGCCAGTATTATATTAGGAAGAGAACAGAAACGCTCTGCAGTGAGGTTTAGCTGCACACTGTGCCCAGGATATAGTTTACTGACTGAATATACTGCAGCTACCTGAATCAACTGCCTGCCTGTAGTATATTAGGAAGAGAACAAGAATGCTCTGCAGTGAGGTTTAGCTGCACACTGTGCCCAGGATACAGTTTACTGACTGAATATACTGCAGCTACCGGAATCAACTGCCTGCCTGTAGTATATTAGTAAGAGAACAACAGAAACGCTCTGCAGTGAGGTTTAACTGCACACTGTGCCCAGGATACGGTATACTGACTGAATATACTGCAGCTACCTGACTAAACTGCCTTTCTGTAGTTTATTAGGAAGAGAACAGGAACACTCTGCAGTGAGGTTTAGCTGCACACAGTGCCCAGGATACAGTATACTGACTGAATATACTGCAGCTACCTGAATCAACTGACTTCCAGTAGTATATTAGGAAGAGAACAGGAACGCTCTGCAGTGAGGATTAGCTGCACACTGTGCCCAGGATACAGTATACTGACTGAATATACTGCAGCTACCTGAATCAACTGCCTGCCTTTAGTATATTAGGAAGAGTACAGGAACGCTCTGCAGTGAGGTTTAGCTGCACACTGTGCCCAGGATACAGTTTACTGACTGAATACACTGCAGCTACCTGAATCAACTGCCTGCCTATAGTATATTAGGAAGAGAACAGGAATGCTCTGCAGTGAGGTTTAGCTGCACACTGCGCCCAAGATACAGTTTACTAACTGAACATACTGCAGCTATCTGAATCAACTGCCTTTCTGTAGTATATTAGGAAGAGAACAGGAACGCTCTGCAGTGAGGATTAGCTGCACACTGTGCCCAGGATACAGTATACTGACTGAATATACTGCAGCTACCTGAATCAACTGCCTGCCTTTAGTATATTAGGAAGAGTACAGGAACACTCTGCAGTGAGGTTTAGCTGCACACTGTGCCCAGGATACAGTTTACTGACTGAATACACTGCAGCTACCTGAATCAACTGCCTGCCTGTAGTATATTAGGAAGAGAACAGGAACGCTCTGCAGTGAGGTTTAGCTGCACACTGTGCCCAGGATACAGTTTACTGACTGAATACACTGCAGCTACCTGAATCAACTGCCTGCCTGTAGTATATTAGGAAGAGAACAGGAACGCTCTGCAGTGAGGTTTAGCTGCAAACTGTGCCCAGGATACAGTTTACTGACTGAATATACTGCAGCTACCTGAATCAACTGCCTGCCAGTAGTATATTAGGAAGAGAACAGGAACGCTCTGCAGTGAGGTTTAGCTGCACACTGTGCCCAGGATACAGTTTACTGACTGAATATACTGCAGATACCTGAATCAACTGCCTGCCAGTAGTATATTAGGAAGAGAACAGGAATGCTCTGCAGTGAGGTTTAGCTGCACACTGTGCCCAGGATATAGTTTACTGACTGAATATACTGCAGCTACCTGACTCATCTGCCTTTCTTTAGTTTATTAGGAAGAGAACAGGAACGCTCTGCAGTGAGGTTTAGCTGCACACTGTGCCCAGGATACAGTTTACTGACTGAATATACTGCAGCTACCGGAATCAACTGCCTGCCTGAAGTATATTAGTAAGAGAACAACAGAAACGCTCTGCAGTGAGGTTTAACTGCACACTGTGCCCAGGATACGGTATACTGACAGAATATACTGCAGCTACCTGACTCAACTGCCTTTCTGTAGTTTATTAGGAAGAGAACAGGAACGCTCTGCAGTGAGGTTTAGCTGCACACTGTGCCCAGGATACAGTATACTGACTGAATATACTGCAGCTACCTGAATCAACTGACTTCCAGTAGTATATTAGGAAGAGAACAGGAATGCTCTGCAGTGAGGATTAGCTGCACACTGTGCCCAGGATACAGTATACTGACTGAATATACTGCAGCTATTTGAATCAACTGCCTGCCTTTAGTATATTAGGAAGAGAACAGGAACGCTCTGCAGTGAGGTTTAGCTGCACACTGTGCCCAGGATACAGTTTACTGACTGAATACACTGCAGCTACCTGAATCAACTGCCTGCCTGTAGTATATTAGGAAGAGAACAGGAACGCTCTGCAGTGAGTTTTAGCTGCAAACTGTGCCCAGGATACAGTTTACTGACTGAATATACTGCAGCTACCTGAATCACCTGCCTGCCTTTAGTATATTAGGAAAAGAACAGGAACACTCTGCAGTGAGGTTTAGCTGCACACTGTGCCTAGGATACAGTTTACTGACTGAATATACTGCAGCTACCTGAATCAACTGCCTGCCTGAAGTATATCAGGAAGAGAACTGGAACGCTCTGCAGTGAGGTTTAGCTGCACACTGTGCCCAGGATACAGTTTACTGACTGAATATACTGCAGCTACCTGAATCAACTGCCTGCCTGTAGTATATTAGGATGAGAACACGAATGCTCTGCAGTGGGGTTTAGCTGCACACTGTGCCCAGGATACAGTATACTGACTGAATATACTGCAGCTACCTAAATCAACTGCCTGCCAGTAGTATATTAGGAAGAGAACAGGAACGCTCTGCAGTGAGGTTTAGCTGCACACTGTGCCCAGGATACAGTTTACTGACTGAATATAGTGCAGCTACCGGAATCAACTGCCTGCCTGTAGTATATTAGTAAGAGAACAACAGAAACTCTCTGAAGTGAGGTTTAACTGCACACTGTGCCCAGGGTACGGTATACTGACTGAATATACTGCAGCTACCTGGCTCAACTGCCTTTCTGTAGTTTATTAGGAAGAGAACAGGAACGCTCTGCAGTGAGGTTTAGCTGCACACTGTGCCCAGGATACAGTATACTGACTGAATATACTGCAGCTACCTGAATCAACTGACTTCCAGTAGTATATTAGGAAGAGAACAGGAACGCTCTGCAGTGAGGTTTAGCTGCACACTGTGCCCAGGATACAGTTTACTGACTGAATACAATGCAGCTACCTGAATCAACTGCCTGCCTGTAGTATATTAGGAAGAGAACAGGAACGCTCTGCAGTGAGGTTTAGCTGCAAACTGTGCCCAGGATACAGTTTACTGACTGAATATACTGCAGCTACCTGAATCAACTGCCTGCCTGTAGTATATTAGGACGAGAACAGGAACGCTCTGCAGTGAGGTTTACCTGCACACTGCGCCCAGGATACAGTTTACTAACTGAACATACTTCAGCTATCTGAACCAACTGCCTTTCTGTAGTATATTAGGAAGAGAACAGGAATGCTCTGCAGTGAGGTTTAGCTGAACACTGTGCACTTAATACAGTACTGAATATACTGAAGCTACCTAAATCAACTGCCTGCCTGTAGTATATTAGTAAGAGAACAATAGGGACGCTCTGCAGTGAGGTTTAGCTGAACACTGTACACAGAATACAGTTTACTTACTGAATATACTGCAGCTACCTGAATCAACTGCCTGCCTGTAGTATATTAGGACGAGAACACGAATGCTCTGCAGTGAGGTTTAGCTGCACACTGTGCACAGGATACAGTACTGAATATACTGCAGCTACCTAAATCAACTGCCTGCATGTAGCATATTAGTAAGAGAACAATAGGAACGCTCTGCAGTGAGGTTTAGCTGAACACTGTGCCCAGGATACAGTTTACTTACTGAATATACTGCAGCTACCTGAATCAACTGCCTGCCTATAGTATATTAGGAAGAGAACAGGAACGCTCTGGAGTGAGGTTTAGCTGCACATGGTGCCCAGGATACAGTTTACTGACTGAATACAATGCAGCTACCTGAATCAACTGCCTGCCTGTAGTATATTAGGAAGAGAACAGGAACGCTCTGCAGTGAGGATTAGCTGCACACTGTGCCCAGGATACAGTATACTGACTGAATATACTGCAGCTACCTGAATCAACTGCCTGCCTTTAGTATATTAGGAAGAGAACAGGAACGCTCTGCAGTGAGGTTTAGCTGCACACTGTGCCCAGGATACAGTTTACTGACTGAATACAATTCAGCTACCTGAATCAACTGCCTGCCTGTAGTATATTAGGACGAGAACAGGAACGCTCTGCAGTGAGGTTTACCTGCACACTGCGCCCAGGATACAGTTTACTAACTGAACATACTTCAGCTATCTGAACCAACTGCATTTCTGTAGTATATTAGGAAGAGAACAGGAATGCTCTGCAGTGAGGTTTAGCTGAACACTGTGCACTTGATACAGTACTGAATATACTGAAGCTACCTAAATCAACTGCCTGCCTGTAGTATATTAGTAAGAGAACAATAGGAACGCTCTGCAGTGAGGTTTAGCTGAACACTGTACACAGAATACAGTTTACTTACTGAATATACTGCAGCTACCTGAATCAACTGCCTGCCTGTAGTATATTAGGACGAGAACACGAATGCTCTGCAGTGAGGTTTAGCTGCACACTGTGCACAGGATACATTTTACTGACTGAACATACTGCAGCTACCTGAATCACCTGTCTGTCTTTAGTATATTAGGAAAAGAACAGGAACACTCTGCAGTGAGGTTTAGCTGCACACTGTGCCCAGGATACAGTTTACTGACTGAATATACTGCAGCTACCTGAATTAACTGCCTGCCTGAGGTATATTAGGAAGAGAACTGGAATGCTCTGCAGTGAGGTTTAGCTGCACACTGTGCCCAGGATACAGTTTGCTGACTGAATATACTGCAGCTACCTGAATCAACTGCCTGCCTGTAGTATATTAGGATGAGAACATGAATGCTCTGCAGTGAGGTTTAGCTGCACACTGTGCCCAGGATACAGTACTGAATATACTGCAGCTACCTGAATCAACTGCCTGTCTGTAGTATATTAGGAAGAGAACAGTAACTCTCTGCAGTGAGGTTTAGCTTCACACTGTGCCCAGGATACAGTTTACTTACTGAATATACTGCAGCTACCTGAATCAACTGCCTGCCTATAGTATATTAGGAAGAGAACAGGAACGCTCTGCAGTGAGGTTTAGCTGCACACGGTGCCCAGGATACAGTTTACTGACTGAATATACTGCAGCTACCTGAATCACCTGCCTGCCTTTAGTATATTAGGAAAAGAACAGGAACGCTCTGCAGTGAGGTTTAGCTGAACACGGTGCCCAGGATACAGTTTACTGACTGAATATACTGCAGCTACCTGAATCAACTGCCTGCCAGTAGTATATTAGGAAGAGAACAGGAACGCTCTGCTGTGAGGTTTAGCTGCACACTGTGCCCAGGATACAGTTTACTGACTGAATATACTGCAGATACCTGAATCAACTGCCAGCCTGTAGTATATTAGGAAGAGAATAACAGAAATGTGCTGCAGTGAGGTTTAGCTGCACACGGTGCCCAGGATACAGTTTACTGACTGAATATACTGCAGCTACCTGAATCACCTGCCTGCCTTTAGTATATTAGGAAAAGAACAGGAACGCTCTGCAGTGAGGTTTAGCTGAACACGGTGCCCAGGATACAGTTTACTGACTGAATATACTGCAGCTACCTGAATCAACTGCCAGCCAGTATTATATTAGGAAGAGAACAGGAACGCTCTGCAGTGAGGTTTAGCTGCACACTGTGCCCAGGATATAGTTTACTGACTGAATATACTGCAGCTACCTGAATCAACTGCCTGCCTGTAGTATATTAGGAAGAGAACAAGAATGCTCTGCAGTGAGGTTTAGCTGCACACTGCTCCCAGGATACAGTTTACTAACTGAACATACTGCAGCTATCTGAATCAACTGCCTTTCTGTAGTATATTAGGAAGAGAACAGGAACGCTCTGCAGTGAGGTTTAGCTGCACACTATGCCCAGGATACAGTTTACTGACTGAATATACTGCAGCTACCGGAATCAACTGCCTGCCTGTAGTATATTAGTAAGAGAACAACAGAAACGCTCTGCAGTGAGGTTTAACTGCACACTGTGCCCAGGATACGGTATACTGACTGAATATACTGCAGCTACCTGAATCAACTGACTTCCAGTAGTATATTAGGAAGAGAACAGGAACGCTCTGCAGTGAGGATTAGCTGCACACTGTGCCCAGGATACAGTATACTGACTGAATATACTGCAGCTACCTGAATCAACTGCCTGCCTTTAGTATATTAGGAAGAGAACAGGAACGCTCTGCAGTGAGGTTTAGCTGCACACTGTGCCCAGGATACAGTTTACTGACTGAATACACTGCAGCTACCTGAATACACTGCCTGCCTGTAGTATATTAGGAAGAGAACAGGAACGCTCTGCAGTGAGGTTTAGCTGCAAACTGTGCCCAGAATACAGTTTACTGACTGAATATACTGCAGCTACCTGAATCAACTGCCTGCCTGTAGTATATTAGGACGAGAACAGGAACGCTCTGCAGTGAGGTTTACCTGCACACTGCGCCCAGGATACAGTTTACTAACTGAACATACTTCAGCTATCTGAATCAACTGCCTTTCTGTAGTATATTAGGAAGAGAACAGGAAAGCTCTGCAGTGAGGTTTAGCTGAACACTGTGCACATGATACAGTACTGAATATACTGAAGCTACCTAAATCAACTGCCTGCCTGTAGTATATTAGTAAGAGAACAATAGGAACGCTCTGCAGTGAGGTTTAGCTGAACACTGTACACAGAATACAGTTTACTTACTGAATATACTGCAGCTACCTGAATCAACTGCCTGCCTGTAGTATATTAGGACGAGAACACGAATGCTCTGCAGTGAGGTTTAGCTGCACACTGTGCACAGGATACAGTACTGAATATACTGCAGCTACCTGAATCAACTGCCTGCCTGTAGCATATTAGTAAGAGAACAATAGGAACGCTCTGCAGTGAGGTTTAGCTGAACACTGTGCCCAGGATACAGTTTACTTACTGAATATACTGCAGCTACCTGAATCAACTGCCTGCCTATAGTATATTAGGAAGAGAACAGGAACGCTCTGCAGTTAGGTTTAGCTGCACATGGTGCCCAGGATACAGCTTACTGACTGAACATACTGCAGCTACCTGAATCACCTGCCTGCCTTTAGTATATTAGGAAAAGAACAGGAACACTCTGCAGTGAGGTTTAGCTGCACACTGTGCCCAGGATACAGTTTACTGACTGAATATACTGCAGCTACCTGAATTAACTGCCTGCCTGAAGTATATTAGGAAGAGAACTGGAACGCTCTGCAGTGAGGTTTAGCTGCACACTGTGCCCAGGATACAGTTTGCTGACTGAATATACTGCAGCTACCTGAATCAACTGCCTGCCTGTAGTATATTAGGATGAGAACACGAATGCTCTGCAGTGAGGTTTAGCTGCACACTGTGCCCAGGATACAGTACTGAATATACTGCAGCTACCTGAATCAACTGCCTGCCTGTAGTATATTAGGAAGAGAACAGTAACTCTCTGCAGTGAGGTTTAGCTTCACACTGTGCCCAGGATACAGTTTACTTACTGAATATACTGAAGCAACCTGAATCAACTGCCTGCCCATAGTATATTAGGAAGAGAACAGGAACGCTCTGCAGTGAGGTTTAGCTGCACACTGTGCCCAGGATACAGTTTACTGACTGAATATACTGCAGCTACCTGAATCACCTGCCTGCCTTTAGTATATTAGGAAAAGAACAGGAACGCTCTGCAGTGAGGTTTAGCTGAACACAGTGCCCAGGATACAGTTTACTGACTGAATATACTGCAGCTACCTGAATCAACTGCCTGCCAGTAGTATATTAGGAAGAGAACAGGAACCCTCTGCAGTGAGGTTTAGCTGCACACTGTGCCCAGGATACAGTTTACTGACTGAATATACTGCAGATACCTGAATCAACTGCCTGCCTGTAGTATATTAGGAAGAGAATAACCTAAATGTGCTGCAGTGAGGTTTAGCTGCACACTGTGCCCAGTATACAGTATACAGACTGAATATACTGCAGCTACCTGAATCAACTGCCAGGCAGTAGTATATTAGGAAGAGAACAGGAACGCTCTGCAGTGAGGTTTAGCTGCACACTGTGCCCAGGATATAGTTTACTGACTGAATATACTGCAGCTACCTGAATCAACTGCCTGCCTGTAGTATATTAGGAAGAGAACAAGAATGCTCTGCAGTGAGGTTTAGCTGCACACTGCGCCCAGGATACAGTTTACTAACTGAACATACTGCAGCTATCTGAATCAACTGCCTTTCTGTAGTATATTAGGAAGAGAACAGGAACGCTCTGCAGTGAGGTTTAGCTGCACACTGTGCCCAGGATACAGTTTACTGACTGAATATACTGCAGCTACCGGAATGAACTGCCTGCCTGTAGTATATTAGTAAGAGAACAACAGAAACGCTCAACAGTGAGGTTTAACTGCACACTGTGCCCAGGATACGGTATACTGACTGAATATACTGCAGCTACCTGACTCAACTGCATTTCTGTAGTTTATTAGGAAGAGAACAAGAATGCTCTGCAGTGAGGTTTAGCTGCACACTGCGCCCAGGATACAGTTTACTAACTGAACATACTGCAGCTATCTGAATCAACTGCCTTTCTGTAGTATATTAGGAAGAGAACAGGAACGCTCTGCAGTGAGATTTAGCTGCACACTGTGCCCAGGATATAGTTTACAGTACTGAATATACTGCAGCTACCTAAATCAACTGCCTGCCTTTAGTATATTAGGAAGAGAATAACAGAAATGTGCTGCAGTGAGGTTTAGCTGCACACTGTGCCCAGGATACAGTATACTGACTGAATATACTGCAGCTACCTGAATCAACTGCCAGCCAGTAGTATATTAGGAAGAGAACAGGAACGCTCTGCAGTGAGGTTTAGCTGCACACTGTGCCCAGGATATAGTTTACTGACTGAATATACTGCAGCTACCTGAATCAACTGCCTGCCTGTAGTATATTAGGAAGAGAACAGGAACGCTCTGCAGTGAGGTTTAGCTGCACACTGCGCCCAGGATATAGTTTACTAACTGAACATACTGCAGCTATCTAAATCAACTGCCTTTCTGTAGTATATTAGGAAGAGAACAGGAACGCTCTGCAGTGAGGTTTAGCTGCACACTGTGCCCAGGATACAGTTTACTGACTGAATATACTGCAGCTACCGGAATCAACTGCTTGCCTGTAGTATATTAGTTAGAGAACAACAGAAACGCTCTGCAGTGATGTTTAACTGCACACTGTGCCCAGGATATAGTTTACTGACTGAATATACTGCAGCTACCTGAATCAACTGCCTGCCTGTAGTATATTAGGAAGAGAACAAGAATGCTCTGCAGTGAGGTTTAGCTGCACACTGCGCCCAGGTTACAGTTTACTAACTGAACATACTGCAGCTATCTGAATCAACTGCCTTTCTGTAGTATATTAGGAAGAGAACAGGAACGCTCTGCAGTGAGGATTAGCTGCACACTGTGCCCAGGATACAGTATACTGACTGAATATACTGCAGCTACCTGAATCAACTGCCTGCCTGTAGTATATTAGGAAGAGAACAGGAACGCTCTGCAGTGAGGTTTAGCTGCACACTGTGCCCAGGATACAGTTTACTGGCTAAATACACTGCAGCTACCTGAATCAACTGCCTGCCTGTAGTATATTAGGACGAGAACCGGAACGCTCTGCAGTTAGGTTTAGCTGCACACTGCGCCCAGGATACAGTTTACTAACTGAACATACTGCAGCTATCTGAATCAACTGCCTTTCTGTAGTATATTAGGAAGAGAACAGGAACGCTCTGCAGTGAGGTTTAGCTGAACACTGTGCACAGGATACAGTACTGAATATACTGCAGCTACCTAAATCAACTGCCTGCCTGTAGTATATTAGTAAGAGAACAATAGGAACGCTCTGCAGTGAGGTTTAGCTGAACACTGTGCACAGGATACAGTACTGAATATACTGCAGCTACCTGAATCAACTGCCTGCCTGTAGTATATTAGGAAGAGAACAGTAACGCTCTGCAGTGAGGTTTACCTGCACACTGTGCCCAGGATACAGTTTACTTACTGAATATACTGCAGCTACCTGAATCAACTGCCTGCCTATAGTATATTAGGAAGAGAACAGGAACGCTCTGCAGTGAGGTTTAGCTGCACATGGTGCCCAGGATACAGTTTACTGACTGAATATACTGCAGCTACCTGAATCAACTGCCTGCCTGAACTATATTAGGAAGAGAACTGGAACGCTCTGCAGTGAGGTTTAGCTGCACACTGTGCCCAGGATACAGTTTGCTGACTGAATACACTGCAGCTACCTGAATCAACTGCCTTTCTGTAGTATATTAGGAAGAGAACAGGAACGCTCTGCAGTGAGGTTTAGCTGCAAACTGTGCCCAGGATACAGTTTACTGACTGAATATACTGCAGCTACCTTAATCAACTGCCTGCCAGTAGTATATTAGGAAGAGAACAGGAACGCTCTGCAGTGAGGTTTAGCTGCACACTGTGCCCAGGATACAGTTTACTGACTGAATATACTGCAGATACCTGAATCAACTGCCTGCCTGTAGTATATTAGGAAAAGAATAACAGAAACCTGCTGCAGTGAGGTTTAGCTGCACACTGTGCCCAGGATACAGTATACTGACTGAATATACTGCAGCTACCTGAATCAACTGCCTGCCAGTAGTATATTAGGAAGAGAACAGGAATGCTCTGCAGTGAGGTTTAGCTGCACACTATGCCCAGGATATAGTTTACTTACTGAATATACTGCAGCTACCTGACTCATCTGCCTTTCTTTAGTTTTTTTAGGAAGAGAACAGGAACGCTCTGCAGTGAGGTTTAGCTGCACACTGTGCCCAGGATACAGTTTATTAACTGAACATACTGCAGCTATCTGAATCAACTGCCTTTCTGTAGTATATTAGGAAGAGAACAGGAACGCTCTGCAGTGAGGTTTAGCTGCACACTGTGCCCAGGATACAGTTTACTGACTGAATATACTGCAGCTACCGGAATCAACTGCCTGCCTGTAGTATATTAGTAAGAGAACAACAGAAACGCTCTGCAGTGAGGTTTAACTGCACACTGTGCCCAGGATACGGTATACTGACTGAATATACTGCAGCTACCTGACTCAACTGCCTTTCTGTAGTTTATTAGGAAGAGAACAGGAACGCTCTGCAGTGAGGTTTAGCTGCACACTGTGCCCAGGATACAGTATACTGACTGAATATACTGCAGCTACCTGAATCAACTGACTTCCAGTAGTATATTAGGAAGAGAACAGGAACGCTCTGCAGTGAGGATTAGCTGCACACTGTGCCCAGGATACAGTATACTGACTGAATATACTGCAGCTACCTGAATCAACTGCCTGCCTTTAGTATATTAGGAAGGGAACAGGAACGCTCTGCAGTGAGGTTTATCTGCACACTGTGCCCAGGATACAGTTTACTGACTGAATACACTGCAGCTACCTGAATCAACTGCCTTTCTGTAGTTTATTAGGAAGAGAACTGGAACGCTCTGCAGTGAGGTTTAGCTGCACACTGTGCCCAGGATACTGTATACTGACTGAACATACTGCAGCTACCTGAATCAACTGACTTCCAGTAGTATATTAGGAAGAGAACAGGAACTCTCTGCAGTGAGGATTAGCTGCACACTGTGCCCAGGATACAGTATACTGACTGAATATACTGCAGCTACCTGAATCAACTGCCTGCCTTTA
This sequence comes from Rana muscosa, assembly GCA_029206835.1. Taxonomy (NCBI): domain Eukaryota; kingdom Metazoa; phylum Chordata; class Amphibia; order Anura; family Ranidae; genus Rana; species Rana muscosa. The sequence goes on along the minus strand of CM055123.1, from coordinate 3,862,848 downwards.
GTATATTAGGAAGAGAACAGGAACGCTCTGCAGTGAGGTTTAGCTGCACACTGTGCCCAGGATACAGTATACTGACTGAACATACTGCAGCTACCTGAATCAACTGACTTCCAGTAGTATATTAGGAAGAGAACAGGAACGCTCTGCAGTGAGGATTAGCTGCACACTGTGCCCAGGATACAGTATACTGACTGAATATACTGCAGCTACCTGAATCAACTGCCTGCCTTTAGTATATTAGGAAGAGAACAGGAACGCTCTGCAGTGAGGTTTAGCTGCAAACTGTGCCCAGGATACAGTTTACTGACTGAATATACTGCAGCTACCTGAATCAACTGCCTGCCTGTAGTATATTAGGACGAGAACAGGAACGCTCTGCAGTGAGGTTTACCTGCACACTGCGCCCAGGACACAGTTTACTAACTGAACATACTTCAGCTATCTGAATCAACTGCCTTTCTGTAGTATATTAGGAAGAGAACAGGAAAGCTCTGCAGTGAGGTTTAGCTGAACACTGTGCACATGATACAGTACTGAATATACTGAAGCTACCTAAATCAACTGCCTGCCTGTAGTATATTAGTAAGAGAACAATAGGAACGCTCTGCAGTGAGGTTTAGCTGAACACTGTACACAGAATACAGTTTACTTACTGAATATACTGCAGCTACCTGAATCAACTGCCTGCCAGTAGTATATTAGGAAGAGAACAGGAACTCTCTGCAGTGAGGATTAGCTGCACACTGTGCCCAGGATACAGTATACTGACTGAATATACTGCAGCTACCTGAATCAACTGCCTGCCTTTAGTATATTAGGAAGAGAACAGGAACCCTCTGCAGTGAGGTTTAGCTGAACACTGTGCCCAGGATACAGTTTACTGACTGAATACACTGCAGCTACCTGAATCAACTGCCTGCCTGTAGTATATTAGGAAGAGAACAGGAACGCTCTGCAGTGAGGTTTAGCTGCACACTGTGCCCAGGATACAGTTTACTGACTGAATATACTGCAGCTACCGGAATCAACTGCCTGCCTGTAGTATATTAGTAAGAGAAAAACAGAAACGCTCTGCAGTGGGGTTTAACTGCACACTGTGCCCAGGATACGGTATACTGACTGAATATACTGCAGCTACCTGACTCAACTGCCTTTCTGTAGTTTATTAGGAAGAGAACAGGAACGCTCTGCAGTGAGGTTTAGCTGCACACTGTGCCCAGGATACAGTATACTGACTGAACATACTGCAGCTACCTGAATCAACTGACTTCCAGTAGTATATTAGGAAGAGAACAGGAACGCTCTGCAGTGAGGATTAGCTGCACACTGTGCCCAGGATACAGTATACTGACTGAATATACTGCAGCTACCTGAATCAACTGCCTGCCTTTAGTATATTAGGAAGAGAACAGGAACGCTCTGCAGTGAGGTTTAGCTGCACACTGTGCCCAGGATACAGTTTACTGACTGAATATACTGCAGCTACCTGAATCAACTGCCTGCCTGTAGTATATTAGGAAGAGAACAGGAACGCTCTGCAGTGAGGTTTAGCTGCAAACTGTGCCCAGGATACAGTTTACTGACTGAATATACTGCAGCTACCTGAATCAACTGCCTGCCTGTAGTATATTAGGACGAGAACAGGAACGCTCTGCAGTGAGGTTTACCTGCACACTGCGCCCAGGACACAGTTTACTAACTGAACATACTTCAGCTATCTGAATCAACTGCCTTTCTGTAGTATATTAGGAAGAGAACAGGAAAGCTCTGCAGTGAGGTTTAGCTGAACACTGTGCACATGATACAGTACTGAATATACTGAAGCTACCTAAATCAACTGCCTGCCTGTAGTATATTAGTAAGAGAACAATAGGAACGCTCTGCAGTGAGGTTTAGCTGAACACTGTACACAGAATACAGTTTACTTACTGAATATACTGCAGCTACCTGAATCAACTGCCTGCCTGTAGTATATTAGGACGAGAACACGAATGCTCTGCAGTGAGGTTTAGCTGCACACTGTGCACAGGATACAGTACTGAATATACTGCAGCTACCTAAATCAACTGCCTGCCTGTAGTATATTAGTAAGAGAACAATAGGAACGCTCTGCAGTGAGGTTTAGCTGAACACTGTGCCCAGGATACAGTTTACTTACTGAATATACTGCAGCTACCTGAATCAACTGCCTGCCTATAGTATGTTAGGAAGAGAACAGGAACGCTCTGCAGTGAGGTTTAGCTGCACATGGTGCCCAGGATACAGTTTACTGACTGAACATACTGCAGCTACCTGAATCACCTGCCTGCCTTTAGTATATTAGGAAAAGAACAGGAACACTCTGCAGTGAGGTTTAGCTGCACACTGTGCCCAGGATACAGTTTACTGACTGAATATACTGCAGCTACCTGAATTAACTGCCTGCCTGAAGTATATTAGGAAGAGAACTGGAACGCTCTGCAGTGAGGTTTAGCTGCACACTGTGCCCAGGATATAGTTTGCTGACTGAATATACTGCAGCTACCTGAATCAACTGCCTGCCTATAGTATATTAGGATGAGAACACGAATGCTCTGCAATGAGGTTTAGCTGCACACTGTGCCCAGGATACAGTACTGAATATACTGCAGCTACCTTAATCAACTGCCTGCCTGTAGTATATTAGGAAGAGAACAGTAACTCTCTGCAGTGAGGTTTAGCTTCACACTGTGCCCAGGATACAGTTTACTTACTGAATATACTGCAGCTACCTGAATCAACTGCCTGCCTATAGTATATTAGGAAGAGAACAGGAACGCTCTGCAGTGAGGTTTAGCTGCACACGGTGCCCAGGATACAGTTTACTGACTGAATATACTGCAGCTACCTGAATCACCTGCCTGCCTTTAGTATATTAGGAAAAGAACAGGAACGCTCTGCAGTGAGGTTTAGCTGAACACGGTGCCCAGGATACAGTTTACTGACTGAATATACTGCAGCTACCTGAATCAACTGCCTGCCAGTAGTATATTAGGAAGAGAACAGGAAGCTCTGCAGTGAGGTTTAGCTGCACACTGTGCCCAGGATACAGTTTACTGACTGAATATACTGCAGATACCTGAATCAACTGCCTGCCTGTAGTATATTAGAAAGAGAATAACAGAAATGTGCTGCAGTGAGGTTTAGCTGCACACTGTGCCCAGGATACAGTATACTGACTGAATATACTGCAGCTACCTGAATCAACTGCCAGCCAGTAGTATATTAGGAAGAGAACAGGAACGCTCTGCAGTGAGGTTTAGCTGCACACTGTGCCCAGGATACAGTTTACTGACTGAATATACTGCAGCTACCTGAATCAACTGCCTGCCTGTAGTATATTAGGAAGAGAACAAGAATGCTCTGCATTGAGGTTTAGCTGCACACTGCGCCCAGGATACAGTTTACTAACTGAACATACTGCAGCTATCTGAATCAACTGCCTTTCTGTAGTATATTAGTATGAGAACAACAGAAACGCTCTGCAGTGAGGTTTAACTGCACACTGTGCCCAGGATACGATATACTGACTGAATATACTGCAGCTACCTGACTCAACTGCCTTTCTGTAGTTTATTAGGAAGAGAACAAGAATGCTCTGCAGTGAGGTTTAGCTGCACACTGCGCCCAGGATACAGTTTACTAACTGAACATACTGCAGCTATCTGAATCAACTGCCTTTCTGTAGTATATTAGGAAGAGAACAGGAACGCTCTGCAGTGAGTTTTAGCTGAACACTGTGCACAGGATACAGTACTGAATATACTGCAGCTACCTAAATCAACTAAAAGTGAATGGATAATACTGCGCCTGTCAGTAAGTGAAAAAATTTGTGTATATCTGAATATCACAAAAAGAAATGCTGAGTGATAAATTCTAATAAGCTGCCCACATAACAATTGACTAATTGTGAAGGAATATGTATATAAAATGTGAGCGCTAAATGCAATCCAAATTAATGAAAAACAGTGCCTATATGCATGTAATACAACAAGTGCTTCCACACTGTTTGTATATCTGTGAGGAAAAAAAAAAAAAGAAAACAAGGGGGTGGTGAATCACTGATAAGTGAAAAGATCCCCTGGTAAGTGTGTGCACACAAACTATAAACAAATGATTCAGATCTAATGCGTGATCCCTATGGGTGTGACCCAGAAAACAAACAAAAAATGTATATAAAAAAACTGTATATAAACAAATATGAAGTGTGAACACAATCTATTGAACTACAGGGTGTATTACCCCCTATGTATGAGAAATAAACTATGAGCAATGTAAAGGCAACGTTGCTTATCATAAGGTGTTAATAGAAGGACGGTCTGTAAAGTACATATCCAACATACAAAGCATAAAATGATAAAGTCTATATCAACTGTCCACACCATCAGGTATATACCAATGTCCCCCAAATGAATGGTGATCACATGGGGGCGATTGGAACCCCTGAATATGGATATAATGTCCTCTAGGATATCAAATTCCTGGGCTGTGGTGTAAATTCCTACTATTCCTCCAAGTATGGGAACACCGATGATAGGAAGGGGGGAAAACACCTCAGAATTTCCAGCTGATACACGGTGATAACATCATCATCTCAAGTATTAAAGAGAATTAAATACTCTTACCGCAAGACTCGGACCCTGATCACCATACGGTGCTGGGTCATGCAGGCTTATGTCCACTCAGGGACTCAGGTCGTGGTGATGTGATGTTATCCTTTATTCCTCCGCAGCTGGAAGCTTACACCGGATCAAACCCTTCAGCTCAAACCAGGATCAGATAGCCAGGGAAAAAGTTGGTTCCAAAAAAAGAAAGAGAAATCCTCTGCATAGTGTAAATCCAGATAGCTGGAATTTTATTTAAAACTGAACAGAGTTCAAATGGCAAAACCACTACAAAGATTTTTAAAATGAATAAAAATAATGATAAAATCCAAAAATTTCTGGAAAATCAAAACCAGTGATACAACAAACATGCATGGGCTAGGTGGCTGTAACTAGCATGTGATCCCGACGCGTTTCATCTACTACAGACATCAACTGGGGTACAGGCTAGTGTGTCACCTCCACGCTTTATATAGAAGGAGGAAAAATTTAAATTGGAATTGAAAATGCCGCTCTGAACCCACTTTCGGGATCACCGCATCACGTCGGTCGTCGTGCAGACGTATTAGCGTCATTGCACGTTAGTGGGCCAATGGGTGACGGATTGGAAAACGTCCAGGTTTTGAATCCAATCACATCTCGAGTATATGAGCGCGTGATAATCAAGTGCAAAGTGTGCCGGGAAATGTAGTCCAAGTATACCCCTATCGGGGAAAAGGGACTAAGTCTACGTGGGGCCGTGTATAAACCCCTAGGCTGCCAGGGAATAAACATAGACAGGCCATGAAATAACGGTGAATAACGTATACGTAAGATGTAAATGACACTTCCGGCGAAACCGGAGGTGAGACGCAAGGTAACTTGGGGATTGTAGTATGAGGCCGGTTATAGTGACACTACCGGTGAAACCAGAAGTGGAGCGCTGGGTATTCTGGATATTGTAGTCTAGTGCCCAAAGCGCTGAATGTTAACCACACAGACATGTCATATGCCTCACCAGTCTGAACCAGAGGCGGTGCGAGCTGGGGAACATGATCACAAATGTAGACAATGATCCAGCATGTTGACATGACGTCATGCGCTCCGCACTGGTCCTCCATGTGGATCAGAGGCTAGACAGAGGGCGGGCTGGGATATATAGTCCCTAGTATGTCAGATGCTCAAACCAGAAATACCTATTCCCAAGTACAAGGGCGACACATCTCCTGCACTAATGTCTGTGGGAACCAAATAATGTATGTATGGAATAGAGATGACCTTGATGGGTGATAACCAGACTGGGCAAGACTGGCTAAAGATATCAAACATACATGAAAATAATTCACAATGCTAAATACAGACAGTATGATGCTTAGATAACCCTTAAAGCAAACATAATAAGTCTAAGGCCTCGTACACACGACCGATTTTCTCGTCGTAAAAAACACGTCGTTTTTTTCGACGAGATTCTTGTTAAGCTTGTCGATTTTCTCGTCAAGCTTTCTATGCGTACACACTGTCATTTTCCAATTTCCTCGTGGTTCTCTGCGCTCACGTCCAGCACGTATGACGGCACTATAAAGGGGAAGATCTTTTTTCTTGGCGCCACCCCTTGGGCTGCTTTTGCTGATCTCGTGTTACCGCGTGTGAAGTAAAAGTTTGGGAAGAGACGATTCGCGCTTTTCAGTCTTCGTGCTTTCAGTTCGTTTTAGCGTGACGAATGTGCTATTTCCATTACGAAGGCTTGTTTTACCAGAAGATGCGCTCCCGTCTCATACTTGATTCTGAGCATGCGCGCTTTTTGAAGAGTCGTAAAAGCATACACACAAACCATTTTCTCGTCACAAAACAGGCCGACGAGAAACACGACGAGGAAATCTGGAATCCTGACGAGAAAATAGAGAGCAGGTTCTCTATTTTCTCGTCGAGATTCTCGTCAAGTTTCTCGTTGTAAAACCATACACACGAACGTTTTTCTAGACAAGAAAACTCTCGCGGCACTTTTCTTGACTGTTTTGGACGAGAAAATCGGTCGTGTGTACGAGGCCTAAGGCAATATGATAACCAAATATTGATTATCTATACATGCCAAAACTGATCGGTACTATAGAAAATGTGTATGTAGAAAAAACTTTTGAACAAATATGTATAAAAGAGTATTTCTATATAAAAATTAAATATATTAAATGGACAAAAAATGAGTATGTATGGATCGGAGAGAGCTTAAGGAAAGAATGGGAGACTATGCCTTATTAATAAAAGCATTAATGTCCCATTCTATGTTCAAGCCATACGGCCTAAAACACCTAAGCTGATAAATCCAGTAAGTCTCCAGTCTGGAGACACCCCTCAGACTAGATTCTCCCCTCCAATTGGGCACAAACTTGTCTATGATCTGAAACTTGGTGCCCATTGGGTTTTTATTATGGAACTCTAAGTAGTGTCTTGGTACACTATGGTTAGTTTTGCCCTTCCTGATGCTCGTGAGATGTTCTCCCACCCTTATTGAGAACGTACAGATGGTGCGCCCCACGTACTGCTTGCCACAAGGGCAGGTCAGCAAATATACAATGTGCTTGCTGGCACAAGTTGTAAATTGCTTCATTTTATAGTTAATTCCAGTGGATGTAGAGCAGAAGGTATCAGTCCTCCGTTTCCCACAGATGTTGATCTGGCACACTTTGCATTTTCTGCATGGATAATAAGCCTTCATGTGGGGAAAAAACTCTAGAATGGTAGGAGGGTCCGTGACGTTTGGAGCAATTTGGTTTTTCAAAGATGATGCTCCTCTGTATATCACGCCCGCTTTGTCAGGGAGGGTGGGACCCAATATTTGATCATTCTTTAATATTCTCCAATGTTTTTGGAAAATATCTTTGATTTGTTTGTATTGGGTAGAAAATGTGGTAAAAAATGACCATTTGTATTTCGAATCCTGTGAGAGCTTTGGTCGTTCAATTAGCAATGGTTCACAATTCCCCGCTGCAATCTGTTGAATTTCTTCTTCAATTAGCGATGGTCTGTAACCTTTTTCCACGAATCTGGTTTTCAGCATGGTGGCTTGATGGTAGTAATCTGTAAGGTTGGTACAATTCCGCCTAATCCGCAACAATTGGCTGCGTGGCACAGATTTCAACCAGGTAGAGTGGTGACAACTGTCAACCGGTATATAGCCGTTCCGGTCCGTTTTTTTGAAAAATGTTCTAGTCTCAAGTTGTCCTTTGTTGCAAAATATTTCTAAGTCCAAAAAATGGATGTTAGTGGAGCTGGTCTCATAGGACAGATCTGGTTATTATTCAAGGTAGACATGAAAAACTGGAGGGTTTCTTGATTGCCCTTCCATAGGAGGAGGATGTCGTCAATGTATCGAACCCAGAGAACTATCTCAGGCCGATTGAAAGCATAGACGACATCCTCCTCCCATTTGGCCATAAAAATGTTGGCCAAACTTGGGGCAAATTTAGCCCCCATAGCAACCCCTTTTTGTTGCAGGAAAAATTCTCCGTTATACCAGAAATAATTGTGTGTGGTCGCGAACCTCAAAAGGTCCATGACATATCTTTTCTGGGTTCTTGGGAGATTGTCTTCCCTGGATAGGAATGATTCAACTGCTGTTAAACCTAGTTGGTGCGGGATGCACGTGTACAGTGAAGTGACATCTGCTGTGACTAGTAGCATGTCATCACTATATTTAATCTGTTGTAACAGAGAGATGGTATGCCTCGTGTCTTTAAGATATGATGGAATACGTCTTACGATAGGTTGTAGATAAAAATCTATGTACCTCCCTATTCGGGAGGTCACAGAGTCTATGCCGCTGATAATTGGGCGGCCTGGAGGATGTTCTGCATCCTTATGTACCTTTGGCAGGTAGTAAATAATAGGGATGCGTGGGGCGACAGGAACCAAATAGTTGGCCTCTTTTTTGTCGAGGATGCCCAAATGTGTCCCTGTATCGATGAGGTCAACCAGCTCCCTTTTAAAACTCTGCGTAGGATTTTTTGTAAGACGTACATATGTTTCAGTGTCACTCAAAATGTTGGTCATTTCTAAGTGATAGGCTTCCTTATCTAAGACCACTATGCCACCACCCTTATGTGCGGGGCGTATGGTCAGATTTTTTCGTTCACATAGTGACTTTAAGCCTGCTTTAATATTCGGGTTATTGTATGTTCTTTTCTTAGGTAATGTATCTAAGTCCTTCAAAACAAGTTCTTTAAATACTTGAATAGAGGGAGCTGTTGAGCATAGGGGATTAAAAAGTGAAGGATTCGAAAAACCTGAATGCACAATTGAAGAGGTGATTTCAGGTAACAGTGGTCTGGTAGGGTTAGAAAGAAAAAATCTTTGTATGTTCAATTTACGCACATATTTTTGCACGTCGATAAAAGTTGCAAATTTATTTAAATTTTTAGGAGGGACATATTTCAGTCCTTTATTTAATACTGTGTTCTCAGCCTCGGTAAAAATAGCTGAACTCAGATTGAAAATTCCACTGGTGTCTATACGCATTTTCTTTTTCTGGGCGCGCCATCCACCTCTGCTTCCACGTTTGGATCGGGGTTTCTGTTGTGCCCGCCCTGTTCCTTGTGAAAGCCCCCTGAGTAAGATGGTCCGGGGTGGTTTTGGTTGTAATTAAATGGAGATCTGTAATATTGGTGGTTCTCATCTCTATCCCTATAATTATATTGGGACTGGTATGTTCCTCGTTCTTCTCTCAGAGGTGAGAATCTATTATATGTCTGTATAGGTGTTCTTTGGGGTTGGTAATAATGGTAATCATAATCATTAGGACCTTGATGATCTCTTCCCCGTGGTGAGTCATATCGCCAATGTTCACGGGAACTGTCTCTTCTTCCTCTATTGTTTCCTCAATGGCCCCTCCCTCTACCTCCAGGTATGGAATGGGAACTCTGGTTATGAGTGGTAGGGGTACGTGTATTGGATTGTCTTTGATTATGTTCCCTGGCAACTTGTGGGCGGCCAGATGGCTGAGCTATTGCAGATTGTTGTGGCCGTGGTTCCTTATTAAAAGGAGCTGAGGTTTCCATGTTACTGGAATTACCTTCACTGGCCCTTAATATGCTCTCCTTTGATTGCCAATTAAATACACAGTTACTTTTGTAGTCATTAACGTCTCTTGTGTATTTCTTTTGTTTTTTTGTTTTTTGTTCCTTTTCCTCCTTCTCCAAATGATTCTTTAGATTTGTAGATAGGTTGTTGTATTCTATTGTGGATTTATGTGGCAGAAGTTTATCTCTAATGTCTTTAATTTCTTTATCAATGAGTACTAGGCGAGATGTTTTTTTCTCCAATAAAAAGGAGATAAATGAGATTCCTGCCTCATTAAAGTAGCGGAACCATAGATCAAATTCAACATCACCTTGTTGGGGACATACATCCCACCTTAGTCCTCTGGGGACCATCCGTTCTTTTATATATTGGTCTAGAAATGCTTTATCCCACTCAAGGTGCAATTCTGTGGTCATGAGATTTTTCAACCTCATGAATAAACCTCCAATCTCTGAATCTGTGTTGGAAGCAATAAATACACCTTCTGTCGTAAAAGTACGATTAGAACGGTATTCAAAAACGTCCATATTGAAAAACTAGATAAAATAGGTGATGGCAGCAATATAAAAAGGTCAAGCAAAAAATAAAAGTGAATGGATAATACTGCGCCTGTCAGTAAGTGAAAAAATTTGTGTATATCTGAATATCACAAAAAGAAATGCTGAGTGATAAATTCTAATAAGCTGCCCACATAACAATTGACTAATTGTGAAGGAATATGTATATAAAATGTGAGCGCTAAATGCAATCCAAATTAATGAAAAACAGTGCCTATATGCATGTAATACAACAAGTGCTTCCACACTGTTTGTATATCTGTGAGGAAAAATAAAAAAATAAAAAATAAAAAAAAAGAAAACAAGGGGGTGGTGAATCACTGATAAGTGAAAAGATCCCCTGGTAAGTGTGTGTACACAACCTATAAACAAATGATTCAGATCTAATGCGTGATCCCTATGGGTGTGACCCAGAAAACAAACAAAAAATGTATATAAAAAACTGTATATAAACAAATATGAAGTGTGAACACAATCTATTGAACTACAGGGTGTATTACCCCCTATGTATGAGAAATAAACTATGAGCAATGTAAAGGCAACGTTGCTTATCATAAGGTGTTAATAGAAGGACGGTCTGTAAAGTACATATCCAACATACAAAGCATAAAATGATAAAGTCTATATCAACTGTCCACACCATCAGGTATATACCAGTGTCCCCCAAATGAATGGTGATCACATGGGGGCGATTGGAACCCCTGAATATGGATATAATGTCCTCTAGGATATCAAATTCCTGGGCTGTGGTGTAAATTCCTACTATTCCTCCAAGTATGGGAACACCGATGATAGGAAGGGGGGAAAACACCTCAGAATTTCCAGCTGATACACGGTGATAACATCATCATCTCAAGTATTAAAGAGAATTAAATACTCTTACCGCAAGACTCGGACCCTGATCACCATACGGTGCTGGGTCATGCAGGCTTATGTCCACTCAGGGACTCAGGTCGTGGTGATGTGATGTTATCCTTTATTCCTCCGCAGCTGGAAGCTTACACCGGATCAAACCCTTCAGCTCAAACCAGGATCAGATAGCCAGGGAAAAAGTTGGTTCCAAAAAAGAAAGAGAAATCCTCTGCATAGTGTAAATCCAGATAGCTGGAATTTTATTTAAAACTGAACAGAGTTCAAATGGCAAAACCACCAGAAAGATTTTTAAAATGAATAAAAATAATGATAAAATCCAAAAATTTCTGGAAAATCAAAACCAGCGATACAACAAAAATGCGTGGGCTAGGTGGCTGTAACTAGCATGTGATCCCGACGCGTTTCGTCTACTACAGACATCAACTGGGGTACATGCTAAAAATGATTTTTGGATTTTATCATTATTTTTATTCATTTTAAAAATCTTTGTAGTGGTTTTGCCATTTGAACTCTGTTCAGTTTTATATAAAATTCCAGCTTTCTGGATTTACACTATGCAGAGGATTTCTCTTTCTTTTTTTGGAACCAACTTTTTCCCTGGCTATCTGATCCTGGTTTGAGCTGAAGGGTTTGATCCGGTGTAAGCTTCCAGCTGCGGAGGAATAAAAGATAACATCACATCACCACGACCTGAGTCCCTGAGTGGACATAAGCCTGCATGACCCAGCACCGTATGGTGATCAGGGTCCGAGTCTTGCGGTAAGAGTATTTAATTCTCTTTAATACTTGAGATGATGATGTTATCACCGTGTATCAGCTGGAAATTCTGAGGTGTTTTCCCCCCTTCCTATCATCGGTGTTCCCATACTTGGAGGAATAGTAGGAATTTACACCACAGCCCAGGAATTTGATATCCTAGAGGACATTATATCCATATTCAGGGGTTCCAATCGCCCCCATGTGATCACCATTCATTTGGGGAACATTGGTATATACCTGATGGTGTGGACAGTTGATATAGACTTTATCATTTTATGCTTTGTATGTTGGATATGTACTTTACAGACCGTCCTTCTATTAACACCTTATGATAAGCAACGTTGCCTTTACATTGCTCATAGGTAATTTCTCATACATAGGGGGTAATACACCCTGTAGTTCAATAGATTGTGTTCACACTTCATATTTGTTTATATACAGTTTTTTTATATACATTTTTTGTTTGTTTTCTGGGTCACACCCATAGGGATCACGCATTAGATCTGAATCATTTGTTTATAGTTTGTGTACACACACTTACCAGGGGATCTTTTCACTTATCAGTGATTCACCACCCCCTTGTTTTCTTTTTTTTTTTTTTTTTTTTTTTTTTTTTTTTTACCTAAATCAACTGCCTGCCTGTAGTATATTAGGAAGAGAATAACAGAAATGTGCTGCAGTGAGGTTTAGCTGCACACTGTGCCCAGGATACAGTATACTGACTGAATATACTGCAGCTACCTGAATCAACTGCCAGCCAGTAGTATATTAGGAAGAGAACAGGAACGCTCTGCAGTGAGGTTTAGCTGCACACTGTGCCCAGGATATAGTTTACTGACTGAGTATACTGCAGCTACCCGAATCAACTGCCTGCCTGTAGTATATTAGGAAGAGAACAAGAATGCTCTGCAGTGAGGTTTAGCTGCACACTGCGCCCAGGATACAGTTTACTAACTGAACATACTGCAGCTATCTGAATCAACTGCCTTTCTGTAGTATATTAGGAAGAGAACAGGAACGCTCTGCAGTGAGGTTTAGCTGCACACTGTGCCCAGGATACAGTTTACTGACTGAATATACTGCAGCTACCGGAATCAACTGCCTGCCTGTAGTATATTAGTAAGAGAACAACAGAAACGCTCTGCAGTGAGGTTTAACTGCACACTGTGCCCAAGATACGGTATACTGACTGAATATACTGCAGCTACCTGACTCAACTGCCTTTCTGTAGTTTATTAGGAAGAGAACAGGAACGCTCTGCAGTGAGGTTTAGCTGCACACTGTGCCCAGGATACAGTATACTGACTGAATATACTGCAGCTACCTTAATCAACTGACTTCCAGTAGTATATTAGGAAGAGAACAGGAACGCTCTGCAGTGAGGATTAGCTGCACACGGTGCCCAGGATACAGTTTACTGACTGAATATACTGCAGCTACCTGAATCAACTGCCTGCCTTTAGTATATTAGGAAGAGAACAGGAACGCTCTGCAGTGAGGTTTAGCTGCAAACTGTGCCCAGGATACAGTTTACTGACTGAATATACTGCAGCTACCTGAATCAACTGCCTGCCTGTAGTATATTAGGATGAGAACAGGAACGCTCTGCAGTTAGGTTTAGCTGCACACTGCGCCCAGGATACAGTTTACTAACTGAACATACTGCAGCTATCTGAATCAACTGCCTTTCTGTAGTATATTAGGAAGAGAACAGGAACGCTCTGCAGTGAGGTTTAGCTGAACACTGTGCACAGGATACAGTACTGAATATACTGCAGCTACCTAAATCAACTGCCTGCCTGTAGTATATTAGTAAGAGAACAATAGGAACGCTCTGCAGTGAGGTTTAGCTGAACACTGTGCACAGGATACAGTACTGAATATACTGCAGCTACCTGAATCAACTGCATGCCTGTAGTATATTAGGAAGAGAACAGTAACGCTCTGCAGTGAGGTTTACCTGCACACTGTGCCCAGGATACAGTTTACTTACTGAATATACTGCAGCTACCTGAATCAACTGCCTGCCTATAGTATATTAGGAAGAGAACAGGAACGCTCTGCAGTGAGGTTTAGCTGCACATGGTGCCCAGGATACAGTTTACTGACTGAATATACTGCAGCTACCTGAATCACCTGCCTGCCTTTAGTATATTAGAAAAAGAACAGGAACACTCTGCAGTGAGGTTTATCTGCACACACACTGTGCCCAGGATACAGTTTACTGACTGAATATACTGCAGCTACCTGAATTAACTGCCTGCCTGAAGTATATTAGGAAGAGAACTGGAATGCTCTGCAGTGAGGTTTAGCTGCACACTGTGCCCAGGATACAGTTTGCTGACTGAATATACTGCAGCTACCTGAATCAACTGCCTGCCTGTAGTATATTAGGACGAGAACACGAATGCTCTGCAGTGAGGTTTAGCTGCACACTGTGCCCAGGATACAGTACTGAATATACTGCAGCTACCTGAATCAACTGCCTGCCTGAAGTATATTAGGAAGAGAACAGTAACTCTCTGCAGTGAGGATTAGCTTCACACTGTGCCCAGGATACAGTTTACTTACTGAATATACTGCAGCTACCTGAATCAACTGCCTGCCTATAGTATATTAGGAAGAGAACAGGAACGCTCTGCAGTGAGGTTTAGCTGCACACGGTGCCCAGGATACGGTATACTGACTGAATATACTGCAGCTACCTGAATAAACTGCCTGCCAGTAGTATATTAGGAAGAGAACAGGAATGCTCTGCAGTGAGGTTTAGCTGCACACTGTGCCCAGGATACAGTTTACTGACTGAATATACTGCAGATACCTGAAACAACTGCCTGCCTGTAGTATATTAGGAAGAGGATAACGGAAACGTGCTGCAGTGAGGTTTAGCTGCACACTGTGCCCAGGATACAGTTTACTGACTGAATATACTGCAGCTACCGGAATCAACTGCCTGCCTGTAGTATATTAGTAAGAGAACAACAGAAACGCTCTGCAGTGAGGTTTAACTGCACACTGTGCCCAGGATACGGTATACTGACTGAATATACTGCAGCTACCTGACTCAACTGCCTTACTGTAGTTTATTAGGAAGAGAACAGGAACGCTCTGCAGTGAGGTTTAGCTGCACACTGTGCCCAGGATACAGTTTACTGACTGAATATACTGCAGTTACCTGAATCAACTGACTTCCAGTAGTATATTAGGAAGAGAACAGGAACGCTCTGCAGTGAGGATTAGCTGCACACGGTGCCCAGGATACAGTTTACTGACTGAATATACTGCAGCTACCTGAATCAACTGCCTGCCTTTAGTATATTAGGAAGAGAACAGGAATGCTCTGCAGTGAGGTTTAGCTGCAAACTGTGCCCAGGATACAGTTTACTAACTGAACATACTGCAGCTATCTGAATCAACTGCCTTTCTGTAGTATATTAGGAAGAGAACAGGAACGCTCTGCAGTGAGGTTTAGCTGAACCCTGTGCACAGGATACAGTACTGAATATACTGCAGCTATCTAAATCAACTGCCTGCCTGTAGTATATTTGTAAGAGAACAATAGGAACGCTCTGCAGTGAGGTTTAGCTGAACACTGTGCACAGGATACAGTACTGAATATACTGCAGCTATCTAAATCAACTGCCTGCCTGTAGTATATTTGTAAGAGAACAATAGGAACGCTCTGCAGTGAGGTTTAGCTGAACACTGTGCACAGGATACAGTACTGAATATACTGTAGCTACCTGAATCAACTGACTGCCTGTAGTATATTAGGAAGAGAACAGTAACGCTCTGCAGTGAGGTTTAGCTGCACACTGTGCCCAGGACACAGTTTACTTACTGAATATACTGCAGCTACCTGAATCAACTGCCTGCCTATAGTATACTAGGAAGAGAACAGGAACACTCTGCAGTGAGGTTTAGCTGCACATGATGCCCAGGATACAGTTTACTAACTGAATATACTGCAGCTACCTGAATTAACTGCCTGCCTTTAGTATATTAGGAAAAGAACAGGAACACTCTGCAGTGAGGTTTAGCTGCACACTGTGCCCAGGATACAGTATACTGACTGAATATACTGCAGCTACCTGAATCAACTGCCAGCCAGTAGTATATTAGGAAGAGAACAGGAACGCTCTGCAGTGAGGTTTAGCTGCACACTGTGCCCAGGATATAGTTTACTGACTGAGTATACTGCAGCTACCCGAATCAACTGCCTGCCTGTAGTATATTAGGAAGAGAACAAGAATGCTCTGCAGTGAGGTTTAGCTGCACACTGCGCCCAGGATACAGTTTACTAACTGAACATACTGCAGCTATCTGAATCAACTGCCTTTCTGTAGTATATTAGGAAGAGAACAGGAACGCTCTGCAGTGAGGTTTAGCTGCACACTGTGCCCAGGATACAGTTTACTGACTGAATATACTGCAGCTACCGGAATCAACTGCCTGCCTGTAGTATATTAGTAAGAGAACAACAGAAACGCTCTGCAGTGAGGTTTAACTGCACACTGTGCCCAAGATACGGTATACTGACTGAATATACTGCAGCTACCTGACTCAACTGCCTTTCTGTAGTTTATTAGGAAGAGAACAGGAACGCTCTGCAGTGAGGTTTAGCTGCACACTGTGCCCAGGATACAGTATACTGACTGAATATACTGCAGCTACCTGAATCAACTGACTTCCAGTAGTATATTAGGAAGAGAACAGGAACGCTCTGCAGTGAGGTTTAGCTGCAAACTGTGCCCAGGATACAGTTTACTGACTGAATATACTGCAGCTACCTGAATCAACTGCCTGCCTGTAGTATATTAGGATGAGAACAGGAACGCTCTGCAGTTAGGTTTAGCTGCACACTGCGCCCAGGATACAGTTTACTAACTGAACATACTGCAGCTATCTGAATCAACTGCCTTTCTGTAGTATATTAGGAAGAGAACAGGAACGCTCTGCAGTGAGGTTTAGCTGAACACTGTGCACAGGATACAGTACTGAATATACTGCAGCTACCTAAATCAACTGCCTGCCTGTAGTATATTAGTAAGAGAACAATAGGAACGCTCTGCAGTGAGGTTTAGCTGAACACTGTGCACAGGATACAGTACTGAATATACTGCAGCTACCTGAATCAACTGCATGCCTGTAGTATATTAGGAAGAGAACAGTAACGCTCTGCAGTGAGGTTTACCTGCACACTGTGCCCAGGATACAGTTTACTTACTGAATATACTGCAGCTACCTGAATCAACTGCCTGCCTATAGTATATTAGGAAGAGAACAGGAACGCTCTGCAGTGAGGTTTAGCTGCACATGGTGCCCAGGATACAGTTTACTGACTGAATATACTGCAGCTACCTGAATCACCTGCCTGCCTTTAGTATATTAGAAAAAGAACAGGAACACTCTGCAGTGAGGTTTATCTGCACACACACTGTGCCCAGGATACAGTTTACTGACTGAATATACTGCAGCTACCTGAATTAACTGCCTGCCTGAAGTATATTAGGAAGAGAACTGGAATGCTCTGCAGTGAGGTTTAGCTGCACACTGTGCCCAGGATACAGTTTGCTGACTGAATATACTGCAGCTACCTGAATCAACTGCCTGCCTGTAGTATATTAGGACGAGAACACGAATGCTCTGCAGTGAGGTTTAGCTGCACACTGTGCCCAGGATACAGTACTGAATATACTGCAGCTACCTGAATCAACTGCCTGCCTGAAGTATATTAGGAAGAGAACAGTAACTCTCTGCAGTGAGGATTAGCTTCACACTGTGCCCAGGATACAGTTTACTTACTGAATATACTGCAGCTACCTGAATCAACTGCCTGCCTATAGTATATTAGGAAGAGAACAGGAACGCTCTGCAGTGAGGTTTAGCTGCACACGGTGCCCAGGATACGGTATACTGACTGAATATACTGCAGCTACCTGAATAAACTGCCTGCCAGTAGTATATTAGGAAGAGAACAGGAACGCTCTGCAGTGAGGTTTAGCTGCACACTGTGCCCAGGATACAGTTTACTGACTGAATATACTGCAGATACCTGAAACAACTGCCTGCCTGTAGTATATTAGGAAGAGGATAACGGAAACGTGCTGCAGTGAGGTTTAGCTGCACACTGTGCCCAGGATACAGTTTACTGACTGAATATACTGCAGCTACCGGAATCAACTGCCTGCCTGTAGTATATTAGTAAGAGAACAACAGAAACGCTCTGCAGTGAGGTTTAACTGCACACTGTGCCCAGGATACGGTATACTGACTGAATATACTGCAGCTACCTGACTCAACTGCCTTACTGTAGTTTATTAGGAAGAGAACAGGAACGCTCTGCAGTGAGGTTTAGCTGCACACTGTGCCCAGGATACAGTTTACTGACTGAATATACTGCAGTTACCTGAATCAACTGACTTCCAGTAGTATATTAGGAAGAGAACAGGAACGCTCTGCAGTGAGGATTAGCTGCACACGGTGCCCAGGATACAGTTTACTGACTGAATATACTGCAGCTACCTGAATCAACTGCCTGCCTTTAGTATATTAGGAAGAGAACAGGAACGCTCTGCAGTGAGGTTTAGCTGCAAACTGTGCCCAGGATACAGTTTACTAACTGAACATACTGCAGCTATCTGAATCAACTGCCTTTCTGTAGTATATTAGGAAGAGAACAGGAACGCTCTGCAGTGAGGTTTAGCTGAACCCTGTGCACAGGATACAGTACTGAATATACTGCAGCTATCTAAATCAACTGCCTGCCTGTAGTATATTTGTAAGAGAACAATAGGAACGCTCTGCAGTGAGGTTTAGCTGAACACTGTGCACAGGATACAGTACTGAATATACTGCAGCTATCTAAATCAACTGCCTGCCTGTAGTATATTTGTAAGAGAACAATAGGAACGCTCTGCAGTGAGGTTTAGCTGAACACTGTGCACAGGATACAGTACTGAATATACTGTAGCTACCTGAATCAACTGACTGCCTGTAGTATATTAGGAAGAGAACAGTAACGCTCTGCAGTGAGGTTTAGCTGCACACTGTGCCCAGGATACAGTTTACTTACTGAATATACTGCAGCTACCTGAATCAACTGCCTGCCTATAGTATACTAGGAAGAGAACAGGAACACTCTGCAGTGAGGTTTAGCTGCACATGATGCCCAGGATACAGTTTACTAACTGAATATACTGCAGCTACCTGAATTAACTGCCTGCCTTTAGTATATTAGGAAAAGAACAGGAACACTCTGCAGTGAGGTTTAGCTGCACACTGTGCCCAGGATACAGTTTACTGACTGAATATACTGCAGCTACGTGAATCAACTGCCTGCCTGAAGTATATTAGGAAGAGAACTGGAACGCTCTGCAGTGAGGTTTAGCTGCACACTGTGCCCAGGATACAGTTTACTGACTGAATATACTGCAGCTACCTGAATCAACTGCCTGCCTGTAGTATATTAGGATGAGAACACGAATGCTCTGCAGTGAGGTTTAGCTGCACACTGTGCCCAGGATACAGTTTACTGACTGAATATACTGCAGCTACCTGAATCAACTGCCTGCCTGTAGTATACTAGGAAGAGAACAGGAACGCTCTGCAGTTAGGATTAGCTGCACACTGTGCCCAGGATACAGTATACTGACTGAATATAATGCAGCTCCTGAATCAACTGCCTGCCTTTAGTATATTAGGAAGAGAACAGGAACGCTCTGCAGTGAGGTTTAGCTGCACACTGTGCCCAGGATACAGTTTACTGACTGAATACACTGCAGCTACCTGAATCAACTGCCTGCCTGTAGTATATTAGGAAGAGAACAGGAACACTCTGCAGTGAGGTTTAGCTGCAAACTGTGCCCAGGATACAGTTTACTGACTGAATATACTGCAGCTACCTGAATCAATTGCCTGCCTGTAGTATATTAGGACGAGAACAGGAACGCTCTGCAGTGAGGTTTAGCTGCACACTGCGCCCAGGATACAGTTTACTAACTGAACATACTTCAGCTATCTGAATCAACTGCCTTTCTGTAGTATATTAGGAAGAGAACAGGAAAGCTCTGCAGTGAGGTTTAGCTGAACACTGTGCACATGATACAGTACTGAATATACTGCAGCTACCTAAATCAACTGCCTGCCTGTAGTATATTAGTAAGAGAACAATAGGAACGCTCTGCAGTGAGGTTTAGCTGAACACTGTGCACATGATACAGTACTGAATATACTGCAGCTACGTGAATCAACTGCCTGCCTGTAGTATATTAGGAAGAGAACAGTAACACTCTGCAGTGAGGTTTGGCTGCACACTGTGCCCAGGATACAGTTTACTTACTGAATATACTGCAGCTACCTGAATCAACTGCCTGCCTGTAGTATATTAGGATGAGAACACGAATGCTCTGCAGTGAGGTTTAGCTGCACACTGTGCTCAGGATACAGTTTACTGACTGAATATACTGCAGCTACCTGAATCAACTGCCTGCCTGTAGTATACTAGGAAGAAAACAGGAACGCTCTGCAGTTAGGATTAGCTGCACACTGTGCCCAGGATACAGTATACTGACTGAATATAATGCAGCTCCTGAATCAACTGCCTGCCTTTAGTATATTAGGAAGAGAACTGGAACGCTCTGCAGTGAGGTTTAGCTGCACACTGTGCACAGGATACAGTTTACTGACTGAATACACTGCAGCTACCTGAATCAACTGCCTGCCTGTAGTATATTAGGAAGAGAACAGGAACGCTCTGCAGTGAGGTTTAGCTGCAAACTGTGCCCAGGATACAGTTTACTGACTGAATATACTGCAGCTACCTGAATCAACTGCCTGCCTGTAGTATATTAGGACGAGAACAGGAACGCTCTGCAGTGAGGTTTAGCTGCACACTGCGCCCAGGATACAGTTTACTAACTGAACATACTTCAGCTATCTGAATCAACTGCCTTTCTGTAGTATATTAGGAAGAGAACAGGAAAGCTCTGCAGTGAGGTTTAGCTGAACACTGTGCACATGATACAGTCCTGAATATACTGCAGCTACCTAAATCAACTGCCTGCCTGTAGTATATTAGTAAGAGAACAATAGGAACGCTCTGCAGTGAGGTTTAGCTGCACACTGTGCCTAGGATACAGTTTACTGACTGAATATACTGCAGTTAACTGAATCAACTGCCTGCGTGTAGTATATTAGGAAGAGAACAACAGGAACGCTCTGCAGTGAGGTTTAGCTGAACACTGTGCACAGGATACAGTACTGAATATACTGCAGCTACCTAAATCAACTGCCTGCCTGTAGTATATTAGTAAGAGAACAATAGGAACGCTCTGCAGTGAGGTTTAGCTGAACACTGTGCACAGTATACAGTACTGAATATACTGCAGCTACCTGAATCAACTGCCTGCCTGTAGTATATTAGGAAGAGAACAGTAACGCTCTGCAGTGAGGTTTAGCTGCACACTGTGCCCAGGATACAGTTTACTTACTGAATATACTGCAGCTACCTGAATCAACTGCCTGCCTATTGTATATTAGGAAGAGAACAGGAACGCTCTGCAGTGAGGTTTAGCTGCACATGGTGCCCAGGATACAGTTTACTGACTGAATATACTGCAGCTACCTGAATCACCTGCCTGCCTGAAGTATATTAGGAAGAGAACTGGAACGCTCTGCAGTGAGGTTTAGCTGCACACTGTGCCCAGGATACAGTTTGCTGACTGAATATACTGCAGCCACCTGAATCAACTGCCTGCCTTAGTATATTAGGATGAGAACACGTATGCTCTGCAGTGAGGTTTAGCTGCACACTGTGCCCAGGATACAGTACTGAATATACTGAAGCTACCTGAATCAACTGCCTGCCTGTAGTATATTAGGAAGAGAACAGTAACTCTCTGAAGTGAGGTTTAGCTTCACACTGTGCCCAGGATACAGTTTACTTACTGAATATACTGCAGCTACCTGAATCACCTGCCTGCCTTTAGTATATTAGGAAAAGAACAGGAACTCTCTGCAGTGAGGTTTAGCTGAACACGTTGCCCAGGATACAGTTTACTGACTGAATATACTGCAGCTACCTGAATCAACTGCCTGCCAGTAGTATATTAGGAAGAGAACAGGAACGCTCTGCAGTGAGGTTTAGCTGCACACTGTGCCCAGGATACAGTTTACTGACTGAATATACTGCAGATACCTGAATCAACTGCCTGCCTGTAGTATATTAGGAAGAGAATAACAGAAACGTGCTGCAGTGAGGTTTAGCTGCACACTGTGCCCAGGATACAGTATACTGACTGAATATACTGCAGCTACCTGAATCAACTGCCTGCCAGTAGTATATTAGGAAGAGAACAGGAATGCTCTGCAGTGAAGTTTAGCTGCACACTGTGCCCAGGATATAGTTTACTGACTGAATATACTGCAGCTACCTGAATCAACTGCCTGCCTGTAGTATATTAGGAAGAGAACAAGAATGCTCTGCAGTGAGGTTTAGCTGCACACTGTGCCCAGGATACAGTTTACTAACTGAACATACTGCAGCTATCTGAATCAACTGCCTTTCTGTAGTATATTAGGAAGAGAACAGGAACGCTCTGCAGTGAGGTTTAGCTGCACACTGTGCCCAGGATACAGTTTACTGACTGAATATACTGCAGCTACCGGAATCAACTTCCTGCCTGTAGTATATTAGTAAGAGAACAACAGAAACGCTCTGCAGTGAGGTTTAACTGCACACTGTGCCCAGGATACGGTATACTGACTGAATATACTGCAGCTACCTGACTCAACTGCCTTTCTGTAGTTTATTAGGAAGAGAACAGGAACGCTCTGCAGTGAGGTTTAGCTGTACACTGTGCCCAGGAAATAGTATACTGACTGAATATACTGCAGCTACCTGAATCAACTGACTTCCAGTAGTATATTAGGAAGAGAACAGGAATAGTGTTGAGCGAACCCGAACTGTAAAGTTCTGGTCCGTACCGAACTTTAGCTTTTTCCCGAACCCGAACCCGAACTTTGTGCAAAAGTCCGGGTTCGGGTTCGGCAATCTAATTACGCATTTAGAAATGCTTCAGGGGCCAGCCAATCACCTTTTGATTAGCTGGTGTGCCCTTAGAGGCCATCATAGCCATGCCTACTAATGGCATGGCTGTGATTGGTCAGTGCAACATATGACCCAGCTTCTATATAAGCTAGAGGCACACAGCACACACGTCACTCTGCTTCAGAATAGATAGGGAGAGGATCTAGTCTGCTGCTGCTGCTTTTAGGGAGAGATAGAAAAATACATGAGTTAGTCCTGATTCTGGAATCTGAGGGAAAAGATAGAGACAGTGTAGTGTAGGGCCAGGTTCCTGTTTTTTGCTTTTAGGGAGAGAGATATATTATATAGGAATAGGAGTCCAGATTCAGAGATATAACTCAGCGATCTGCATAGGTTTACCTGTTTGTGTTGCAGTGCAGTCTTTTTACACTGCTATGAGCCCAGTGTCAGAGAAAATCTACCTTTTATCTGCAAGCTCAGTGCACCAGCACTGCATATATTACGTTGAGAGATACACCGTTTCCATACTGTGGGTGTATTTTGCTCTTGGAAAAAGATCCATTTAGGACAAAAAAAAAGGCACTTTATTGTGCTCTTTTCCAAAAGACCCATTGGGCAAAAAAAAAAAAAAAATTCCATTTTATTTTGCTTGTGCAAAAAAAGACCTGTTTAGGGCAAAAATTTTCACTTTAATGTACGCTTGCAAAAAGAGCCATTTAGGGCCACAAAAAATATTTTGCAGTTTGTTATACATATGTGGAGGTGTGTGAAATAAACAATTTATATATAGTTTTCTTCTACTGTGCTATACTAAAAAAAAACATTTTTTTTTTAATAGCATTTTCTGCAGTTCTGTAGCTGTGCGATTCAGCGGTTGCGTACTGTGGGTGTATTGTGGTCTTCCAAAAAACGCCATTTAGGGCCACAAAAAATATTTTGCAGTGTGTTATACATATGTGGAGGTGTGTGAAATAAACAATTTCTAAATAGTTTTCTTCTACTGTGCTATACTAAAAAAACAACATTTTTTTTGAATAGCATTTTCTGCAGTTCTGTAGCTGTGCGATTCAGCGGTTACGTACTGTGGGTGTATTGTGGTCTTCCAAAAAACGCCATTTAGGGCCACAAAAAATATTTTGCAGTGTGTTATACATATGTGGAGGTGTGTGAAATAAACAATTTCTAAATAGTTTTCTTCTACTGTGCTATACTAAAAAAAAAAACTTTTTTTTGAATAGCATTTTCTGCAGTTCTGTAGCTGTGCGATTCAGCGGTTACGTACTGTGGGTGTATTGTGGTCTTCCAAAAAACGCCATTTAGGGCCACAAAAAATATTTTGCAGTGTGAAATACATATCTGGAGGCGTGTGAAATAAACCATTTCTATATATTTGTCTTCTACTGTGCTATGCTAAAAAACAACATTCGACACATCACCGGCCTTACCCAGCCATTGTTGTATTTTTGAACCAGTGTTGGCTACCTCGTCCTCCTCCACCGCCGCTTCCACCTACACAGCCACATCCACCGCCACTTTAACCTCCTACTCCATATGGACCTCGTCCTCCTAGGTCAAGATTATCATTTTTATTTTATTTTTTTGTAGCCCACAGATCCTTTCCCCCTTACCTGTCTTTATGTTGTTGGCTCCTCGCAGGAGGGAGAAAGGCACACTGCACTACCAGCCCGTACCCTCCTATATAAAGAGGTTGAGCGGTGTACTTGACGGGCCGTGTCCACAGCCGGAGTCAAAACTCCTCCAGAGGATGATTCTCACCTCTACTGTAGGTAGAGGCAAGTCCTTTAATTCCCAGTAAAGTCAATGTCCACACCAGCTGAAACTACAACTCTTATTCTCTCATGGCAAAATAAACTCTACATGGATAGAAAAGGTTAGAGCAAAGAAACAGGACAGCTTAAGGTGTGGAGGAGGTCCAGGCACAAACGTAGCACATTCACTTCACTGCTTAGGTTTCTCAAACAGTTTTAGGTGCACGGTCTCTGCCACAGACCTTGAGGTTGGTCTCTGCCACAGACCGGGTGTACAAGGCCCCTGCCACGGACCTGGAGAACTTTGGTCTCTGCCACAGACCAGGGTGTATAAGGCCCCTGCCACGGGCCGGGTGAATAAGGCCTCCGATACACTCAAGATGACCTTGAGCTTCTCCTTCTACGTACCTAGCCCATATCAAGGGGAAGACATGTCTCCAGGGAGTCAACAGACCCTTCCTTCACCGTGACTCCCGCATCGGTCCATCAGAATGATCCTCCCTTCCCTGGAACAGGGTCCCCTACGCGAGGCGGCACCCTAAGACTCCTCGACCCTTAGCGGACTCCAGACGAAGGCTCTGGACTCCAGGCTTTACTCCCGCCCCTAGGCCTCCATACCCAGGGCAGCAGGAACTCCAGGATAGTACCTCACCCCGGGCTAAAGGTGCCCGAGATGGAACAGGAACACATGCACCCAGGCCGAAGGCACCTGGGGGCAGACCCCAGTGAACATCAGCCCCCAGGTCAAAGGTCTGCCCCTTTTATATGCTCTCCCGGCATGCACAGCAGGTTCACCGCCCCGCTGTACTACTGCCAAGAGGGGACACAAAAGGCACAGCACTGTATCGCGGTTCAACCCTAGCCTACCATGGCAGCGCCACCTGTAGACCGCAGGGAACTGCACACCAATACTGTCACCCGAGGACAAAATGGTCCATAAATCCTACAGAATTAGGGTGTTTGAGCCTATTTACCACTCAAACACTTCCCTTAAATTTAGCACCCCACTATATTTTTATTTCAAAGTATTTTATTTTCCCACTAGATTATCCATTAAATTGAATAATTTATTCCAGAAAGGGCGTATTCTGGGACATTCCCACCATATGTGTGGCATCGTGCCGTTGAGTTTCTGAGGTTCTTAATGACTTCCCGTACCTCTTCTGCTGAAAAGGGGGCCTCCAGCATATTTTTTTATTTTTTTTATGTTATTTTAAGTTATTTCCCTATCCACATTTGTTTGCAGAGCACTTGCCATGCTCTTGTAGCGGCCTCACCCCCTCTACATGTTTATCGGTCATCCGATGGCTCTCGTCTAGGGGTACCTGGGTTTCGAGAGTGAGGTGCGCCACGGCCCATGTCCTTCCCATGGCTGTGGTTGAGGTGAAGGCCAATTTCAATATCTTCCTCGGGCCAAATGTGCATTGGGTTGCGGAACTTAGCCCTGCTATGCTGGAATCTCCCTTTGCTCCCATTAACAGAGTCCATACACCGATCACAGTCCAACTCTCAGTTTTATTTCGTAGCTCCACAACAACAGGGTAATGGCAGGATACGGTGGGATGAGCAGGCCGAGGCACTATCCTGATTGTAGTCCCTACACCCCCTGTGCTATGACCAAGGGTTGCAGGAGTCTTGATTAGAACAACTTCGCTGCGCTGGGGCCTCTATCAGGGGAAGATGACCCTCCAAGGGAGTTACCGGAGGCCCGTCCGTCACCGGGTTGACGCTGCTCCGGAATCTTCAGACGGGTGACCTCCCCGGCCTCCTCACCTCAGATGCGGGTCCCCTCGCAAGGGGCACCCTGGAATCACTTCACCCTCACGGGACAAAGTCGAAGTCACCAGGTCCCAGGCCCACGACATAGTACCTCACCCCAGGCTGAAGGTGCCTGGGATGGACTCCAACAACATTCCGGCCAAGCCTAGGGGCCTGGGCCGGAACCCCGAACCGCCCGCATCCAGGCCTAAGGTGCCTGGGTGCGTGAAGAGATGATCCTCGAAGACCTCGTGGTGAGGGCGTCTCCCCCCTTTTATCTCCTCCCATCGACACCACGGCGGGATCCCTGCCCCAGCCGTACCATCTCCGGAAAGGGACAAAAAGGGTAGCACTGCGGTAGTGATTCTGCCTGGAGCCTGTAGGTACCCCGCCACCCACAGGCCAAGGAGAATATTGCACCACCCAATCCTCCACGAATAACAAAAAGGGGTCTAAACCCTGTCATAATTACACACCTGGGTCACACTACCCCCAGGTGTATCCCACTAAATCTGAAGACCCCGCTACACTCTTAACAACATTTTGCTGCCATTTGGAGCCCTCTAGCCCTTTCCATTACTTTTTTAGAGCCTTTTTAGTCCTCAGAAGTCCGGGTTCCCATTGACTTCAATGGGGTTCGGGTTCGGGTTAAAGTTCGGTCCCGAACCCGAACTTTTTTCCGAAGTTCGGCCGAACCCGTCGAACCCGAACATCCAGGTGTCCGCTCAACTCTAAACAGTAACGCTCTGCAGTGAGGATTAGCTGCACACGGTGCCCAGGATACAGTTTACTGACTGAATATACTGCAGCTACCTGAATCAACTGCCTGCCTTTAGTATATTAGGAAGAGAACAGGAACGCTCTGCAGTGAGGTTTAGCTGCAAACTGTGCCCAGGATACAGTTTACTGACTGAATATACTGCAGCTATCTGAATCAACTGCCTGCCTGTAGTATATTAGGACGAGAACAGGAACGCTCTGCAGTGAGGTTTAGCTACACACTGCGCCCAGGATACAGTTTACTAACTGAACATACTGCAGCTATCTGAATCAACTGCCTGCCTGTAGTATATTAGGAAGAGAACAGGAACGCTCTGCAGTGAGGTTTAGCTGAACACTGTGCACAGGATACAGTACTGAATATACTGCAGCTATCTAAATCAACTGCCTGCGTGTAGTATATTAGTAAAAGAACAATAGGAACGCTCTGCAGTGAGGTTTAGCTGAACACTGTGCACAGGATACAGTACTGAATATACTGCAGCTACCTGAATCAACTGCCTGCCTGTAGTATATTAGGAAGAGAACAGTAACGCTCTGCAGTGAGGTTTAACTGCACACTGTGCCCAGGATACAGTTTACTTACTGAATATACTGCAGCTACCTGAATCAACTGCCTGCCTATAGTATATTAGGAAGAGAACAGGAACGCTCTGCAGTGAGGTTTAGCTGCACATGGTGCCCAGGATACAGTTTACTAACTGAATATACTGCAGCTACCTGAATCACCTGCCTTAAGTATATTAGGAAAAGCACAGGAACACTCTGCAGTGAGGTTTAGCTGCACACTGTGCCCAGGATACAGTTTACTGACTGAATATACTGCAGCTACCTGAATCAACTGCCTGCCTGAAGTATATTAGGAAGAGAACTGGAACACTCTGCAGTGAGGTTTAGCTGCACACTGTGCCCAGGATACAGTTTACTGACTGAATCAACTGCAGCTACCTGAATCAACTGCCTGCCTGTAGTATATTAGGATGTGAACACGAATGCTCTGCAGTGAGGTTTAGCTGCACACTGTGCCCAGGATACAGTTTACTTACTGAATATACTGCAGCTAACTGAATCAACTGCCTGCCTATAGTATATTAGGAAGAGAACAGGAACGCTCTGCAGTGAGGTTTAGCTGCACACAGTGCCCAGGATACAGTTTACTGACTGAATATACTGCAGCTACCTGAATCAACTGCCTGTCTGTAGTATATTAGGAAGAGAACAGGAACGCTCTGCAGTGAGGTTTAGCTGCACACTGTGCCCAGGATACAGTTTACTGACTGAATATACTGCAGCTACTTGAATCAACTGCCTGCCTGAAGTATATTAGGAAGAGAACTGGAACGCCCTGCAGTGAAGTTTAGCTGCACACTGTGCCCAGGATACAGTTTACTGACTGAATATACTGCAGCTACCTGAATCAACTGCCTGCCTGTAGTATATTAGGAAGAGAATAACAGAAACATGCTGCAGTGAGGTTTAACTGCACACTGTGCCCAGGATACAGTACACTGACTGAATATACTGCAGCTACCTGAATCAACTGCCTGCCAGTAGTATATTAGGAAGAGAACAGGAACGCTCTGCAGTGAGGTTTATCTGCACACTGTGCCCAGGATATAGTTTACTGACTGAATATACTGCAGCTACCTGAATCAACTGCCTGCCTGTAGTATATTAGGAAGAGAACTAGAATGCTCTGCAGTGAGGTTTAGCTGCACACTGTGCCCAGGATACAGTTTACTAACTGAACATACTGCGCTATCTGAATCAACTGCCTTTCTGTAGTATATTAGGAAGAGAACAGGAACGCTCTGCAGTGAGGTTTAGCTGCACACTGTGCCCAGGATACAGTTTACTGATTAAATATACTGCAGCTGCCTGAATCAACTGCCTGCCTGTAGTATATTAGGAAGAGAACTGGAACGCTCTGCAGTGAGGTTTAGCTGCACACTGTGCCCAGGATATAGTTTACTGACTGAATATACTGCAGCTACCTGAATCAACTGTCTGCCTGTGGTATATTAGGAAGAGAACAATAGGAACGCTCTGCAGTGAGCTTTAGCTGCACACTGTGCCTCTTCCCTGCACTTGTTGATAATGCCTGGGCCGCTTGGCGTCTAGCAACGAGTGAAGTCAGTGAGTCACGTCGGGCCACTCTGCGGGCAGGTGCGATACCGGGCGGCTCCACTTGTGGCGCGGTTTGTGGGCGGGTGGCACGGTTCGTGGGCAGACTGTGCTGCTCAGTGTGTTGGCAGCGCAGGTGAGAGTGAGAGAGCAGGCTCATCTCTCACCGCCCGTGCCTGCCCTGCATTCCTGCAGTGACTTCCGCCCTCACTGTGCAGGCAGCAGAGAGATTACATTATCTCTCTGCTGCCTGACTCTGGGAGTCTGGGACACAGCAAGAGACAACCAAAACTACACCTTAGCAGGCAAGTTAGTGACAATCCGCAAATTGTGTCAGGTGATGTGGCAAATGACAATCTGCATTTGGTGGCAGGCAAGTGACAATCAGCAAGGTGTGGCAGGTGAGTGGCAAGTGACAATCCACAAGGTGTGGCTAGTGAAAATCCACAAGGTGTGGCAGATGACGTAGCAAGTGACAATCCGCAACGTGTGGCAAGTGACACGCTTAGGGCTCCCACTATTTGCAGGCGACGGTGGCAAGTGACACACTCGGGGCTCCCACTGATTCTGCATTGAACTATTTAATTTTATATTACAATGTAATAATAAAAATAATGCGCTTCAATCATCCTGACACCATAACAACCATGGTGCCGGGATGATTGAAGCGCCGACACCAGCCATTTCCCCGATAAATTTCCCACAAAAAAAACATAAAAACATATTTTCTGGCAGTGCCCCTCCCGAGAAAAGACTCTGGATCCGCCCCTGGATACAGTACTGAATATACTGCAGCTACCTGAATCAACTGCCTGCCTGTAGTATATTGGTAAGAGAACAACAGAAACACTACTGCCTGTAGTATATTAGGATGAGAACAAGAATGCTTTGCAGGGAGGTTTAGCTGCACACTGTGCCCAGGATACAGTATACTGACTGAATATACTGCAGCTACCTGAATCACCTGCCTGCCTTTAGTATATTAGGAAAAGAACAGAAACGCTCTGCAGTGAGGTTTAGCTGCACACGGTGCCCAGGATACAGTTTACTGACTGAATATACTGCAGCTACCTGAATAAACTGCCTGCCTTTAGTATATTAGGAAGGGAACAGGAACGCTCTGCAGTGAGGTTTAGCTGCACACTGTGCCCAGGATACAGTTTACTGACTGAATATACTGCAGCTACTTGAATCAACTGCCTGCCTGTAGTATATTAAGAAGAGCACATGAACGCTCTGCAGTGAGGTTTAGCTGCACACTGTGCCCAGGATACAGTTTACTGACTGAATATACTGCAGCTACCTGAATCAACTGCCTGCCTGTAGTATATTAGGACGAGAACAGGAACGCTCTGCAGTGAGGTTTAGCTGCACACTGTGCCCAGGATACAGTTTACTGACTGAATATACTGCAGCTACCTGAATCAACTGCCTGCCTGTAGTATATTAGGAAGAGAACAGGAACGCTCTGCAGTGAGGTTTAGCTGCACACTGTGCCCAGGATACAGTTTACTGACTGAATACACTGCAGCTACCTGAATCAACTGCCTGCCTGTAGTATATTAGGAAGAGAACAGAAATGCTCTGCAGTGAGGTTTAGCTGCAATCTGTGCCCAGGATACAGTTTACTGACTGAATATACTGCAGCTACCTGAATCAACTGCCTGCCTGTAGTATATTAGGACGAGAACAGGAACGCTCTGCAGTGAGGTTTAGCTGCACACTGTGCCCAGGATACAGTTTACTGACTGAATATACTGCAGCTACCTGAATCAACTGCCTGCCTGTAGTATATTAGGAAGAGCACAGGAACGCTCTGCAGGGAAGTTTAGCTGCACACTGTGCCCAGGATACAGATTACTGACTGAATATACTGCAGCTACCTGAATCAACTGCCTGCCTGTAGTATATTAGGAAGAGAATACCAGAAACATTCTGCAGTGAGGTTTAGCTGCACACTGTGCCCAGGATACAGTATACTGACTGAATATACTGCAGCTACCTGAATCATCTGCCTGCCTGTAGTATATTTGGAAGAGAACAGGAACGCTCTGCAGTGAGGATTAGCTGCACACTGTGCCCAGGATACAGTATACTGACTGAATATACTGCAGCTACCTGAATCAACTGCCTGCCTTTAGTATATTAGGAAGAGAACAGGAACGCTCTGCAGTGAGGTTTAGCTGCACACTGTGCCCAGGATACAGTTTACTGACTGAATACACTGCAGCTACCTGAATCAACTGCCTGCCTGTAGTATATTAGGAAGAGAACAGAAACGCTCTACAGTGAGGTTTAGCTGCAATCTGTGCCCAGGATACAGTTTACTGACTGAATATACTGCAGCTACCTGAATCAACTGCCTGCCTATAGTATATTAGGAAGAGAACATGAACGCTCTGCAGTGAGGTTTAGCTGCACATGATGCCCAGGATACAGTTTACTAACTGAATATACTGCAGCTACCTGAATCATCTGCCTGCCTTTAGTATATTAGGAAAAGAACAGGAACACTCTGCAGTGAGGTTTAGCTGCACACTGTGCCCAGGATACAGTTTACTGACTGAATATACTGCAGCTACCTGAATCAACTGCCTGCCTTTAGTATATTAGGAAGAGAACAGGAACGCTCTGCAGTGAGGTTTAGCTGCAAACTGTGCCCAGGATACAGTTTACTAACTGAACATACTGCAGCTATCTGAATCAACTGCCTGCCTTTAGTATATTAGGAAAAGAACAGGAACACTCTGCAGTGAGGTTTAGCTGCACACTGTGCCCAGGATACAGTTTACTGACTGAATATACTGCAGCTACCTGAATCAACTGCCTGCCTTTAGTATATTAGGAAGAGAACAGGAACGCTCTGCAGTGAGGTTTAGCTGAACACTGTGCACAGGATACAGTACTGAATATACTGCAGCTATCTAAATCAACTGCCTGCCTGTAGTATATTTGTAAGAGAACAATAGGAACGCTCTGCAGTGAGGTTTAGCTGAACACTGTGCACAGGATACAGTACTGAATATACTGTAGCTACCTGAATCAACTGACTGCCTGTAGTATATTAGGAAGAGAACAGTAACGCTCTGCAGTGAGGTTTAGCTGCACACTGTGCCCAGGATACAGTTTACTTACTGAATATACTGCAGCTACCTGAATCAACTGCCTGCCTATAGTATACTAGGAAGAGAACAGGAACGCTCTGCAGTGAGGTTTAGCTGCACATGATGCCCAGGATACAGTTTACTAACTGAATATACTGCAGCTACCTGAATTAACTGCCTGCCTTTAGTATATTAGGAAAAGAACAGGAACACTCTGCAGTGAGGTTTAGCTGCACACTGTGCCCAGGATACAGTTTACTGACTGAATATACTGCAGCTACGTGAATCAACTGCCTGCCTGAAGTATATTAGGAAGAGAACTGGAACGCTCTGCAGTGATGTTTAGCTGCACACTGTGCCCAGGATACAGTTTACTGACTGAATATACTGCAGCTACCTGAATCAACTGCCTGCCTGTAGTATATTAGGATGAGAACACGAATGCTCTGCAGTGAGGTTTAGCTGCACACTGTGCCCAGGAAACAGTTTACTGACTGAATATACTGCAGCTACCTGAATCAACTGCCTGCCTGTAGTATACTAGGAAGAGAACAGGAACGCTCTGCAGTTAGGATTAGCTGCACACTGTGCCCAGGATACAGTATACTGACTGAATATAATGCAGCTCCTGAATCAACTGCCTGCCTTTAGTATATTAGGAAGAGAACAGGAACGCTCTGCAGTGAGGTTTAGCTGCACACTGTGCCCAGGATACAGTTTACTGACTGAATATACTGCAGCTACCTGAATCAACTGCCTGCCTGTAGTATATTAGGAAGAGCACAGGAACGCTCTGCAGGGAGGTTTAGCTGCACACTGTGCCCAGGATACAGATTACTGACTGAATATACTGCAGCTACCTGAATCAACTGCCTGCCTGTAGTATATTAGGAAGAGAATACCAGAAACATTCTGCAGTGAGGTTTAGCTGCACACTGTGCCCAGGATACAGTATACTGACTGAATATACTGCAGCTACCTGAATCATCTGCCTGCCTGTAGTATATTTGGAAGAGAACAGGAACGCTCTGCAGTGAGGATTAGCTGCACACTGTGCCCAGGATACAGTATACTGACTGAATATACTGCAGCTACCTGAATCAACTGCCTGCCTTTAGTATATTAGGAAGAGAACAGGAACGCTCTGCAGTGAGGTTTAGCTGCACACTGTGCCCAGGATACAGTTTACTGACTGAATACACTGCAGCTACCTGAATCAACTGCCTGCCTGTAGTATATTAGGAAGAGAACAGAAACGCTCTGCAGTGAGGTTTAGCTGCAATCTGTGCCCAGGATACAGTTTACTGACTGAATATACTGCAGCTACCTGAATCAACTGCCTGCCTATAGTATATTAGGAAGAGAACAGGAACGCTCTGCAGTGATGTTTAGCTGCACATGATGCCCAGGATACAGTTTACTAACTGAATATACTGCAGCTACCTGAATCATCTGCCTGCCTTTAGTATATTAGGAAAAGAACAGGAACACTCTGCAGTGAGGTTTAGCTGCACACTGTGCCCAGGATACAGTTTACTGACTGAATATACTGCAGCTACCTGAATCAACTGCCTGCCTTTAGTATATTAGGAAGAGAACAGGAACGCTCTGCAGTGAGGTTTAGCTGCAAACTGTGCCCAGGATACAGTTTACTAACTGAACATACTGCAGCTATCTGAATCAACTGCCTGCCTTTAGTATATTAGGAAAAGAACAGGAACACTCTGCAGTGAGGTTTAGCTGCACACTGTGCCCAGGATACAGTTTACTGACTGAATATACTGCAGCTACCTGAATCAACTGCCTGCCTTTAGTATATTAGGAAGAGAACAGGAACGCTCTGCAGTGAGGTTTAGCTGAACACTGTGCACAGGATACAGTACTGAATATACTGCAGCTATCTAAATCAACTGCCTGCCTGTAGTATATTTGTAAGAGAACAATAGGAACGCTCTGCAGTGAGGTTTAGCTGAACACTGTGCACAGGATACAGTACTGAATATACTGTAGCTACCTGAATCAACTGACTGCCTGTAGTATATTAGGAAGAGAACAGTAACGCTCTGCAGTGAGGTTTAGCTGCACACTGTGCCCAGGATACAGTTTACTTACTGAATATACTGCAGCTACCTGAATCAACTGCCTGCCTATAGTATACTAGGAAGAGAACAGGAACGCTCTGCAGTGAGGTTTAGCTGCACATGATGCCCAGGATACAGTTTACTAACTGAATATACTGCAGCTACCTGAATTAACTGCCTGCCTTTAGTATATTAGGAAAAGAACAGGAACACTCTGCAGTGAGGTTTAGCTGCACACTGTGCCCAGGATACAGTTTACTGACTGAATATACTGCAGCTACGTGAATCAACTGCCTGCCTGAAGTATATTAGGAAGAGAACTGGAACGCTCTGCAGTGATGTTTAGCTGCACACTGTGCCCAGGATACAGTTTACTGACTGAATATACTGCAGCTACCTGAATCAACTGCCTGCCTGTAGTATATTAGGATGAGAACACGAATGCTCTGCAGTGAGGTTTAGCTGCACACTGTGCCCAGGAAACAGTTTACTGACTGAATATACTGCAGCTACCTGAATCAA
Organism: Rana muscosa; assembly: GCA_029206835.1. Classification (NCBI taxonomy): domain Eukaryota; kingdom Metazoa; phylum Chordata; class Amphibia; order Anura; family Ranidae; genus Rana; species Rana muscosa. The sequence continues at coordinate 3,827,797 of CM055123.1, read as the reverse complement.
CTGCCTGCCTGTAGTATACTAGGAAGAGAACAGGAACGCTCTGCAGTTAGGATTAGCTGCACACTGTGCCCAGGATACAGTATACTGACTGAATATAATGCAGCTCCTGAATCAACTGCCTGCCTTTAGTATATTAGGAAGAGAACAGGAACGCTCTGCAGTGAGGTTTAGCTGCACACTGTGCCCAGGATACAGTTTACTGACTGAATACACTGCAGCTACCTGAATCAACTGCCTGCCTGTAGTATGTTAGGAAGAGAACAGGAACGCTCTGCAGTGAGGTTTAGCTGCAAACTGTGCCCAGGATACAGTTTACTGACTGAATATACTGCAGCTACCTGAATCAACTGCCTGCCTGTAGTATATTAGGACGAGAACAGGAAAGCTCTGCAGTGAGGTTTAGCTGCACACTGCGCCCAGGATACAGTTTACTAACTGAACATACTTCAGCTATCTGAATCAACTGCCTTTCTGTAGTATATTAGGAAGAGAACAGGAAAGCTCTGCAGTGAGGTTTAGCTGAACACTGTGCACATGATACAGTGCTGAATATACTGCAGCTACCTAAATCAACTGCCTGCCTGTAGTATATTAGTAAGAGAACAATAGTAACGCTCTGCAGTGAGGTTTAGCTGAACACTGTGCACAGGATACAGTACTGAATATACTGCAGCTACGTGAATCAACTGCCTGCCTGTAGCATATTAGGAAGAGAACAGTAACACTCTGCAGTGAGGTTTGGCTGCACACTGTGCCCAGGATACAGTTTACTTACTGAATATACTGCAGCTACCTGAATCAACTGCCTGCATGTAGTATATTAGGATGAGAACACGAATGCTCTGCAGTGAGGTTTAGCTGCACACTGTGCCCAGGATACAGTTTACTGACTGAATATACTGCAGCTACCTGAATCAACTGCCTGCCTATAGTATATTAGGAAGAGAACAGGAACGCTCTGCAGTGATGTTTAGCTGCACATGATGCCCAGGATACAGTTTACTAACTGAATATACTGCAGCTACCTGAATCATCTGCCTGCCTTTAGTATATTAGGAAAAGAACAGGAACACTCTGCAGTGAGGTTTAGCTGCACACTGTGCCCAGGATACAGTTTACTGACTGAATATACTGCAGCTACCTGAATCAACTGCCTGCCTTTAGTATATTAGGAAGAGAACAGGAACGCTCTGCAGTGAGGTTTAGCTGCAAACTGTGCCCAGGATACAGTTTACTAACTGAACATACTGCAGCTATCTGAATCAACTGCCTGCCTTTAGTATATTAGGAAAAGAACAGGAACACTCTGCAGTGAGGTTTAGCTGCACACTGTGCCCAGGATACAGTTTACTGACTGAATATACTGCAGCTACCTGAATCAACTGCCTGCCTTTAGTATATTAGGAAGAGAACAGGAACGCTCTGCAGTGAGGTTTAGCTGAACACTGTGCACAGGATACAGTACTGAATATACTGCAGCTATCTAAATCAACTGCCTGCCTGTAGTATATTTGTAAGAGAACAATAGGAACGCTCTGCAGTGAGGTTTAGCTGAACACTGTGCACAGGATACAGTACTGAATATACTGTAGCTACCTGAATCAACTGACTGCCTGTAGTATATTAGGAAGAGAACAGTAACGCTCTGCAGTGAGGTTTAGCTGCACACTGTGCCCAGGATACAGTTTACTTACTGAATATACTGCAGCTACCTGAATCAACTGCCTGCCTATAGTATACTAGGAAGAGAACAGGAACGCTCTGCAGTGAGGTTTAGCTGCACATGATGCCCAGGATACAGTTTACTAACTGAATATACTGCAGCTACCTGAATTAACTGCCTGCCTTTAGTATATTAGGAAAAGAACAGGAACACTCTGCAGTGAGGTTTAGCTGCACACTGTGCCCAGGATACAGTTTACTGACTGAATATACTGCAGCTACGTGAATCAACTGCCTGCCTGAAGTATATTAGGAAGAGAACTGGAACGCTCTGCAGTGATGTTTAGCTGCACACTGTGCCCAGGATACAGTTTACTGACTGAATATACTGCAGCTACCTGAATCAACTGCCTGCCTGTAGTATATTAGGATGAGAACACGAATGCTCTGCAGTGAGGTTTAGCTGCACACTGTGCCCAGGAAACAGTTTACTGACTGAATATACTGCAGCTACCTGAATCAACTGCCTGCCTGTAGTATACTAGGAAGAGAACAGGAACGCTCTGCAGTTAGGATTAGCTGCACACTGTGCCCAGGATACAGTATACTGACTGAATATAATGCAGCTCCTGAATCAACTGCCTGCCTTTAGTATATTAGGAAGAGAACAGGAACGCTCTGCAGTGAGGTTTAGCTGCACACTGTGCCCAGGATACAGTTTACTGACTGAATACACTGCAGCTACCTGAATCAACTGCCTGCCTGTAGTATATTAGGAAGAGAACAGGAACACTCTGCAGTGAGGTTTAGCTGCAAACTGTGCCCAGGATAAAGTTTACTGACTGAATATACTGCAGCTACCTGAATCAACTGCCTGCCTGTAGTATATTAGGACGAGAACAGGAACGCTCTGCAGTGAGGTTTAGCTGCACACTGCGCCCAGGATACAGTTTACTAACTGAACATACTTCAGCTATCTGAATCAACTGCCTTTCTGTAGTATATTAGGAAGAGAACAGGAAAGCTCTGCAGTGAGGTTTAGCTGAACACTGTGCACATGATACAGTACTGAATATACTGCAGCTACCTAAATCAACTGCCTGCCTGTAGTATATTAGTAAGAGAACAATAGGAACGCTCTGCAGTGAGGTTTAGCTGAACACTGTGCACAGGATACAGTACTGAATATACTGCAGCTACGTGAATCAACTGCCTGCCTGTAGTATATTAGGAAGAGAACAGTAACACTCTGCAGTGAGGTTTGGCTGCACACTGTGCCCAGGATACAGTTTACTTACTGAATATACTGCAGCTACCTGAATCAACTGCCTGCCTGTAGTATATTAGGATGAGAACATGAATGCTCTGCAGTGAGGTTTAGCTGCACACTGTGCCCAGGATACAGTTTACTGACTGAATATACTGCAGCTACCTGAATCAACTGCCTGCCTGTAGTATACTAGGAAGAGAACAGGAATGCTCTGCAGTTAGGATTAGCTGCACACTGTGCCCAGGATACAGTATACTGACTGAATATAATGCAGCTCCTGAATCAACTGCCTGCCTTTAGTATATTAGGAAGAGAACAGGAACGCTCTGCAGTGAGGTTTAGCTGCACACTGTGCCCAGGATACAGTTTACTGACTGAATACACTGCAGCTACCTGAATCAACTGCCTGCCTGTAGTATGTTAGGAAGAGAACAGGAACGCTCTGCAGTGAGGTTTAGCTGCAAACTGTGCCCAGGATACAGTTTACTGACTGAATATACTGCAGCTACCTGAATCAACTGCCTGCCTGTAGTATATTAGGACGAGAACAGGAAAGCTCTGCAGTGAGGTTTAGCTGCACACTGCGCCCAGGATACAGTTTACTAACTGAACATACTTCAGCTATCTGAATCAACTGCCTTTCTGTAGTATATTAGGAAGAGAACAGGAAAGCTCTGCAGTGAGGTTTAGCTGAACACTGTGCACATGATACAGTGCTGAATATACTGCAGCTACCTAAATCAACTGCCTGCCTGTAGTATATTAGTAAGAGAACAATAGTAACGCTCTGCAGTGAGGTTTAGCTGAACACTGTGCACAGGATACAGTACTGAATATACTGCAGCTACGTGAATCAACTGCCTGCCTGTAGCATATTAGGAAGAGAACAGTAACACTCTGCAGTGAGGTTTGGCTGCACACTGTGCCCAGGATACAGTTTACTTACTGAATATACTGCAGCTACCTGAATCAACTGCCTGCATGTAGTATATTAGGATGAGAACACGAATGCTCTGCAGTGAGGTTTAGCTGCACACTGTGCCCAGGATACAGTTTACTGACTGAATATACTGCAGCTACCTGAATCAACTGCCTGCCTATAGTATATTAGGAAGAGAACAGGAACGCTCTGCAGTGATGTTTAGCTGCACATGATGCCCAGGATACAGTTTACTAACTGAATATACTGCAGCTACCTGAATCATCTGCCTGCCTTTAGTATATTAGGAAAAGAACAGGAACACTCTGCAGTGAGGTTTAGCTGCACACTGTGCCCAGGATACAGTTTACTGACTGAATATACTGCAGCTACCTGAATCAACTGCCTGCCTTTAGTATATTAGGAAGAGAACAGGAACGCTCTGCAGTGAGGTTTAGCTGCAAACTGTGCCCAGGATACAGTTTACTAACTGAACATACTGCAGCTATCTGAATCAACTGCCTGCCTTTAGTATATTAGGAAAAGAACAGGAACACTCTGCAGTGAGGTTTAGCTGCACACTGTGCCCAGGATACAGTTTACTGACTGAATATACTGCAGCTACCTGAATCAACTGCCTGCCTTTAGTATATTAGGAAGAGAACAGGAACGCTCTGCAGTGAGGTTTAGCTGAACACTGTGCACAGGATACAGTACTGAATATACTGCAGCTATCTAAATCAACTGCCTGCCTGTAGTATATTTGTAAGAGAACAATAGGAACGCTCTGCAGTGAGGTTTAGCTGAACACTGTGCACAGGATACAGTACTGAATATACTGTAGCTACCTGAATCAACTGACTGCCTGTAGTATATTAGGAAGAGAACAGTAACGCTCTGCAGTGAGGTTTAGCTGCACACTGTGCCCAGGATACAGTTTACTTACTGAATATACTGCAGCTACCTGAATCAACTGCCTGCCTATAGTATACTAGGAAGAGAACAGGAACGCTCTGCAGTGAGGTTTAGCTGCACATGATGCCCAGGATACAGTTTACTAACTGAATATACTGCAGCTACCTGAATTAACTGCCTGCCTTTAGTATATTAGGAAAAGAACAGGAACACTCTGCAGTGAGGTTTAGCTGCACACTGTGCCCAGGATACAGTTTACTGACTGAATATACTGCAGCTACGTGAATCAACTGCCTGCCTGAAGTATATTAGGAAGAGAACTGGAACGCTCTGCAGTGATGTTTAGCTGCACACTGTGCCCAGGATACAGTTTACTGACTGAATATACTGCAGCTACCTGAATCAACTGCCTGCCTGTAGTATATTAGGATGAGAACACGAATGCTCTGCAGTGAGGTTTAGCTGCACACTGTGCCCAGGATACAGTTTACTGACTGAATATACTGCAGCTACCTGAATCAACTGCCTGCCTGTAGTATACTAGGAAGAGAACAGGAACGCTCTGCAGTTAGGATTAGCTGCACACTGTGCCCAGGATACAGTATACTGACTGAATATAATGCAGCTCCTGAATCAACTGCCTGCCTTTAGTATATTAGGAAGAGAACAGGAACGCTCTGCAGTGAGGTTTAGCTGCACACTGTGCCCAGGATACAGTTTACTGACTGAATACACTGCAGCTACCTGAATCAACTGCCTGCCTGTAGTATGTTAGGAAGAGAACAGGAACGCTCTGCAGTGAGGTTTAGCTGCAAACTGTGCCCAGGATACAGTTTACTGACTGAATATACCGCAGCTACCTGAATCAACTGCCTGCCTGTAGTATATTAGGACGAGAACAGGAAAGCTCTGCAGTGAGGTTTAGCTGCACACTGCGCCCAGGATACAGTTTACTAACTGAACATACTTCAGCTATCTGAATCAACTGCCTTTCTGTAGTATATTAGGAAGAGAACAGGAAAGCTCTGCAGTGAGGTTTAGCTGAACACTGTGCACATGATACAGTGCTGAATATACTGCAGCTACCTAAATCAACTGCCTGCCTGTAGTATATTAGTAAGAGAACAATAGTAACGCTCTGCAGTGAGGTTTAGCTGAACACTGTGCACAGGATACAGTACTGAATATACTGCAGCTACGTGAATCAACTGCCTGCCTGTAGCATATTAGGAAGAGAACAGTAACACTCTGCAGTGAGGTTTGGCTGCACACTGTGCCCAGGATACAGTTTACTTACTGAATATACTGCAGCTACCTGAATCAACTGCCTGCATGTAGTATATTAGGATGAGAACACGAATGCTCTGCAGTGAGGTTTAGCTGCACACTGTGCCCAGGATACAGTTTACTGACTGAATATACTGCAGCTACCTGAATCAACTGCCTGCCTGTAGTATACTAGGAAGAGAACAGGAACGCTCTGCAGTTAGGATTAGCTGCACACTGTGCCCAGGATACAGTATACTGACTGAATATAATGCAGCTCCTGAATCAACTGCCTGCCTTTAGTATATTAGGAAGAGAACAGGAACGCTCTGCAGTGAGGTTTAGCTGCACACTGTGCCCAGTATACAGTTTACTGACTGAATACACTGCAGCTACCTGAATCAACTGCCTGCCTGTAGTATATTAGGAAGAGAACAGGAACGCTCTGCAGTGAGGTTTAGCTGCAAACTGTGCCCAGGATACAGTTTACTGACTGAATATACTGCAGCTACCTGAATCAACTGCCTGCCTGTAGTATATTAGGACGAGAACAGGAACGCTCTGCAGTGAGGTTTAGCTGCACACTGCGCCCAGGATACAGTTTACTAACTGAACATACTTCAGCTATCTGAATCAACTGCCTTTCTGTAGTATATTAGGAAGAGAACAGGAAAGCTCTGCAGTGAGGTTTAGCTGAACACTGTGCACATGATACAGTACTGAATATACTGCAGCTACCTAAATCAACTGCCTGCCTGTAGTATATTAGTAAGAGAACAATAGGAACGCTCTGCAGTGAGGTTTAGCTGAACACTGTGCACAGGATACAGTACTGAATATACTGCAGCTACGTGAATCAACTGCCTGCCTGTAGTATATTAGGAAGAGAACAGTAACGCTCTGCAGTGAGGTTTGGCTGCACACTGTGCCCAGGATACAGTTTACTTACTGAATATACTGCAGCTACCTGAATCAACTGCCTGCCTGTAGTATATTAGGACGAGAACAGGAACGCTCTGCAGTGAGGTTTAGCTGCACACTGTGCCCAGGATACAGTTTACTTACTGAATATACTGCAGCTACCTGAATCAACTGCCTGCCCATAGTATATTAGGAAGAGAACAGGAACGCTCTGCAGTGAGATTTATCTGCACACTTTGCCCAGGATACAGTTTACTGACTGAATATACCTCAGCTACCTGAATCAACTGTCTGCCTGTAGTATAATAGGAAGAGAACAGGAACGCTCTGCAGTGAGGTTTAGCTGCACACTGTGCCCAGGATACAGTTTACTGAATGAATATACTGCAGTTACCTGAATCAACTGCCTGCGTGTAGTATATTAGGAAGAGAACAACAGGAACGCTCTGCAGTGAGGTTTAGCTGAACACTGTGCACAGGATACAGTACTGAATATACTGCAGCTACCTAAATCAACTGCCTGCCTGTAGTATATTAGTAAGAGAACAATAGGAACACTCTGCAGTGAGGTTTAGCTGAACACTGTGCACAGTATACAGTACTGAATATACTGCAGCTACCTGAATCAACTGCCTGCCTGTAGTATATTAGGAAGAGAACAGTAACGCTCTGCAGTGAGGTTTAGCTGCACACTGTGCCCAGGATACAGTTTCCTTACTGAATATACTGCAGCTACCTGAATCAACTGCCTGCCTATTGTATATTAGGAAGAGAACAGGAACGCTCTGCAGTGAGGTTTAGCTGCACACTGTGCCCAGGATACAGTTTACTGACTGAATACACTGCAGCTACCTGAATCAACTGCCTGCCTGTAGTATGTTAGGAAGAGAACAGGAACGCTCTGCAGTGAGGTTTAGCTGCAAACTGTGCCCAGGATACAGTTTACTGACTGAATATACCGCAGCTACCTGAATCAACTGCCTGCCTGTAGTATATTAGGACGAGAACAGGAAAGCTCTGCAGTGAGGTTTAGCTGCACACTGCGCCCAGGATACAGTTTACTAACTGAACATACTTCAGCTATCTGAATCAACTGCCTTTCTGTAGTATATTAGGAAGAGAACAGGAAAGCTCTGCAGTGAGGTTTAGCTGAACACTGTGCACATGATACAGTGCTGAATATACTGCAGCTACCTAAATCAACTGCCTGCCTGTAGTATATTAGTAAGAGAACAATAGTAACGCTCTGCAGTGAGGTTTAGCTGAACACTGTGCACAGGATACAGTACTGAATATACTGCAGCTACGTGAATCAACTGCCTGCCTGTAGCATATTAGGAAGAGAACAGTAACACTCTGCAGTGAGGTTTGGCTGCACACTGTGCCCAGGATACAGTTTACTTACTGAATATACTGCAGCTACCTGAATCAACTGCCTGCATGTAGTATATTAGGATGAGAACACGAATGCTCTGCAGTGAGGTTTAGCTGCACACTGTGCCCAGGATACAGTTTACTGACTGAATATACTGCAGCTACCTGAATCAACTGCCTGCCTGTAGTATACTAGGAAGAGAACAGGAACGCTCTGCAGTTAGGATTAGCTGCACACTGTGCCCAGGATACAGTATACTGACTGAATATAATGCAGCTCCTGAATCAACTGCCTGCCTTTAGTATATTAGGAAGAGAACAGGAACGCTCTGCAGTGAGGTTTAGCTGCACACTGTGCCCAGTATACAGTTTACTGACTGAATACACTGCAGCTACCTGAATCAACTGCCTGCCTGTAGTATATTAGGAAGAGAACAGGAACGCTCTGCAGTGAGGTTTAGCTGCAAACTGTGCCCAGGATACAGTTTACTGACTGAATATACTGCAGCTACCTGAATCAACTGCCTGCCTGTAGTATATTAGGACGAGAACAGGAACGCTCTGCAGTGAGGTTTAGCTGCACACTGCGCCCAGGATACAGTTTACTAACTGAACATACTTCAGCTATCTGAATCAACTGCCTTTCTGTAGTATATTAGGAAGAGAACAGGAAAGCTCTGCAGTGAGGTTTAGCTGAACACTGTGCACATGATACAGTACTGAATATACTGCAGCTACCTAAATCAACTGCCTGCCTGTAGTATATTAGTAAGAGAACAATAGGAACGCTCTGCAGTGAGGTTTAGCTGAACACTGTGCACAGGATACAGTACTGAATATACTGCAGCTACGTGAATCAACTGCCTGCCTGTAGTATATTAGGAAGAGAACAGTAACGCTCTGCAGTGAGGTTTGGCTGCACACTGTGCCCAGGATACAGTTTACTTACTGAATATACTGCAGCTACCTGAATCAACTGCCTGCCTGTAGTATATTAGGACGAGAACAGGAACGCTCTGCAGTGAGGTTTAGCTGCACACTGTGCCCAGGATACAGTTTACTTACTGAATATACTGCAGCTACCTGAATCAACTGCCTGCCCATAATATATTAGGAAGAGAACAGGAACGCTCTGCAGTGAGATTTATCTGCACACTTTGCCCAGGATACAGTTTACTGACTGAATATACCTCAGCTACCTGAATCAACTGTCTGCCTGTAGTATAATAGGAAGAGAACAGGAACGCTCTGCAGTGAGGTTTAGCTGCACACTGTGCCCAGGATACAGTTTACTGAATGAATATACTGCAGTTACCTGAATCAACTGCCTGCGTGTAGTATATTAGGAAGAGAACAACAGGAACGCTCTGCAGTGAGGTTTAGCTGAACACTGTGCACAGGATACAGTACTGAATATACTGCAGCTACCTAAATCAACTGCCTGCCTGTAGTATATTAGTAAGAGAACAATAGGAACGCTCTGCAGTGAGGTTTAGCTGAACACTGTGCACAGTATACAGTACTGAATATACTGCAGCTACCTGAATCAACTGCCTGCCTGTAGTATATTAGGAAGAGAACAGTAACGCTCTGCAGTGAGGTTTAGCTGCACACTGTGCCCAGGATACAGTTTCCTTACTGAATATACTGCAGCTACCTGAATCAACTGCCTGCCTATTGTATATTAGGAAGAGAACAGGAACGCTCTGCAGTGAGGTTTAGCTGCACATGGTGCCCAGGATATAGTTTACTGACTGAATATACTGCAGCTACCTGAATCACCTGCCTGCCTGAAGTATGTTAGGAAGAGAACTGGAACGCTCTGCAGTGAGGTTTAGCTGCACACTGTGCCCAGGATACAGTTTGCTGACTGAATATACTGCAGCCACCTGAATTAACTGCCTGCCTTAGTATATTAGGATGAGAACACGTATGCTCTGCAGTGAGGTTTAGCTGCACACTGTGCCCAGGATACAGTACTGAATATACTGAAGCTACCTGAATCAACTGCCTGCCTGTAGTATATTAGGAAGAGAACAGTAACTCTCTGAAGTGAGGTTTAGCTTCACACTGTGCCCAGGATACAGTTTACTTACTGAATATACTGCAGCTACCTGAATCACCTGCCTGCCTTTAGTATATTAGGAAAAGAACAGGAACGCTCTGCAGTGAGGTTTAGCTGAACACGTTGCCCAGGATACAGTTTACTGACTGAATATACTGCAGCTACCTGAATCAACTGCCTGCCAGTAGTATATTAGGAAGAGAACAGGAACGCTCTGCAGTGAGGTTTAGCTGCACACTGTGCCCAGGATACAGTTTACTGACTGAATATACTGCAGCTACCTGAATCAACTGCCTGCCAGTAGTATATTAGGAAGAGAACAGGAACGCTCTGCAGTGAGGTTTAGCTGCACACTGTGCCCAGGATACAGTTTACTGACTGAATATACTGCAGCTACCTGAATCAACTGCCTGCCAGTAGTATATTAGGAAGAGAACAGGAATGCTCTGCAGTGAAGTTTAGCTGCACACTGTGCCCAGGATATAGTTTACTGACTGAATATACTGCAGCTACCCGAATCAACTGCCTGCCTGTAGTATATTAGGAAGAGAACAAGAATGCTCTGCAGTGAGGTTTAGCTGCACACTGTGCCCAGGATACAGTTTACTAACTGAACATACTGCAGCTATCTGAATCAACTGCCTTTCTGTAGTATATTAGGAAGAGAACAGGAACGCTCTGCAGTGAGGTTTAGCTGCACACTGTGCCCAGGATACAGTTTACTGACTGAATATACTGCAGCTACCGGAATCAACTTCCTGCCTGTAGTATATTAGTAAGAGAACAACAGAAACGCTCTGCAGTGAGGTTTAACTGCACACTGTGCCCAGGATACGGTATACTGACTGAATATTCTGCAGCTACCTGACTCAACTGCCTTTCTGTAGTTTATTAGGAAGAGAACAGGAACGCTCTGCAGTGAGGTTTAGCTGTACACTGTGCCCAGGAAACAGTATACTGACTGAATATACTGCAGCTACCTGAATCAACTGACTTCCAGTAGTATATTAGGAAGAGAACAGGAATAGTGTTGAGCGAACCCGAACTGTAAAGTTCGGGTCCGTACCGAACTTTAGCTTTTTCCCGAACCCGAACCCGAACTTTGTGCAAAAGTCCGGGTTCGGGTTCGGCAATCTAATTACGCATTTAGAAATTCTTCAGGGGCCAGCCAATCACCTTTTGATTAGCTGGTGTGCCCTTAGAGGCCATCATAGCCATGCCTACTAATGGCATGGCTGTGATTTGTCAGTGCAACATATGACCCAGCTTCTATATAAGCTAGAGGCACACAGCACACACGTCACTCTGCTTCAGAATAGATAGGGAGAGGATCTAGTCTGCTGCTGCTGCTTTTAGGGAGAGATAGAAAAATACATGAGTTAGTCCTGATTCTGGAATCTGAGGGAAAAGATAGAGACAGTGTAGTGTGGGGCCAGGTTACTGTTTTTTGCTTTTAGGGAGAGAGATATATTATATAGGAATAGGAGTCCAGATTCAGAGATATAACTCAGCGATCTGCATAGGTTTACCTGTTTGTGTTGCAGTGCAGTCTTTTTACACTGCTATGAGCCCAGTGTCAGAGAAAATCTACCTTTTATCTGCAAGCTCAGTGCACCAGCACTGCATATATTACGTTGAGAGATACACCGTTTCCATACTGTGGGTGTATTTTGCTCTTGGAAAAAGATCAATTTTGGACAAAAAAAAAGGCACTTTATTGTGCTCTTTTCCAAAAGACCCATTGGGCAAAAAAAAAAAAAAAAATCCATTTTATTTTGCTTGTGCAAAAAAAGACCCGTTTAGGGCAAAAAATTTCACTTTAATGTACGCTTGCAAAAAGAGCCATTTAGGGCCACAAAAAATATTTTGCAGTGTGTTATACATATGTGGAGGTGTGTGAAATAAACAATTTATATATAGTTTTCTTCTACTGTGCTATACTAAAAAACATTTTTTTTGAATAGCATTTTCTGCAGTTCTGTAGCTGTGCGATTCAGCGGTTGCGTACTGTGGGTGTATTGTGGTCTTCCAAAAAACGCCATTTAGGGCCACAAAAAATATTTTGCAGTGTGTTATACATATGTGGAGGTGTGTGAAATAAAAAATTTCTAAATAGTTTTCTTCTACTGTGCTATACTAAAAAAAAAAAAACTTTTTTTTTGAATAGCATTTTCTGCAGTTCTGTAGCTGTGCGATTCAGCGGTTACGTACTGTGGGTGTATTGTGGTCTTCCAAAAAACGCCATTTAGGGCCACAAAAAATATTTTGCAGTGTGAAATACATATCTGGAGGCGTGTGAAATAAACCATTTTCTATATATTTGTCTTCTACTGTGCTATGCTAAAAAAACAACATTCGACACATCACCGGCCTTACCCAGCCATTGTTGTATTTTTGAACCAGTGTTGGCTACCTCGTCCTCCTCCACCGCCGCTTCCACCTACACAGCCACATCCACCGCCACTTCAACCTCCTACTCCATATGGACCTCGTCCTCCTAGGTCAAGATTATCATTTTTATTTTATTTTTTTGTAGCCCACAGATCCTTTCCCCCTTACCTGTCTTTATGTTGTTGGCTCCTCGCAGGAGGGAGAAAGGCACACTGCACTACCAGCCCGTACCCTCCTATATAAAGAGGTTGAGCGGTGTACTTGACGGGCCGTGTCCACAGCCGGAGTCAAAACTCCTCCAGAGGATGATTCTCACCTCTACTGTAGGTAGAGGCAAGTCCTTTAATTCCCAGTAAAGTCAATGTCCACACCAGCTGAAACTACAACTCTTATTCTCTCATGGCAAAATAAACTCTACATGGATAGAAAAGGTTAGAGCAAAGAAACAGGACAGCTTAAGGTGTGGAGGAGGTCCAGGCACAAACGTAGCACATTCACTTCACTGCTTAGGTTTCTCAAACAGTTTTAGGTGCACGGTCTCTGCCACAGACCTTGAGGTTGGTCTCTGCCACAGACCGGGTGTACAAGGCCCCTGCCACGGACCTGGAGAACTTTGGTCTCTGCCACAGACCAGGGTGTATAAGGCCCCTGCCACGGGCCGGGTGAATAAGGCCTCCGATACACTCAAGATGACCTTGAGCTTCTCCTTCTACGTACCTAGCCCATATCAAGGGGAAGACATGTCTCCAGGGAGTCAACAGACCCTTCCTTCACCGTGACTCCCGCATCGGTCCATCAGAATGATCCTCCCTTCCCTGGAACAGGGTCCCCTACGCGAGGCGGCACCCTAAGACTCCTCGACCCTTAGCGGACTCCAGACGAAGGCTCTGGACTCCAGGCTTTACTCCCGCCCCTAGGCCTCCATACCCAGGGCAGCAGGAACTCCAGGATAGTACCTCACCCCGGGCTAAAGGTGCCCGAGATGGAACAGGAACACATGCACCCAGGCCGAAGGCACCTGGGGGCAGACCCCAGTGAACATCAGCCCCCAGGTCAAAGGTCTGCCCCTTTTATATGCTCTCCCGGCATGCACAGCAGGTTCACCGCCCCGCTGTACTACTGCCAAGAGGGGACACAAAAGGCACAGCACTGTATCGCGGTTCAACCCTAGCCTACCATGGCAGCGCCACCTGTAGACCGCAGGGAACTGCACACCAATACTGTCACCCGAGGACAAAATGGTCCATAAATCCTACAGAATTAGGGTGTTAGAGCCTATTTACCACTCAAACACTTCCCTTAAATTTAGCACCCCACTATATTTTTATTTCAAAGTATTTTATTTTCCCACTAGATTATCCATTAAATTGAATAATTTATTCCAGAAAGGGCGTATTCTGGGACATTCCCACCATATGTGTGGCATCGTGCCGTTGAGTTTCTGAGGTTCTTAATGACTTCCCGTACCTCTTCTGCTGAAAAGGGGGCCTCCAGCATATTTTTTTATTTTTTTTATGTTATTTTAAGTTATTTCCCTATCCACATTTGTTTGCAGAGCACTTGCCATGCTCTTGTAGCGGCCTCACCCCCTCTACATGTTTATCGGTCATCCGATGGCTCTCGTCTAGGGGTACCTGGGTTTCGAGAGTGAGGTGCGCCACGGCCCATGTCCTTCCCATGGCTGTGGTTGAGGTGAAGGCCAATTTCAATATCTTCCTCGGGCCAAATGTCAGGGGAAGATGACCCTCCAAGGGAGTTACCGGAGGCCCGTCCGTCACCGGGTTGACGCTGCTCCGGAATCTTCAGACGGGTGACCTCCCCGGCCTCCTCACCTCAGATGCGGGTCCCCTCGCAAGGGGCACCCTGGAATCACTTCACCCTCACGGGACAAAGTCGAAGTCACCAGGTCCCAGGCCCACGACATAGTACCTCACCCCAGGCTGAAGGTGCCTGGGATGGACTCCAACTACATTCCGGCCAAGCCTAGGGGCCTGGGCCGGAACCCCGAACCGCCCGCATCCAGGCCTAAGGTGCCTGGGTGCGTGAAGAGATGATCCTCGAAGACCTCGTGGTGAGGGCGTCTCCCCCCTTTTATCTCCTCCCATCGACACCATGGCGGGATCCCTGCCCCAGCCGTACCATCTCCAGAAAGGGACAAAAAGGGTAGCACTGCGGTAGTGATTCTGCCTGGAGCCTGTAGGTACCCCGCCACCCACAGGCCAAGGAGAATATTGCACCACCCAATCCTCCACGAATAACAAAAAGGGGTCTAAACCCTGTCATAATTACACACCTGGGTCACACTACCCCCAGGTGTATCCCACTAAATCTGAAGACCCCGCTACACTCTTAACAACATTTTGCTGCCATTTGCAGCCCTCTAGCCCTTTCCATTACTTTTTTAGAGCCTTTTTAGTCCTCAGAAGTCCGGGTCCCCATTGACTTCAATGGGGTTCGGGTTCGGGTTAAAGTTCGGTCCCGAACCCAAACTTTTTTCTGAAGTTCGGCCGAACCCGTCGAACCCGAACATCCAGGTGTCCGCTCAACTCTAAACAGGAACGCTCTGCAGTGAGGATTAGCTGCACACGGTGCCCAGGATACAGTTTACTGACTGAATATACTGCAGCTACCTGAATCAACTGCCTGCCTTTAGTATATTAGGAAGAGAACAGGAACGCTCTGCAGTGAGGTTTAGCTGCAAACTGTGCCCAGGATACAGTTTACTGACTGAATATACTGCAGCTATCTGAATCAACTGCCTGCCTGTAGTATATTAGGACGAGAACAGGAACGCTCTGCAGTGAGGTTTATCTACACACTGCGCCCAGGATACAGTTTACTAACTGAACATACTGCAGCTATCTGAATCAACTGCCTGCCTGTAGTATATTAGGAAGAGAACAGGAACGCTCTGCAGTGAGGTTTAGCTGAACACTGTGCACAGGATACAGTACTGAATATACTGCAGCTATCTAAATCAATTGCCTGCGTGTAGTATATTAGTAAAAGAACAATAGGAACGCTCTGCAGTGAGGTTTAGCTGAACACTGTGCACAGGATACAGTACTGAATATACTGCAGCTACCTGAATCAACTGCCTGCCTGTAGTATATTAGGAAGAGAACAGTAACGCTCTGCAGTGAGGTTTAACTGCACACTGTGCCCAGGATACAGTTTACTTACTGAATATACTGCAGCTACCTGAATCAACTGCCTGCCTATAGTATATTAGGAAGAGAACAGGAACGCTCTGCAGTGAGGTTTAGCTGCACATGGTGCCCAGGATACAGTTTACTAACTGAATATACTGCAGCTACCTGAATCACCTGCCTTAAGTATATTAGGAAAAGCACAGGAACACTCTGCAGTGAGGTTTAGCTGCACACTGTGCCCAGGATACAGTTTACTGACTGAATATACTGCAGCTACCTGAATCAACTACCTGCCTGAAGTATATTAGGAAGAGAACTGGAACACTCTGCAGTGAGGTTTAGCTGCACACTGTGCCCAGGATACAGTTTACTGACTGAATCAACTGCAGCTACCTGAATCAACTGCCTGCCTGTAGTATATTAGGATGAGAACACGAATGCTCTGCAGTGAGGTTTAGCTGCACACTGTGCCCAGGATACAGTTTACTTACTGAATATACTGCAGCTAACTGAATCAACTGCCTGCCTATAGTATATTAGGAAGAGAACAGGAACGCTCTGCAGTGAGGTTTAGCTGCACACAGTGCCCAGGATACAGTTTACTGACTGAATATACTGCAGCTACCTGAATCACCTGCCTGCCTTTAGTATATTAGGAAAAGAACAGGAGCGCTCTGCAGTGAGGTTTAGCTGCACACTGTGCCCAGGATACAGTTTACTGACTGAATATACTGCAGCTACCCGAATCAACTGCCTGTCTGTAGTATATTAGGAAGAGAACAGGAACACTCTGCAGTGAGGTTTAGCTGCACACTGTGCCCAGGATACAGTTTACTGACTGAATATACTGCAGCTACTTGAATCAACTGCCTGCCTGAAGTATATTAGGAAGAGAACTGGAACGCTCTGCAGTGAAGTTTAGCTGCACACTGTGCCCAGGATACAGTTTACTGACTGAATATACTGCAGCTACCTGAATCAACTGCCTGCCTGTAGTATATTAGGACGAGAACAGGAACGCTCTGCAGTGAGGTTTAGCTGCACACTGTGCCCAGGATACAGTTTACTGACTGAATATACTGCAGCTACCTGAATCAACTGCCTGCCTGTAGTATATTAGGAAGAGAATAACAGAAACATGCTGCAGTGAGGTTTACCTGCACACTGTGCCCAGGATACAGTACACTGACTGAATATACTGCAGCTACCTGAATCAACTGCCTGCCAGTAGTATATTAGGAAGAGAACAGGAACGCTCTGCAGTGAGGTTTATCTGCACACTGTGCCCAGGATATAGTTTACTGACTGAAAATACTGCAGCTACCTGAATCAACTGCCTGCCTGTAGTATATTAGGAAGAGAACTAGAATGCTCTGCAGTGAGGTTTAGCTGCACACTGTGCCCAGGATACAGTTTACTAACTGAACATACTGCGCTATCTGAATCAACTGCCTTTCTGTAGTATATTAGGAAGAGAACAGGAACGCTCTGCAGTGAGGTTTAGCTGCACACTGTGCCCAGGATACAGTTTACTGATTAAATATACTGCAGCTGCCTGAATCAACTGCCTGCCTGTAGTATATTAGGAAGAGAACTGGAACGCTCTGCAGTGAGGTTTAGCTGCACACTGTGCCCAGGATACAGTTTACTGACTGAATATACTGCAGCTACCTGAATCAACTGCCTGCCTGTGGTATATTAGGAAGAGAACAATAGGAACGCTCTGCAGTGAGGTTTAGCTGCACACTGTGCCTCTTCCCTGCACTCGTTGATAATGCCTGGGCCGCTTGGCGTCTAGCAACGAGTGAAGTCAGTGAGTCACGTCGGGCCACTCTGCGGGCAGGTGCGATACCGGGCGGCTCCACTTGTGGCGCGGTTTGTGGGCAGGCGGCACGGTTCGTGGGCAGACTGTGCTGCTCAGTGTGTTGGCAGAAAAAGGTGAGAGTGAGAGAGCAGGCTCATCTCTCACCGCCCGTGCCTGCCCTGCATTCCTGCAGTGACTTCCGCCCTCACTGTGCAGGCAGCAGAGAGATTACATTATCTCTCTGCTGCCTG
Source organism: Rana muscosa (assembly GCA_029206835.1). NCBI lineage: Eukaryota > Metazoa > Chordata > Amphibia > Anura > Ranidae > Rana > Rana muscosa. The sequence goes on along the minus strand of CM055123.1, from coordinate 3,809,807 downwards.
ACTCTGGGAGTCTGGGACACAGCAAGAGACAACCAAAACTACACCTTAGCAGGCAAGTTAGTGACAATCCGCAAATTGTGTCAGGTGATGTGGCAAATGACAATCTGCATTTGGTGGCAGGCAAGTGACAATCAGCAAGGTGTGGCAGGTGAGTGGCAAGTGACAATCCACAAGGTGTGGCTAGTGAAAATCCACAAGGTGTGGCAGATGACGTAGCAAGTGACAATCCGCAACGTGTGGCAAGTGACACGCTTAGGGCTCCCACTATTTGCAGGCGATGGTGGCAAGTGACACACTCGGGGCTCCCACTGATTCTGCATTGAACTATTTAATTTTATATTACAATGTAATAATAAAAATAATGCGCTTCAATAATCCTGACACCATAACAAACATGGTGCCGGGATGATTGAAGCGCTGACACCAGCCATTTCCCCGATAAATTTCCCACAAAAAAACATAAAAACATATTTTCTGGCAGTGCCCCTCCCGAGAAAAGACTCTGGATCCGCCCCTGGATACAGTACTGAATATACTGCAGCTACCTGAATCAACTGCCTGCCTGTAGTATATTAGGACGAGAACAAGAATGCTTTGCAGGGAGGTTTAGCTGCACACTGTGCCCAGGATATAGTATACTGACTGAATATACTGCAGCTACCTGAATCACCTGCCTGCCTTTAGTATATTAGGAAAAGAACAGAAACGCTCTGCAGTGAGGTTTAGCTGCACACGGTGCCCAGGATACAGTTTACTGACTGAATATACTGCAGCTACCTGAATAAACTGCCTGCCTGTAGTATATTAAGAAGAGCACATGAACGCTCTGCAGTGAGGTTTAGCTGCACACTGTGCCCAGGATACAGTTTACTGACTGAATATACTTCAGCTACCTGAATCAACTGCCTGCCTGTAGTATATTAGGAAGAGAACAGGAACGCTCTGCAGTGAGGTTTTGCTGCACACTGTACCCAGGATACAGTTTACTGACTGAATATACTGCAGCTACCTGAATCAACTGCATGCCTCTAGTATATTAGGAAGAGAACAGGAACGCTCTGCAGTGAGGTTTAGCTGCACACTGTGCCCAGGATACAGTTTACTGACTGAATATACAGCAGCTACCTGAATCAACTGCCTGCCTGTGGTATATTAGGAAGAGAACAGTAGGAACGCTCTGCAGTGAGGTTTAGCTGCACACTGTGCCTCTTCCCTGCACTCGTTGCTAATGCCTGGGGCGCTTGGCGTCTAGCAACGAGTGAAGTCAGTAAGTCACGTCGGGCCACTCTGCTGGCAGGTGCGATACCGGGCGGCTCCACTTGCGGCGCGGTTTGTGGGCGGCCGGCACGGTTCGTGGGCAGACTGTGCTGCTCAGTGTGTTGGCAGCGCAGGTGAGAGTGAGAGAGCAGGCTCATCTCTCACCGCCCGTGCCTGCCCTGCATTCCTGCAGTGACTTCCGCCCTCACTGTGCAGGCAGCAGAGAGATTACATTATCTCTCTGCTGCCTGACTCTGGGAGTCTGGGACACAGCAAGAGACAACCAAAACTACACCTTAGCAGGCAAGTTAGTGACAATCCGCAAATTGTGTCAGGTGATGTGGCAAATGACAATCTGCATTTGGTGGCAGGCAAGTGACAATCAGCAAGGTGTGGCAGGTGAGTGGCAAGTGACAATCCACAAGGTGTGGCTAGTGAAAATCCACAAGGTGTGGCAGATGACGTAGCAAGTGACAATCCGCAACGTGTGGCAAGTGACACGCTTAGGGCTCCCACTATTTGCAGGCGATGGTGGCAAGTGACACACTCGGGGCTCCCACTGATTCTGCATTGAACTATTTAATTTTATATTACAATGTAATAATAAAAATAATGCGCTTCAATAATCCTGACACCATAACAAACATGGTGCCGGGATGATTGAAGCGCTGACACCAGCCATTTCCCCGATAAATTTCCCACAAAAAAACATAAAAACATATTTTCTGGCAGTGCCCCTCCCGAGAAAAGACTCTGGATCCGCCCCTGGATACAGTACTGAATATACTGCAGCTACCTGAATCAACTGCCTGCCTGTAGTATATTAGGACGAGAACAAGAATGCTTTGCAGGGAGGTTTAGCTGCACACTGTGCCCAGGATATAGTATACTGACTGAATATACTGCAGCTACCTGAATCACCTGCCTGCCTTTAGTATATTAGGAAAAGAACAGAAACGCTCTGCAGTGAGGTTTAGCTGCACACGGTGCCCAGGATACAGTTTACTGACTGAATATACTGCAGCTACCTGAATAAACTGCCTGCCTGTAGTATATTAAGAAGAGCACATGAACGCTCTGCAGTGAGGTTTAGCTGCACACTGTGCCCAGGATACAGTTTACTGACTGAATATACTTCAGCTACCTGAATCAACTGCCTGCCTGTAGTATATTAGGAAGAGAACAGGAACGCTCTGCAGTGAGGTTTTGCTGCACACTGTACCCAGGATACAGTTTACTGACTGAATATACTGCAGCTACCTGAATCAACTGCATGCCTCTAGTATATTAGGAAGAGAACAGGAACGCTCTGCAGTGAGGTTTAGCTGCACACTGTGCCCAGGATACAGTTTACTGACTGAATATACTGCAGCTACCTGAATCAACTGCCTGCCTGTAGTATATTAGGAAGAGAACAGGAACGCTCTGCAGTGAGGTTTAGCTGCACATGGTGCCCAGGATACAGTTTACTGACTGAATATACTGCAGCTACCTGAATCAACTGCCTGCCTTTAGTATATTAGGAAGGGAACAGGAACGCTCTGCAGTGAAGTTTAGCTGCACACTGTGCCCAGGATACAGTTTACTGACTGAATATACTGCAGCTACCTGAATCAACTGCCTGCCTGTAGTATATTAGGATGAGAACAGGAACGCTCTGCAGTGAGGTTTAGCTGCACACTGTGCCCAGGATACAGTTTACTGACTGAATATACTGCAGCTACCTGAATCAACTGCCTGCCTGTAGTATATTAGGAAGAGCACAGGAACGCTCTGCAGGGAGGTTTAGCTGCACACTGTGCCCAGGATACAGATTACTGACTGAATATACTGCAGCTACCTGAATCAACTGCCTGCCTGTAGTATATTAGGAAGAGAATACCAGAAACATTCTGCAGTGAGGTTTAGCTGCACACTGTGCCCAGGATACAGTATACTGACTGAATATACTGCAGCTACCTGAATCATCTGCCTGCCTGTAGTATATTTGGAAGAGAACAGGAACGCTCTGCAGTGAGGATTAGCTGCACACTGTGCCCAGGATACAGTATACTGACTGAATATACTGCAGCTACCTGAATCAACTGTCTGCCTTTAGTATATTAGGAAGAGAACAGGAACACTCTGCAGTGAGGTTTAGCTGCACACTGTGCCCAGGATACAGTTTACTGACTGAATACACTGCAGCTACCTGAATCAACTGCCTGCCTGTAGTATATTAGGAAGAGAACAGAAACGCTCTGCAGTGAGGTTTAGCTGCAATCTGTGCCCAGGATACAGTTTACTGACTGAATATACTGCAGCTACCTGAATCAACTGCCTGCCTGTAGTATATTAGGACGAGAACAGGAACGCTCTGCAGTGAGGTTTAGCTGCACACTGTGCCCAGGATACAGTTTACTAACTGAACATACTTCAGCTATCTGAATCAACTGCCTTTCTGTAGTATATTAGGAAGAGAATAGGAAAGCTCTGCAGTGAGGTTTAGCTGAACACTGTGCACATGATACAGTACTGAATATACTGAAGCTACCTAAATCAACTGCCTGCCTGTAGTATATTAGTAAGAGAACAATAGGAACGCTCTGCAGTGAGGTTTAGCTGAACACTGTACACAGAATACAGTTTACTTACTGAATATACTGCAGCTACCTGAATCAACTGCCTGCCTGTAGTATATTAGGACGAGAACACAAATGCTCTGCAGTGAGGTTTAGCTGCACACTGTGCACAGGATACAGTACTGAATATACTGCAGCTACCTAAATCAACTGCCTGCCTGTAGCATATTAGTAAGAGAACAATAGGAACGCTCTGCAGTGAGGTTTAGCTGAACACTGTGCCCAGGATACAGTTTACTTACTGAATATACTGCAGCTACCTGAATCAACTGCCTGCCTATAGTATATTAGGAAGAGAACAGGAACGCTCTGCAGTGAGGTTTAGCTGCACATGGTGCCCAGGATACAGTTTACTGACTGAACATACTGCAGCTACCTGAATCACCTGCCTGCCTTTAGTATATTAGGAAAAGAACAGGAACACTCTGCAGTGAGGTTTAGCTGCACACTGTGCCCAGGATACAGTTTACTGACTGAATATACTGCAGCTACCTGAATTAACTGCCTGCCTGAAGTATATTAGGAAGAGAACTGGAACGCTCTGCAGTGAGGTTTAGCTGCACACTGTGCCCAGGATACAGTTTGCTGACTGAATATACTGCAGCTACCTGAATCAACTGCCTGCCTTAGTATAATAGGATGAGAACACGAATGCTCTGCAGTGAGGTTTAGCTGCACACTGTGCCCAGGATACAGTACTGAATATACTGCAGCTACCTGAATCAACTGCCTGCCTGTAGTATATTAGGAAGAGAACAGTAACTCTCTGCAGTGAGGTTTAGCTTCACACTGTGCCCAGGATACAGTTTACTTACTGAATATACTGCAGCTACCTGAATCAACTGCCTGCCTATAGTATATTAGGAAGAGAACAAGAACGCTCTGCAGTGAGGTTTAGCTTCACACGGTGCCCAGGATACAGTTTACTGACTGAATATACTGCAGCTACCTGAATCACCTGCCTGCCTTTAGTATATTAGGAAAAGAACAGGAACGCTCTGCAGTGAGGTTTAGCTGAACACGTTGCCCAGGATACAGTTTACTGACTGAATATACTGCAGCTACCTGAATCAACTGCCTGCCAGTAGTATATTAGGAAGAGAACAGGAACGCTCTGCAGTGAGGTTTAGCTGCACACTGTGCCCAGGATACAGTTTACTGACTGAATATACTGCAGATACCTGAATCAACTGCCTGTCTGTAGTATATTAGGAAGAGAATAACAGAAACGTGCTGCAGTGAGGTTTAGCTGCACACTGTGCCCAGGATACAGTATACTGACTGAATATACTGCAGCTACCTGAATCAACTGCCTGCCAGTAGTATATTAGGAAGAGAACAAGAATGCTCTGCACTGAGGTTTAGCTGCACACTGGGCCCAGGATACAATTTACTGACTGAATATACTGCAGCTACCTGACTCAACTGCCTTTCTTTAGTTTATGAGGAAGAGAACAGGAACGCTCTGCAGTGAGGTTTAGCTGCACACTGTGCCCAGGATACAGTTTACTGACTGAATATACTGCAGCTACCGGAATCAACTGCCTGCCTGTAGTATATTAGTAAGAGAACAACAGAAACGCTCTGCAGTGAGGTTTAACTGCACACTGTGCCCAGGATACGGTATACTGACTGAATATACTGCAGCTACCTCACTCAACTGCCTTTCTGTAGTTTATTAGGAAGAGAACAGGAACGCTCTGCAGTGAGGTTTAGCTGCACACTGTGCCCAGGATACAGTATACTGACTGAATATACTGCAGCTACCTGAATCAACTGACTTCCAGTAGTATATTAGGAAGAGAACAGGAACGCTCTGCAGTGAGGATTAGCTGCACACGGTGCCCAGGATACAGTTTACTGACTGCATATACTGCAGCTACCTGAATCAACTGCCTGCCTGTAGTATATTAGGAAGAGAACAGGAACGCTCTGCAGTGAGGTTTAGCTGCAAACTGTGCCCTGGATACAGTTTACTGACTGAATATACTGCAGCTACCTGAATCAACTGCCTGCCTGTAGTATATTAGGACGAGAACAGGAACACTCTGCAGTGAGGTTTAGCTGCACACTGCGCCCAGGATACAGTTTACTAACTGAACATATTGCAGCTATCTGAATCAACTGCCTTTCTGTAGTATATTAGGAAGAGAACAGGAACGCTCTGCAGTGATGTTTAGCTGAACACTGTGCACAGGATACAGTACTGAATATACTGCAGCTATCTAAATCAACTGCCTGCCTGTAGTATATTAGTAAGAGAACAATAGGAACGCTCTGCAGTGAGGTTTAGCTGAACACTGTGCACAGGATACAGTACTGAATATACTGCAGCTACCTGAATCAACTGCCTGCCTGTAGTATATTAGGAAGAGAACAGTAACACTCTGCAGTGAGGTTTAGCTGCACACTGTGCCCCGGATACAGTTTATTTACTGAATATACTGCAGCTACCTGAATCAACTGCCTGCCTATAGTATATTAGGAAGAGAACAGGAACGCTCTGCAGTAGTGATGAGCCGAACAGCCCCGGGTTCGGTTCGCACCAGAACCCGCGAACGGACCGAAAGTTCGCACGAACATTAGAACCCTATTAAATACAATGGATGCGAACGTTCGGATTCTAAAGTGCTAATTATAACGACTATTATCCTTGTTATTGTCCTAAACAGAGTTTGGGAACCCGGGTTCTGCACCAGGGGACATGTATCAATGCAAAAAGAAGTTTTAAAAACGGACGTTTTCCGGGAGCAGCCATTTTAATGATGCATAAAGTGAAAAAAAAAAGTCAAATATTCCTTTAAATATTGTACCTGGGGGGTGTCTAAAGTATGCCTGTGAAGTGCCACGTGTTTCCCGTGTTTAGAACTGTCCCTGCACAAAATTACATTTCTAAAGGAAAAAAAAGCCATTTAAAACTGCTTGCGGCTTTAATGTAATGTCTGGTCCCGGTAATATGGATGAAAATCTTTAAGAAAAATGGCATAGCTACCCCATCACCCCCCCCCCTACCCCAGCCCATTACCAGCCCCTTTGGGTCTTGTATGGATATTAAGGGGAACCCCGCACACAAAATAAAAAAGGCCCTATATACTCTGAACAGCCGTATACAGGCGGTGCATACAAGACAGGGACTGTAGGTCTGTTCTTATGTAGAATCTGTTTGTAATTTTGAACAGCTACATTGTTTAAGTGTAGCTCCAGGCCAAATACCTATTTTTAAGCTTTTTGTAAAACATAGGGAAGGGTTATCACCCCTGTAACATTTTTTTTGCTGTCTGTGCCCCTGTTCAGAACATTTCACCTCACTTTGCGTCCCAATGACAACTGTTTTTGAAATGTGGTGTTTTTATTGAAACAAGGATTGGTGATAAAGCATCAGTAGAGAGGAGACACCTTTCTCCCATATTAATTCTTACAGGAGAGAATTTTCCTTCCAAGGGGTAGATTTCCTCTCACTTCCTGTTGTCTTCTTCCGTTTGCAAGTAGTAGTCGTTTGTAAGTTGGATGTTTGAAAGTAGGGACCTGCCGTATATACTCTGCAGAAATTGGCCCCTTAGGTGTTGGTGTTGGCACAACACTGTAAGCACTCACAGTTACTCTTGGTGGGTGCTGGAACGCCCTGCTGTCAACTATTATATCAGGAATTGTAATAACATATAATTGTTGAACAGTGGTAGTAAAAATTGGGCCTTTGATGGTGGTGCTGGTGCCACAACACTGTAAGGCCTGACAGTTACTCTTGGTGGGCGCAGCAATGGGCCCTGCTGTGAATTATTAGATCAATAATTATAATTGCATGCCCCTGTTGAACAGGGGCTGAAAAATTGGGCCTTTGGTGGTGGTGGTGGTGGTGGTGGTGTTGACACAACACTGTAAGGCCTGACAGTTACTCTTGGTGGGTGCAGCAATGGGCCCTGCTGTGAATTATTAGATCAATAATCATAATTGCATGCCCCTGTTGAACAGGGGCTGAAAAATTGGGCCTTTGGTGGTGGTGGTGGTGGTGGTGTTGACACAACACTGTAAGGCCTGACAGTTACTCTTGGTGGGCGCAGCAATGGGCCCTGCTGTGAATTATTAGATCAATAATTATAATTGCATGCCCCTGTTGAACAGGGGCTGAAAAATTGGGCCTTAGGCACTGGTGGCACAACACTGCAACCCCTCACAGATACTGTACTTGGAGCACAGCAATGAGGCCTGTTGCAAAGTATTGCATCAAAAATTGTAATTACACGCCCCTGTTAAACAGGGGCTGAAAAATTGGGCCTTAGCCACTGGTGGCGTCTCCCATAAACCAAAATGATCTTCCAAGCTATCATCATTAATCGTGTCATTGAGGAGGAGGAGGAGGAGGATAGCCAGTCAACATAACAGCACAGGCACTCAGCATCATCATCAGTCTTGAAGGGATGTGACATTTTAAAATCAATTAGTCTGTTATATCAGCATCAGGTGTGTGGTAGCTGGTGGTGATCCAAGACTGGTTCATCTTGATGAAAGTCAGTCGATCAACCGAGTCGGTGGACAGGCGCACCCTGTGATCCGTGACAAATCCTCCAGCAGCACTGAATGTGCGTTCTGAAAGAACGCTGGATGCAGGACAGGCCAGTAGCTCAATTGCATATTGTGCAAGCTCTGGCCAGTGATCCATCCTCAAGACCCAGTAAGCCAGAGGATTTTCGGTGGGGAAGGTGTCCAAGTCTGACCTTGCCCCTAGGTATTCCTGGACCATGTATATCAGACGCTGGCGATGGTTGCTGGAACCGATCATACTTTGGGGCTGCGGACTAAAGAATTGTCTGAACGCATCGGTCAGACGGCCACCTTCCCCACCGCTCCTTCTTTGACTGCCCGAAGCCTCAGCAACTCGTTGTCCAGGACCAGGAGTTTGTAACCTCCCAGTCTCTGGGAACGCGTTGCACAGACCTTTCTGCAAGGCCTACCGGAGTTGTCTCATCCTCTGCTCCCTCTGCGACGGTAACATAAGGTCCGCAACCTTACCCTTGTACCGTGGATCAAGGAGAGTGGCCAGCCAGTAATGGTCCCTCTCCTTGATCCGAAGAATACGAGGATCCTTCCGCAGACTTTGCAGGATCAGGGAGGCCATGCAGCGTAGGTTAGCTGAGGCATTCAGTCCGGAGTCCTCTGGGTCACTAAGGACGACATGATCCGCAGCCACCTCCTCCCAGCCACGTACAAGTCCACTGGTTTCTTTGGACTGTAAATCATCCCTAAAAGACTGCTACTGATGATGCTGAGTGCCAGCCTCCACCTCCATGCTGACACAATCCTCCTCCTCCTCCTCCTCCTCCTCTTCCTGTGCGATGGGTGGGACAGAAGGAACACTGTCTGGGTAAAGGGGGCCTTGAGAGGCAAGGAAGTCCTCCTCTTCCTGCCTCTGTTCTGCCTCAAGTGCCCTGTCCATTATTCCACGAAGCGTGTGCTCCAACAGGTGGACAAGAGGTACAGTGTCACTGATGCATGCACTGTCACTGCTCACCATCCTCGTGGCCTCCTCAAATGGTGCCAGGACAGTGCATGCATCCCTGATCATGCCCCACTGGCGTGGTGAAAAAAACCCGAGCTCCCCTGACCCTGTCCTGGTGCCGTAGTCACACAGGTACTCATTGATGGCCCTCTGCTGCATGTGCAGCCGCTGCAGCATGGCCAACGTTGAGTTCCACCTGGTGGGCATGTCACATATAAGGCGGTTCTTGGGCAGGTTCAACTCCTTTTGCAGCTCAGCCAGGCGAGCACTGGCATTATAAGATCTGCGGAAATGCACACAGACTTTCCTGGCCTGCCTCAGGACATCCTGTAAGCCCGGGTACCTGCCCAAGAACCGCTGCACCACCAGGTTAAGGACGTGAGCCATACAGGGCACATGGGTCAGTTGTCCCTGTCGGAGGGCGGAGAGGAGGTTGGTGCCATTGTCGCAAACCACCATTCCTGGCTTAAGCTGGCGTGGCGTCAACCACCTCTCGGCCTGCCCCTGCAGAGCAGACAGGACCTCTGCCCCAGTGTGGCTCCTGTCCCCCAAACACACCAGCGCAAGCACGGCATGGCATCTTTTTGCCTGCGTACTTGCGTAGCCCCTTGAACGCCTACGGAGCACCGCTGGTTCCGAGGACAAGCCACAGGAAGAGGCCATGGAGGAAGAAGAAGAGGAGGGGGTGGAGGAGAGAGGTGTGTCACAACCAGTAGTAGCATTTTGGAGGCATGGCGGTGGAACAACCTCCAACACTACTGCACCTTGTCCTGCATCCTTCCCAGCTGCCAAAAGAGTGACCCAATGGGCCGTGAAAGAAAGGTAATGTCCCTGTCCATGCCTGCTGGACCATGAGTCAGCGGTAATATGCACCTTACCGCTGACCGCCCTGTCCAGCGAGGCCAAGACATTGCCTTCCACATGCCTGTAGAGAGCCGGAATCGCCTTCCGTCAGAAAAAGTGGCGTTTGGGAACCTGCCACTGAGGAACCGCACATTGCACAAACTCATGGAAGGGGGCCGAGTCTACCAACTGAAAAGGCAGCAGTTGAAGCGCTAGCAATTTAGCCAAGTTAGCATTCAACCGCTGGGCATGTGGATGGCTGGGAGTGAACTTCTTTTGACGGTCCAGCAGCTGGGGCAGGGAAATTTGCCTGCTAGAATCGGACGTCGGTGTACTGCTAGCAGAGTGGCCGCAAGTACTTGGCTGTGACACACCTAATTCTACACCTTCATTCCTCTCAGTTCAGGTTTCAGAGAGGACTGAAGGTATAGTGGGGTTGGAGATCCCAGATGATGCGGTGCAAGGAGAGGTCCGCTTTGTTCTTTGGTGTGGGTCTTTAAGGTAGGCTTGCCAACGAGCTCCTTGGCAGGTCAACATATGTCTGATCAAGCATGTGGTGCCCAAGCGGCTGATGTTTTGGCCACGCGATATACGCTTGAGACATATGTTGCAAACAGCAGCTGTGCGATCTGATGCACTCGCCTCAAAAAAGGCCCACACCAAAGAACTTTTTGAATGACGGGCAGAGGCAGCGCCCTGCACAGGCGGAGCTCTGCGGTGTGATTCCGTCGGTGCGCTGCCCATACGCTGGCCACCCAAGGGCATCCTGCCTCATTGGAGATGTGCCTCCTCCTCATCCTCCTCCTCCTCCTCTCTCCTATTAGGCACCCACGTGGAGTCAGTGACCTCATCATCCCCTCCCTCCTCATCACTGGAGCCAATCTGGCAGTATGCTGCAGCTGCTGGAGCATGACTGCCAGATTGGTGTCCTTCTTGAGCATCCCCTCTCTCTGCTCTCACGCTACTGCCTTCCTCTAGCTGGGTATCATCATCAGATCCTTCGAAACGCTGGGCATCCTCCTGGAGCATGTACCCAACACTGTGCTCAAACAGTTCGGGGGACTCCTCAGGAGGAGGACATGGTGGGTCTAGGGAAGGAGTGACTAATGATGACATTGATACCAGAGAAGAGGACGCTTTGGCAGCTGCTTTGCCAGTACCCTGAGCCTGGGTGAGAGAGGATGAGGAGGATGAGGTGGGCTTGGTCATCCACTCTACCAAGTGTTCGGCATGATGTGGCTCAACATGTCCAGCTGCCGAAAAGAAGGACAAGCGTGTCCCATGGCCACGTGCTGATGACAATGCACCGCGTCCATGACCAGCACTGTTGCCCCCAGACACAGAGCCTGCTTGCCCTCTTTTTTTGCCTCCTGACTGTCTGCCTCTCCTTGTTTGCCTTCCAGACATTTTAATGGATGGCCTGCAGGGAGATGGGAAAAACAGCAATAAGGGCTACCTTCAGGTGTATACTGTGCAGGAGGCTTAGCAACAAAGACACTGACACTGTCCCCTGCCTATGCTTCTCTGTCCCTAAACACAAGGATTTGCAATATGCTTCAGCAAGATTGGTTTAGCACAGAATAGCACACTAATAGTTTCCCTCACTGTCCTTCTCTGTCCCTACAAACAAGATTTAGCACAGAATAGCACACTGATAGTTTCCCCGAGTGTCCTTCTCTGTCCCTAAACTCAAGGATTTCAAATATGGTTCAGCAAGATTGGTTTAGCACAGAATAGCACACTGATAGTTTCCCTCACTGTCCTTCTCTGTCCCTACAAACAAGATTTAGCACAGAATAGCACACTGATAGTTTCCCAGAGTGTCCTTCTCTGTCCCTAAACTCAAGGATTTCAAATATGGTTCAGCAAGATTGGTTTAGCACAGAATAGCACACTGATAGTTTCCCTCACTGTCCTTCTCTGTCCCTACAAACAAGATTTAGCACAGAATAGCACACTGACAGTTTCCCCGAGTGTCCTTCTCTGTCCCTAAACTCAAGGATTTCAAATATGGTTCAGCAAGATTGGTTTAGGACAGAATAGCACACTGACACTTTCCCTCACTGTCCTTCTCTGTCCCTACAAACAATATTTAGCACAGAATAGCACACTGATAGTTTCCACGAGTGTCCTTCTCTGTCCCTAAACTCAAGGATTTCAAATATGGTTCAGCAAGATTGGTTTAGAACAGAATAGCACACTGACAGTTTCCCCGAGTGTCCTTCTCTGTCCCTAAACTCAAGGATTTCAAATATGGTTCAGCAAGATTGGTTTAGGACAGAATAGCACACTGATAGTTTCCCTCACTGTCCTTCTCTGTCCCTACAAACAAGATTTAGCACAGAATAGCACACTGATAGTTTCCACGAGTGTCCTTCTCTGTCCCTAAACTCAAGGATTTCAAATACGGTTCAGCAAGATTGGTTTAGAACAGAATAGCACACTGACAGTTTCCCTCACTGTCCTTCTCTGTCCCTACAAACAAGATTTAGCACAGAATAGCACACTGATAGTTTCCACGAGTGTCCTTCTCTGTCCCTAAACTCAAGGATTTCAAATACGGTTCAGCAAGATTGGTTTAGAACAGAATAGCACACTGACAGTTTCCCTCACTGTCCTTCTCTGTCCCTACAAACAAGATTTAGCACAGAATAGCACACTGATAGTTTCCACGAGTGTCCTTCTCTGTCCCTAAACTCAAGGATTTCAAATACGGTTCAGCAAGATTGGTTTAGAACAGAATAGCACACTGACAGTTTCCCTCACTGTCCTTCTCTGTCCCTACAAACAAGATTTAGCACAGAATAGCACACTGATAGTTTCCACGAGTGTCCTTCTCTGTCCCTAAACTCAAGGATTTCAAATACGGTTCAGCAAGATTGGTTTAGAACAGAATAGCACACTGACAGTTTCCCTCACTGTCCTTCTCTGTCCCTACAAACAAGATTTAGCACAGAATAGCACACTGATAGTTTCCACGAGTGTCCTTCTCTGTCCCTAAACTCAAGGATTTCAAATACGGTTCAGCAAGATTGGTTTAGAACAGAATAGCACACTGACAGTTTCCCTCACTGTCCTTCTCTGTCCCTACAAACAAGGATTAGCACAGAATAGCACACTGACACTTTCCCTCACTGTCCTTCTCTGTCCCTACAAACAAGGTTTAGCACAGAATAGCACACTGACACTTTCCCTCACTGTCCTTCTCTGTCCCTACAAACAAGGTTTAGCACAGAATGACACACTGACACTCTCCCTACCTATCCTTCTCTGTCCCTAAACACAAGGAATCCAGGATTAGTAAAGGAAAAAAATGACACTGTCCCTGCCTATGCTTCTCTTTCCCTGCTCCGGAACACACTACACAAGGCCGCCGCGCTGGCGGCCTTTTATAGTGTGGGGCGTGTACTAAACCCCCTCAGCAATAATTGGCCACAGGCATCCTGCCTGTGGCCAATCAGTGCTCTCCTCGCTGCCGGCGCTGTGATTGGCCAAGCATGCGGGGTCACAGTGCATGCTTGGCCAATCACAGCGCCTGGATGACACTGCGATGGCGTAGTGCATTGTGGGCCGTTCGCGTCCCTCGAATTTGGTGCGAACGGCCCAAATCGTTCGCTCTTCATCGAATGATGGAACAGCCGATGTTCGAGTCGAACGTATGTTCGACTCGAACACGAAGCTCATCCCTACTCTGCAGTGAGGTTTAGCTGCACATGGTGCCCAGGATACAGTTTACTAACTGAATATACTGCAGCTACCTGAATCACCTGCCTGCCTTTAGTATATTAGGAAAAGAACAGTAACAATCTGCAGTGAGGTTTAGCTGCACACTGTGCCCAGGATACAGTTTACTGACTGAATATATTGCAGCTACCTGAATCAACTGCCTGCCTGAAGTATATTAGGAAGAGAACTGGAACGCTCTGCAGTGAGGTTTAGCTGCACACTGTGCCCAGGATACAGTTTACTGACTGAATATACTGCAGCTACCTGAATCAACTGCCTGCCTGTAGTATATTAGGATGAGAACACGAATGCTCTGCAGTGAGGTTTAGCTGCACACTGTGCCCAGGATACAGTATACTGACTGAATATACTGCAGCTACCTGAATCAACTGCCTGCCAGTAGTATATTAGGAAGAGAACAGGAATGCTCTGCAGTGAGGTTTAGCTGCACACTGTGCCCAGGATATAGTTTACTGACTGAATATACTGCAGCTACCTGAATGAACTGCCTGCCTGTAGTATATTAGGAAGAGAACAAGAATGCTCTGCAGTGAGGTTCAGCTGCACACTGGGCCCAGGATACAATTTACTGACTGAATATACTGCAGCTACCTGACTCATCTGCCTTTCTTTAGTTTATTAGGAAGAGAACAGGAACGCTCTGCAGTGAGGTTTAGCTGCACACTGTGCCCAGGATACAGTTTACTAACTGAACATACTGCAGCTATCTGAATCAACTGCCTTTCTGTAGTATATTAGGAAGAGAACAGGAACGCTCTGCAGTGAGGTTTAGCTGCACACTGTGCCCAGGATACAGTATACTGACTGAATATACTGCAGCTACCTGAATCAACTGACTTCCAGTAGTATATTAGGAAGAGAACAGGAACGCTCTGCAGTGAGGTTTAGCTGCAAACTGTGCCCAGGATACAGTTTACTGACTGAATATACTGCAGCTACCTGAATCAACTGACTTCCAGTAGTATATTAGGAAGAGATCAGGAACGCTCTGCAGTGAGGATTAGCTGCACACTGTGCCCAGGATACAGTATACTGACTGAATATACTGCAGCTACCTGAATCAACTGCCTGCCTTTAGTATATTAGGAAGAGAACAGGAACGCTCTGCAGTGAGGTTTAGCTGCACACTGTGCCCAGGATACAGTTTACTGACTGAATACACTGCAGCTACCTGAATCAACTGCCTGCCTGTAGTATATTAGGAAGAGAACAGGAACGCTCTGCAGTGAGGTTTAGCTGCAAACTGTGCCCAGGATACAGTTTACTGACTGAATATACTGCAGCTACCTGAATCAACTGCCTGCCAGTAGTATATTAGGAAGAGAACAGGAACGCTCTGCAGTGAGGTTTAGCTGCACACTGTGCCCAGGATACAGTTTACTGACTGAATATACTGCAGATACCTGAATCAACTGCCTGCCTGTAGTATATTAGGAAGAGAATAACAGAAACCTGCTGCAGTGAGGTTTAGCTGCACACTGTGCCCAGGATACAGTATATTGACTGAATATACTGCAGCTACCTGAATCAACTGCCTGCCAGTAGTATATTATGAAGAGAACAGGAATGCTCTGCAGTGAGGTTTAGCTGCACACTGTGCCCAGGATATAGTTTACTGACTGAATATACTGCAGCTACCTGACTCATCTGCCTTTCTTTAGTTTATTAGGAAGAGAACAGGAACGCTCTGCAGGGAGGTTTAGCTGCACACGGTGCCCAGGATACAGTTTACTAACTGAACATACTGCAGCTATCTGAATCAACTGCCTTTCTGTAGTATATTAGGAAGAGAACAGGAACGCTCTGCAGTGAGGTTTAGCTGCACACTGTGCCCAGGATACAGTTTACTGACTGAATATACTGCAGCTACCGGAATCAACTGCCTGCCTGTAGTATATTAGTAAGAGAACAACAGAAACGCTCTGCAGTGAGGTTTAACTGCACACTGTGCCCAGGATACGGTATACTGACTGAATATACTGCAGCTACCTGACTCAACTGCCTTTCTGTAGTTTATTTGGAAGAGAACAGGAACGCTCTGCAGTGAGGTTTAGCTGCACACTGTGCCCAGGATACAGTATACTGACTGAATATACTGCAGCTACCTGAATCAACTGACTTCCAGTAGTATATTAGGAAGAGAACAGGAACGCTCTGCAGTGAGGATTAGCTGCACACTGTGCCCAGGATACAGTATACTGACTGAATATACTGCAGCTACCTGAATCAACTGCCTGCCTTTAGTATATTAGGAAGAGAACAGGAACGCTCTGCAGTGAGGTTTAGCTGCACACTGTGCCCAGGATACAGTTTACTGACTGAATACACTGCACCTACCTGAATCAACTGCCTGCCTGTAGTATATTAGGAAGAGAACAGGAACGCTCTGCAGTGAGGTTTAGCTGCAAACTGTGCCCAGAATACAGTTTACTGACTGAATATACTGCAGCTACCTGAATCACCTGCCTGCCTTTAGTATATTAGGAAAAGAACAGGAACACTCTGCAGTGAGGTTTAGCTGCACACTGTGCCCAGGATACAGTTTACTGACTGAATATACTGCAGCTACCTGAATCAACTGCCTGCCTGAAGTATATTATTAAGAGAACTGGAACGCTCTGCAGTGAGGTTTAGCTGCACACTGTGCCCAGGATACAGTTTACTGACTGAATATACTGCAGCTACCTGAATCAACTGCCTGCCTGTAGTATATTAGGATGAGAACACAAATGCTCTGCAGTGAGGTTTAGCTGCACACTGTGCCCAGGATACAGTATACTGACTGAATATACTGCAGCTACCTAAATCAACTGCCTGCCTATAGTATATTAGGAAGAGAACAGGAACGCTCTGCAGTGAGGTTTAGCTGCACACTGTGCCCAGGATACAGTTTACTGACTGAATATACTGCAGCTACCGGAATCAACTGCCTGCCTGTAGTATATTAGTAAGAGAACAACAGAAACGCTCTGCAGTGAGGTTTAACTGCACACTGTGCCCAGGATACAGTATACTGACTGAATATACTGCAGCTACCTGACTCAACTGCCTTTCTGTAGTTTATTAGGAAGAGAACAGGAACGCTCTGCAGTGAGGTTTAGCTGCACACTGTGCCCAGGATACAGTATACTAACTGAATATACTGCAGCTACCTGAATCAACCGACTTCCAGTAGTATATTAGGAAGAGAACAGGAACGCTCTGCAGTGAGGATTAGCTGCACACTGTGCCCAGGATACAGTATACTGACTGAATATACTGCAGCTACCTGAATCAACTGCCTGCCTTTAGTATATTAGGAAGAGAACAGGAACACTCTGCAGTGAGGTTTAGCTGAACACTGTGCCCAGGATACAGTTTACTTACTGAATATACTGCAGCTACATGAATCAACTGCCTGCCTGTAGTATATTAGGACGAGAACACGAATGCTCTGCAGTGAGGTTTAGCTGCACACTGTGCCCAGGATACAGTACTGAATATACTGCAGCTACCTGAATCAACTGCCTGCCTGAAGTATATTAGGAAGAGAACAGTAACTCTCTGCAGTGAGGTTTAGCTTCACACTGTGCCCAGGATACAGTTTACTTACTGAATATACTGCAGCTACATGAATCAACTGCCTGCCTGTAGTATATTAGGACGAGAACACGAATGCTCTGCAGTGAGGTTTAGCTGCACACTGTGCCCAGGATACAGTACTGAATATACTGCAGCTACCTGAATCAACTGCCTGCCTGAAGTATATTAGGAAGAGAACAGTAACTCTCTGCAGTGAGGTTTAGCTTCACACTGTGCCCAGGATACAGTTTACTTACTGAATATACTGCAGCTACCTGAATCAACTGCCTGCCTTTAGTATATTAGGAAAAGAACAGGAACGCTCTACAGTGAGGTTTAGCTGAACACGGTGCCCAGGATACAGTTTACTGACTGAATATACTGCAGCTACCTGAATAAACTGCCTGCCTGTAGTATATTAGGAAGAGAATAACAGAAACGTGCTGCAGTGAGGTTTAGCTGCACACTGTGCCCAGGATACAGTATACTGACTGAATATACTGCAGCTATCTGAATCAACTGCCTGCCAGTAGTATATTAGGAAGAGAACAGGAACGCTCTGCAGTGAGGTTTAGCTGCACACTGTGCCCAGGATATAGTTTACTGACTGAATATACTGCAGCTACCTGAATCAACTGCCTGCCTGTAGTATATTAGGAAGAGAACAAGAATGCTCTGCAGTGAGGTTTAGCTGCACACTGTGCCCAGGATACAGTTTACTAACTGAACATACTGCAGCTATCTGAATCAACTGCCTTTCTGTAGTATATTAGGAAGAGAACAGGATTGCTCTGCAGTGAGGTTTAGCTGCACACTGTGCCCAGGATACAGTTTACTGACTGAATATACTGCAGCTACCGGAATCAACTGCCTGCCTGTAGTATATTAGTAAGAGAACAACAGAAACGCTCTGCAGTGAGGTTTAACTGCACACTGTGCCCAGGATACGGTATACTGACTGAATATACTGCAGCTACCTGACTCAACTGCCTTTCTAAAGTTTATTAGGAAGATAACAGGAACGCTCTGCAGTGAGGTTTAGCTGCACACTGTGCCCAGGATACAGTTTACTGACTGAATATACTGCAGTTACCTGAATCAACTGACTTCCAGTAGTATATTAGGAAGAGAACAGGAACGCTCTGCAGTGAGGATTAGCTGCACACGGTGCCCAGGATACAGTTTACTGACTGAATATACTGCAGCTACCTGAATCAACTGCCTGCCTTTAGTATATTAGGAAGAGAACAGGAATGCTCTGCAGTGAGGTTTAGCTGCAAACTGTGCCCAGGATACAGTTTACGCACTGAATATACTGCAGCTACCTGAATCAACTGCCTGCCTGTAGTATATTAGTACGAGAACAGGAACGCTCTGCAGTGAGGTTTAGCTGCACACTGTGCCCAGGATACAGTTTACTAACTGAACATACTGCAGCTATCTGAATCAACTGCCTTTCTGTAGTATATTAGGAAGAGAACAGGAACGCTCTGAAGTGAGGTTTAGCTGAACACTGTGCCCAGGATACAGTTTACTGACTGAATATACTGCAGCTACCTGAATCAACTGCCTGCCTGTAGTATATTAGTACGAGAACAGGAACGCTCTGCAGTGAGGTTTAGCTGCACACTGTGCCCAGGATACAGTTTACTAACTGAACATACTGCAGCTATCTGAATCAACTGCCTTTCTGTAGTATATTAGGAAGAGAACAGGAACGCTCTGAAGTGAGGTTTAGCTGAACACTGTGCCCAGGATACAGTTTACTGACTGAATATACTGCAGCTACCTGAATCAACTGCCTGCCTGTAGTATATTAGGATGAGAACACAAATGCTCTGCAGTGAGGTTTAGCTGCACACTGTGCCCAGGATACAGTATACTGACTGAATATACTGCAGCTACCTAAATCAACTGCCTGCCTATAGTATATTAGGAAGAGAACAGGAACGCTCTGCAGTGAGGTTTAGCTGCACACTGTGCCCAGGATACAGTTTACTGACTGAATATACTGCAGCTACCGGAATCAACTGCCTGCCTGTAGTATATTAGTAAGAGAACAACAGAAACGCTCTGCAGTGAGGTTTAACTGCACACTGTGCCCAGGATACAGTATACTGACTGAATATACTGCAGCTACCTGACACAACTGCCTTTCTGTAGTTTATTAGGAAGAGAACAGGAACGCTCTGCAGTGAGGTTTAGCTGCACACTGTGCCCAGGATACAGTATACTAACTGAATATACTGCAGCTACCTGAATCAACCGACTTCCAGTAGTATATTAGGAAGAGAACAGGAACGCTCTGCAGTGAGGATTAGCTGCACACTGTGCCCAGGATACAGTATACTGACTGAATATACTGCAGCTACCTGAATCAACTGCCTGCCTTTAGTATATTAGGAAGAGAACAGGAACACTCTGCAGTGAGGTTTAGCTGCACACTGTGCCCAGGATACAGTTTACTTACTGAATATACTGCAGCTACATGAATCAACTGCCTGCCTGTAGTATATTAGGATGAGAACACGAATGCTCTGCAGTGAGGTTTAGCTGCACACTGTGCCCAGGATACAGTACTGAATATACTGCAGCTACCTGAATCAACTGCCTGCCTGAAGTATATTAGGAAGAGAACAGTAACTCTCTGCAGTGAGGTTTAGCTTCACACTGTGCCCAGGATACAGTTTACTTACTGAATATACTGCAGCTACATGAATCAACTGCCTGCCTTTAGTATATTAGGACGAGAACACGAATGCTCTGCAGTGAGGTTTAGCTGCACACTGTGCCCAGGATACAGTACTGAATATACTGCAGCTACCTGAATCAACTGCCTGCCTGAAGTATATTAGGAAGAGAACAGTAACTCTCTGCAGTGAGGTTTAGCTTCACACTGTGCCCAGGATACAGTTTACTTACTGAATATACTGCAGCTACCTGAATCAACTGCCTGCCTGTAGTATATTAGGAAGAGAATAACAGAAACGTGCTGCAGTGAGGTTTAGCTGCACACTGTGCCCAGGATACAGTTTACTGACTGAATATACTGCAGCTACCTGAATAAACTGCCTGCCTGTAGTATATTAGGAAGAGAATAACAGAAACGTGCTGCAGTGAGGTTTAGCTGCACACTGTGCCCAGGATACAGTATACTGACTGAATATACTGCAGCTACCTGAATCAACTGCCTGCCAGTAGTATATTAGGAAGAGAACAGGAACGCTCTGCAGTGAGGTTTAGCTGCACACTGTGCCCAGGATATAGTTTACTGACTGAATATACTGCAGCTACCTGAATCAACTGCCTGCCTGTAGTATATTAGGAAGAGAACAAGAATGCTCTGCAGTGAGGTTTAGCTGCACACTGTGCCCAGGATAAAGTTTACTAACTGAACATACTGCAGCTATCTGAATCAACTGCCTTTCTGTAGTATATTAGGAAGAGAACAGGATTGCTCTGCAGTGAGGTTTAGCTGCACACTGTGCCCAGGATACAGTTTACTGACTGAATATACTGCAGCTACCGGAATCAACTGCCTGCCTGTAGTATATTAGTAAGAGAACAACAGAAACGCTCTGCAGTGAGGTTTAACTGCACACTGTGCCCAGGATACGGTATACTGACTGAATATACTGCAGCTACCTGACTCAACTGCCTTTCTAAAGTTTATTAGGAAGATAACAGGAACGCTCTGCAGTGAGGTTTAGCTGCACACTGTGCCCAGGATACAGTTTACTGACTGAATATACTGCAGTTACCTGAATCAACTGACTTCCAGTAGTATATTAGGAAGAGAACAGGAACGCTCTGCAGTGAGGATTAGCTGCACACGGTGCCCAGGATACAGTTTACTGACTGAATATACTGCAGCTACCTGAATCAACTGCCTGCCTTTAGTATATTAGGAAGAGAACAGGAATGCTCTGCAGTGAGGTTTAGCTGCAAACTGTGCCCAGGATACAGTTTACGCACTGAATATACTGCAGCTACCTGAATCAACTGCCTGCCTGTAGTATATTAGTACGAGAACAGGAACGCTCTGCAGTGAGGTTTAGCTGCACACTGTGCCCAGGATACAGTTTACTAACTGAACATACTGCAGCTATCTGAATCAACTGCCTTTCTGTAGTATATTAGGAAGAGAACAGGAACGCTCTGAAGTGAGGTTTAGCTGAACACTGTGCACAGGATACAGTTTACTGACTGAATATACTGCAGCTACCTGAATCAACTTCCTGCCTGAAGTATATTAGGAAGAGAACTGGAACGCTCTGCAGTGAGGTTTAGCTGCACACTGTGCCCAGGATACAGTATACTGACTGAATATACTGCAGCTACCTGAATCAACTGCCTGCCTGTAGTATATTAGGATGAGAACACGAATGCTCTGCAGTGAGGTTTAGCTGCACACTGTGCCCAGGATACAGTATACTGACTGAATATACTGCAGCTACCTGAATCAACTGCCTGCCAGTAGTATATTAGGAAGAGAACAGGAATGCTCTGCAGTGAGGTTTAGCTGCACACTGTGCCCAGGATATAGTTTACTGACTGAATATACTGCAGCTACCTGAATCAACTGCCTGCCTGTAGTATATTAGGAAGAGAACAAGAATGCTCTGCAGTGAGTTTCAGCTGCACACTGGGCCCAGGATACAATTTACTGACTGAATATACTGCAGCTACCTGACTCATCTGCCTTTCTTTAGTTTATTAGGAAGAGAACAGGAACGCTCTGCAGTGAGGTTTAGCTGCACACTGTGCCCAGGATACAGTTTACTAACTGAACATACTGCAGCTATCTGAATCAACTGCCTGCCTGTAGTATATTAGGAAGAGAACAGGAACGCTCTGCAGTGAGGTTTAGCTGCACACTGTGCCCAGGATACAGTATACTGACTGAATATACTGCAGCTACCTGAATCAACTGACTTCCAGTAGTATATTAGGAAGAGAACAGGAACGCTCTGCAGTGAGGATTAGCTGCACACTGTGCCCAGGATACAGTATACTGACTGAATATACTGCAGCTACCTGAATCAACTGCCTGCCTTTAGTATATTAGGAAGAGAACAGGAACGCTCTGCGGTGAGGTTTAGCTGCACACTGAGCCCAGGATACAGTTTACTGACTGAATACACTGCAGCTACCTGAATCAACTGCCTGCCTGTAGTATATTAGGAAGAGAACAGGAACGCTCTGCAGTGAGGTTTAGCTGCAAACTGTGCCCAGGATACAGTTTACGCACTGAATATACTGCAGCTACCTGAATCAACTGCCTGCCAGTAGTATATTAGGAAGAGAACAGGAACGCTCTGCAGTAAGGTTTAGCTGCACACTGTGCCCAGGATACAGTTTACTGACTGAATATACTGCAGATACCTGAATCAACTGCCTGCCTGTAGTATATTAGGAAGAGAATAACAGAAACCTACTGCAGTGAGGTTTAGCTGCACACTGTGCCCAGGATACAGTATACTGACTGAATATACTGCAGCTACCTGAATCAACTGCCTGCCAGTAGTATATTACGAAGAGAACAGGAATGCTCTGCAGTGAGGTTTAGCTGCACACTGTGCCCAGGATATAGTTTACTGACTGAATATACTGCAGCTACCTGACTCATCTGCCTTTCTTTAGTTTATTAGGAAGAGAACAGGAACGCTCTGCAGTGAGGTTTATCTGCACACTGTGCCCAGGATACAGTTTACTAACTGAACATACTGCAGCTATCTGAATCAACTGCCTTTCTGTAGTATATTAGGAAGAGAACAGGAACGCTCTGCAGTGAGGTTTAGCTGCACACTGTGCCCAGGATACAGTTTACTGACTGAATATACTGCAGCTACCGGAATCAACTGCCTGCCTGTAGTATATTAGTAAGAGAACAACAGAAACGCTCTGCAGTGAGGTTTAACTGCACACTGTGCCCAGGATACGGTATACTGACTGAATATACTGCAGCTACCTGACTCAACTGCCTTTCTGTAGTTTATTAGGAAGAGAACAGGAATGCTCTGCAGTGAGGTTTAGCTGCACACTGTGCCCAGGATACAGTATACTGACTGAATATACTGCAGCTACCTGAATCAACTGACTTCCAGTAGTATATTAGGAAGAGAACAGGAACGCTCTGCAGTGAGGATTAGCTGCACACTGTGCCCAGGATACAGTATACTGACTGAATATACTGCAGCTACCTGAATCAACTGCCTGCCTTTAGTATATTAGGAAGAGAACAGGAACGCTCTGCAGTGAGGTTTAGCTGCTCACTGTGCCCAGGATATAGTTTACTGACTGAATACACTGCAGCTACCTGAATCAACTGCCTGCCTGTAGTATATTAGGAAGAGAACAGGAACGCTCTGCAGTGAGGTTTAGCTGCAAACTGTGCCCAGAATACAGTTTACTGACTGAATATACTGCAGCTACCTGAATCACCTGCCTGCCTTTAGTATATTAGGAAAAGAACAGGAACACTCTGCAGTGAGGTTTAGCTGCACACTGTGCCCAGGATACAGTTTACTGACTGAATATACTGCAGCTACCTGAATCAACTGACTTCCAGTAGTATATTAGGAAGAGAACAGGAACGCTCTGCAGTGAGGATTAGCTGCACACTGTGCCCAGGATACAGTATACTGACTGAATATACTGCAGCTACCTGAATCAACTGCCTGCCTTTAGTATATTAGGAAGAGAACAGGAACGCTCTGCAGTGAGGTTTAGCTGCACACTGTGCCCAGGATATAGTTTACTGACTGAATACACTGCAGCTACCTGAATCAACTGCCTGCCTGTAGTATATTAGGAAGAGAACAGGAACGCTCTGCAGTGAGGTTTAGCTGCAAACTGTGCCCAGAATACAGTTTACTGACTGAATATACTGCAGCTACCTGAATCACCTGCCTGCCTTTAGTATATTAGGAAAAGAACAGGAACACTCTGCAGTGAGGTTTAGCTGCACACTGTGCCCAGGATACAGTTTACTGACTGAATATACTGCAGCTACCTGAATCAACTGCCTGCCTGAAGTATATTATTAAGAGAACTGGAACGCTCTGCAGTGAGGTTTAGCTGCACACTGTGCCCAGGATACAGTTTACTGACTGAATATACTGCAGCTACCTGAATCAACTGCCTGCCTGTAGTATATTAGGATGAGAACACGAATGCTCTGCAGTGAGGTTTAGCTGCACACTGTGCCCAGGATACAGTATACTGACTGAATATACTGCAGCTACCTAAATCAACTGCCTGCCTATAGTATATTAGGAAGAGAACAGGAACGCTCTGCAGTGAGGTTTAGCTGCACACTGTGCCCAGGATACAGTTTACTGACTGAATATACTGCAGCTACCGGAATCAACTGCCTGCCTGTAGTATATTAGTAAGAGAACAACAGAAACGCTCTGCAGTGAGGTTTAACTGCACACTGTGCCCAGGATACGGTATACTGACTGAATATACTGCAGCTACCTGACTCAACTGCCTTTATGTAGTTTATTAGGAAGAGAACAGGAACGCTCTGCAGTGAGGTTTAGCTGCACACTGTGCCCAGGATACAGTATACTAACTGAATATACTGCAGCTACCTGAATCAACCGACTTCCAGTAGTATATTAGGAAGAGAACAGGAACGCTCTGCAGTGAGGATTAGCTGCACACTGTGCCCAGGATACAGTATACTGACTGAATATACTGCAGCTACCTGAATCAACTGCCTGCCTTTAGTATATTAGGAAGAGAACAGGAACGCTCTGCAGTGAGGTTTAGCTGCACACTGTGCCCAGGATACAGTACTGAATATACTGCAGCTACCTGAATCAACTGCCTGCCTGAAGTATATTAGGAAGAGAACAGTAACTCTCTGCAGTGAGGTTTAGCTTCACACTGTGCCCAGCCAGGATACAGTTTACTTACTGAATATACTGCAGCTACATGAATCAACTGCCTGCCTGTAGTATATTAGGACGAGAACACAAATGCTCTGCAGTGAGGTTTAGCTGCACACTGTGCCCAGGATACAGTACTGAATATACTGCAGCTACCTGAATCAACTGCCTGCCTGAAGTATATTAGGAAGAGAACAGTAACTCTCTGCAGTGAGGTTTAGCTTCACACTGTGCCCAGGATACAGTTTACTTACTGAATATACTGCAGCTACCTGAATCAACTGCCTGCCTATAGTATATTAGGAAGAGAACAGGAACGCTCTGCAGTGAGGTTTAGCTGCACACGGTGCCCAGGATACAGTTTACTGACTGAATATACTGCAGCTACCTGAATCACCTGCTTGCCTTTAGTATATTAGGAAAAGAACAGGAACGCTCTACAGTGAGGTTTAGCTGAACACGGTGCCCAGGATACAGTTTACTGACTGAATATACTACAGCTACCTGAATAAACTGCCTGCATGTAGTATATTAGGAAGAGAATAACAGAAACGTGCTGCAGTGAAGTTTAGCTGCACACTGTGCCCAGGATACAGTATACTGACTGAATATACTGCAGCTATCTGAATCAACTGCCTGTCAGTAGTATATTAGGAAGAGAACAGGAACGCTCTGCAGTGAGGTTTAGCTGCACACTGTGCCCAGGATATAGTTTACTAACTGAATATACTGCAGCTACCTGAATCAACTGCCTGCCTGTAGTATATTAGGAAGAGAACAAGAATGCTCTGCAGTGAGGTTTAGCTGCACACTGTGCCCAGGATACAGTTTACTAACTGAACATACTGCAGCTATCTGAATCAACTGCCTTTCTGTAGTATATTAGGAAGAGAACAGGAACGCTCTGCAGTGAGGTTTAGCTGCACACTGTGCCCAGGATACAGTTTACTGACTGAATATACTGCAGCTACCGGAATCAACTGCCTGCCTGTAGTATATTAGTAAGAGAACAAAAGAAATGCTCTGCAGTGAGGTTTAACTGCACACTGTGCCCAGGATACGGTATACTGACTGAATATACTGCAGCTACCTGACTCAACTGCCTTTCTAAAGTTTATTAGGAAGATAACAGGAACGCTCTGCAGTGAGGTTTAGCTGCACACTGTGCCCAGGATACAGTTTACTGACTGAATATACTGCAGTTACCTGAATCAACTGACTTCCAGTAGTATATTAGGAAGAGAACAGGAATGCTCTGCAGTGAGGATTAGCTGCACACGGTGCCCAGGATACAGTTTACTGACTGAATATACTGCAGCTACCTGAATCAACTGCCTGCCTTTAGTATATTAGGAAGAGAACAGGAACGCTCTGCAGTGAGGTTTAGCTGCAAACTGTGCCCAGGATACAGTTTACGCACTGAATATACTGCAGCTACCTGAATCAACTGCCTGCCTGTAGTATATTAGTACGAGAACAGGAACGCTCTTCTGTGAGGTTTAGCTGCACACTGCGCCCAGGATACAGTTTACTAACTGAACATACTGCAGCTATCTGAATCAACTGCCTTTCTGTAGTATATTAGGAAGAGAACAGGAACGCTCTGAAGTGAGGTTTAGCTGAACACTGTGCACAGGATACAGTACTGAATATACTGCAGCTATCTAAATCAACTGCCTGCCTGTAGTATATTTGTAAGAGAACAATAGGAACGCTCTGCAGTGAGGTTTAGCTGAACACTGTGCACAGGATACAGTACTGAATATACTGTAGCTACCTGAATCAACTGCCTGCCTGTAGTATATTAGGAAGAGAACAGTAACGCTCTGCAGTGAGGTTTAGCTGCACATGGTGCCCAGGATACAGTTTACTGACTGAATATACTGCAGCTACCTGAATCAACTGCCTGCCTGAAGTATATTAGGAAGAGAACTGGAACCCTCTGCAGTGAGGTTTAGCTGCACACTGTGCCCAGGATACAGTTTACTGACTGAATATACTGCAGCTACCTGAATCAACTGCCTGCCTGTAGTATATTAGGATGAGAACACGAATGCTCTGCAGTGAGGTTTAGCTGCACACTGTGCCCAGGATACAGTTTACTGACTGAATATACTGCAGCTACCTGAATCAACTGCCTGCCTGAAGTATATTAGGAAGAGAACAGTAACTCTCTGCAGTGAGGTTTAGCTTCACACTGTGCCCAGGATACAGTTTACTTACTGAATATACTGCAGCTACCTGAATCAACTGCCTGCCTATAGTATATTAGGAAGAGAACAGGAACGCTCTGCAGTGAGGTTTAGCTGCACACGGTGCCCAGGATACAGTTTACTGACTGAATATACTAAAGCTACCTGAATCACCTGCCTGCCTTTAGTATATTAGGAAAAGAACAGGAACGCTCTACAGTGAGGTTTAGCTGAACACGGTGCCCAGGATACAGTTTACTGACTGAATATACTGTAGCTACCTGAATAAACTGCCTGCCTGTAGTATATTAGGAAGAGAATAACAGAAACGTGCTGCAGTGAGGTTTAGCTGCACACTGTGCCCAGGATACAGTATACTGACTGAATATACTGCAGCTATCTGAATCAACTGCCTGCCTGTAGTATATTAGGAAGACAACAAGAATGCTCTGCAGTGAGGTTTAGCTGCACACTGTGCCCAGGATACAGTTTACTAACTGAACATACTGCAGCTATCTGAATCAACTGCCTTTCTGTAGTATATTAGGAAGAGAACAGGAACGCTCTGCAGTGAGGTTTAGCTGCACACTGTGCCCAGGATACAGTTTACTGACTGAATATACTGCAGCTACCGGAATCAACTGCCTGCCTGTAGTATATTAGTAAGAGAACAACAGAAATGCTCTGCAGTGAGGTTTAACTGCACACTGTGCCCAGGATACGGTATACTGACTGAATATACTGCAGCTACCTGACTCAACTGCCTTTCTAAAGTTTATTAGGAAGATAACAGGAACGCTCTGCAGTGAGGTTTAGCTGCACACTGTGCCCAGGATACAGTTTACTGACTGAATATACTGCAGTTACCTGAATCAACTGACTTCCAGTAGTATATTAGGAAGAGAACAGGAACGCTCTGCAGTGAGGATTAGCTGCACACGGTGCCCAGGATACAGTTTACTGACTGAATATACTGCAGCTACCTGAATCAACTGCCTGCCTTTAGTATATTAGGAAGAGAACAGGAACGCTCTGCAGTGAGGTTTAGCTGCAAACTGTGCCCAGGATACAGTTTACGCACTGAATATACTGCAGCTACCTGAATCAACTGCCTGCCTTTAGTATATTAGTACGAGAACAGGAACGCTCTTCAGTGAGGTTTAGCTGCACACTGCGCCCAGGATACAGTTTACTAACTGAACATACTGCAGCTATCTGAATCAACTGCCTTTCTGTAGTATATTAGGAAGAGAACAGGAACGCTCTGAAGTGAGGTTTAGCTGAACACTGTGCACAGGATACAGTACTGAATATACTGCAGCTATCTAAATCAACTGCCTGCCTGTAGTATATTTGTAAGAGAACAATAGGAACGCTCTGCAGTGAGGTTTAGCTGAACACTGTGCACAGGATACAGTACTGAATATACTGTAGCTACCTGAATCAACTGCCTGCCTGAAGTATATTAGGAAGAGAACTGGAACCCTCTGCAGTGAGGTTTAGCTGCACACTGTGCCCAGGATACAGTTTACTGACTGAATATACTGCAGCTACCTGAATCAACTGCCTGCCTGTAGTATATTAGGATGAGAACACGAATGCTCTGCAGTGAGGTTTAGCTGCACACTGTGCCCAGGATACAGTTTACTGACTGAATATACTGCAGCTACCTGAATCAACTGCCTGCCTGTAGTATATTAGGAAGAGAACAGGAACGCTCTGCAGTGAGGATTAGCTGCACACTGTGCCCAGGATACAGTATACTGACTGAATATACTGCAGCTTCTGAATTAACTGCCTGCCTTTAGTATATTAGGAAGAGAACAGGAACGCTCTGCAGTGAGGTTTAGCTGCACACTGTGCCCAGGATACAGTTTACTGACTGAATACACTGCAGCTACCTGAATCAACTGCCTGCCTGTAGTATATTAGGAAGAGAACATGAACGCTCTGCAGTGAGGTTTAGCTGCAAACTGTGCCCAGGATACAGTTTACTGACTGAATATACTGCAGCTACCTGAATCAACTGCCTGCCTGTAGTATATTAGGACGAGAACAGGAACACTCTGCAGTGAGGTTTAGCTGCACACTGCGCCCAGGATACAGTTTACTAACTGGACATACTTCAGCTATCTGAATCAACTGCCTTTCTGTAGTATATTAGGAAGAGAACAAGAAAGCTCTGCAGTGAGGTTTAGCTGAACACTGTGCACAGGATACAGTACTGAATATACTGCAGCTACCTAAATCAACTGCCTGCCTGTAGTATATTAGTAAGAGAACAATAGGAACGCTCTGCAGTGAGGTTTAGCTGAACACTGTGCACAGGATACAGTACTGAATATACTGCAGCTACGTGAATCAACTGCCTGCCCGTAGTATATTAGGAAGAGAACAGTAACGCTCTGCAGTGAGGTTTGGCTGCACACTGTGCCCAGGATACAGTTTACTTACTGAATATACTGCAGCTACCTGAATCAACTGCCTGCCTGTAGTATATTAGGACGAGAACACGAATGCTCTGCAGTGAGGTTTAGCTGCACACTGTGCCCAGGATACAGTTTACTTACTGAATATACTGCAGCTACCTGAATCAACTGCCTGCCCATAGTATATTAGGAAGAGAACAGGAACGCTCTGCAGTGAGATTTATCTGCACACTTTGCCCAGGATACAGTTTACTGACTGAATATACCTCAGCTACCTGAATCAACTGTCTGCCTGTAGTATATTAGAAAGAGAACAGGAACGCTCTGCAGTGAGGTTTAGCTGCACACTGTGCCCAGGATACAGTTTACTGACTGAATATACTGCAGTTACCTGAATCAACTGCCTGCGTGTAGTATATTAGGAAGAGAACAACAGGAACGCTCTGCAGTGAGGTTTAGCTGAACACTGTGCACAGGATACAGTACTGAATATACTGCAGCTACCTAAATCAACTGCCTGCCTGTAGTATATTAGTAAGAGAACAATAGGAACGCTCTGCAGTGAGGTTTAGCTGAACACTGTGCACAGTATACAGTACTGAATATACTGCAGTTACCTGAATCAACTGCCTGCCTGTAATATATTAGGAAGAGAACAGTAACGCTCTGCAGTGAGGTTTAGCTGCACACTGTGCCCAGGATACAGTTTACTTACTGAATATACTGCAGCTACCTGAATCAACTGCCTGCCTATAGTATATTAGGAAGAGAACAGGAACGCTCTGCAGTGAGGTTTAGCTGCACATGGTGCCCAGGATACAGTTTACTGACTGAATATACTGCAGCTACCTGAATCACCTGCCTGCCTTTAGTATATTAGGAAAAGAACAGGAACACTCTGCAGTGAGGTTTAGCTGCACACTGTGCCCAGGATACAGTTTACTGACTGAAAATACTGCAGCTACCTGAATTAACTGCCTGCCTGAAGTATATTAGGAAGAGAACTGGAATGCTCTGCATTGAGGTTTAGCTGCACACTGTGCCCAGGATACAGTTTGCTGACTGAATATACTGCAGCTACCTGAATCAACTGCCTGCCTGTAGTATATTAGGACGAGAACACGAATGCTCTGCAGTGAGGTTTAGCTGCACACTGTGCCCAGGATACAGTACTGAATATACTGAAGCTACCTGAATCAACTGCCTGCCTGTAGTATATTAGGAAGAGAACAGTAACTCTCTGAAGTGAGGTTTAGCTTCACACTGTGCCCAGGATACAGTTTACTTACTGAATATACTGCAGCTACCTGAATCAACTGCCTGCCTGTAGTATATTAGGAAGAGAACAAGAATGCTCTGCAGTGAGGTTTAGCTGCACACTGTGCCCAGGATACAGTTTACTAACTGAACATACTGCAGCTATCTGAATCAACTGCCTTTCTGTAGTATATTAGGAAGAGAACAGGAACGCTCTGCAGTGAGGTTTAGCTGCACACTGTGCCCAGGATACAGTTTACTGACTGAATATACTGCAGCTACCGGAAACAACTGCCTGCCTGTAGTATATTAGTAAGAGAACAACAGAAACGCTCTGCAGTGAGGTTTAACTGCACACTGTGCCCAGGATACGGTATGCTGACTGAATATACTGCAGCTACCTGACTCAACTGCCTTTCTGTAGTTTATTAGGAAGAGAACAGGAACGCTCTGCAGTGAGGTTTAGCTGCACACTGTGCCCAGGAAACAGTATACTGACTGAATATACTGCAGCTACCTGAATCAACTGACTTCCAGTAGTATATTAGGAAGAGAACAGGAATAGTGTTGAGCGAACCCGAACTGTAAAGTTCGGGTCCGTACCGAACTTTAGCTTTTTCCCGAACCCGAACCCGGACTTTGCGCAAAAGTCTGGGTTCGGGTTCGGCAATCTAATTACGCATTTAGACATGCTTCAGGGGCCAGCCAATCATCTTTTAATTAGCTGGTGTGCCCTTAGAGGCCATCATAGCCATGCCTACTAATGTAGGGTGACCAGACATCCCCGGTTTCTGGGGACAGTCCCCTGATTGAGGACACTGTCCCCGGACTAAGTCTGTCCCCGGTTTTGTCCCTGGATTGGATTTGAACAGGGGCTGGGGCAATTTCAAAGACAGTTAGTGCAGAATGAAAGAAAAAACAATTCTGATCTACACCCCCCCCCCCCTCTGCTCCTACTAGCTTAGGGGGTGTATTTTTTCCCATTATCTGTGCCACTTTCTGATGATCATGTGCTGGTCAGATCGGAGGGAATATTTCTTCAGTTTCGGGTGCATGCCCATTTAGCTCCGCTTGCATGTTCTTCTGCCTTGGCTCAAGTCCGGGCCAGCTGCCTGCTTATCTCCTTGCCTTCCCTGGTGGAGTGATCTTCCTCCGCTCCCCACCCAGTAGTATCCGGGGCTCAGAGAGTAAGACTTGACAGGCTGTGAGGTGGGCGGCGGTGGCGACGGGCAGAGAGTGGCTGATTGCCGCCATTACTATTCAAAAAAAATGATGTCCCCGGATTTCATTTAAAAAATCTGGTCACCTTATACTAATGGCATGGCTGTGATTGGTCAGTGCAACATGTGACCCAGCTTCTATATAAGCTAGAGGCACACAGCACACACGTCACTCTGCTTCATAATAGATAGGGAGAGGATCTAGTCTGCTGCTGCTGCTTTTAGGGAGAGATAGAAAAATACATGAGTTAGTCCTGATTCTGGAATCTGAGGGAAAAGATAGAGACAGTGTAGTGTAGGGCCAGGTTCCTGTTTTTTGCTTTTAGGGAGAGAGATATATTATATAGGAATAGGAGTCCAGATTCAGAGATATAACTCAGCGATCTGCATAGGTTTACCTGTTTGTGTTGCAGTGCAGTCTTTTTACACTGCTATGAGCCCAGTGTCAGAGAAAATCTACCTTTTATCTAAAAGCTCAGTGCACCAGCACTGCATATATTACGTTGAGAGATACACCGTTTCCATACTGTGGGTGTATTTTGCTCTTGGAAAAAGATCCATTTAGGACAAAAAAAAAAGGCACTTTATTGTGCTCTTTTCCAAAAGACCCATTGGGCAAAAAAAAAAAAAAAAAATTCCATTTTATTTTGCTCGTGCAAAAAAAGACCCGTTTAGGGCAAAAATTTTCACTTTAATGTACGCTTGCAAAAAGAGCCATTTAGGGTCACAAAAAATATTTTGCAGTGTGTTATACATATGTGGAGGTGTGTGAAATAAACAATTCATATATAGTTTTCTTCTACTGTGCTATACTAAAAAAAAACATTTTTTTTTAATAGCATTTTCTGCAGTTCTGTAGCTGTGCGATTCAGCGGTTGCGTACTGTGGGTGTATTGTGGTCTTCCAAAAAACGCCATTTAGGGCCACAAAAAATATTTTGCAGTGTGTTATACATATGTGGAGGTGTGTGAAATAAACAATTTCTAAATAGTTTTCTTCTACTGTGCTATACTAAAAAAACAACATTTATTTGTCTTCTACTGTGCTATGCTAAAAAAACAACATTCGACACATCACCGGCCTTACCCAGCCATTGTTGTATTTTTGAACCAGTGTTGGCTACCTCGTCCTCCTCCACCGCCGCTTCCACCTACACAGCCACATCCACCGCCACTTCAACCTCCTACTCCATATGGACCTCGTCCTCCTTGGTCATTATCCTTTCCCACTTACCTGCCTTTATGTTGTTGGCTCCTCGCAGGAGGGAGAAAGGCACACTGCACTACCAGCCCGTACCCTCCTATATAAAGAGGTTGAGCGGTGTACTTGACGGGCCGCGTCCACAGCCGGAGTCAAAACTCCTCCAGAGGATGATTCTCACCTCTACTGTAGGTAGAGGCAAGTCCTTTAATTCCCAGTAAAGTCAATGTCCACACCAGCTGAAACTACAACTCTTATTCTCTCATGGCAAAATAAACTCTACACGGATAGAAAAGGTTAGAGCAAAGAAACAGGACAGCTTAAGGTGTGGAGGAGGTCCAGGCACAAACGTAGCACACTGCTTAGGTTTCTCAAACAGTTTTAGGTGCACGGTCTCTGCCACAGACCTTGAGGTTGGTCTCTGCCACAGACCGGGTGTACAAGGCCCCTGCCACGGACCTGGAGAACTTTGGTCTCTGCCACAGACCAGGGTGTATAAGGTCCCTGCCACGGGCCGGGTGAATTAGGCCTCTGATACACTCAAGATGACCTTGAGCTTCTCCTTCTACGTACCTAGTCCATATCAAGGGGAAGACATCTCTCCAGGGAGTCAACAGACCCTTCCTTCACCGTGACTCCCGCATCGGTCCATCAGAATGATTCTCCCTTCCCTGGAACAGGGTCCCCTACACGAGGCGGCACCCTAAGACTCCTCGACCCTTAGCGGACTCCAGAAGAAGGCTCTGGACTCCAGGCTTTACTCCCGCCCCTAGGCCTCCATACCCAGGGCAGCAGGAACTCCAGGATAGTACCTCACCCCGGACTAAAGGTGCCCGAGATGGAACAGGAACACATGCACCCAGGCCGAAGGCACCTGGGCGCAGACCCCAGTGGACATCAGCCCCCAGGTCAAAGGTCTGCCCCTTTTATATGCTCTCCCGGCATGCACAGCAGGTTCACCGCCCCGCTGTACTACTGCCAAGAGGGGACACAAAAGGCACAGCACTGTATCGCGGTTCAACCCTAGCCTACCATGGCAGCGCCACCTGTAGACCGCAGGGAACTGCACACCAATACTGTCACCCGAGGACAAAATGGTCCATGAATCCTACAGAACTAGGGTGTTTGAGCCTATTTACCACTCAAACACTTCCCTTAAATTTAGCACCCCACTATATTTTTATTTCAAAGTATTTTATTTTCCCACTAGATTATCCATTAAATTGAATAATTTATTCCAGAAAGGGCGTATTCTGGGGCATTCCCACCATATGTGTGGCATCGTGCCGTTGAGTTTCTGAGGTTCTTAATGACTTCCCGTACCTCTTCTGCTGAAAAGGGGGCCTCCAGCATATTTTTTAATTTTTTTATTTTTTTTATGTTATTTTAAGTTATTTCCCTATCCACATTTGTTTGCAGAGCACTTGCCATGCTCTTGTAGCGGCCTCACCCCCTCTACATGTTTATCGGTCATCCGATGGCTCTCGTCTAGGGGTACCTGGGTTTCGAGAGTGAGGTGCGCCACGGCCCATGTCCTCCCCATGGCTGTGGTTGAGGTGAAGGCCAATTTCAATATCTTCCTCGGGCCAAATGTGCATTGGGTTGCGGAACTTAGCCCTGCTATGCTGGAATCTCCCCTTGCTCCCATTAACAGAGTCCATACACCGATCACAGTCCAACTCTCAGTTTTATTTCGTAGCTCCACAACAACAGGGTAATGGCAGGATACGGTGGGATGAGCAGGCCGAGGCACTATCCTGATTGTAGTCCCTACACCCCCTGTGCTATGACCAAGGGTTGCAGGAGTCTTGATTAGAACAACTTCGCTGCGCTGGGGCCTCTATCAGGGGAAGATGACCCTCCAAGGGAGTTACCGGAGGCCCGTCCGTCACCGGGTTGACGCTGCTCCGGAATCTTCAGACGGGTGACCTCCCCGGCCTCCTCACCTCAGATGCGGGTCCCCTCGCAAGGGCCTAGGGGCCTGGGCCGGAACCCCGAACCGCCCGCACCCAGGCCTAAGGTGCCTGGGTGCGTGAAGAGATGATCCTCGAAGACCTCGTGGTGAGGGCGTCTCCCCCTTTTATCTCCTCCCATCGACACCACGGCGGGTTCCCCGCCCCAGCCGTACCATCTCCGGAAAGGGACAAAAAGGGTAGCACTGCGGTAGTGATTCTGCCTGGAGCCTGTAGGTACCCCGCCACCCACAGGCCAAGGAGAATATTGCACCACCCAATCCTCCACGAATAACAAAAAGGGGTCTAAACCCTGTCATAATTACACACCTGGGTCACACTACCCCCAGGTGTATCCCACTAAATCTGAAGACCCCGCTACACACTCCCTCCTGTGATTTGACGCTGGTCCCCAGCGTCAGGTGCACACCCATGTCTCCCAAGGAGTGGTGACATGAAGTGGGCCCCAGAGGCTATCCCTCAAATTTTGGATACTGTGTGTGCCAAGACCTGCTCAAGGGAAAGGGAACTATAAAACAATAAAACTTTTGTATAAAACATCTGTCATGTACACATATACAATCCCTCCCGTCACTGTCTACGAACCACCCCATACTCAGCAGTCTTGACCGACGAATCTCCTGCAGAAGGGAAACAAAAAAACAACATCCTAACACTCTGTGTTAACTTGGCATGAGTGGGTCCGTCAGCCGAGAGACCCACTCACTCCAATAAGTAAAGTGATGCATGTGTAAAATTTCAAACAACCGTTGCACAACACTGCCACCTGGTGACAGCGCTGCGGTAATGACACTTGGCGAGATCTTCATTCTTCCCGCTTTCCCTACACTGACTCTACCCCCAAAGTCTCTGCCTTTGGTACATGAAGAAAAGGGAGAAAAAAAAAACAACAGCTCCCAAGTCTCCAGTGAGTAAAAGAAAAGCCCATATCAAAACAAAAAGTAGGGCACTGTTCTGAGTATCTGGGAATGTTCCTTCCAGAGAGTTCGACAAGCAAACAAATAGGAGTTCTCTTCTCCTACAAGTAGAATCTTGGATCAGGCAAAAACAGAGGCTTTAAGTGATTGTCAAACACTTCAACTGAATTTTCAACATCCTCTCCCTCCTTTCTGCAGATAAGCACCTTATCAGCATGAATATGGCGCCCCAACTTCCAATCAGCTCGGCAGTCTCTGAACTTCTTAGACACAGATGGTGAACATGACAAGTATCGCCGGGCATGAGGCACTTTGAGCTTTTCCCAGACAAACTCGTCGTACCACCTTTTTCGCAGGACCTCGACTTCATAAAGTAAGTCCCGAGGCAAGTAGGGGTACTCCCACCCATATTCACAGGCAACTCTCTGGGAGAAAAGTCGTTGCAATCTGGCTAGAGGAGGCATGACATCTCGCTCACCTTCTCCTGGTTGTACAATGGCCTCCGGGTGCCGAGGGACCTTCACCGTCTCGGACGGCTTCTCCTTTGGTGCCCGCAATAAAGCGCGCTGCATCCCCACTATCAGAGCAGGTGATGTGGTAGAATGTGGAAGGTTGGTCGGAGGACTAGACTCCCTCCTGAGCTCCGGGGCCTTCGCCTGGGGCGTACTGTCCTCTATAGACATAGGGGAATCCTGCGGTTTACATAGCACAGGTAGCGGGCGTTTGTCCCAACCTTTCCGGTGAAACAGTTCGTCTATTTCTCCGTCATCCCCACAGTCTGACAGCGACTCTAGGTCGGAGGTGTCATACATCTCAGCGGGAAGGTAGTCTTTAGTAGACGGAGAACTACCCTCCCTTGCGGGCTCCACCGACTGTGGACCCCCGACACCTCCAACCAACACCACAGTCCCAGCCCCTGGCTCACCTGGACCTTCTGAAGAACTGGGATGTCCGGGACTCTCTTCCCTACCGGCGCCATCTAGGCCAGGCAAGCGGCGGGGTGAAGCTCGACAACGACCATAGGATGCCTGTACCAGGCCGACTTTCCTCTTCGGGGGTGGGAGCAGGGAGTCTGTGGTGTCCGAAGCAGCGTCCTCGGATTTTTCTCTCTCAGTCTCTGGTTGGGCAGTCCAGTCGCCCTGGTCAGCGCGCACGGGGACCTCCGCAAAGGCCATGATCTCTCCCTCCGAAATGTGGCGGTTCCTGTGATGCAGTTGAGGCGAAGGGCCCGAGGACTTACTGTGGATGATTCGACCTCAAAAAGAAACTCTTTGCACGCTTCACATCGCCCGAACGGCTTTAGTTGGACCACCAGTCCCGAGCATCCGGGACAGATCACACCGAGGGCCTCCGTGTCTCTGCATGAATATAGAGCCAACTGTCCTTGGGGCCTGAGCCTTATCCCCGTGTCTGTAATGGGCGCAGCAAATGCAGTCATTTTCGTGGGGTAAGGTACCGGCATCCACGGGGAGCTTGAGGCCATCCCGACCACCTGCTGTTCCATCACGCACTGACCACGCGCCGGAGTCTCCACGTGTATCTCCACACATGGCCAGACTCCTCCCACGACTTGCACGTTTTTGCAGGCTTTCACCAGCCTCCGCCCACGAATTGCGCAGTCACGGGGTGCCTCATGGCGCAGTGCAGCAAAAGTCCCCATATGTAGTACGTCACACGGCTGGACTCCTCCCCCTTCCCGCTCTTTCTGCATAGGCCTTTCCCGGTTTTTCAGAGAAATTTCCACGACTTCGAGCACAGGGACGCACTTTGGCCAATCACGTGGCCGACCTGCTCGGACCTCCTCCGGGCAGCAAAGTCCAGACACAGCCGTTCCAAACCTTAGGGTCAATACACATTTCATCCCGGACTCACGAGCCCCCACGTGTAGCGGCCTCACCCCCTCTACATGTTTATCGGTCATCCGATGGCTCTCGTCTAGGGGTACCTGGGTTTCGAGAGTGAGGTGCGCCACGACCCATGTCCTCCCCATGGCTGTGGTTGAGGTGAAGGCCAATTTCAATATCTTCCTCGGGCCAAATGTGCATTGGGTTGCGGAACTTAGCCCTGCTATGCTGGAATCTCCCTTTGCTCCCATTAACAGAGTCCATACACCGATCACAGTCCAACTCTCAGTTTTATTTCGTAGCTCCACAACAACAGGGTAATGGCAGGATACGGTGGGATGAGCAGGCCGAGGCACTATCCTGATTGTAGTCCCTACAGCCCCTGTGCTATGACCAAGGGTTGCAGGAGTCTTGATTAGAACAACTTCGCTGCGCTGGGGCCTCTATCAGGGGAAGATGACCCTCCAAGGGAGTTACCGGAGGCCCGTCCGTCACCAGGTTGACGCTGCTCCGGAATCTTCAGACGGGTGACCTCCCCGGCCTCCTCACCTCAGATGCGGGTCACCTCGCAAGGGGCACCCTGGAATCACTTCACCCTCGCGGGACCCAGTCGAAGTCACCAGGTCCCAGGCCCACGACATAGTACCTCACCCCAGGCTGAAGGTGCCTGGGATGGACTCCAACTCCATTCCGGCCAAGCCTAGGGGCCTGGGCCGGAACCCCGAACCGCCCGCACCCAGGCCTAAGGTGCCTGGGTGCGTGAAGAGATGATCCTCGAAGACCTCGTGGTGAGGGTGTCTCCCCCCTTTTATCTCCTCCCATCGACACCACGGCAGGTTCCCCGCCCCAGCCGTACCATCTCCGGAAAGGGACAAAAAGGGTAGCACTGCGGTAGTGATTCTGCAAAAAGGGGTCTAAACCATGTCATAATTACACCCCAGGTGTATCCCACTAAATCTGAAGACCCCGCTACACTCTTAACAACATTTTGCTGCCATTTGCAGCCCTCTAGCCCTTTCCATTACTTTTTTAAAACCTTTTTAGTCCTCAGAAGTCCGGGTCCCCATTGACTTCAATGGGGTTCGAGCTCGGGTTCGGCTTCGGGTTAAAGTTCGGTCCCGAACCCGAACTTTTTTCTGAAGTTCGGCCGAACCCGTCGAACCCGAACATCCAGGTGTCCGCTCAACTCTAAACAGGAATGCTCTGCAGTGAGGATTAGCTGCACACGGTGCCCAGGATACAGTTTACTGACTGAATATACTGCAGCTACCTGAATCAACTGCCTGCCTTTAGTATATTAGGAAGAGAACAGGAACGCTCTGCAGTGAGGTTTAGCTGCAAACTGTGCCCAGGATACAGTTTACTGACTGAATATACTGCAGCTATCTGAATCAACTGCCTGCCTGTAGTATATTAGGACGAGAACAGGAACGCTCTGCAGTGAGGTTTAGCTGCACACTGCGCCCAGGATACAGTTTACTAACTGAACATACTGCAGCTATCTGAATCAACTGCCTTTCTGTAGTATATTAGGAAGAGAACAGGAACGCTCTGCAGTGAGGTTTAGCTGAACACTGTGCACAGGATACAGTACTAAATATACTGCAGCTACCTGAATCAACTGCCTGCCTGTAGTATATTAGGAAGAGAACAGTAACGCTCTGCAGTGAGGTTTAGCTGCACACTGTGCCCAAGATACAGTTTACTTACTGAATATACTGCAGCTACCTGAATCAACTGCCTGCCTATAGTATATTAGGAAGAGAACAGTAACGCTCTGCAGTGAGGTTTAGCTGCACACTGTGCCCAGGATACAGTTTACTGACTGAATATACTGCAGCTACCTGAATCAACTGCCTACCTGTAGTATATTAGGATGAGAACACGAATGCTCTGCAGTGAGGTTTAGCTGCACACTGTGCCCAGGATACAGTTTACTTACTGAATATACTGCAGCTACCTGAATCAACTGCCTGCCTGAAGTATATTAGGAAGAGAACTGGAACACTCTGCAGTGAGGTTTAGCTGCACACTGTGCCCAGGATACAGTTTACTGACTGAATCAACTGCACCTACCTGAATCAACTGCCTGCCTGTAGTATATTAGGATGAGAACACGAATGCTCTGCAGTGAGGTTTAGCTGCACACTGTGCCCAGGATACAGTTTACTTACTGAATATACTGCAGCTAACTGAATCAACTGCCTGCCGCAGATTACATTATCTCTCTGCTGCCTGACTCTGGGAGTCTGGGACACAGCAAGAGACAACCAAAACTACACCTTAGCAGGCAAGTTAGTGACAATCCGCAAATTGTGTCAGGTGACGTGGCAAATGACAATCTGCATCTGGTGGCAGGCAAGTGACAATCAGCAAGGTGTGGCAGGTGAGTGGCAAGTGACAATCCACAAGGTGTGGCTAGTGACAATCCGCAAGGTGTGGCAGGTGACGTAGCAAGTGACAATCCGCAACGTGTGGCAAGTGACACGCTTAGGGCTCCCACTATTTGCAGGCGACGGTGGCAAGTGACACACTCGGGGCTCCCACTGATTCTGCATTGAACTATTTAATTTTATATTACAATGTAATAATAGAAATAATGCACTTCAATCATCCTGACACCATAACAACCATGGTGCCGGGATGATTGAAGCGCCGACACCAGCCATTTCCCCGATAAATTTCCCACAAAAAAAACATAAAAACATATTTTCTGGCAGTGCCCCTCCCGAGAAAAGATTTTGGATTCTCCCCTGGATACAGTACTGAATATACTGCAGCTACCTGAATCAACTGCCTGCCTGTAGTATATTGGTAAGAGAACTACAGAAACACTACTGCCTGTAGTATATTAGGACGAGAACAAGAATGCTTTGCCGGGAGGTTTAGCTGCACACTGTGTCCAGGATACAGTATACTGACTGAATATACTGCAGCTACCTGAATCAACTGCCTGCCTGTAGTATATTAGGAAGTGAACAGAAACGCTCTGCAGTGAGGTTTAGCTGCACACGGTGCCCAGGATACAGTTTACTGACTGAATATACTGCACCTACCTGAATAAACTGCCTGCCTTTAGTATATTAGGAAGGGAACAGGAACGCTCTGCAGTGAGGTTTAGCTGCACACTGTGCCCAGGATATAGTTTACTGACTGAATATACTGCAGCTACTTGAATCAACTGCCTGCCTGTAGTATATTAAGAAGAGCACATGAACGCTCTGCAGTGAGGTTTAGCTGCACACTGTGCCCAGGATACAGTTTGCTGACTGAATATACTGCAGCTACCTGAATAAACTGCCTGCCTTTAGTATATTAGGAAGGGAACAGGAACGCTCTGCAGTGAGGTTTAGCTGTACACTGTGCCCAGGATATAGTTTACTGACTGAATATACTGCAGCTACCTGAATCAACTGCCTGCCTTTAGTATATTAGGAAGGGAACAGGAACGCTCTGCAGTGAAGTTTAGCTGCACACTGTGCCCAGGATACAGTATACTGACTGAATATACTGCAGCTACCTGAATCAACTGCCTGCCTGTAGTATATTAGGACGAGAACAGGAACGCTCTGCAGTGAGGTTTAGC
This sequence comes from Rana muscosa, assembly GCA_029206835.1. Taxonomy (NCBI): domain Eukaryota; kingdom Metazoa; phylum Chordata; class Amphibia; order Anura; family Ranidae; genus Rana; species Rana muscosa. The sequence goes on along the minus strand of CM055123.1, from coordinate 3,767,768 downwards.
TGCACACTGTGCCCAAGATACAGTTTACTGACTGAATATACTGCAGCTACCTGAATCAACTGCCTGCCTGTAGTATATTAGGAAGAGCACAGGAACGCTTCTGCAGGGAGGTTTAGCTGCACACTGTGCCCAGGATACAGTTTACTGACTGAATATACTGCAGCTACCTGAATCAACTGCCTGCCTGTAGTATATTACGAAGAGAATAACAGAAACATTCTGCAGTGAGGTTTAGCTGCACACTGTGCCCAGGATACAGTATACTGACTGAATATACTGCAGCTACCTGAATCATCTGCCTGCCTGTAGTATATTTGGAAGAGAACAGGAACGCTCTGCAGTGAGGTTTAGCTGCACACTGTGCCCAGGATACAGTTTACTGATTGAATATACTGCAGCTGCCTGAATCAACTGCCTGCCTGTAGTATATTAAGAAGAGAACAAGAATGCTCTGCAGGGAGGTTTAGCTGCACACTGTGCCCAGGATACAGTATACTGACTGAATATACTGCAGCTACCTGAATCAACTGCCTGTAGTATATTAGTTAAAGAACAGGAACGTACTGCAGTGAGGTTTAGCTGCACACTGTGCCCAGTATACAGTTTACTGACTGAATACACTGCAGCTACCTGAATCAACTGCCTTTCTGTAGTATATTAGGAAGATACTACAGTGAGGTTTAGCTGCACACTGTGCCCAGGATACAGTATACTGACTGAATATACTGCAGCTACCTGAATCAACTGCCTGCCAGTAGTATATTAGAAAGAGAACAGGAACGCTCTGCAGTGAGGTTTATCTGCACACTGTGCCCAGGATATAGTTTACTGACTGAATATACTGCAGCTACCTGAATCAACTGCCTGCCTGTAGTATATTAGGAAGAGAACTAGAATGCTCTGCAGTGAGGTTTAGCTGCACACTGTGCCCAGGATACAGTTTACTAACTGAACATACTGCGCTATCTGAATCAACTGCCTTTCTGTAGTATATTAGGAAGAGAACAGGAACGCTCTGCAGTGAGGTTTAGCTACACACTGTGCCCAGGATACAGTTTACTGATTGAATATACTGCAGTTGCCTGAATCAACTGCCTGCCTGTAGTATATTAGGAAGAGAACTGGAACGCTCTGCAGTGAGGTTTAGCTGCACACTGTGCCCAGGATATAGTTTACTGACTGAATATACTGCAGCTACCTGAATCATCTGCCTGCCTGTGGTATATTAGGAAGAGAACAATAGGAACGCTCTGCAGTGAGGTTTAGCTGCACACTGTGCCTCTTCCCTGCACTCGTTGCTAATGCCTGGGCCGCTTGGCGTCTAGCAACGAGTGAAGTCAGTGAGTCACGTTGGGCCACTCTGCGGGCAGGTGCGATACCGGGCGGCTCCACTTGTGGCACAGTTTGTGGGCGGGCGGCGCGGTTCGTGGGCAGACTGTGCTGCTCAGTGTGTTGGCAGCGCAGGTGAGAGTGAGAGAGCAGGCTCATCTCTCACTGCCCGTGCCTGCCCTGCATTCCTGCAGTGACTTCCGCCCTCACTGTGCAGGCAGCAGAGAGATTACATTATCTTTCTGCTGCCTGACTCTGGGAGTCTGGGACACAGCAAGAGACAACCAAAACTACACCTTAGCAGGCAAGTTAGTGACAATCCGCAAATTGTGTCAGGTGATGTGGCAAATGACAATCTGCATTTGGTGGCAGGCAAGTGACAAACAGCAAGGTGTGGCAGGTGAGTGGCAAGTGACAATCCACAAGGTGTGGCTAGTGACAATCCACATGGTGTGGCAGATGACATAGCAAGTGACAATCCGCAACGTGTGGCAAGTGACACGCTTAGGGCTCCCACTATTTGCAGGCGACGGTGGCAAGTGACACACTCGGGGCTCCCACTGATTCTGCATTGAACTATTTAATTTTATATTACAATGTTATAATAAAAATAATGCGCTTCAATAATCCTGACACCATAACAACCATGGTGCCGGGATGATTGAAGCGCCGACACCAGCCATTTCCCCGATAAATTTCCCACAAAAAAAACATAAAAACATATTTTCTGGCAGTGCCCCTCCCGAGAAAAGACTCTGGATCCACCCCTGTATACAGTACTGACTATACTGCAGCTACCTGAATCAACTGCCTGTGTTCTGTCTCAGCTACAAAGCGATAAAGTTCATCTCCAGGTTTAAGTAGGCCTTACTCAAGCTGGTTTGATATTCATCCCTTGCATCGATACAGGCAGTTTAACCCAATGAATAAACTCACAGTTAGGACGACAGACGATGAATCCTTTCGAATGTTCCGTTTAATGATGGATATTCATAGGTAGAAAAACGTTGCAGTTGTAAGCCACATGTAAGATGTTTAGCATGGAAGATATACAGGAGTAATGACCAGAATCAGGAAGTGGAGGAGATATATAAAGAACTACGGTGAGAGAGAGAGTTCAGCTAGAAAGAAGGGGACAGATCTTAAAGACACAGAGCAAGAATAATCACATAGTGTAACACAACACTCCCCGTCTGAAATCTTTAGATTTCATAACCTTAAACTAAAATATATATTTTCAAAAAGTCCAATACTGACGAATGTCCTGGAACCTGTAATGAAAAACATGCAACAAGCAAATAACAAACGTAAGTTCAACAGGATGAAGAACATAAAGTCACAGTATGATGTCTTCAAATAATTCCAAAGTTCTGAGTAGAACCTGTAGATGGCAGCAATGTACTCCCCGCCGTGCCAACAGCATGGCTAGTCCTTGCACAAGTCACTCACCTGGCAAAAGGAGTACTAATTCTGTAATTGGTCGACTAAAGGTTCGCGTCGATCCTCCCTTGGTTACCTTGACTTCTACCTTCCGGACTTTGTTATCGTTGCTGGGCATAACTTTAGTAATAAGACACATAGGCCACTCATTCCGACAAACTTCCTTGTCTTTTAGAAGGATGAGGTCTCCAACCTTAAGATTCGGCTTAGATGCTTGCCATTTGTTACGACCTTGAAGGTGATGAAGATACTTTTTCTTCCAGCGATGCCAGAACACATTGGCTAGATGCTGCACCTGCTTCCATTGATGCCTGTAATGGTGTGACCGCAGCTTCTGTTTTGTACTTACAGAAGTGTGGAGTGAGGTGTTCACAGTTCTTATTTTCTTATCATCTTCAGGGTTTACTAGCCCATAGGTGGTGTTAATAGGGAGTAAGTAAGAGTCCTCATGCAGAAACCTTGGAGGTGACAGCCATAAGCTGTCCTGAAGAGCGGCAGGTGATACGGCTCTGGTCCCACAGTCAGCTGGGTTGAGTTCAGTGGGAACGTGATGCCATTGACTTGGTAGAGAGAATCTCTTGATACGTTCAACCCTGTTGCTGACGTACACATAAAATTGTTTTGTTTCGTTGTTTATGTAACCAAGTACTACCTTACTGTCTGTATAGAAGGTGAAAGAATCAATTCTAGTGTCCATTTCACTTCGTATGACCTCGGCAATTTCTACTGCTAGCACGGCTGCACAAAGTTCAAGTCTTGGTATGGTATGTGCAGGCTTGGGTGTGAGTTTTGCCTTGCCTAGGACAAAACTACAGTGTGATTCTCCATTCAGTTCAGAGGTCTTCAAATAGGCTACTGCAGCAATAGCTTCAACTGATGCATCAGAGAAAATATGAATCTCTCTCCGGTTAGCAGTTGAAGTGGATCCTGGAACATAGCAACGGGGAATCTGAAGTTTTTCTAGTGACTTCAAAGAATATCTCCACCTTTCCCACTTGTGTTGATTCTCACTAGGCAAGGGAGTATCCCAGTCTATGTTCTCAGTAGACAACTGTCTTAGTAAAATCTTACCTTGAATGGTAACTGGAGCAAGGAAACCCAGTGGGTCATAGATGCTATTCACCACGGACAGGACTCCTCTCTTAGTGAAGGGTTTGTCACAAGTTGACACTTGGAAGGTGAATTTGTCTTGCTTGATGTTCCACAACAAACCCAGACTTCGCTGTACAGGAGGCACATCTGTACCTAAGTCAAGGTTTTTTAGACTAGTGGCATAGTCCTCAGAGTGAAAGGCATTCATAAGTTCCTGGCTGTTGGATATAATCTTGTGCAGTCTCAGGTTTGCTACAGACAGCATCTCCTTTGTTCTGGTGAGAAGATCAATTGCTTCTTTAGCAGTTGGAAAGGACTTAGGTGCGTCGTCAACGTAGAAGTTTCTTTCAACAAATTGACGGGCATCAGATCCATATTCAACTTCTCCAGTCTGAGCTGTTCTCCTTAGCCCATAAGTTGCCACTGCTGGGGAAGGACTGTTACCGAAGACATGTACCTTCATGCGATAATCTATAACTTCCTTGTTGAGGTCATTGTCCTTGTGCCATAGAAACCTGAGGTAGTTTCTGTTGTCTTCTCTGACGATGAAGCAGTGAAACATCTGTTGAATGTCGGCCATTACTGCTACAGGCTCTTGTCTGAAACGAATCAAGACTCCTGTTAGACTGTTGTTCAAGTTGGGTCCCGTAAGGAGCATGTTGTTAAGAGAAACACCTTCGTGCTGAGCACTGGAATCAAAGACAACTCTGATTTGGTCTGGTTTGCCTGGGTGATACACGCCAAAGGATGGAAGGTACCAGCATTCTTCTCCCTCCTTTAGTGGGGGAGCAGGCTCTGCATGATCTCTGTCAAATACATTTGGCATAAAGTCCACAAAGTGCTTTTGCATCTCTGGTTTCCTGCTTAAGTTTCGCTTTAAGGAGGAGAATCTACTGATGGCCTGCTGTAAGTTGTTGGGCAATCTCTCTCTTGGGAGACGAAAGGGTAGGGGTGCTACCCAGTTATTGGAGTCATCTTGAAAGAACTCATTGTCCATTACCTTGAATTCTTTGTCTTCCATTGAAGGAGCCAGTATGTCATCTTCACTGGTTGCATTAAACACTGTAGAGCCGAAGTCGCCATCATGGCAGGAGAAAGGGCTTGTGTCACCTGAGATACCATGTTGCCATTCGTGGCTGGCTATCTTCTCTTTCACCCAGTAGTGATGTGGGCATGGCTCAAAGTAAGTGTTTCGGCCATTTGGCAGAACATTTGTCTTGAATGACGAAATGTTGGTAGGTCTTTTCATTTTGCCTATGCAGACATTGCCTATGATGACCCACCCTAGATCCGTGCGCTGGGCAAATGGGGCATCTGGGGGTCCACTGACTTGTCTGTGTACCTTGTGAACTCTTAGAATGTCTCTTCCTAACAGAAGAAGGATCTAAGCATCTTTGTCAAGCGGCAGTATCTCATTTGCTATTACCTTGAGGTGAGGGTGATGGAAAGCAGCAGCTGGAGTAGGGATTTCTTCCCTGTTAGCAGGTATCTGATTGCACTCAACAAGTGTAGGTAAGGGTAATTGCAAGTTACCTTTGAGAGAAGATACCATGAGTCCATGAGCCCTTCTTCCAGAAACCTCTATAGTTCCACTACAGGTACCCAAGGTGTAAGGATGAGCTTCGCCTTTTATTTCAAATAGATTGAACAATTCCGATTTTGCAAGTGATTGATTGCTCTGATCGTCTAAGATAGCATATGCCTTTAGAGACTTTTCTGGTTGATCCTTGTGGTATATGTTCACCAAGCATATCTTAGCACAGGACTTACCACAGCGGTCTTCTCCACAAACTTCAGTGCAGGATGAAGAAATGATGGTAGAATTAGGCACTTGGTCTGTATTCTCCCCGCCATGCGTTAACCTGGGAGGAGTGTTGGCAGGTTGTGCAGAGCTGGGCTCAAGAGGATGGAGGGCTTGCACATGTTCTTCAGAGCCACACTCTATGCACTTGATGGACACATTACAGTCCCTTGCAAAATGTTCTGTAGAAGCACAGCACTTGAAACATACCCTAAATGTCTTTAAAAGCTCCTTGCGCTCTTCCAGAGGCTTTTTCCTAAAGCCGATACATTTATTGAGGGGGTGTGGCTTCTTGTGTATGGGACACTCTCTGTTAGGGTTTTCAATCTTCCTACTCTGTTTGTTCGTGGCTAGAACTGTGGTAGGAGTGGGAAGGATGTCAGTCTTTTTCACGGACACTGGGCCTCTATGGTTTCTATAGTTGCCCTGAAGACTGGTACTCTTAGGAAAGGGTGAGATGAGGCTGTACTCACCGTAGGAAAAACTTGGATCGTTCTTGGTCTCTGCAATTTCCCTGATGAATTCACAGAAGAAAGAGAATGGAGGGAAGGAAACCTTGTTCTCTCTTTTGTATGATGACTAGTGATGAGCCGAACACCCCCGGGTTCGGTTCGCACCAGAACCCGCGAACGGACCGAAAGTTCGCGCGAACATTAGAACCCTATTAAATACAATGGATGCGAACGTTCGGATTCTAAAGTGCTAATTATAACGACTATTATCCATGTTATTGTCCGAAACAGAGTTTGGGAACCCGGGTTCTGCACCAGGGGACATGTATCAATGCAAAAAGAAGTTTTAAAAACGGACGTTTTCCGGGAGCAGTCATTTTAATGATGCATAAAGTGAAAAAAAAAAAAGTCAAATATTCCTTTAAATATTGTACCTGGGGGGTGTCTAAAGTATGCCTGTGAAGTGCCACGTGTTTCCCGTGTTTAGACCTGTCCCTGCACAAAATAACATTTCTAAAGGAAAAAAAGCCATTTAAAACTGCTTGCGGCTTTAATGCAATGTCTGGTCCCGGTAATATGGATGAAAATCTTTAGGAAAAATGGCATAGCTACCCCATCAACCCCCCCCCCCCCTACCCCAGCCCATTACCAGCCCCTTTGGGTCTTGTATGGATATTAAGGGGAACCCCGCACACAAAATAAAAAAGCCCCTATATACTCTGAACAGCCGTATACAGGCGGTGCATACAAGACAGGGACTGTAGGTTTGTTCTTATGTAGAATCTGTTTGTAATTTTGAACAGCTGCATTGTTTAAGTGTAGCTCCATGCCAAATTCCTTTTTTTTAGCTTTTTGGAAAACATAGGGAACGGTTATCACCCCTGTCACATTTTTTTTGCTGTCTGTGCCCCTGTTCAGAACATTTCACCTCACTTTGCGTCCCAATGACAACTGTTTTTGAAATGTGGTGTTTGTATTGAAACAAGGATTGGTGATAAAGCATCAGTAGAGAGGAGACACCTTTCTCCCATATTAATTCTTACAGGAGAGAATTTTCCTTCCAAGGGGTAGATTTCCTCTCACTTCCTGTTGTCTTCTTCCGTTTGCAAGTAGTAGTAGTTTGTAAGTTGGATGTTTGAAAGTAGGGACCTTCCGTATATACTCTGCAGAAATTGGCCCCTTAGGTGTTGGTGTTGGCACAACACTGAAAGCACTCACAGTTATTCTTGGTGGGTGCTGGAACGCCCTGCTGTCAAGTATAATATCAGAAATTGTAATAACATATAATTGTTGATCAGTGGTAGTAAAAATTGGGCCTTTGATGGTGGTGCTGGTGCCACAACACTGTAAGGCCTGACAGTTACTCTTGGTGGGCGCAGCAATGGTCCCTGCTGTGAATTATTAGATCAATAATTATAATTGCATGCCCCTGTTGAACAGGGGCTGAAAAACTGGGCCTTTGGTGGTGGTGGTGGTGGTGATGGTGTTGCTGGTGCCACAACACTGTAAGGCCTGACAGTTCCTCTTGGTGGGCGCAGCAATGGTCCCTGCTGTGAATTATTAGATCAATAATTATAATTGCATGCCCCTGTTGAACAGGGGCTGAAAAACTGGGCCTTTGGTGGTGGTGGTGGTGGTGATGGTGTTGCTGGTGCCACAACACTGTAAGGCCTGACAGTTACTCTTGGTGGGCGCAGCAATGGGCCCTGCTGTGAATTATTAGATCAATAATTATAATTGCATGCCCCTGTTGAACAGGGGCTGAAAAATTGGGCCTTAGGCACTGGTGGCACAACACTGCAACCCCTCACAGATACTGTACTTGGAGCACAGCAATGAGGCCTGTTGCAAAGTATTGCATCAAAAATTTTAATTACACACCCCTGTTAAACAGGGGCTGAAAAATTGGGCCTTAGCCACTGGTGGCATCACCCATAAACCAAAATGATCTTCCAAGCTATCATCGTTAATCGTATCATTGAGGAGGAGGAGGAGGATAGCCAGACAACATAACAGCACAGGCACTCAGCATCAGCATCAGTCTTGAAGGGATGTGACATTTTAAAATCAATTAGTCTGTTATATCAGCATCTGGTGTGTGGTAGCTGGTGGTGATCCAAGACTGGTTCATCTTGATGAAAGTCAGTCGATCAACCGAGTCGGTGGACAGGCGCACCCTGTGATCCGTGACAAATCCTCCAGCAGCACTGAATGTGCGTTCTGAAAGAACGCTGGATGCAGGACAGGCCAGTAGCTCAATTGCATACTGTGCAAGCTCTGGCCAGTGATCCATCCTCAAGACCCAGTAAGCCAGAGGATTTTCGGTGGGGAAGGTGTCCAAGTCTGACCTTGCCCCTAGGTATTCCTGCACCATGTATATCAGACGCTGGCGATGGTTGCTGGAACCGATCATACTTTGGGGCTGCGGACTAAAGAATTGTCTGAACGCATCGGTCAGACGGCCACCTTCCCCACCGCTCCTTCTTTGACTGCCCGAAGCCTCAGCAACTCGTTGTCCAGGACCAGGAGTTTGTAACCTCCCAGTCTCTGGGAACGCGTTGCACAGACCTTTCTGCAAGGCCTACCGGAGTTGTCTCATCCTCTGCTCCCTCTGCGACGGTACGATAAGGTCCGCAACCTTACCCTTGTACCGTGGATCAAGGAGAGTGGCCAGCCAGTAATGGTCCCTCTCCTTGATCCGAAGAATACGAGGATCCTTCCGCAGACTTTGCAGGATCAGGGAGGCCATGCAGCGTAGGTTCGCTGAGGCATTCAGTCCGGAGTCCTCTGGGTCATTAAGGACGACATGATCCGCAGCCACCTCCTCCCAGCCACGTACAAGTCCGCTGGTTTCTTGGGACTGTAAATCATCCCTAAAAGACTGCTGCTGATGATGCTGAGTGCCAGCCTCCACCTCCATGCTGACACAATCCTCCTCCTCCTCCTCCTCCTCCTCTTCCTGTGCGATGGGTGGGACAGAAGGAACACTGTCTGGGTAAAGGGGGCCTTGAGAGGCAAGGAAGTCCTCCTCTTCCTGCCTCTGTTCTGCCTCAAGTGCCCTGTCCATTATTCCACGCAGCGTGTGCTCCAACAGGTGGACAAGAGGTACAGTGTCACTGATGCATGCACTGTCACTGCTCACCATCCTCGTGGCCTCCTCAAATGGTGCCAGGACAGTGCATGCATCCCTGATCATGCCCCACTGGCGTGGTGAAAAAAACCCGAGCTCCCCTGACCCTGTCCTGGTGCCGTAGTCGCACAGGTACTCATTGATGGCCCTCTGCTGCGTGTGCAGCCGCTGCAGCATGGCCAACGTTGAGTTCCACCTGGTGGGCATGTCACATATAAGGCGGTTCTTGGGCAGGTTCAACTCCTTTTGAAGCTCAGCCAGGCGAGCACTGGCATTATAAGATCTGCGGAAATGCACACAGACTTTCCTGGCCTGCCTCAGGACATCCTGTAAGCCCGGGTACCTGCCCAAGAACCGCTGCACCACCAGGTTAAGGACGTGAGCCATACAGGGCACATGGGTCAGTTGTCCCTGTCGGAGGGCGGAGAGGAGGTTGGTGCCATTGTCGCAAACCACCATTCCTGGCTTAAGCTGGCGTGGCGTCAACCACCTCTCGGCCTGCCCCTGCAGAGCAGACAGGACCTCTGCCCCAGTGTGGCTCCTGTCCCCCAAACACACCAGCGCAAGCACGGCATGGCATCTTTTTGCCTGCGTACTTGCGTAGCCCCTTGAACGCCTACGGAGCACCGCTGGTTCCGAGGACAAACCACAGGAAGAGGCCATGGAGGAAGAAGAAGAGGAGGGGGTGGAGGAGAGAGGTGTGTCACAACCAGTAGTAGCATTTTGGAGGCGTGGGGGTGGAACAACCTCCAACACTACTGCACCTTGTCCTGCATCCTTCCCAGCTGCTAAAAGAGTGACCCAATGGGCCGTGAAAGAAAGGTAACGTCCCTGTCCATGCCTGCTGGACCATGAGTCAGCGGTAATATGCACCTTACCGCTGACCGCCCTGTCCAGCGAGGCCAAGACATTGCCTTCCACATGCCTGTAGAGAGCCGGAATAGCCTTCCGTGCGAAAAAGTGTCGTTTGGGAACCTGCCACTGAGGAACCGCACATTGCACAAACTCACGGAAGGGGGCCGAGTCTACCAACTGAAAAGGCAGCAGTTGAAGCGCTAGCAATTTAGCCAAGCTAGCATTCAACCGCTGGGCATGTGGATGGCTGGGAGTGAACTTCTTTCGACGGTCCAGCAGCTGGGGCAGGGAAATTTGCCTGCTAGAATCGGACGTTGGTGTACTGCTAGCAGAGTGCCCGCAAGTACTTGCCTGTGACACACCTAATTCTACACCTTCATTCCTCTCAGAGCAGGTTTCAGAGAGGAGTGAAGGTATAGTGGGGTTGGAGATCCCAGCTGATGCGGTGCAAGAAGAGGTCAGCTTTGATCTTTGGTGTGTGTCTTTAAGGTAGGCTTGCCAACGAGCTGCATGGCAGGTCAACATATGTCTGATCAAGCATGTGGTGCCCAAGCGGCTGATGTTTTGGCCACGCGATATACGCTTGAGACATATGTTGCAAACAGCAGCTGTGCGATCTGATGCACTCGCCTCAAAAAAGGCCCACACCAAAGAACTTTTTGAATGACGGGCAGAGGCAGCGCCCTGCACAGGCGGAGCTCTGCGGTGTGATTCCGTCGGTGTGCTGCCCATACGCTGGCCACTCAAGGGCATCCTGCCTCGTTGGAGATGTGCCTCCTCCTCATCCTCCTCCTCCTCCTCTCTCCTATTAGGCACCCACCTGGAGTCAGTGACCTCATCATCCCCTCCCTCCTCATCACTGGAGCCAATCTGGCAGTATGCTGCAGCTGCTGGAACATGACTGCCAGATTGGTGTCCTTCTTGAGCATCCCCTCTCTCTGCTCTCACGCTGCTGCCTTCCTCTAGCTGGGTATCATCATCAGATCCTTCCAAACGCTGGGCATCCTCCTGGAGCATGTACCCAACACTGTGCTCAAACAGTTCGGGGGACTCCTCAGGAGGAGGGCATGGTGGGTCTAGGGAAGGATTGACTAATGAAGATAATGATACCAGAGAAGAGGACGCTTTGGCAGCTGCTTTGCCACTACCCTGAGCCTGGGTGAGAGAGGATGAGGAGGATGAGGTGGGCTTGGTCATCCACTCTACCAAGTCTTCGGCATGATGTGGCTCAACATGTCCAGCTGCCGAAAACAAGGACAAGCGTGTCCCATGGCCATGTGCTGATGACAATGCACCGCGTACACTACCAGCACTGTTGCCCCCAGACACAGAGCCTGCTTGCCCTCTTTTTTTGCCTCCTGACTGTCTGCCTCTCCTTGGTTGCCTTCCAGACATTTTAATGGATGGCCTGCAGGGAGATGGGAAAAACAGCAATAAGGGCTACCTTCAGGTGTATATTGTGCAGGAGACTTAGCAACAATGACACTGACACTGTCCCCTGCCTATCCTTCTCTGTCCCTAAACACAAGGATTGAAAATATGGTTCAGCAAAAAAGTTTTAGAACAGAATAGCACACTGACACTTTCCCTCACTGTCCTACTCTGTCCCTCCCTACAAACAAGATTTAGCACAGAATAGCACACTGATAATTTCTATGAGTGTCCTTCTCTGTCCCTCAACTCAGGGATTGAAAATATGGAACAGCAAAATAGTTTTAGAACAGAATAGCACACTGTCAGTTTCCCTCACTGTAGCTCTCTGTCCCTCAACTCAAGGATTGAAAATATGGAACAGCAAAATTGATTTAGAACAGAATAGCACACTGTCAGTTTCACTCACTGTACCTCTCTGTCCCTCAACTCAAGGATTGAAAATATGGAACAGCAAAATAGTTTTAGAACAGAATAGCACACTGTCAGTTTCCCTCACTGTAGCTCTCTGTCCCTCAACTCAAGGATTGAAAATATGGTTCAGCAAAATAGTTTTAGAACACAATAGCACACTGACACTTTCCCTCACTGTAGCTCTCTGTCCCTCAACTCAAGGATTGAAAATATGGAACAGCAAAATAGTTTTAGAACAGAATAGCACACTGTCAGTTTCCCTCACTGTAGCTCTCTGTCCCTCAACTCAAGGATTGAAAATATGGTTCAGCAAAATAGTTTTAGAACACAATAGCACACTGACACTTTCCCTCACTGTAGCTCTCTGTCCCTCAACTCAAGGATTGAAAATATGGTTCAGCAAAATAGTTTTAGAACAGAATAGCACACTGTCAGTTTCCCTCACTGTAGCTCTCTGTCCCTCAACTCAAGGATTGAAAATATGGTTCAGCAAAATAGTTTTAGAACACAGTAGCACACTGACACTTTCCCTCACTGTAGCTCTCTGTCCCTCAACTCAAGGATTGAAAATATGGTTCAGCAAAATAGTTTTAGAACAGAATAGCACACTGTCAGTTTCCCTCACTGTAGCTCTCTGTCCCTCAACTCAAGGATTGAAAATATGGAACAGCAAAATAGTTTTAGAACAGAATAGCACACTGTCAGTTTCCCTCACTGTAGCTCTCTGTCCCTCAACTCAAGGATTGAAAATATGGTTCAGCAAAATAGTTTTAGAACAGAATAGCACACTGTCAGTTTCCCTCACTGTAGCTCTCTGTCCCTCAACTCAAGGATTGAAAATATGGAACAGCAAAATTGATTTAGAACAGAATAGCACACTGTCAGTTTCACTCACTGTACCTCTCTGTCCCTCAACTCAAGGATTGAAAATATGGTTCAGCAAAATAGTTTTAGAACAGAATAGCACACTGTCAGTTTCCCTCACTGTAGCTCTCTGTCCCTCAACTCAAGGATTGAAAATATGGAACAGCAAAATAGTTTTAGAACAGAATAGCACACTGACACTTTCCCTCACTGTAGCTCTCTGTCCCTCAACTCAAGGATTGAAAATATGGTTCAGCAAAATAGTTTTAGAACAGAATAGCACACTGTCAGTTTCCCTCACTGTACCTCTCTGTCCCTACAAACAAGGATTAGCACAGAATAGCACACTGTCACTGACACTCTCCCTACCTATCCTTATTTGTCCCTAAACACAAGGAATCCAGGATTAGTAAAGGAAAAAAAATGACACTGTCCCTGTCTATGCTTCTCTTTCCCTGCTCCGGAACACACTACACAAGGCCGCCGCGCTGGCGGCCTTTTATAGTGTGGGGCGTGTACTAAACCCCATCAGCAATAATTGGCCACAGGCATCCTGCCTGTGGCCAATCATTGCTCTCCTCGCTGCCGGCGCTGTGATTGGCCAAGCATGCGGGGTCACAGTGCATGCTTGGCCAATCACAGCGCCTGGATGACACTGCGATGGCGTAGTGCATTGTGGGCCGTTCGCGTCACTCGAATTTGGCGCAAACGGCCCAAATCGTTCGATCTTCGTCGAACGATCGAACAGCCGATGTTCGAGTCAAACGTATGTTCGACTCGAACACGAAGCTCATCCCTAATGATGACCCTAGTGCAGTCCATTTCTCTTGCAAACCATACGGGAGCTTGGAGACAATTGGGTTTACCCCTCTTGGAGTGTCAAGGTAACTGAGTCCAGGTAGTTTTGGGTCTGTCTTGGCTAGCTGAAGCTCAAGGAGAAGGTCATTCAGTCTCTGGAACTCCTTGTTGTCCTTACCGGATATCTTTGGGAAAGTTTCCAGACGCATGAACAAAGCATTTTCTATAGCTTCTGGACTGCCATAACTTTGCTCTAGTCGCCCCCATGCAGCTGTGAGGCCTGCAGTAGGATTGTCCATGAAAACCGATCTTAAAGGCTTAACACGTGCAGCAGATAGAGGACCAAGCCATTTGATCAGCAGATTCAATTATTGATTAGCTGTAAAGCCAATATTGCTGATTGTAGTTCTGAAGGCACATTTCCAACTTCTGTAGTTCTCAGGTTGGTCATCAAAACTTGTAAGACCAGTCTTTGTGAGCTCTCTGCGAAGCATGTACCTCACAAACTCTTCTGTCTCAGTTGTCTCCGCCTTTATGTGTGATGCTGTTGGCTGTATGGTGCTGATTGTGTTATCTTTGACATTGTTGTTAAAGGACACAGGGAAATATGGTGCAGCAGATGCATCCAGGTGAGTTGCTTGCTTGAAGTCAGTTGTTCCAATGGTACGTTGATTCAAGGCTGTACCGATGACTGGAGATTGATGACTTGCTTGAAGCTTGCGCTGATGCTCTGTGACGTATGAAGGCAGGCAAGGTAGGCAGGTAGGAAATGCAGTGGAGTGATTTTGAGTGCAGGAAGTTGCTGGAACCTCTTTAACTTGAAGCTGTGAAGGAGTCTCTATGTAGTCGGGAGCACTGGAGACAATGGAGTGTGCACTGCTGTGGCTTAGGACATAGTCTTTAGTGTGTTTGAGGGGGTCTTCCATATCTGCTATGTTTAGGTTAATGCTGTCTTTCTCACTTGCACCTTCGTCTGTACTGATAGCTTGCTGTAGGACCCTTAGCTTTGCCATGGCTGCGTCATGTTTACACTGTTCATTTAAGGTTTCCATTGTTGCTCTTTGACGGGCTGACTGAGCTTCCGACTCTGCTCTTTGACGTGCTGACAGCGCTTCCAACTCTGCTCTTTTTTCTGCATATGCCACCTGCACTTTGCTGGCTTCCACTTCAGCGCGGGCATTAATAAGTCGCTCACTGAGTGTTGAGTATCTTGAACTATGGGATCTTGACGAGTTTTTAGAACGTCTGGTGGAAACAGATCTGTGAGATGCAGTGTCCTGTAACAGCTTTATTTTTGCTTCTGCCTTTAATCTGGTTTGCTGGATAAAACTGTCTCTTTCAATATTAAGAATGTTGACACGCTTTAACTGCCTCATCGCATTTTCTGTCTTCATGTTTTGTAAGACATTAGTGAATTTGATGCTCGTAAGCTGATAAAGCTCATATGAGGCAGAAAGTTGTTTAATGGCGCCCTCTAGTGTCAGTAGTTCACGTTCAACAGACACTGTATTGGCTTCAGCAAGGATTTTCTCCCAGACTAATTCCAAGCTATTTGACAATTCAGTCCTTGAAGCTTCATAATTCTCCATTACTTTCCAAGTGGGTTTAACTGAGCGTTTGGGTAACTCAGTTTCTTCAGGAACTTGTGGGGAGGTAGATGTGAGTTCACATGCAGAAGCTTGGTCACTCATGATAGCAGACTGACTGTGAAAGCAGGCAGGATCTGTGTGCTGAAATATGACACTGTGCAGATTGTCTCAGGCTATAAGGCTGCCATGTGCTGCTCTGTCCCTTCTGTCTTGCTATGAGGGCAGTAAATCTTGTCTGTTTCAGTACTGACATGCAGAAATCTTGTAATTAGGCTGTGGAACTCCGTTTTTCTACTTATGAATATCCATCATTAAACAGAACATTCGAAAGGATTCATCGTCTGTCGCCCTAACTGTGAGTTTATTCATTGAGTTAAACTGCCTGTATCGATGCAAGGGATGAATATCAAACCAGCTTGAGTAAGGCCTACTTAAACCTGGAGATGAACTTTATCGCTTTGTAGTTGAGACAGAACAGTAGAAAAACGTTGCAGTTGTAAGCCACATGTAAGATGTTTAGCATGGAAGATATACAGGAGTAATGACCAGAATCAGGAAGTGGAGGAGATATATAAAGAACTACGGTGAGAGAGAGAGTTCAGCTAGAAAGAAGGGGACAGATCTTAAAGACACAGAGCAAGAATAATCACATAGTGTAACACAACAGCCTGCCTGTAGTATATTGGTAAGAGAACAACAGAAACACTACTGCCTGTAGTATATTAGGACGAGAACAAGAATGCTTTGCAGGGAGGTTTAGCTGCACACTGTGCCCAGGATACAGTATACTGACTGAATATACTGCAGCTACCTGAATCACCTGCCTGCCTTTAGTATATTAGGAAGGGAACAGGAATGCTCTGCAGTGAGGTTTAGCTGCACACTGTGCCCAGGATACAGTTTACTGACTGAATATACTGCAGCTACTTGAATCAACTGCCTGCCTGTAGTATATTAAGAAGAGCACATGAACGCTCTGCAGTGAGGTTTAGCTGCACACTGTGCCCAGGATACAGTTTACTGACTGAATATACTGCAGCTACCTGAATCAACTGCCTGCCTGTAGTATATTAGGAAGTGAACAGAAACGCTCTGCAGTGAGGTTTAGCTGCACACGGTGCCCAGGATACAGTTTACTGACTGAATATACTGCAGCTACCTGAATAAACTGCCTGCCTTTAGTATATTAGGAAGGGAACAGGAATGCTCTGCAGTGAGGTTTAGCTGCACACTGTGCCCAGGATACAGTTTACTGACTGAATATACTGCAGCTACTTGAATCAACTGCCTGCCTGTAGTATATTAAGAAGAGCACATGAACGCTCTGCAGTGAGGTTTAGCTGCACACTGTGCCCAGGATACAGTTTACTGACTGTATATACTGCAGCTACCTGAATCAACTGCCTGCCTGTAGTATAGTAGGAAGAGAACAGGAACGCTCTGCAGTGAGGTTTAGCTGCACACTGTGCCCAGGATACAGTTTACTGACTGAATATACTGCAGCTACCTGAATCAACTGCCTGCCTCTAGTATATTAGGAAGAGAACAGGAACGCTCTGCAGTGAGGTTTAGCTGCACACTGTGCCCAGGATACAGTTTACTGACTGAATATACTGCAGCTACCTGAATCAACTGCCTGCCTGTAGTATATTAGGAAGAGAACAGGAACGCTCTGCAGTGAGGTTTAGCTGCACACGGTGCCCAGGATACAGTTTACTGACTGAATATACTGCAGCTACCTGAATCAACTGCCTGCCTTTAGTATATTAGGAAGGGAACAGGAACGCTCTGCAGTGAAGTTTAGCTGCACACTGTGCCCAGGATACAGTTTACTGATTGAATATACTGCGGCTACCTGAATCAACTGCCTGCCTGTAGTATATTAGGACGAGAACAGGAACGCTCTGCAGTGAGGTTTAGCTGCACACTGTGCCCAGGATACAGTTTACTGACTGAATATACTGCAGCTACCTGAATCAATTGCCTGCCTGTAGTATATTAGGAAGAGCACAGGAACGCTCTGCAGGGAGGTTTAGCTGCACACTGTGCCCAGGATACAGATTACTGACTGAATATACTGCAGCTACCTGAATCAACTGCCTGCCTGTAGTATATTAGGAAGAGAATAACAGAAACATTCTGCAGTGAGGTTTAGCTGCACACTGTGCCCAGGATACAGTATACTGACTGAATATACTGCAGCTACCTGAATCATCTGCCTGCCTGTAGTATATTTGGAAGAGAACAGGAACGCTCTGCAGTGAGGTTTAGCTGCACACTGTGCCCAGGATACAGTTTACTGATTGAATATACTGCAGCTGCCTGAATCAACTGCCTGCCTGTAGTATATTAGGAAGAGAACAAGAATGCTCTGCAGGGAGGTTTAGCTGCACACTGTGCCCAGTATACAGTTTACTGACTGAATACACTGCAGCTACCTGAATCAACTGCCTTTCTGTAGTATGTTAGGAAGATACTACAGTGAGGTTTAGCTGCACACTGTGCCCAGGATACAGTATTCTGACTGAATATACTGCAGCTACCTGAATCAACTGCCTGCCTGTAGTATATTAGGAAGAGAACAGGAACACTCTGCAGTGAGGTTTAGCTGCACACTGTGCCCAGGATACAGTTTACTTACTGAATATACTGCAGCTACCTGAATCAACTGCCTGCC
This sequence comes from Rana muscosa, assembly GCA_029206835.1. Taxonomy (NCBI): domain Eukaryota; kingdom Metazoa; phylum Chordata; class Amphibia; order Anura; family Ranidae; genus Rana; species Rana muscosa. Next base: position 3,749,896 of record CM055123.1, on the reverse strand, counting down.
TGTAGTATATTAGGAAGAGAACAGTAAAGCTCTGCAGTGAGGTTTAGCTGCACACTGTGCCCAAGATACAGTTTACTGACTGAATATACTGCAGCTACCTGAATCAACTGCCTGCCTGTAGTATATTAGGAAGAGAACTGGAACGCTCTGCAGTGAGGTTTAGCTGCACACTGTGCCCAGGATACAGTTTACTTACTGAATATACTGCAGCTACCTGAATCAACTGCCTGCCTGTAGTATATTAGGAAGAGAACAGTAAAGCTCTGCAGTGAGGTTTAGCTGCACACTGTGCCCAAGATACAGTTTACTGACTGAATATACTGCAGCTACCTGAATCAACTGCCTGCCTGTAGTATATTAGGAAGAGAACTGGAACGCTCTGCAGTGAGGTTTAGCTGCACACTGTGCCCAGGATATAGTTTACTGACTGAATATACTGCAGCTACCTGAATCAACTGCCTGCCTGTGGTATATTAGGAAGAGAACAATAGGAACGCTCTGCAGTGAGGTTTAGCTGCACACTGTGCCTCTTCCCTGCAGTCGTTGATAATGCCTGGGCCGCTTGGCGTCTAGCAACGAGTGAAGTCAGTGAGTCACGTCGGGCCACTCTGCGGGCAGGTGCTATACCGGGCGGCTCCACTTGCGGCGCGGTTTGTGGGCGGGCGGCGCGGTTCGTGGGCAGACTGTGCTGCTCAGTGTGTTGGCAGCGCAGGTGAGAGTGAGAGAGCAGGCTCATCTCTCACCGCCCGTGCCTGCCCTGCATTCCTGCAGTGACTTCCGCCCTCACTGTGCAGGCAGCAGAGAGATTACATTATCTCTCTGCTCCCTGACTCTGGGAGTCTGGGACACAGCAAGAGACAACCAAAAGTACACCTTAGCAGGCAAGTTAGTGACAATCCGCAAATGGTGTCAGGTGACGTGGCAAATGACAATCTGCATCTGGTGGCAGGCAAGTGACAATCAGCAAGGTGTGGCAGGTGAGTGGCAAGTGACAATCCACAAGGTGGGGCTAGTGACAATCTGCAAGGTGTGGCAGGTGACGTAGCAAGTGACAATCCGCAACGTGTGGCAAGTGACACGCTTAGGGCTCCCACTATTTGCAGGCGACGGTGGCAAGTGACACACTCGGGGCTCCCACTGATTCTGCATTGAACTATTTAATTTTATATTACAATGTAATAATAGAAATAATGCGCTTCAATCATCCTGACACCATAACAACCATGGTGCCGGGATGATTGAAGCGCCGACACCAGCCATTTCCCCGATAAATTTCCCACAAAAAAAACATAAAAACATATTTTCTGGCAGTGCCCCTCCCGAGAAAAGATTTTGGATCCGCCCCTGGATACAGTACTGAATATACTGCAGCTACCTGAATCAACTGCCTGCCTGTAGTATATTGGTAAGAGAACTACAGAAACACTACTGCCTGTAGTATATTAGGACGAGAACAAGAATGCTTTGCAGGGAGGTTTAGCTGCACACTGTGTCCAGGATACAGTATACTGACTGAATATACTGCAGCTACCTGAATCAACTGCCTGCCTGTAGTATATTAGGAAGTGAACAGAAACGCTCTGCAGTGAGGTTTAGCTGCACACGGTGCCCAGGATACAGTTTACTGACTGAATATACTGCAGCTACCTGAATAAACTGCCTGCCTTTAGTATATTAGGAAGGGAACAGGAATGCTCTGCAGTGAGGTTTAGCTGCACACTGTGCCCAGGATATAGTTTACTGACTGAATATACTGCAGCTACTTGAATCAACTGCCTGCCTGTAGTATATTAAGAAGAGCACATGAACACTCTGCAGTGAGGTTTAGCTGCACACTGTGCCCAGGATACAGTTTACTGACTGAATATACTGCAGCTACCTGAATCAACTGCCTGCCTGTAGTATATTAGGACGAGAACAGGAACGCTCTGCAGTGAGGTTTAGCTGCACACTGTGCCCAGGATACAGTTTACTGACCGAATATACTTCAGCTACCTGAAACAACTGCCTGCCTGTAGTATATTAGGAAGAGAACAGGAACACTCTGCAGTGAGGTTTAGCTGCACACTGTGCCCAGGATACAGTTTACTGACTGAATATACTGCAGCTACCTGAATCAACTGCCTGCCTCTAGTATATTAGGAAGAGAACAGGAACGCTCTGCAGTGAGGTTTAGCTGCACACTGTGCCCAGGATACAGTTTACTGACTGAATATACTGCAGCTACCTGAATCAACTGCCTGCCTGTAGTATATTAGGAAGAGAACAGGAACGCTCTGCAGTGAGGTTTAACAGCACACGGTGCCCAGGATACAGTTTACTGACTGAATATACTGCAGCTACCTGAATCAACTGCCTGCCTTTAGTATATTAGGAAGGGAACAGGAACGCTCTGCAGTGAAGTTTAGCTGCACACTGTGCCCAGGATACAGTTTACTGACTGAATATACTGCAGCTACCTGAATCAACTGCCTGCCTGTAGTATATTAGGAAGAGCACAGGAACGCTCTGCAGGGAGGTTTAGCTGCACACTGTGCCCAGGATACAGATTACTGACTGAATATACTGCAGCTACCTGAATCAACTGCCTGCATGTAGTATATTAGGAAGAGAATAACAGAAACATTCTGCAGTGAGGTTTAGCTGCACACTGTGCCCAGGATACATTATACTGACTGAATATACTGCAGCTACCTGAATCATCTGCCTGCCTGTAGTATATTTGGAAGAGAACAGGAACGCTCTGCAGTGAGGTTTAGATGCACACTGTGCCCAGGATACAGTTTACTGATTGAATATATTGCAGCTGCCTGAATCAACTGCCTGCCTGTAGTATATTAGGAAGAGAACAAGAATGCTCTGCAGGGAGGTTTAGCTGCACACTGTGCCCAGGATACAGTATACTGACTGAATATACTGCAGCTACCTGAATCAACTGCCTGTAGTATATTAGTTAAAGAACAGGAACGTACTGCAGTGAGGTTTAGCTGCACACTGTGCCCAGTATACAGTTTACTGACTGAATACACTGCAGCTACCTGAATCAACTGCCTTTCTGTAGTATATCAGGAAGATACTACAGTGAGGTTTAGCTGCACACTGTGCCCAGGATACAGTATACTGACTGAATATACTGCAGCTACCTGAATCAACTGCCTGCCTGTAGTATATTAGGAAGAGAACAGGCACGCTCTGCAGTGAGGTTTAGCTGCACACTGTGCCCAGGATACAGTTTACTTACTGAATATACTGCAGCTACCTGAATCAACTGCCTGCCTGTAGTATATTAGGAAGAGAACAGTAAAGTTCTGCAGTGAGGTTTAGCTGCACACTGTGCCCAAGAAACAGTTTACTGACTGAATATACTGCAGCTACCTGAATCAACTGCCTGCCTGTAGTATATTAGGAAGAGAACTGGAACGTTCTGCAGTGAGGTTTAGCTGCACACTGTGCCCAGGCTATAGTTTACTGACTGAATATACTGCATCTACCTGAATCAACTGCCTGCCTGTGGTATATTAGGAAGAGAACAGTAGGAACGCTCTGCAGTGAGGTTTAGCTGCACACTGTGCCTCTTCCCTGCACTCGTTGCTAATGCCTGGGGCGCTTGGCGTCTAGCAACGAGTGAAGTCAGTAAGTCACGTCGGGCCACTCTGCGGGCAGGTGCGATACCGGGCGGCTCCACTTGCGGCGCGGTTTGTGGACGGCCGGCACGGTTCGTGGGCAGACTGTGCTACTCAGTGTGTTGGCAGCGCAGGTGAGAGTGAGAGAGCAGGCTCATCTCTCACCGCCCGTGCCTGCCCTGCATTCCTGCAGTGACTTCCGCCCTCACTGTGCAGGCAGCAGAGAGATTACATTATCTCTCTGCTGCCTGACTCTGGGAGTCTGGGACACAGCAAGAGACAACCAAAACTACACCTTAGCAGGCAAGTTAGTGACAATCCGCAAATTGTGTCAGGTGACGTGGCAAATGACAATCTGCATCTGGTGGCAGGCAAGTGACAATCAGCAAGGTGTGGCAGGTGAGTGGCAAGTGACAATCCACAAGGTGTGGCTAGTGACAATCCGCAAGGTGTGGCAGGTGACGTAGCAAGTGACAATCCGCAACGTGTGGCAAGTGACACGCTTAGGGCTCCCACTATTTGCAGGCGACGGTGGCAAGTGACACACTCGGGGCTCCCACTGATTCTGCATTGAACTATTTAATTTTATATTACAATGTAATAATAGAAATAATGCGCTTCAATAATCCTGACACCATAACAACCATGGTGCCGGGATGATTGAAGCGCCGACACCAGCCATTTCCCCAATAAATTTCCCACAAAAAAAACATAAAAACATATTTTCTGGCAGTGCTCCTCCCGAGAAAAGATTTTGGATCCGCCCCTGGATACAGTACTGAATATACTGCAGCTACCTGAATCAACTGCCTGCCTGTAGTATATTGGTAAGAGAACAACAGAAACACTACTGCCTGTAGTATATTAGGACGAGAACAAGAATGCTTTGCAGGGAGGTTTAGCTGCACACTGTGCCCAGGATACAGTTTACTGACTGAATATACTGCAGCTACCTGAATCAACTGCCTGCCTGTAGTATATTAGGAAGAGAACAGGAACGCTCTGCAGTGAGGTTTAGCTGCACACTGTGCCCAGGATACAGTTTACTTACTGAATATACTGCAGCTACCTGAATCAACTGCCTGCCTGTAGTATATTAGGAAGAGAACAGTAAAGCTCTGCAGTGAGGTTTAGCTGCACACTGTGCCCAAGATACAGTTTACTGACTGAATATACTGCAGCTACCTGAATCAACTGCCTGCCTGTAGTATATTAGGAAGAGAACTGGAACGCTCTGCAGTGAGGTTTAGCTGCACACTGTGCCCAGGATATAGTTTACTGACTGAATATACTGCAGCTACCTGAATCAACTGCCTGCCTGTGGTATATTAGGAAGAGAACAATAGGAACGCTCTGCAGTGAGGTTTAGCTGCACACTGTGCCTCTTCCCTGCACTCGTTGATAATGCCTGGGCCGCTTGGCGTCTAGCAACGAGTGAAGTCAGTGAGTCACGTTGGGCCATTCTGCGGGCAGGTGCGATACCGGGCGGCTCCACTTGCGGCGCGGTTTGTGGGCGGCCGGCACGGTTCGTGGGCAGACTGTGCTGCTCAGTGTGTTGGCAGCGCAGGTGAGAGTGAGAGAGCAGGCTCATCTCTCACCGCCCGTGCCTGCCCTGCATTCCTGCAGTGACTTCCGCCCTCACTGTGCAGGCAGCAGAGAGATTACATTATCTCTCTGCTGCCTGACTCTGGGAGTCTGGGACACAGCAAGAGACAACCAAAACTACACCTTAGCAGGCAAGTTAGTGACAATCCGCAAATTGTGTCAGGTGACGTGGCAAATGACAATCTGCATCTGGTGGCAGGCAAGTGACAATCAGCAAGGTGTGGCAGGTGAGTGGCAAGTGACAATCCACAAGGTGTGGCTAGTGACAATCCGCAAGGTGTGGCAGGTGACGTAGCAAGTGACAATCCGCAACGTGTGGCAAGTAGGGATGAGCTTCGAGTTCGAGTCGAACTCATGTTCGACTCGAACATTGCCTGTTCGCCCGTTCGCCGAACAGCGAACAAATTGGGGTGTTCGCGGCAAATTCGAAAAATCTATGGGAGAAATCTAAAGTGCTAATTATACAGGCTTATATGCAAGTTATTGTCCTAAAAAGTGTTTGGGGACCGGGGTCCTGCCCCAGGGGACATGTATCAATGCAAAAAGAAGTTTTAAAAACGGCCGTTTTTTCGGGAGCAGTGATTTTAATAATGCTTAAAATGAAAAAATAAAAGTGAAATATTCCTTTAAATTTCGTACCTGGGGGGTGTGTATGATATGCATGTAAAGTGGCGCATGTTTCCCGTGCTTAGAACTGTCCCTGCAAAAAAAATGTCATTTTTGAAAGAAAAAAATGCATTTAAAACTGACTCGCGGCTATTAATGAATTGTCGGCTCCCGGCAATACATACAAAAGTCATTGATAAAAATAAAAAAAAGCGTGGGGGTTCCCCAGAATTCCATTACCAGGCCCTTCAGGTCTGGAATGGATATTAAGGGGAACCCCGCCGCAAATTTAAAAAAAATTGACGTGGGGTTCCCCCAAATATCCATTCCAGGCCCTTCAGATCTGGCATGGATTTTAAGGGGAACTCCACCCCAAATTTAAAAAAAAAATGGCGTGGAGTCCCCCTAAAAATCCATACCAGACCCCTTATCCGAGCACGCAACCTGGCCGGCCGCAGGGGAAAAGGGGGGGACGAGAGAGTGGCCCCCCTCCCTCCTGAACCGTACCAAGCCACATGCCCTCAACATGGGGAGGATGTCCCCATGTTGATGGGGACAAGGGCCTCATCCCCACAACCCTTGCCCGGTGGTTGTGGGGGTCTGCGGGCGGGGGGCTTATCGGAATCTGGAAGACCCCTTTAACAAAGGGGACCCCCAGATCCCGCCCCCCCCTATGTGAATTGGTAAGGGGTACATTGTACCCCTACCATTTCACAAAGAAAGCGTAAAAAAATGTTTAAAAAAACACACAAACACCTTGAAAAAGTCCTTTATTTAAAAAAAAAAAAAAAAACATTCCAGCGGTGAAATCCAGTGTCCCGCGGCGATCCCGATGTCCAGCGCTGTCCTTCATTGGTTGTGCCTGAGCGGACCTGATGGGGAACTCCCTCTCAGTATTTTAAATGTATAGACCCGCCTCTTCTAAAGTTCCCCATCAGGTCCGCTCAGCGGACCAGATGCGGAACATGAGAAGGGGCGGGTCTATACATGTATTACCAAAGTGAGAGCAGTTCCCCATCAGGTCCGCCCCCTCGGTATGTCGGACCCGCCTACGTCATTGGCTTGAGCGGGGAACTTCCTTCACTGTGTAATTTAAATTTACATAGTGAAGGAAGTTCCCCGCTCAAGCCAATGACGTAGGCGGGTCCGACATACCGAGGGGGCGGACCTGATGGGGAACTGCTCTCACTTTGGTAATACATGTATAGACCCGCCCCTTCTCATGTTCCGCATCTGGTCCGCTGAGCGGACCTGATAGGGAACTTTAGAAGGGGCGGGTCTATACATTTAAAATACTGAGAGGGAGTTCCCCATCAGGTCCGCTCAGGCACAACCAATGAAGGACAGCGCTGGACATCGGGATCGCCGCGGGACACTGGATTTCACCGCTGGAATGTTTTTTTTTTTTGTTTTTTTTTAAATAAAGGACTTTTTCAAGGTGTTTGTGTGTTTTTTTAAACATTTTTTTACGCTTTCTTCGTGAAATGGTAGGGGTACAATGTACCCCTTACCAATTCACATAGGGGGGGCCGGGATCTGGGGGTCCCCTTTGTTAAAGGGGTCTTCCAGATTCCGATAAGCCCCCCGCCCGCAGACCCCCACAACCACCGGGCAAGGGTTGTGGGGATGAGGCCCTTGTCCCCATCAACATGGGGACATCCTCCCCATGTTGAGGGCATGTGGCTTGGTACGGTTCAGGAGGGAGGGGGGGCGCTCTCTCGTCCCCCCCTTTTCCCCTGCGGCTGGCCAGGTTGCGTGCTCAGATAAGGGGTCTGGTATGGATTTTTAGGGGGACTCCATGCCATTTTTTTTTTACATTTGGGGTGGAGTTCCTCTTAAAATCCATGCCAGATCTGAAGGGCCTGGAATGGATATTTGGGGGAACCCCACATCAATTTTTTTTTAATTTGCGGCGGGGTTCCCCTTAATATCCATTCTAGACCTGAAGGGCCTGGTAATTGAATTCTGGGGAACCCCCACGTTTTTTTTTTTTTTTATCAATGACTTTTGTATGTATTGCCGGGAGCCGACAATTCATTAATAGCCGCGAGTCAGTTTTAAATGCATTTTTTTCTTTAAAAAATGACATTTTTTGCAGGGACAGTTCTAAGCACGGGAAACATGCGCCACTTTACATGCATATCATACACACCCCCCAGGTACGAAATTTAAAGGAATATTTCACTTTTATTTTTTCATTTTAAGCATTATTAAAATCACTGCTCCCGAAAAAACTGCCATTTTTAAAACTTCTTTTTGCATTGATACATGTCCCCTGGGGCAGGACCCAGGTCCCCAAACACTTTTTAGGACAATAACTTGCATATTAGCCTTTATAATTAACACTTTAGATTTCGAACGTTCGAGTCCATTGTATTTAATAGGGTTCTAAAGTTTACACGAACATTTTGTCTGTTCGCAGGTTCTGGTGCGAACCGAACAGGGGGGTGTTCGGCTCATCCCTGGTGGCAAGTGACACGCTTAGGGCTCCCACTATTTGCAGGCGATGGTGGCAAGTGACACACTCGGGGCTCCCACTGATTCTGCATTGAACTATTTAATTTTATATTACAATGTAATAATAAAAATAATGCGCTTCGATAATCCTGACACCATAACAACCATGGTGCCGGGATGATTGAAGCGCCGACACCAGCCATTTCCCCGATAAATTTCCTACAAAAAAAACATAAAAACATATTTTCTGGCAGTGCCCCTCCCGAGAAAAGACACTGGATCCACCCCTGGATACAGTACTGAATATACTGCAGCTACCTGAATCAACTGCCTGCCTGTAGTATATTGGTAAGAGAACAACAGAAACACTACTGCCTGTAGTATATTAGGAAGAGAATAACAGAAACATGCTGCAGTGAGGTTTAGCTGCACACTGTGCCCAGGATATAGTATACTGACTGAATATACTGCAGCTACCTGAATCAACTGCCTGCCTGTAGAATATTAGGAAGAGAACTAGAATGCTCTGCAGTGAGGTTTAGCTGCACACTGTGCCCAGGATACAGTTTACTAACTGAACATACTGCGCTATCTGAATCAACTGCCTTTCTGTAGTATATTAGGAAGAGAACAGGAATGCTCTGCAGTGAGGTTTAGCTGCACACTGTGCCCAGGATACAGTTTACTGATTGAATATACTGCAGCTGCCTGAATCAACTGCCTGCCTGTAGTATATTAGGAAGAGAACTGGAACGCTCTGCAGTGAGGTTTAGCTGCACACTGTGCCCAGGATATAGTTTACTGACTGAATATACTGCAGCTACCTGAATCAACTGCATGCCTGTGGTATATTAGGAAGAGAACAATAGGAACGCTCTGCAGTGAGGTTTAGCTGCACACTGTGCCTCTTCCCTGCACTCGTTGCTAATGCCTGGGCCGCTTGGCGTCTAGCAACGAGTGAAGTCAGTGAGTCACGTCGGGCCACTCTGCGGGCAGGTGCGATACCGGGCGGCTCCACTTGCGGCGCGGTTTGTGGGCAGACTGTGCTGCTCAGTGTGTTGGCAGTGCAGGTGAGAGTGAGAGAGCAGGCTCATCTCTCACCGCCCGTGCCTGCCCTGCATTCCTGCAGTGACTTCCGCCCTCACTGTGCAGGCAGCAGAGAGATTACATTATCTCTCTGCTGCCTGACTCTGGGAGTCTGGGACACAGCAAGAGACAACCAAAACGACACCTTAGCAGGCAAGTTAGTGACAATCCGCAAATTGTGTCAGGTGACGTGGCAAATGACAATCTGCATCTGGTGGCAGGCAAGTGACAATCAGCAAGGTGTGGCAGGTGAGTGGCAAGTGACAATCCACAAGGTGTGGCTAGTGACAATCCGCAAGGTGTGGCAGGTGACGTAGCAAGTAGGGATGAGCTTCGTGTTCGAGTCGAACATACGTTCGACTCGAACATCGGCTGTTCGATCGTTCGACGAAGATCGAACGATTTGGGCCGTTCGCGCCAAATTCGAGTGACGCGAACGGCCCACAATGCACTACGCCATCGCAGTGTCATCCAGGCGCTGTGATTGGCCAAGCATGCACTGTGACCCCGCATGCTTGGCCAATCACAGCGCCGGCAGCGAGGAGAGCAATGATTGGCCACAGGCAGGATGCCTGTGGCCAATTATTGCTGAGGGTGTTTAGTACACGCCCCACACTATAAAAGGCCGCCAGCACGGCGGCCTAGTGTAGTGTGTTCCGGAGCAGGGAAAGAGAAGCATAGGCAGGGACAGTGACATTTATTTCTTTCTTGCTTAACCTGGATTCCTTTAGTTTAGGAAAAGAGAAGGATAGGTAGGGAGAGTGTCAGTGTGTTTTACTGTGCGAATCCTTGTTTCTAGGGACAGGGAAGGAAAGTGAGGGGAATTCTCCTTGTGCTATAGTGTGCTTTAAAAAAAAATTTTTCTAGGGACAGAAAACTCTAGGTAGGGAGAGTGTCAGTTTCTTTCACTGTGATAATCCTTGTTTCTAGGGACAAAGAAGGAAAGTGAGGGGAATTCTCCTTGTGCTATAGTGTGCTTTAAAAAAACATTTTTTCTAGGGACAGAAAACTCTAGGTAGGGAGAGTGTCAGTGTCTTTTACTGTGCGAATCCTTGTTTCTAGGGACAAAGAAGGAAAGTGAGGGGAATTCTCCTTGTGCTATAGTGTGCTTTAAAAAAACATTTTTTCTAGGGACAGAAAACTCTAGGTAGGGAGAGTGTCAGTGTCTTTTACTTTGCGAATCCTTGTTTCTAGAGACAGGGAAGGACAGTGAGTGAATTCTCCTTGTGCTATAGTGTGCTTTAAAAAAACATTTTTTCTAGGGACAGAAAACTCTAGGTAGGGAGAGTGTCAGTTTCTTTCACTGTGATAATCCTTGTTTCTAGGGACAAAGAAGGAAAGTGAGGGGAATTCTCCTTGTGCTATAGTGTGCTTTAAAAAAACATTTTTTCTAGGGACAGAAAACTCTAGGTAGGGAGAGTGTCAGTTTCTTTCACTGTGTGAATCCTTGTTTCTAGGGACAAAGAAGGAAAGTGAGGGGAATTCTCCTTGTGCTATAGTGTGCTTTAAAAAAACATTTTTTCTAGGGACAGAAAACTCTAGGTAGGGAGAGTGTCAGTTTCTTTCACTGTGCGAATCCTTGTTTCTAGGGACAGGGAAGGACAGTGAGTGAATTCTCCTTGTGCTATAGTGTGCTTTAAAAAAACATTTTTTCTAGGGACAGAAAACTCTAGGTAGGGAGAGTGTCAGTTTCTTTCACTGTGCGAATCCTTGTTTCTAGGGACAAAGAAGGAAAGTGAGGGGAATTCTCCTTGTGCTATAGTGTGCTTTAAAAAAACATTTTTTCTAGGGACAGAAAACTCTAGGTAGGGAGAGTGTCAGTTTCTTTCACTGTGCGAATCCTTGTTTCTAGGGACAGGGAAGGACAGTGAGTGAATTCTCCTTGTGCTATAGTGTGCTTTAAAAAAACATTTTTTCTAGGGACAGAAAACTCTAGGTAGGGAGAGTGTCAGTGTCTTTTACTGTGAGAATCCTTGTTTCTAGGGACAAAGAAGGAAAGTGAGGGGAATTCTCCTTGTGCTATAGTGTGCTTTAAAAAAACATTTTTTCTAGGGACAGAAAACTCTAGGTAGGGAGAGTGTCAGTGTCTTTTACTGTGCGAATCCTTGTTTCTAGGGACAAAGAAGGAAAGTGAGGGGAATTCTCCTTGTGCTATAGTGTGCTTTAAAAAAACATTTTTTCTAGGGACAGAAAACTCTAGGTAGGGAGAGTGTCAGTTTCTTTAACTGTGCGAATCCTTGTTTCTAGGGACAGGGAAGGACAGTGAGGGGAATTCTCCTTGTGCTATAGTGTGCTTTAAAAAAACATTTTTTCTAGGGACAGAAAACTCTAGGTAGGGAGAGTGTCAGTGTCTTTTACTGTGCGAATCCTTGTTTCTAGGGACAAAGAAGGAAAGTGAGGGGAATTCTCCTTGTGCTATAGTGTGCTTTAAAAAAACATTTTTTCTAGGGACAGAAAACTCTAGGTAGGGAGAGTGTCAGTGTCTTTTACTGTGCGAATCCTTGTTTCTAGGGACAAAGAAGGAAAGTGAGGGGAATTCTCCTAGTGCTATAGTGTGCTTTAAAAAAACATTTTTTCTAGGGACAGAAAACTCTAGGTAGGGAGAGTGTCAGTTTCTTTCACTGTGCGAATCCTTGTTTCTAGGGACAGGGAAGGACAGTGATTGAATTCTCCTTGTGCTATAGTGTGCTTTAAAAAAACATTTTTTCTAGGGACAGAAAACTCTAGGTAGGGAGAGTGTCAGTTTCTTTCACTGTGCGAATCCTTGTTTCTAGGGACAGGGAAGGACAGTGAGTGAATTCTCCTTGTGCTATAGTGTGCTTTAAAAAAACATTTTTTCTAGGGACAGAAAACTCTAGGTAGGGAGAGTGTCAGTTTCTTTCACTGTGATAATCCTTGTTTCTAGGGACAAAGAAGGAAAGTGAGGGGAATTCTCCTTGTGCTATAGTGTGCTTTAAAAAAACATTTTTTCTAGGGACAGAAAACTCTAGGTAGGGAGAGTGTCAGTGTCTTTTACTGTGCGAATCCTTGTTTCTAGGGACAGGGAAGGACAGTGAGTGAATTCTCCTTGTGCTATAGTGTGCTTTAAAAAAAACATTTTTTCTAGGGACAGAAAACTCTAGGTAGGGAGAGTGTCAGTGTCTTTTACTGTGCGAATCCTTGTTTCTAGGGACAAAGAAGGAAAGTGAGGGGAATTCTCCTTGTGCTATAGTGTGCTTTAAAAAAACATTTTTTCTAGGGACAGAAAACTCTAGGTAGGGAGAGTGTCAGTTTCTTTCACTGTGATAATCCTTGTTTCTAGGGACAAAGAAGGAAAGTGAGGGGAATTCTCCTTGTGCTATAGTGTGCTTTAAAAAAACTTTTTTTCTAGGGACAGAAAACTCTAGGTAGGGAGAGTGTCAGTGTCTTTTACTGTGCGAATCCTTGTTTCTAGGGACAGGGAAGGACAGTGAGTGAATTCTCCTTGTGCTATAGTGTGCTTTAAAAAAACATTTTTTCTAGGGACAGAAAACTCTAGGTAGGGAGAGTTTCAGTTTCTTTCACTGTGATAATCCTTGTTTCTAGGGACAAAGAAGGAAAGTGAGGGGAATTCTCCTTGTGCTATAGTGTGCTTTAAAAAAACATTTTTTCTAGGGACAGAAAACTCTAGGTAGGGAGAGTGTCAGTTTCTTTCACTGTGCGAATCCTTGTTTCTAGGGACAGGGAAGGACAGTGAGTGAATTCTCCTTGTGCTATAGTGTGCTTTAAAAAAACATTTTTTCTAGGGACAGAAAACTCTAGGTAGGGAGAGTGTCAGTTTCTTTCACTGTGCGAATCCTTGTTTCTAGGGACAAAGAAGGAAAGTGAGGGGAATTCTCCTTGTGCTATAGTGTGCTTTAAAAAAACATTTTTTCTAGGGACAGAAAACTCTAGGTAGGGAGAGTGTCAGTTTCTTTCACTGTGTGAATCCTTGTTTCTAGGGACAGGGAAGGACAGTGAGTGAATTCTCCTTGTGCTATAGTGTGCTTTAAAAAAACATTTTTTCTAGGGACAGAAAACTCTAGGTAGGGAGAGTGTCAGTTTCTTTCACTGTGCGAATTCTTGTTTCTAGGGACAAAGAAGGAAAGTGAGGGGAATTCTCCTTGTGCTATAGTGTGCTTTAAAAAAACATTTTTTCTAGGGACAGAAAACTCTAGGTAGAGAGAGTGTCAGTTTCTTTCACTGTGCGAATCCTTGTTTCTAGGGACAGGGAAGGACAGTGAGTGAATTCTCCTTGTGCTATAGTGTGCTTTAAAAAAACATTTTTTCTAGGGACAGAAAACTCTAGGTAGGGAGAGTGTCAGTTTCTTTCACTGTGCGAATCCTTGTTTCTAGGGACAAAGAAGGAAAGTGAGGGGAATTCTCCTTGTGCTATAGTGTGCTTTAAAAAAACATTTTTTCTAGGGACAGAAAACTCTAGGTAGGGAGAGTGTCAGTTTCTTTCACTGTGCGAATCCTTGTTTCTAGGGACAGGGAAGGACAGTGAGTGAATTCTCCTTGTGCTATAGTGTGCTTTAAAAAAACATTTTTTCTAGGGACAGAAAACTGTAGGTAGGGAGAGTGTCAGTGTCTTTTACTGTGCGAATCCTTGTTTCTAGGGACAAAGAAGGAAAGTGAGGGGAATTCTCCTTGTGCTATAGTGTGCTTTAAAAAAACATTTTTTCTAGGGACAGAAAACTCTAGGTAGGGAGAGTGTCAGTTTCTTTAACTGTGCGAATCCTTGTTTCTAGGGACAGGGAAGGACAGTGAGGGAAATTCTCCTTGTGCTATAGTGTGCTAAAGCATTCCTCATCAACCATCTTTGAAATCCTTGTTTTTTGGACAGTCAGGGAAATTGTCGTTGTGCTATTCTGTGCAAAAGCAATCATCCTCAACCATATTTAGAAATCCTTAAGTAAAGGGACAGAGAAGGACACCTGAAGGTAGCCCTTATTGCTTTTTTCCCATCTCCCTGCAGGCCATCTATTAGAATGTCTGGAAGGCAAACAAGGAGAGGCAGACAGTCAGGAGGCAATAAAAGAGGGCAAGCAGGCTCTGTGTCTGGGGGCAACAGTGCTGGTCGTGGACGCGGTGCATTGTCATCAGCACATGGCCATGGGACACGCTTGTCCTTCTTTTCGGCAGCTGGACATGTTGAGCCACATCATGCCGAAGACTTGGTAGAGTGGATGACCAAGCCCTCCTCCTCCTCCTCATCCTCTCTCACCCAGGCTCAGGGTACTGGCAAAGCAGCTGCCAAAGCGTCCTCTTCCCTGGTATCAATGTCAGACTCATCATCAGTCACTCCTTCCCTAGACCCACCATGTCCTCCTCCTGAGGAGTCCCCCGAACTGTTTGAGCACAGTGTTGGGTACATGCTCCAGGAGGATGCCCAGCGTTTCGAAGGGTCTGATGATGAAACCCAGCTACAGGAAGGCAGTAGCGTGAGAGCAGACAGAGGGGATGCTCAAGAAGGACACCAATCTGGCAGTCATGTTCCAGCAGCTGCAGCATACTGCCAGATTGGCTTCAGTGATGAGGAGGGAGGGGATGATGAGGTCACTGACTCCACGTGGGTGCCTAATAGGAGAGAGGAGGAGGAGGAGGATGAGGAGGAGGCACATCTCCAACGAGGCAGGATGCCCTTTGGTGGCCAGCGTAAGGGCAGTACACCGACGGAATCACACCGCAGAGCTCCGCCTGTGCAGGGCGCTGCCTCTGCCCGTCATTCAAAAAGTTCCTTGGTGTGGGCCTTTTTTGAGGCTAGTGCATCAGATCGCACAGCTGCTGTTTGCAACATATGTCTCAAGCGTATATCGCGTGGCCAAAACATCAGCCGCTTGGGTACCACATGCCTGACCAGACATATGTTGACCTGCCATGCAGCTCGTTGGCAAGCCTACCTCAAAGACCCACACCAAAGAACAAAGCGGACCTCTCCTTGCACCGCATCAGCTGGGATCTCCAACCCCACTATAACTTCAGTCCTCTCTGAAACATGCACTGAGAGGAATGAAGGTGTAGAATTAGGTGTGTCACAGCCAAGTACTTGCGGCCACTCTGCTAGCAGTACACCGACATCCGATTCTAGCAGGCAAATTTCCCTGCCCCAGCTGCTGGACCGTCGAAAGAAGTTCACTCCTAGCCATCCACATGCCCAGCGGTTGAATGCTAGCTTGGCTAAATTGCTAGCGCTTCAACTGCTGCCTTTTCAGTTGGTAGACTCGGCCCCCTTCCGTGAGTTTGTGCAATGTGCGGTTCCTCAGTGGCAGGTTCCCAAACGCCACTTTTTCTCACGGAAGGCTATTCCGGCTCTCTACCGGCATGTGGAAGGCAATGTCTTGGCCTCGCTGGACAGGGCGGTCAGCGGTAAGGTGCATATTACCGCTGACTCATGGTCCAGCAGGCATGGACAGGGACGTTACCTTTCTTTCACGGCCCATTGGGTCACTCTTTTGGCAGCTGGGAAGGATGCAGGACAAGGTGCAGTAGTGTTGGAGGTTGTTCCACTGCCACGCCTCCAAAATGCTACTACTGGTTGTGACACACCTCTCTCCTCCACCCCCTCCTCTTCTTCTTCCTCCATGGCCTCTTCCTGTGGTTTGTCCTATGAACCAGCGGTGCTCCGTAGCCGTTCACGGGGCTACGCAAGTACGCAGTGTGAGGGGGTTAGCTCGGCAGCGGGTGTGTGTGACCCCCGGGATGGGCTCCCCACACAAAAACAGGCCCAGCAAACGGAGGTTGTGGTTTTCAAAATCAAAAAAAAAGGTGCGGTTTATTTTCTATTTACAGTGACAAAACACAGCAAAGCCAAAAGAAACATAAACAAAATAAATCCTGGTCAACTTGACCTCTGACTAAACATACAGGTTTCCTAACTAACAACTGGGATCAGCCTAGTGCTGTCCTAGTCCCTAAGTCCCTGGTTTTAAATGTCCAAGCAAATAGCCACACAGGCTTTGTCTCACCGGACAAGGGTTCACTCTCTCCAGGAAGTCCACACAGGTCTGCTTCCAGGCATGAGCTAACACCTAATGAATCTGGGAGTTTTTATAGAGGCCTTAAACGAACTGACAGGCTTCAGCTGGCCTCATCAACTCCCTGCCTGCACGACGCCCAGCCCTCTCCCTAGAGGTATGAGTCATCCATGAGCCCACTAGCCTTATACAACTCTCCACCTAGTTGTATAAGTCGGCGTAAAGCCTGAATCTGGGCGAAATATATCTACCCCCCTGGATGCAACCAGGTGACTTTACCTTCCTGCTGTCACATACCCCCCCCTCTTGTTTTAACCTCGGGGTTGGAACACCAGCAATCAGGCATTCATGTACTCGAGACAAAGCATCCACATTCCCCATTTGAACGCCAGGGCGATGCTTTACTGTGAAGTTGAATTCCTGGAGGGCCAGGAACCACCTATTCACTCTTCTATTTGTTTCCTTGTTTTGAGCCATCCACTTTAACGGAGCGTGATCCGTAACCATGTCAAAGTGCCTACCTAGCAGGTAGTACCGAAGGGAATCTAGAGCCCACTTCACCGCTAAACACTCCTTTTCAACGGTGGCGTAATTTACCTCATGGGACTTCAACTTCCTGCTGAGGTAAATGACTGGGTGCTCTTCCCCGTTCCAGACCTGGGACAATACTGCTCCTAACCCCACATCTGACGCATCACTTTGTACGACAAAGTCTTTAGAGAAGTCGGGTGAGTACAACACTGGCTGGCTACATAAGGCTTGTTTCAAGAATTGGAATGCTGCCTCAGCCTCGGGGGTCCATTTAATCATGACCGACCCTTTCCCCTTCGTCAGGTTGGTTAGGGGCACAGCCTTAGAAGCAAAGTGGGGAATGAATCGCCGATAATACCCAGCGATTCCCAGAAAGGCTCGTACCTGCTTCTTGCTGTTGGGACGTGGCCAACTCTGGATGGCCTCGACTTTGTTGAGTTGGGGTTTTATTACTCCCCTCCCAATGGTGTACCCAAGATATTTGGCCTCCTCCTGCCCAATGGTACACTTCTTGGGGTTAGCCGTAAACCCCGCTTCCCGAACAGAGTCCAGGACTGCTTGCACTTTTGGCAGATGTGAGGCCCAATCTGTGCTATGGACAATTACGTCATCCAGGTAAGCCTCAGCATACTTCCGATGGGGCCTCAGCATCTGGTCCATTTTCCGCTGGAATGTGGCCGGCGCATTCTGTAACCCGAACGGCATTCTTTTATATTGGAACGCCCCGTCTGGGGTTACAAATGCGGTTTTCTCTTTGGCCAATTTGGCCAGGGGGATTTGCCAATACCCTTTTGTGAGGTCAAGAGTCGTCATGTATCGGGCTGTTCCCAGCCGGTCGATCAACTCATCTATACGTGGCATGGGGTAGGTGTCAAATTTTGTAACTTTGTTCAACTGACGAAAATCGTTACAAAATCGCCAGCTCCCATCCGGTTTAGGCACCAACACAATGGGACTAGACCAATCACTTTGGGACTCCTCTATCACCCCTAAGTTCAGCATTTTCTGTACTTCCTCCCGTATTGCCTCCCGTCGGGCCTCTGGGATCCGATAGGGTTTTAACTTCACCCTTTCACCGGGCGGGGTAATGATGTCATGCTCTACCCCAAATGTTTGTCCCGGCAGCTCAGAGAATACCTCCTTGTTGCGAAGCACAAACTCCTTAACCTCCTGTTGTTGGGGTTGTGACAAGGTGGCTGCTATTCCAACCTCAGGAATCACGCAACCAGTTTGAGCTGGTGACCAAGTGTCTGCGACTAGGGACTCTCTATCCCTCCAGGCTTTCAACAGATTAACGTGATAGATCTGTTCGGGCTTTCGCCTTCCTGGTTGTCTGACCTTGTAATTCACTTCGCTCACTTTTTCCATTATCTCGTAGGGGCCTTGCCATTTGGCAAGGAATTTACTTTCAACCGTAGGGACAAGTACCAGTATCCTATCCCCCGGGGAAAAGGTACGGGTCTTGGCTCCACGGTTGTACACTCTCTGCTGTGCTAACTGCGCTTGGGCCAAATGTTCCTTCACGATGGGCATTACCTGTGCAATTCGGTCTTGCATCAGGGCGACATGCTCAATCACACTCCTGTGGGGAGAACTCTCACTTTCCCAAGTTTCCTTGGCAATATCCAACAGCCCTCTTGGGTGTCTCCCATACAGTAACTCAAAGGGGGAGAATCCCGTAGAGGATTGGGGCACCTCCCTAATAGCAAACATCAGATAAGGAAGTAGACAGTCCCAATCCTTTCCATCTCTATCCACCACTTTCTTCAACATTTGTTTTAGGGTTTTGTTGAATCTTTCAACCAGCCCATCGGTTTGGGGGTGATACACAGATGTACGTAATTGCGTCACTTTGAACAATTTACACAGCTCCTTCATAACCCGGGACATAAAGGGTGTACCTTGGTCCGTAAGCAGTTCTTTACAAATACCCACCCGGCTAAACACAAGAGATAGCTCTTTGGCTATGGTTTTGGCCGAGGTATTTCGGAGAGGGATCGCTTCTGGATAACGGGTGGCATAGTCCATTATAACTAATATGTACTGGTGCCCCCTAGCGGACTTGATTATAGGACCTACCAAATCCATGGCGATCCTCTCAAACGGGACCTCAATGATGGGTAGAGGGACCAGCGGGCTACGGAAATGTGGCATCGGGGCCGACCTCTGACACACAGGGCAGGAGGAACAATAATTTTCTATGTCCTTCATCACCCCCGGCCAATAGAATCTCTGTAATACCCTCTCTCGGGTTTTCTCTGTCCCCAGATGACCTCCAAGAATGTGCCCATGGGCCAACTCCAACACCAACTTCCTGTAAGGTTTGGGCACCACAAGCTGCTCAACGGTTTCTTCTGCCCTTTTTGCCACCCGATACAGTAGGTCCTTCTCTGCGCTGAAGTATGGGTAAGTGCAGGTATTATCTGGGTTCACTAACTCGCCATCTATTTTCACTACGTTTTCGCGTGCCTTTATTAGGGCGGGGTCTTTCAACTGTTCTGTGGCAAAGTTTTCCCTGTGAACCTCAAGATCAGAAAACTCCACAGACGGTAGGTTTTCGTCTGAGGAGGTGGGCTCCTCTCCAGTTTCTTGAGTCTCCCCTGCCAATACTGATAAGGGAAATTCCGGAGAGTCCTCACCACTCTCAGGGGAGTTCTGGCTATCACATTCCTGGTACATAGGGGCACCAGTGGGGGGCTCAGGATCATCCCACAGTTCCCAGAACTTCGGAAAATCCCTTCCCACAATGGCGTCATACGGTAACTGAGATACTAAGCCCACTGGATGAGAGAGGGTACCTTTGGGGGTCTCGAAACACACTGTAGTCACTGGATACTCTCGGGTGTCCCCATGCACACAAATAACAGCTACCTTGCTATTCCCAGAGACCTCTGTTTTAACTAACTCAGCCTTTATCAGGGTCACAAGGCTACCTGAATCCAGCAATACCACAACATTTCTACCATTAACACACATTTTGCATAAATGTTTCTCAATTCCTCGAATGGCAGTGCATGCGACTGTCGCACACAGCGACTGACGTCTGCCCGTCAGAAAGTCACACTGCATGGGTTCCTCCACAACCGGGCAATTGGCTGCAATATGTCCCGCTTGCCGGCAGCGGTAGCAAACGATCCTTCTTGCCGCCTCTTGAGCCGCTGATTTCCCAGGCTGTTCTCGCCAAACTTGGGGTAGAGCTCCCACCCTCTCACTCTCTCCACCCTTACCACTTGGAATCCTCTTATCCCACCCTGGGGATGGTCTGGTCTTAGGGTGGAAAGTCCGAGTGTCTCTGGAAGAGGCCGTCAGGTTCTCTGTAGCCAAGTATTTCTCCACACGATCCACAAGACCATCGGCCGTCTCTGGGTCTCCATGGCTTACCCACTTTTGGATGGCAGTAGGAAGAGCTCTCAAAAACCGATCCATTACAACACGTTCCACAATCTTTGGTGCGGACAAAGTCTCTGGCTGTAGCCACTTTCTGCTCAGGTGAATGAGATCATACATTTGAGACCTGGGGGGTTTTCCAAGCTGGAAAGTCCAGTTATGCACACGCTGAGCCCGGACAGCCTGGGTGACACCCAGCCTTGCCAATATCTCAGCTTTTAGCATCACATAGTCTTTTGCTTGGTCAGGCTCTAGGTCATAGTAAGCCTTCTGCGATTCACCAGTTAACAGAGGAGCCACCAGTCCAGCCCACTGCTCCTCAGGCCACTTTTCTCTTTCAGCAGTCCTTTCAAATGTGGTCAAAAATACCTCTGGATCATCCTCTCCAGTCATTTTTGTCAATAAACGACTCACCCCAAAGGACGCGGTATTAGTGGGACGGCTTTCCTCACTGGTCTGCGGACGTTGCTGCATTACTGCTTCCATTTGTTGTAGTCTCTGCTCTTGCTTCTGTAACAGGTCTATGAAGCGGGCCTCAGATTGCTGCTGGGCTTGTTGCTGAGCTTCCAGACTCTGTTGGTGAGCTTGCTGCTGGGCTGCAAGGCTCTGTTGATGAGCTTGCTGCTGGGCTGCGAAGTTCTGTTGTTGAGCTGCAAGGCTCTTTTGCAAACCTGCATTTGTCTGCTGTTGATTGGCATTTGCTAGAGCCAGCTGCTTCAGTATCTCCTCCATGCTGGCTTAAAAAAAACTGCCACTGGTTCTCCACCAACTGTGAGGGGGTTAGCTCGGCAGCGGGTGTGTGTGACCCCCGGGATGGGCTCCCCACACAAAAACAGGCCCAGCAAACGGAGGTTGTGGTTTTCAAAATCAAAAAAAAAGGTGCGGTTTATTTTCTATTTACAGTGACAAAACACAGCAAAGCCAAAAGAAACATAAACAAAATAAATCCTGGTCAACTTGACCTCTGACTAAACATACAGGTTTCCTAACTAACAACTGGGATCAGCCTAGTGCTGTCCTAGTCCCTAAGTCCCTGGTTTTAAATGTCCAAGCAAATAGCCACACAGGCTTTGTCTCACCGGACAAGGGTTCACTCTCTCCAGGAAGTCCACACAGGTCTGCTTCCAGGCATGAGCTAACACCTAATGAATCTGGGAGTTTTTATAGAGGCCTTAAACGAACTGACAGGCTTCAGCTGGCCTCATCAACTCCCTGCCTGCACGACGCCCAGCCCTCTCCCTAGAGGTATGAGTCATCCATGAGCCCACTAGCCTTATACAACTCTCCACCTAGTTGTATAAGTCGGCGTAAAGCCTGAATCTGGGCGAAATATATCTACCCCCCTGGATGCAACCAGGTGACTTTACCTTCCTGCTGTCACAGCAGGCAAAAAGATGCCATGCCGTGCTTGCGCTGGTGTGTTTGGGGGACAGAAGCCACACTGGGGCAGAGGTCCTGTCTGCTCTGCAGGGCCAGGCCGAGAGGTGGTTGACGCCACACCAGCTTAAGCCAGGAATGGTGGTTTGCGACAATGGCACCAACCTCCTCTCCGCCCTCCGACAGGGACAACTGACCCATGTGCCCTGTGTGGATCACGTCCTTAACCTGGTGGTGCAGCGGTTCTTGGGCAGGTACCCGGGCTTACAGGATGTCCTGAGGCAGGCCAGGAAAGTCTGTGTGCATTTCCGCAGATCTTATAATGCCAGTGCTCGCCTGGCTGAGCTGCAAAAGGAGTTGAACCTGCCCAAGAACCGCCTTATATGTGACATGCCCACCAGGTGGAACTCAACGTTGGCCATGCTGCAGCGGCTGCACACGCAGCAGAGGGCCATCAATGAGTACCTGTGCGACTACGGCACCAGGACAGGGTCAGGGGAGCTTGGTTTTTTTTCTCCACGCCAGTGGGGCATGATCAGGGATGCATGCACTGTCCTGGCACCATTTGAGGAGGCCACGAGGATGGTGAGCAGTGACAGTGCATGCATCAGTGACACTGTACCTCTTGTCCACCTGTTGGAGCACACGCTGCGTGGAATAATGGACAGGGCACTTGAGGCAGAACAGAGGCAGGAAGAGGAGGACTTCCTTGCCTCTCAAGGCCCCCTTTACCCAGACAGTGTTCCTTCTGTCCCACCCATCGCACAGGAAGAGGAGGAGGAGGAGGAGGAGGATTGTGTCAGCATGGAGGTGGAGGCTGGCACTCAGCATCATCAGCAGCAGTCTTTTAGGGATGATTTACAGTCCCAAGAAACCAGTGGACTTGTACGTGGCTGGGAGGAGGTGGCTGCGGATCATGTCGTCCTTAGTGACCCAGAGGACTCCGGAGCAAATGCCTCAGCAAACCTACGCTGCATGGCCTCCCTGATCCTGCAAAGTCTGCGGAAGGATCCTCGTATTCTTCGGATCAAGGAGAGGGACCATTACTGGCTGGCCACTCTCCTTGATCCACGGTACAAGGGTAAGGTTGCGGACCTTATGTTACCGTCGCAGAGGGAGCAGAGGATGAGACAACTCCGGGAGGCCTTGCAGAAAGGTCTGTGCAACGCGTTCCCAGAGACTGGGAGGTTACAAACTCCTGGTCCTGGACAACGAGTTGCTGAGGCTTCGGCCAGTCAAAGAAGGAGCGGTGGGGAAGGTGGCCGTCTGACCGATGCGTTCAGACAATTCTTTAGTCCGCAGCCCCAAAGTATGATCGGTTCCAGCAACCATCGCCAGCGTCTGATAAACATGGTGCAGGAATATCTAGGGGCAAGGTCAGACTTGGACACCTTCCCCACCGAAAATCCTCTGGCTTACTGGGTCTTGAGGATGGATCACTGGCCAGAGCTTGCACAGTATGCAATTGAGCTACTGGCCTGTCCTGCATCCAGCGTTCTTTCGGAACGCACATTCAGTGCTGCTGGAGGATTTGTCACGGATCACAGGGTGCGCCTGTCCACCGACTCGGTTGATCGACTGACTTTCATCAAGATGAACCAGTCTTGGATCACCACCAGCTACCACACACCTGATGCTGATATAACAGACTAATTGATTTTAACATGTCACATCCCTTCAAGACTGATGCTGATGCTGAGTGCCTGTGCTGTTATGTTGACTGGCTATCCTCCTCCTCCGAGTCCTCAATGATACGATTGATGATGATAGCTTGGAAGATCATTTTTGTTTATGGTTGCCGCCACCAGTGGCTAAGGCCCAATTTTTCAGCCCCTGTTTTACAGGGGCGTGTAATTACAATTTTTTTAGCAATAATTTGCCATAGGGCTCATTGCTGTGCTCCAAGTACAGTATCTGTGAGGGGTTGGAGTGTTGTGGCACCAGTGCCTAAGGCCCAATTTTTCAGCCCCTGTTTAACAGGGGCGTGTCATTACAATTTTTGAAGCAATACTTTGCAACAGGGCTCATTGCTGTGCTCCAAGTACAGTATCTGTGAGGGGTTGTAGTGTTGTGCCACCAGTGCCTAAGGCCCAATTTTTCAGCCCCTGTTTAACAGGGGCGTGTCATTAAAATTTTTGAAGCAATACTTTGCAACAGGGCTCATTGCTGTGCTCCAAGTACAGTATCTGTGAGGGGTTGTAGTGTTGTGCCACCAGTGCCTAAGGCCCAATTTTTCAGCCCCTGTTCAACAGGGGCATGCAATTACAATTCTTGATCTAATAATTCACAGCAGGGCCCATTGCTGCACCCACCAAGAGTAACTCTGAGGGCTTACAGTGTTGTGGCAACGCCACCACCACCACCACCACGAAAGGCCCAATTTTTCAGCCCCTGTTCAAAAGGGGCATGTAATTACAATTCTTGATCTAATAATTCACAGCAGGGCCCATTCCTGCACCCACCAAGAGTAACTCTGAGGGCTTACAGTGTTGTGGCAACGCCACCACCACCACGAAAGGCCCAATTTTTCAGCCCCTGTTCAAAAGGGGCATGTAATTACAATTCTTGATCTAATAATTCACAGCAGGGCCCATTGCTGCACCCACCAAGAGTAACTCTGAGGGCTTACAGTGTTGTGGCAACGCCACCACCACCACCACCACGAAAGGCCCAATTTTTCAGCCCCTGTTCAAAAGGGGCATGTAATTACAATTCTTGATCTAATAATTCACAGCAGGGCCCATTGCTGCACCCACCAAGAGTAACTCTGAGGGCTTACAGTGTTGTGGCAACGCCACCACCACCACCACCACGAAAGGCCCAATTTTTCAGCCCCTGTTCAAAAGGGGCATGTAATTACAATTCTTGATCTAATAATTCACAGCAGGGCCCATTGCTGCACCCACCAAGAGTAACTCTGAGGGCTTACAGTGTTGTGGCAACGCCACCACCACCACCACCACGAAAGGCCCAATTTTTCAGCCCCTGTTCAAAAGGGGCATGTAATTACAATTCTTGATCTTATAATTCACAGCAGGGCCCATTGCTGCACCCACCAAGAGTAACTCTGAGGGCTTA
This sequence comes from Rana muscosa, assembly GCA_029206835.1. Classification (NCBI taxonomy): domain Eukaryota; kingdom Metazoa; phylum Chordata; class Amphibia; order Anura; family Ranidae; genus Rana; species Rana muscosa. The sequence goes on along the minus strand of CM055123.1, from coordinate 3,725,172 downwards.
CAGTGTTGTGGCAACGCCACCACCACCACCACCACGAAAGGCCCAATTTTTCAGCCCCTGTTCAAAAGGGGCATGTAATTACAATTCTTGATCTAATAATTCACAGCAGGGCCCATTGCTGCACCCACCAAGAGTAACTCTGAGGGCTTACAGTGTTGTGGCAACGCCACCACCACCACCACCACGAAAGGCCCAATTTTTCAGCCCCTGTTCAAAAGGGGCATGTAATTACAATTCTTGATCTAATAATTCACAGCAGGGCCCATTCCTGCACCCACCAAGAGTAACTCTGAGGGCTTACAGTGTTGTGGCAACACCACCACCACCACCACCACCACGAAAGGCCCAATTTTTCAGCCCCTGTTCAACAGGGGCATGCAATTACAATTCTTGATCTAATAATTCACAGCAGGGCCCATTGCTGCACCCACCAAGAGTAACTGTCAGGGCTTACAGTGTTGTGGCACCAGCACCACCATCAAAGGCCCAATTTTTACTACCACTGTTCAACAATTATATGTAATTAAAATTCCTGATATAATAGTTGACAGCAGGGCGTTCCAGCACCAACCAAGAGTAACTGTGAGTGCTTACAGTGTTGTGCCAACACCAACAACTAAGGGGCCTATTTCTGCAGAGTATATACGGCAGGTCCCTACTTTCAAACATCCAACTTACAAACGACTCCTACTTGCAAACGCAAGAAGACAACAGGAAGTGAGAGGAAATCTACCACTAGGAAGGAAAATTCTCTCCTGTAAGAATAAATATGGGAGAAAGGTGTCTCCTCTGTACTGATGCTTTATCAGCAATCCTTGTTTCAAGAAAAACACCACATTTCAAAAAGAGTTGTCATTGGGACGGAAAGTGAGGTGAAATGTTCTGAACAGGGGCACAGACAGCAAAACAAATGTTACAGGGGTGATAACCCTTACCTATGTTTTCCAAAAAGTTTAAAAATAGATTTTTGGGCTGGAGCTACACTTCAACAATGTACCTGTTCAAAATTACAAACAGATTCTACATAAGAACAAACCTACAGTCCCTGTCTTGTATGCACCGCCTGTATACGGCTGTTCAGAGTATATAGGGCCTTTTTTATTTTATGTGCGGGGTTCCCCTTAATATCCATACAAGACCCAAAGGGGCTGGTAATGGGCTGGGGTAGGGGGGGGGGGTCATGGGGTAGCTATGCCATTTTTCTTAAAGAATTTCATCCATATTACCGGGACCAGACATTACATTAAAGCCGCAAGCAGTTTTAAATGGCTTTTTTTTCCTTCAGAAGTGTCATTTTGTGCAGGGACAGTTCTAAACATGGGAAACACGTGGCACTTCACAGGCATACTTTAGACACCCCCCAGGTACGATATTTAAAGGAATATTTGACTTTTTTTTTTTCACTTTATGCATCATTAAAATGACTGCTCCCGAAAAACGACCGTTTTTAAAACTTCTTTTTGCATTGATACATGTCCCCTGGTGCAGAACCCGGGTTCCCAAACCCTTTTTAGGACAATAACATGCATAATAGTTGTTATAATTAGCACTTTAGAATTTGAACGTTCGCATCCATTGTATTTAATAGGGTTCTAATGTTCGTACGAACTTTCGGTCCGTTTGCGGGTTCTGGTGCGAACCGAACCCGGGGGTGTTCGGCTCATCACTAGTAGCAAGTGACAATCCGCAACGTGTGGCAAGTGACACGCTTAGGGCTCCCACTATTTGCAGGCGACGGTGGCAAGTGACACACTCGGGGCTCCCACTGATTCTGCATTGAACTATTTAATTTTATATTACAATGTAATAATAAAAATAATGCGCTTCAATAATCCTGACATCATAACAACCATGGTGCCGGGATGATTGAAGCACCGACACCAGCCATTTCCCCGATAAATTTCCCACAAAAAAAACATAAAAACATATTTTCTGGCAGTGCCCCTCCCGAGAAAAGACTCTGGATCCGCCCCTGGATACAGTACTGAACATACTGCAGCTACCTGAATCAACTGCCTGCCCGTAGTATATTGGTAAGAGAACAACAGAAACACTACTGCCTGTAGTATATTAGGACGAGAACAAGAATGCTTTGCAGGGAGGTTTAGCTGCACACTGTGCCCAGGATGCAGTATACTGACTGAATATACTGCAGCTACCTGAATCACCTGCCTGCTTTTAGTATATTAGGAAAAGAACAGGAACCCTCTGCAGTGAGGTTTAGCTGCACACTGTGCCCAGGATATGGTATACTGACTGAATATACTGCAGCTACCTGAATCAACTGCCTTCGTGTAGTATATTAGGAAGAGAACAGGAACGCTCTGTAGTGAGGTTTAGCTGCACACTGTGCCCAAGATACAGTTTACTGACTGAATATACTGCAGCTACCTGAATCAACTGCCTGCCCGTAGTATATTGGTAAGAGAACAACAGAAACACTACTGCCTGTAGTATATTAGGACGAGAACAAGAATGCTTTGCAGTGAGGTTTAGCTGCACACTGTGCCCAGGATGCAGTATACTGACTGAATATACTGCAGCTACCTGAATCACCTGCCTGCCTTTAGTATATTAGGAAAAGAACAGGAACCCTCTACAGTGAGGTTTAGCTGCACACTGTGCCCAGGATATGGTATACTGACTGAATATACTGCAGCTACCTGAATCAACTGCCTGCGTGTAGTATATTAGGAAGAGAACAGGAACGCTCTGTAGTGAGGTTTAGCTGCACACTGTGCCCAGGATACAGTTTACTGACTGAATATACTGCAGCTACCTGAATCAACTGCCTGCCTGTAGTATATTAGGAAGTGAACAGAAACGCTCTGCGGTGAGGTTTAGCTGCACACGGTGCCCAGGATACAGTTTACTGACTGAATATACTGCAGCTACCTGAATAAACTGCCTGCCTTTAGTATATTAGGAAGGGAACAGGAAAGCTCTGCAGTGAGGTTTAGCTGCACACTGTGCCCAGGATACAGTTTACTGACTGAATATACTGCAGCTACTTGAATCAACTGCCTGCCTGTAGTATATTAAGAAGAGCACATGAACGCTCTGCAGTGAGGTTTAGCTACACACTGTGCCCAGGATACAGTTTACTGACTGAATATACTGCAGCTACCTGAATCAACTGCCTGCCTGTAGTATATTAGGACGAGAACAGGAACGCTCTGCAGTGAGGTTTAGCTGCACACTGTGCCCAGGATACAGTTTACTGACTGAATATACTGCAGCTACCTGAATCAACTGCCTGCCTGTAGTATATTAGGAAGAGAACAGGAACGCTCTGCAGTGAGGTTTAGCTGCACACGGTGCCCAGGATACAGTTTACTGACTGAATATACTGCAGCTACCTGAATCAACTGCCTGCCTTTAGTATATTAGGAAGGGAACAGGAACGCTCTGCAGTGAAGTTTAGCTACACACTGTGCCCAGGATACAGTTTACTGACTGAATATACTGCAGCTACCTGAATCAACTGCCTGCCTGTAGTATATTAGGACGAGAACAGGAACGCTCTGCAGTGAGGTTTAGCTGCACACTGTGCCCAGGATACAGTTTACTGACTGAATATACTGCAGCTACCTGAATCAACTGCCTGCCTGTAGTATATTAGGAAGAGCACAGGAATGCTCTGCAGGGAGGTTTAGCTGCACACTGTGCCCAGGATACAGTTTACTGACTGAATATACTGCAGCTACCTGAATCAACTGCCTGCCTGTAGTATATTAGGAAGAGAATAACAGAAACATTCTGCAGTGAAGTTTAGCTGCACACTGTGCCCAGGATACAGTATACTGACTGAATATACTGCAGCTACCTGAATCATCTGCCTGCCTGTAGTATATTTGGAAGAGAACAGGAACGCTCTGCAGTGAGGTTTAGCTGCACACTGTGCCCAGGATACAGTTTACTGATTGAATATACTGCAGCTGCCTGAATCAACTGCCTGCCTGTAGTATATTAGTTAAAGAACAGGAACGTACTGCAGTGAGGTTTAGCTGCACACTGTGCCCAGTATACAGTTTACTGACTGAATACACTGCAGCTACCTGAATCAACTGCCTTTCTGTAGTATATTAGGAAGATAGTACAGTGAGGTTTAGCTGCACACTGTGCCCAGGATACAGTATACTGACTGAATATACTGCAGCTACCTGAATCAACTGCCTGCCTGTAGTATATTAGGAAGAGAACAGGAACGCTCTGCAGTGAGGTTTAACTGCACACTGTGCCCAGGATACAGTTTACTTACTGAATATACTGCAGCTACCTGAATCAACTGCCTGCCTGTAGTATATTAGGAAGAGAACAGTAAAGCTCTGCAGTGAGGTTTAGCTGCACACTGTGCCCAAGATACAGTTTACTGACTGAATATACTGCAGCTACCTGAATCAACTGCCTGCCTGTAGTATATTAGGAAGAGAACTGGAACGCTCTGCAGTGAGGTTTAGCTGCACACTGTGCCCAGGATATAGTTTACTGACTGAATATACTGCAGCTACCTGAATCAACTGCCTGCCTGTGGTATATTAGGAAGAGAACAATAGGAACGCTCTGCAGTGAGGTTTAGCTGCACACTGTGCCTCTTCCCTGCACTCGTTGATAATGCCTGGGCCGCTTGGCGTCTAGCAACGAGTGAAGTCAGTGAGTCACGTCGGGCCACTCTGCGGGCAGGTGCGATACCGGGCAGCTCCACTTGCGGCGCGGTTTGTGGGCGGGCGGCGCGGTTCGTGGGCAGACTGTGCTGCTCAGTGTGTTGGCAGCGCAGGTGAGAGTGAGAGAGCAGGCTCATCTCTCACCGCCCGTGCCTGCCCTGCATTCCTGCAGTGACTTCCACCCTCACTGTGCAGGCAGCAGAGAGATTACATTATCTCACTGCTGCCTGACTCTGGGAGTCTGGGACACAGCAAGAGACAACCAAAACTACACCTTAGCAGGCAAGTTAGTGACAATCCGCAAATTGTGTCAGGTGACGTGGCAAATGACAATCTGCATCTGGTGGCAGGCAAGTGACAATCAGCAAGGTGTGGCAGGTGAGTGGCAAGTGACAATCCACAAGGTGTGGCTAGTGACAATCCGCAAGGTGTGGCAGGTGACGTAGCAAGTGACAATCCGCAACGTGTGGCAAGTGACACGCTTAGGGCTCCCACTATTTGCAGGCGACGGTGGCAAGTGACACACTCGGGGCTCCCACTGATTCTGCATTGAACTATTTCATTTTATATTACAATGTAATAATAGAAATAATGCGCTTCAATAATCCTGACACCATAACAACCATGGTGCCGGGATGATTGAAGCGCCGACACCAGCCATTTCCCCAATAAATTTCCCACAAAAAAAACATAAAAACATATTTTCTGGCAGTGCTCCTCCCAAGAAAAGATTTTGGATCCGCCCCTGGATACAGTACTGAATATACTGCAGCTACCTGAATCAACTGCCTGCCTGTAGTATATTGGTAAGAGAACAACAGAAACACTACTGCCTGTAGTATATTAGGACGAGAACAAGAATGCTTTGCAGGGAGGTTTAGCTGCACACTGTGCCCAGGATACAGTTTACTGACTGAATATACTGCAGCTACCTGAATCAACTGCCTGCCTTTAGTATATTAGGAAGGGAAAAGGAACGCTCTGCAGTGAAGTTTAGCTGCACACTGTGCCCAGGATACAGTTTACTGACTGAATATACTGCAGCTACCTGAATCAACTGCCTGCCTGTAGTATATTAGGACGAGAACAGGAACGCTCTGCAGTGAGGTTTAGCTGCACACTGTGCCCAGGATACAGTTTACTGACTGAATATACTGCACCTACCTGAATCAACTGCCTGCCTGTAGTATATTAGGAAGAGAATAACAGAAACATTCTGCAGTGAGGTTTAGCTGCACACTGTGCCCAGGATACAGTAAACTGACTGAATATACTGCAGCTACCTGAATCAACTGCCTGCCTGTAGTATATTAGTTAGAGAACAGGAACGTACTGCAGTGAGGTTTAGCTGCACACTGTGCCCAGTATACAATTTACTGACTGAATACTCTGCAGCTACCTGAATCAACTGCCTTTCTGTAGTATATTAGGAAGATACTAAAGTAAGGTTTAGCTGCACACTGTGCCCAGGATACAGTATACTGACTGAATATACTGCAGCTACCTGAATCAACTGCCTGCCTGTAGTATATTAGGAAGAGAACAGGAACGCTCTGCAGTGAGGTTTAGCTGCACACTGTGCCCAGGATACAGTTTACTTACTGAATATACTGCAGCTACCTGAATCAACTGCCTGCCTGTAGTATATTAGGAAGAGAACAGTAAAGCTCTGCAGTGAGGTTTAGCTGCACACTGTGCCCAAGATACAGTTTACTGACTGAATATACTGCAGCTACCTGAATCAACTGCCTGCCTGTAGTATATTAGGATGAGAACAGGAACGCTCTGCAGTGAGGTTTAGCTGCACACGGTGCCAAGGATACAGTTTACTGACTGAATATACTGCAGCTACCTGAATCAACTGCCTGCCTTTAGTATATTAGGAAAAGAACAGGAACGCTCTGCAGTGAGGTTTAGATCCACACTGCGCCCAGGATACAGTTTACTGACTGAATATACTGCAGCTACCTGAATCAACTGCCTGTCTGTAGTATATTAGGAAGAGAACAGGAACGCTCTGCAGTGAGGTTTAGCTGCACACTGTGCCCAGGATACAGTTTACTGACTGAATATACTGCAGCTACTTGAATCAACTGCCTGCCTGAAGTATATTAGGAAGAGAACTGGAACGCCCTGCAGTGAAGTTTAGCTGCACACTGTGCCCAGGATACAGTTTACTGACTGAATATACTGCAGCTACCTGAATCAACTGCCTGCCTGTAGTATATTAGGACGAGAACAGGAACGCTCTGCAGTGAGGTTTAGCTGCACACTGTGCCCAGGATACAGTTTACTGACTGAATATACTGCAGCTACCTGAATCAACTGCCTGCCTGTAGTATATTAGGAAGAGAATAACAGAAACATGCTGCAGTGAGGTTTAACTGCACACTGTGCCCAGGATACAGTACACTGACTGAATATACTGCAGCTACCTGAATCAACTGCCTGCCAGTAGTATATTAGGAAGAGAACAGGAACGCTCTGCAGTGAGGTTTATCTGCACACTGTGCCCAGGATATAGTTTACTGACTGAATATACTGCAGCTACCTGAATCAACTGCCTGCCTGTAGTATATTAGGAAGAGAACTAGAATGCTCTGCAGTGAGGTTTAGCTGCACACTGTGCCCAGGATACAGTTTACTAACTGAACATACTGCGCTATCTGAATCAACTGCCTTTCTGTAGTATATTAGGAAGAGAACAGGAACGCTCTGCAGTGAGGTTTAGCTGCACACTGTGCCCAGGATACAGTTTACTGATTAAATATACTGCAGCTGCCTGAATCAACTGCCTGCCTGTAGTATATTAGGAAGAGAACTGGAACGCTCTGCAGTGAGGTTTAGCTGCACACTGTGCCCAGGATATAGTTTACTGACTGAATATACTGCAGCTACCTGAATCAACTGCCTGCCTGTGGTATATTAGGAAGAGAACAATAGGAACGCTCTGCAGTGAGGTTTAGCTGCACACTGTGCCTCTTCCCTGCACTTGTTGATAATGCCTGGGCCGCTTGGCGTGTAGCAACGAGTGAAGTCAGTGAGTCACGTCGGGCCACTCTGCGGGCAGGTGCGATACCGGGCGGCTCCACTTGTGGCGCGGTTTGTGGGCGGGCGGCACGGTTCGTGGGCAGACTGTGCTGCTCAGTGTGTTGGCAGCGCAGGTGAGAGTGAGAGAGCAGGCTCATCTCTCACCGCCCGTGCCTGCCCTGCATTCCTGCAGTGACTTCCGCCCTCACTGTGCAGGCAGCAGAGAGATTACATTATCTCTCTGCTGCCTGACTCTGGGAGTCTGGGACACAGCAAGAGACAACCAAAACTACACCTTAGCAGGCAAGTTAGTGACAATCCGCAAATTGTGTCAGGTGATGTGGCAAATGACAATCTGCATTTGGTGGCAGGCAAGTGACAATCAGCAAGGTGTGGCAGGTGAGTGGCAAGTGACAATCCACAAGGTGTGGCTAGTGAAAATCCACAAGGTGTGGCAGATGACGTAGCAAGTGACAATCCGCAACGTGTGGCAAGTGACACGCTTAGGGCTCCCACTATTTGCAGGCGACAGTGGCAAGTGACACACTCGGGGCTCCCACTGATTCTGCATTGAACTATTTAATTTTATATTACAATGTAATAATAAAAATAATGCGCTTCAATCATCCTGACACCATAACAACCATGGTGCCGGGATGATTGAAGCGCCGACACCAGCCATTTCCCCGATAAATTTCCCACAAAAAAAACATAAAAACATATTTTCTGGCAGTGCCCCTCCTGAGAAAAGACTCTGGATCCGCCCCTGGATACAGTACTGAATATACTGCAGCTACCTGAATCAACTGCCTGCCTGTAGTATATTGGTAAGAGAACAACAGAAACACTACTGCCTGTAGTATATTAGGACGAGAACAAGAATGCTTTGCAGGGAGGTTTAGCTGCACACTGTGCCCAGGATACAGTATACTGACTGAATATACTGCAGCTACCTGAATCACCTGCCTGCCTTTAGTATATTAGGAAAAGAACAGAAACGCTCTGCAGTGAGGTTTAGCTGCACACGGTGCCCAGGATACAGTTTACTGACTGAATATACTGCAGCTACCTGAATAAACTGCTTGCCTTTAGTATATTAGGAAGGGAACAGGAACGCTCTGCAGTGAGGTTTAGCTGCACACTGTGCCCAGGATACAGTTTACTGACTGAATATACTGCAGCTACTTGAATCAACTGCCTGCCTGTAGTATATTAAGAAGAGCACATGAACGCTCTGCAGTGAGGTTTAGCTGCACACTGTGCCCAGGATACAGTTTACTGACTGAATATACTGCAGCTACCTGAATCAACTGCCTGCCTGTAGTATATTAGGACGAGAACAGGAACGCTCTGCAGTGAGGTTTAGCTGCACACTGTGCCCAGGATACAGTTTACTGACTGAATATACTGCAGCTACCTGAATCAACTGCCTGCCTGTAGTATATTAGGAAGAGAACAGGAACGCTCTGCAGTGAGGTTTAGCTGCACACTGTGCCCAGGATACAGTTTACTGACTGAATACACTGCAGCTACCTGAATCAACTGCCTGCCTGTAGTATATTAGGAAGAGAACAGAAATGCTCTGCAGTGAGGTTTAGCTGCAATCTGTGCCCAGGATACAGTTTACTGACTGAATATACTGCAGCTACCTGAATCAACTGCCTGCCTGCAGTATATTAGGACGAGAACAGGAACGCTCTGCAGTGAGGTTTAGCTGCACACTGTGCCCAGGATACAGTTTACTGACTGAATATACTGCAGCTACCTGAATCAACTGCCTGCCTGTAGTATATTAGGAAGAGCACAGGAACGCTCTGCAGGGAGGTTTAGCTGCACACTGTGCCCAGGATACAGATTACTGACTGAATATACTGCAGCTACCTGAATCAACTGCCTGCCTGTAGTATATTAGGAAGAGAATACCAGAAACATTCTGCAGTGAGGTTTAGCTGCACACTGTGCCCAGGATACAGTATACTGACTGAATATACTGCAGCTACCTGAATCATCTGCCTGCCTGTAGTATATTTGGAAGAGAACAGGAACGCTCTGCAGTGAGGATTAGCTGCACACTGTGCCCAGGATACAGTATACTGACTGAATATACTGCAGCTACCTGAATCAACTGCCTGCCTTTAGTATATTAGGAAGAGAACAGGAACGCTCTGCAGTGAGGTTTAGCTGCACACTGTGCCCAGGATACAGTTTACTGACTGAATACACTGCAGCTACCTGAATCAACTGCCTGCCTGTAGTATATTAGGAAGAGAACAGAAACGCTCTGCAGTGAGTTTTAGCTGCAATCTGTGCCCAGGATACAGTTTACTGACTGAATATACTGCAGCTACCTGAATCAACTGCCTGCCTATAGTATATTAGGAAGAGAACAGGAACGCTCTGCAGTGAGGTTTAGCTGCACATGATGCCCAGGATACAGTTTACTAACTGAATATACTGCAGCTACCTGAATCATCTGCCTGCCTTTAGTATATTAGGAAAAGAACAGGAACACTCTGCAGTGAGGTTTAGCTGCACACTGTGCCCAGGATACAGTTTACTGACTGAATATACTGCAGCTACCTGAATCAACTGCCTGCCTTTAGTATATTAGGAAGAGAACAGGAACGCTCTGCAGTGAGGTTTAGCTGCAAACTGTGCCCAGGATACAGTTTACTAACTGAACATACTGCAGCTATCTGAATCAACTGCCTGCCTTTAGTATATTAGGAAAAGAACAGGAACACTCTGCAGTGAGGTTTAGCTGCACACTGTGCCCAGGATACAGTTTACTGACTGAATATACTGCAGCTACCTGAATCAACTGCCTGCCTTTAGTATATTAGGAAGAGAACATGAACACTCTGCAGTGAGGTTTAGCTGAACACTGTGCACAGGATACAGTACTGAATATACTGCAGCTATCTAAATCAACTGCCTGCCTGTAGTATATTTGTAAGAGAACAATAGGAACGCTCTGCAGTGAGGTTTAGCTGAACACTGTGCACAGGATACAGTACTGAATATACTGTAGCTACCTGAATCAACTGACTGCCTGTAGTATATTAGGAAGAGAACAGTAACGCTCTGCAGTGAGGTTTAGCTGCACACTGTGCCCAGGATACAGTTTACTTACTGAATATACTGCAGCTACCTGAATCAACTGCCTGCCTATAGTATACTAGGAAGAGAACAGGAACGCTCTGCAGTGAGGTTTAGCTGCACATGATGCCCAGGATACAGTTTACTAACTGAATATACTGCAGCTACCTGAATTAACTGCCTGCCTTTAGTATATTAGGAAAAGAACAGGAACACTCTGCAGTGAGGTTTAGCTGCACACTGTGCCCAGGATACAGTTTACTGACTGAATATACTGCAGCTACGTGAATCAACTGCCTGCCTGAAGTATATTAGGAAGAGAACTGGAACGCTCTGCAGTGATGTTTAGCTGCACACTGTGCCCAGGATACAGTTTACTGACTGAATATACTGCAGCTACCTGAATCAACTGCCTGCCTGTAGTATATTAGGATGAGAACACGAATGCTCTGCAGTGAGGTTTAGCTGCACACTGTGCCCAGGAAACAGTTTACTGACTGAATATACTGCAGCTACCTGAATCAACTGCCTGCCTGTAGTATACTAGGAAGAGAACAGGAACGCTCTGCAGTTAGGATTAGCTGCACACTGTGCCCAGGATACAGTATACTGACTGAATATAATGCAGCTCCTGAATCAACTGCCTGCCTTTAGTATATTAGGAAGAGAACAGGAACGCCCTGCAGTGAGGTTTAGCTGCACACTGTGCCCAGGATACAGTTTACTGACTGAATACACTGCAGCTACCTGAATCAACTGCCTGCCTGTAGTATATTAGGAAGAGAACAGGAACACTCTGCAGTGAGGTTTAGCTGCAAACTGTGCCCAGGATAAAGTTTACTGACTGAATATACTGCAGCTACCTGAATCAACTGCCTGCCTGTAGTATATTAGGACGAGAACAGGAACGCTCTGCAGTGAGGTTTAGCTGCACACTGCGCCCAGGATACAGTTTACTAACTGAACATACTTCAGCTATCTGAATCAACTGCCTTTCTGTAGTATATTAGGAAGAGAACAGGAAAGCTCTGCAGTGAGGTTTAGCTGAACACTGTGCACATGATACAGTACTGAATATACTGCAGCTACCTAAATCAACTGCCTGCCTGTAGTATATTAGTAAGAGAACAATAGTAACGCTCTGCAGTGAGGTTTAGCTGAACACTGTGCACAGGATACAGTACTGAATATACTGCAGCTACGTGAATCAACTGCCTGCCTGTAGTATATTAGGAAGAGAACAGTAACACTCTGCAGTGAGGTTTGGCTGCACACTGTGCCCAGGATACAGTTTACTTACTGAATATACTGCAGCTACCTGAATCAACTGCCTGCATGTAGTATATTAGGATGAGAACACGAATGCTCTGCAGTGAGGTTTAGCTGCACACTGTGCCCAGGATACAGTTTACTGACTGAATATACTGCAGCTACCTGAATCAACTGCCTGCCTGTAGTATACTATGAAGAGAACAGGAACGCTCTGCAGTTAGGATTAGCTGCACACTGTGCCCAGGATACAGTATACTGACTGAATATAATGCAGCTCCTGAATCAACTGCCTGCCTTTAGTATATTAGGAAGAGAACAGGAACGCTCTGCAGTGAGGTTTAGCTGCACACTGTGCCCAGTATACAGTTTACTGACTGAATACACTGCAGCTACCTGAATCAACTGCCTGCCTGTAGTATATTAGGAAGAGAACAGGAACGCTCTGCAGTGAGGTTTAGCTGCAAACTGTGCCCAGGATACAGTTTACTGACTGAATATACTGCAGCTACCTGAATCAACTGCCTGCCTGTAGTATATTAGGACGAGAACAGGAACGCTCTGCAGTGAGGTTTAGCTGCACACTGCGCCCAGGATACAGTTTACTAACTGAACATACTTCAGCTATCTGAATCAACTGCCTTTCTGTAGTATATTAGGAAGAGAACAGGAAAGCTCTGCAGTGAGGTTTAGCTGAACACTGTGCACATGATACAGTACTGAATATACTGCAGCTACCTAAATCAACTGCCTGCCTGTAGTATATTAGTAAGAGAACAATAGGAACGCTCTGCAGTGAGGTTTAGCTGAACACTGTGCACAGGATACAGTACTGAATATACTGCAGCTACGTGAATCAACTGCCTGCCTGTAGTATATTAGGAAGAGAACAGTAACGCTCTGCAGTGAGGTTTGGCTGCACACTGTGCCCAGGATACAGTTTACTTACTGAATATACTGCAGCTACCTGAATCAACTGCCTGCCTGTAGTATATTAGGACGAGAACAGGAACGCTCTGCAGTGAGGTTTAGCTGCACACTGTGCCCAGGATACAGTTTACTTACTGAATATACTGCAGCTACCTGAATCAACTGCCTGCCCATAGTATATTAGGAAGAGAACAGGAACGCTCTGCAGTGAGATTTATCTGCACACTTTGCCCAGGATACAGTTTACTGACTGAATATACCTCAGCTACCTGAATCAACTGTCTGCCTGTAGTATAATAGGAAGAGAACAGGAACGCTCTGCAGTGAGGTTTAGCTGCACACTGTGCCCAGGATACAGTTTACTGAATGAATATACTGCAGTTACCTGAATCAACTGCCTGCGTGTAGTATATTAGGAAGAGAACAACAGGAACGCTCTGCAGTGAGGTTTAGCTGAACACTGTGCACAGGATACAGTACTGAATATACTGCAGCTACCTAAATCAACTGCCTGCCTGTAGTATATTAGTAAGAGAACAATAGGAACGCTCTGCAGTGAGGTTTAGCTGAACACTGTGCACAGTATACAGTACTGAATATACTGCAGCTACCTGAATCAACTGCCTGCCTGTAGTATATTAGGAAGAGAACAGTAACGCTCTGCAGTGAGGTTTAGCTGCACACTGTGCCCAGGATACAGTTTCCTTACTGAATATACTGCAGCTACCTGAATCAACTGCCTGCCTATTGTATATTAGGAAGAGAACAGGAACGCTCTGCAGTGAGGTTTAGCTGCACATGGTGCCCAGGATACAGTTTACTGACTGAATATACTGCAGCTACCTGAATCACCTGCCTGCCTGAAGTATGTTAGGAAGAGAACTGGAACGCTCTGCAGTGAGGTTTAGCTGCACACTGTGCCCAGGATACAGTTTGCTGACTGAATATACTGCAGCCACCTGAATTAACTGCCTGCCTTAGTATATTAGGATGAGAACACGTATGCTCTGCAGTGAGGTTTAGCTGCACACTGTGCCCAGGATACAGTACTGAATATACTGAAGCTACCTGAATCAACTGCCTGCCTGTAGTATATTAGGAAGAGAACAGTAACTCTCTGAAGTGAGGTTTAGCTTCACACTGTGCCCAGGATACAGTTTACTTACTGAATATACTGCAGCTACCTGAATCACCTGCCTGCCTTTAGTATATTAGGAAAAGAACAGGAATGCTCTGCAGTGAGGTTTAGCTGAACACGTTGCCCAGGATACAGTTTACTGACTGAATATACTGCAGCTACCTGAATCAACTGCCTGCCAGTAGTATATTAGGAAGAGAACAGGAACGTTCTGCAGTGAGGTTTAGCTAAACACTGTGCCCAGGATACAGTTTACTGACTGAATATACTGCAGCTACCTGAATCAACTGCCTGCCAGTAGTATATTAGGAAGAGAACAGGAACGCTCTGCAGTGAGGTTTAGCTGCACACTGTGCCCAGGATACAGTTTACTGACTGAATATACTGCAGCTACCTGAATCAACTGCCTGCCAGTAGTATATTAGGAAGAGAACAGGAATGCTCTGCAGTGAAGTTTAGCTGCACACTGTGCCCAGGATATAGTTTACTGACTGAATATACTGCAGCTACCTGAATCAACTGCCTGCCTGTAGTATATTAGGAAGAGAACAAGAATGCTCTGCAGTGAGGTTTAGCTGCACACTGTGCCCAGGATACAGTTTACTAACTGAACATACTGCAGCTATCTGAATCAACTGCCTTTCTGTAGTATATTAGGAAGAGAACAGGAACGCTCTGCAGTGAGGTTTAGCTGCACACTGTGCCCAGGATACAGTTTACTGACTGAATATACTGCAGCTACCGGAATCAACTTCCTGCCTGTAGTATATTAGTAAGAGAACAACAGAAACGCTCTGCAGTGAGGTTTAACTGCACACTGTGCCCAGGATACGGTATACTGACTGAATATACTGCAGCTACCTGACTCAACTGCCTTTCTGTAGTTTATTAGGAAGAGAACAGGAACGCTCTGCAGTGAGGTTTAGTTGTACACTGTGCCCAGGAAACAGTATACTGACTGAATATACTGCAGCTACCTGAATCAACTGACTTCCAGTAGTATATTAGGAAGAGAACAGGAATAGTGTTGAGCGAACCCGAACTGTAAAGTTCGGGTCCGTACCGAACTTTAGCTTTTTCCCGAACCCGAACCCGAACTTTGTGCAAAAGTCCGGGTTCGGGTTCGGCAATCTAATTACGCATTCAGAAATTCTTCAGGGGCCAGCCAATCACCTTTTGATTAGCTGGTGTGCCCTTAGAGGCCATCATAGCCATGCCTACTAATGGCATGGCTGTGATTGGTCAGTGCAACATATGACCCAGCTTCTATATAAGCTAGAGGCACACAGCACACACGTCACTCTGCTTCAGAATAGATAGGGAGAGGATCTAGTCTGCTGCTGCTGCTTTTAGAGAGAGATAGAAAAATACATGAGTTAGTCCTGATTCTGGAATCTGAGGGAAAAGATAGAGACAGTGTAGTGTAGGGCCAGGTTACTGTTTTTTGCTTTTAGGGAGAGAGATATATTATATAGGAATAGGAGTCCAGATTCAGAGATATAACTCAGCGATCTGCATAGGTTTACCTGTTTGTGTTGCAGTGCAGTCTTTTTACACTGCTATGAGCCCAGTGTCAGAGAAAATCTACCTTTTATCTGCAAGCTCAGTGCACCAGCACTGCATATATTACGTTGAGAGATACACCGTTTCCATACTGTGGGTGTATTTTGCTCTTGGAAAAAGATCAATTTTGGTCAAAAAAAAAAAGGCACTTTATTGTGCTCTTTTCCAAAAGACCCATTGGGCAAAAAAAAAAAAAAAAATCCATTTTATTTTGCTTGTGCAAAAAAAGACCCGTTTAGGGCAAAAAATTTCACTTTAATGTACGCTTGCAAAAAGAGCCATTTAGGGCCACAAAAAATATTTTGCAGTGTGTTATACATATGTGGAGGTGTGTGAAATAAACAATTTATATATAGTTTTCTTCTACTGTGCTATACTAAAAAAAAAACATTTTTTTTTAATAGCATTTTCTGCAGTTCTGTAGCTGTGCGATTCAGCGGTTGCGTACTGTGGGTGTATTGTGGTCTTCCAAAAAACGCCATTTAGGGCCACAAAAAATATTTTGCAGTGTGTTATACATATGTGGAGGTGTGTGAAATAAAAAATTTCTAAATAGTTTTCTTCTACTGTGCTATACTAAAAAAAAAAAAACTTTTTTTTTGAATAGCATTTTCTGCAGTTCTGTAGCTGTGCGATTCAGCGGTTACGTACTGTGGGTGTATTGTGGTCTTCCAAAAAACGCCATTTAGGGCCACAAAAAATATTTTGCAGTGTGAAATACATATCTGGAGGCGTGTGAAATAAACCATTTCTATATATTTGTCTTCTACTGTGCTATGCTAAAAAAACAACATTCGACACATCACCGGCCTTACCCAGCCATTGTTGTATTTTTGAACCAGTGTTGGCTACCTCGTCCTCCTCCACCGCCGCTTCCACCTACACAGCCACATCCACCGCCACTTCAACCTCCTACTCCATATGGACCTCGTCCTCCTAGGTCAAGATTATCATTTTTATTTTATTTTTTTGTAGCCCACAGATCCTTTCCCCCTTACCTGTCTTTATGTTGTTGGCTCCTCGCAGGAGGGAGAAAGGCACACTGCACTACCAGCCCGTACCCTCCTATATAAAGAGGTTGAGCGGTGTACTTGACGGGCCGTGTCCACAGCCGGAGTCAAAACTCCTCCAGAGGATGATTCTCACCTCTACTGTAGGTAGAGGCAAGTCCTTTAATTCCCAGTAAAGTCAATGTCCACACCAGCTGAAACTACAACTCTTATTCTCTCATGGCAAAATAAACTCTACATGGATAGAAAAGGTTAGAGCAAAGAAACAGGACAGCTTAAGGTGTGGAGGAGGTCCAGGCACAAACGTAGCACATTCACTTCACTGCTTAGGTTTCTCAAACAGTTTTAGGTGCACGGTCTCTGCCACAGACCTTGAGGTTGGTCTCTGCCACAGACCGGGTGTACAAGGCCCCTGCCACGGACCTGGAGAACTTTGGTCTCTGCCACAGACCAGGGTGTATAAGGCCCCTGCCACGGGCCGGGTGAATAAGGCCTCCGATACACTCAAGATGACCTTGAGCTTCTCCTTCTACGTACCTAGCCCATATCAAGGGGAAGACATGTCTCCAGGGAGTCAACAGACCCTTCCTTCACCGTGACTCCCGCATCGGTCCATCAGAATGATCCTCCCTTCCCTGGAACAGGGTCCCCTACGCGAGGCGGCACCCTAAGACTCCTCGACCCTTAGCGGACTCCAGACGAAGGCTCTGGACTCCAGGCTTTACTCCCGCCCCTAGGCCTCCATACCCAGGGCAGCAGGAACTCCAGGATAGTACCTCACCCCGGGCTAAAGGTGCCCGAGATGGAACAGGAACACATGCACCCAGGCCGAAGGCACCTGGGGGCAGACCCCAGTGAACATCAGCCCCCAGGTCAAAGGTCTGCCCCTTTTATATGCTCTCCCGGCATGCACAGCAGGTTCACCGCCCCGCTGTACTACTGCCAAGAGGGGACACAAAAGGCACAGCACTGTATCGCGGTTCAACCCTAGCCTACCATGGCAGCGCCACCTGTAGACCGCAGGGAACTGCACACCAATACTGTCACCCGAGGACAAAATGGTCCATAAATCCTACAGAATTAGGGTGTTAGAGCCTATTTACCACTCAAACACTTCCCTTAAATTTAGCACCCCACTATATTTTTATTTCAAAGTATTTTATTTTCCCACTAGATTATCCATTAAATTGAATAATTTATTCCAGAAAGGGCGTATTCTGGGACATTCCCACCATATGTGTGGCATCGTGCCGTTGAGTTTCTGAGGTTCTTAATGACTTCCCGTACCTCTTCTGCTGAAAAGGGGGCCTCCAGCATATTTTTTTATTTTTTTTATGTTATTTTAAGTTATTTCCCTATCCACATTTGTTTGCAGAGCACTTGCCATGCTCTTGTAGCGGCCTCACCCCCTCTACATGTTTATCGGTCATCCGATGGCTCTCGTCTAGGGGTACCTGGGTTTCGAGAGTGAGGTGCGCCACGGCCCATGTCCTTCCCATGGCTGTGGTTGAGGTGAAGGCCAATTTCAATATCTTCCTCGGGCCAAATGTCAGGGGAAGATGACCCTCCAAGGGAGTTACCGGAGGCCCGTCCGTCACCGGGTTGACGCTGCTCCGGAATCTTCAGACGGGTGACCTCCCCGGCCTCCTCACCTCAGATGCGGGTCCCCTCGCAAGGGGCACCCTGGAATCACTTCACCCTCACGGGACAAAGTCGAAGTCACCAGGTCCCAGGCCCACGACATAGTACCTCACCCCAGGCTGAAGGTGCCTGGGATGGACTCCAACTACATTCCGGCCAAGCCTAGGGGCCTGGGCCGGAACCCCGAACCGCCCGCATCCAGGCCTAAGGTGCCTGGGTGCGTGAAGAGATGATCCTCGAAGACCTCGTGGTGAGGGCGTCTCCCCCCTTTTATCTCCTCCCATCGACACCACGGCGGGATCCCTGCCCCAGCCGTACCATCTCCAGAAAGGGACAAAAAGGGTAGCACTGCGGTAGTGATTCTGCCTGGAGCCTGTAGGTACCCCGCCACCCACAGGCCAAGGAGAATATTGCACCACCCAATCCTCCACGAATAACAAAAAGGGGTCTAAACCCTGTCATAATTACACACCTGGGTCACACTACCCCCAGGTGTATCCCACTAAATCTGAAGACCCCGCTACACTCTTAACAACATTTTGCTGCCATTTGCAGCCCTCTAGCCCTTTCCATTACTTTTTTAGAGCCTTTTTAGTCCTCAGAAGTCCGGGTCCCCATTGACTTCAATGGGGTTCGGGTTCGGGTTAAAGTTCGGTCCCGAACCCGAACTTTTTTCTGAAGTTCGGCCGAACCCGTCGAACCCGAACATCCAGGTGTCCGCTCAACTCTAAACAGGAACGCTCTGCAGTGAGGATTAGCTGCACACGGTGCCCAGGATACAGTTTACTGACTGAATATACTGCAGCTACCTGAATCAACTGCCTGCCTTTAGTATATTAGGAAGAGAACAGGAACGCTCTGCAGTGAGGTTTAGCTGCAAACTGTGCCCAGGATACAGTTTACTGACTGAATATACTGCAGCTATCTGAATCAACTGCCTGCCTGTAGTATATTAGGACGAGAACAGGAACGCTCTGCAGTGAGGTTTATCTACACACTGCGCCCAGGATACAGTTTACTAACTGAACATACTGCAGCTATCTGAATCAACTGCCTGCCTGTAGTATATTAGGAAGAGAACAGGAACGCTCTGCAGTGAGGTTTAGCTGAACACTGTGCACAGGATACAGTACTGAATATACTGCAGCTATCTAAATCAACTGCCTGCGTGTAGTATATTAGTAAAAGAACAATAGGAACGCTCTGCAGTGAGGTTTAGCTGAACACTGTGCACAGGATACAGTACTGAATATACTGCAGCTACCTGAATCAACTGCCTGCCTGTAGTATATTAGGAAGAGAACAGTAACGCTCTGCAGTGAGGTTTAACTGCACACTGTGCCCAGGATACAGTTTACTTACTGAATATACTGCAGCTACCTGAATCAACTGCCTGCCTATAGTATATTAGGAAGAGAACAGGAACGCTCTGCAGTGAGGTTTAGCTGCACATGGTGCCCAGGATACAGTTTACTAACTGAATATACTGCAGCTACCTGAATCACCTGCCTTAAGTATATTAGGAAAAGCACAGGAACACTCTGCAGTGAGGTTTAGCTGCACACTGTGCCCAGGATACAGTTTACTGACTGAATATACTGCAGCTACCTGAATCAACTACCTGCCTGAAGTATATTAGGAAGAGAACTGGAACACTCTGCAGTGAGGTTTAGCTGCACACTGTGCCCAGGATACAGTTTACTGACTGAATCAACTGCAGCTACCTGAATCAACTGCCTGCCTGTAGTATATTAGGATGAGAACACGAATGCTCTGCAGTGAGGTTTAGCTGCACACTGTGCCCAGGATACAGTTTACTTACTGAATATACTGCAGCTAACTGAATCAACTGCCTGCCTATAGTATATTAGGAAGAGAACAGGAACGCTCTGCAGTGAGGTTTAGCTGCACACAGTGCCCAGGATACAGTTTACTGACTGAATATACTGCAGCTACCTGAATCACCTGCCTGCCTTTAGTATATTAGGAAAAGAACAGGAGCGCTCTGCAGTGAGGTTTAGCTGCACACTGTGCCCAGGATACAGTTTACTGACTGAATATACTGCAGCTACCCGAATCAACTGCCTGTCTGTAGTATATTAGGAAGAGAACAGGAACGCTCTGCAGTGAGGTTTAGCTGCACACTGTGCCCAGGATACAGTTTACTGACTGAATATACTGCAGCTACTTGAATCAACTGCCTGCCTGAAGTATATTAGGAAGAGAACTGGAACGCTCTGCAGTGAAGTTTAGCTGCACACTGTGCCCAGGATACAGTTTACTGACTGAATATACTGCAGCTACCTGAATCAACTGCCTGCCTGTAGTATATTAGGACGAGAACAGGAACGCTCTGCAGTGAGGTTTAGCTGCACACTGTGCCCAGGATACAGTTTACTGACTGAATATACTGCAGCTACCTGAATCAACTGCCTGCCTGTAGTATATTAGGAAGAGAATAACAGAAACATGCTGCAGTGAGGTTTACCTGCACACTGTGCCCAGGATACAGTACACTGACTGAATATACTGCAGCTACCTGAATCAACTGCCTGCCAGTAGTATATTAGGAAGAGAACAGGAACGCTCTGCAGTGAGGTTTATCTGCACACTGTGCCCAGGATATAGTTTACTGACTGAAAATACTGCAGCTACCTGAATCAACTGCCTGCCTGTAGTATATTAGGAAGAGAACTAGAATGCTCTGCAGTGAGGTTTAGCTGCACACTGTGCCCAGGATACAGTTTACTAACTGAACATACTGCGCTATCTGAATCAACTGCCTTTCTGTAGTATATTAGGAAGAGAACAGGAACGCTCTGCAGTGAGGTTTAGCTGCACACTGTGCCCAGGATACAGTTTACTGATTAAATATACTGCAGCTGCCTGAATCAACTGCCTGCCTGTAGTATATTAGGAAGAGAACTGGAACGCTCTGCAGTGAGGTTTAGCTGCACACTGTGCCCAGGATACAGTTTACTGACTGAATATACTGCAGCTACCTGAATCAACTGCCTGCCTGTGGTATATTAGGAAGAGAACAATAGGAACGCTCTGCAGTGAGGTTTAGCTGCACACTGTGCCTCTTCCCTGCACTCGTTGATAATGCCTGGGCCGCTTGGCGTCTAGCAACGTGTGAAGTCAGTGAGTCACGTCGGGCCACTCTGCGGGCAGGTGCGATACCGGGCGGCTCCACTTGTGGCGCGGTTTGTGGGCAGGCGGCACGGTTCGTGGGCAGACTGTGCTGCTCAGTGTGTTGGCAGAAAAAGGTGAGAGTGAGAGAGCAGGCTCATCTCTCACCGCCCGTGCCTGCCCTGCATTCCTGCAGTGACTTCCGCCCTCACTGTGCAGGCAGCAGAGAGATTACATTATCTCTCTGCTGCCTGACTCTGGGAGTCTGGGACACAGCAAGAGACAACCAAAACTACACCTTAGCAGGCAAGTTAGTGACAATCCGCAAATTGTGTCAGGTGATGTGGCAAATGACAATCTGCATTTGGTGGCAGGCAAGTGACAATCAGCAAGGTGTGGCAGGTGAGTGGCAAGTGACAATCCACAAGGTGTGGCTAGTGAAAATCCACAAGGTGTGGCAGATGACGTAGCAAGTGACAATCCGCAACGTGTGGCAAGTGACACGCTTAGGGCTCCCACTATTTGCAGGCGATGGTGGCAAGTGACACACTCGGGGCTCCCACTGATTCTGCATTGAACTATTTAATTTTATATTACAATGTAATAATAAAAATAATGCGCTTCAATAATCCTGACACCATAACAACCATGGTGCCGGGATGATTGAAGCGCTGACACCAGCCATTTCCCCGATAAATTTCCCACAAAAAAACATAAAAACATATTTTCTGGCAGTGCCCCTCCCGAGAAAAGACTCTGGATCCGCCCCTGGATACAGTACTGAATATACTGCAGCTACCTGAATCAACTGCCTGCCTGTAGTATATTAGGACGAGAACAAGAATGCTTTGCAGGGAGGTTTAGCTGCACACTGTGCCCAGGATATAGTATACTGACTGAATATACTGCAGCTACCTGAATCACCTGCCTGCCTTTAGTATATTAGGAAAAGAACAGAAACGCTCTGCAGTGAGGTTTAGCTGCACACGGTGCCCAGGATACAGTTTACTGACTGAATATACTGCAGCTACCTGAATAAACTGCCTGCCTGTAGTATATTAAGAAGAGCACATGAACGCTCTGCAGTGAGGTTTAGCTGCACACTGTGCCCAGGATACAGTTTACTGACTGAATATACTTCAGCTACCTGAATCAACTGCCTGCCTGTAGTATATTAGGAAGAGAACAGGAATGCTCTGCAGTGAGGTTTTGCTGCACACTGTACCCAGGATACAGTTTACTGACTGAATATACTGCAGCTACCTGAATCAACTGCATGCCTCTAGTATATTAGGAAGAGAACAGGAACGCTCTGCAGTGAGGTTTAGCTGCACACTGTGCCCAGGATACAGTTTACTGACTGAATATACTGCAGCTACCTGAATCAACTGCCTGCCTGTAGTATATTAGGAAGAGAACAGGAACGCTCTGCAGTGAGGTTTAGCTGCACATGGTGCCCAGGATACAGTTTACTGACTGAATATACTGCAGCTACCTGAATCAACTGCCTGCCTTTAGTATATTAGGAAGGGAACAGGAACGCTCTGCAGTGAAGTTTAGCTGCACACTGTGCCCAGGATACAGTTTACTGACTGAATATACTGCAGCTACCTGAATCAACTGCCTGCCTGTAGTATATTAGGATGAGAACAGGAACGCTCTGCAGTGAGGTTTAGCTGCACACTGTGCCCAGGATACAGTTTACTGACTGAATATACTGCAGCTACCTGAATCAACTGCCTGCCTGTAGTATATTAGGAAGAGCACAGGAACGCTCTGCAGGGAGGTTTAGCTGCACACTGTGCCCAGGATACAGATTACTGACTGAATATACTGCAGCTACCTGAATCAACTGCCTGCCTGTAGTATATTAGGAAGAGAATACCAGAAACATTCTGCAGTGAGGTTTAGCTGCACACTGTGCCCAGGATACAGTATACTGACTGAATATACTGCAGCTACCTGAATCATCTGCCTGCCTGTAGTATATTTGGAAGAGAACAGGAACGCTCTGCAGTGAGGATTAGCTGCACACTGTGCCCAGGATACAGTATACTGACTGAATATACTGCAGCTACCTGAATCAACTGTCTGCCTTTAGTATATTAGGAAGAGAACAGGAACACTCTGCAGTGAGGTTTAGCTGCACACTGTGCCCAGGATACAGTTTACTGACTGAATACACTGCAGCTACCTGAATCAACTGCCTGCCTGTAGTATATTAGGAAGAGAACAGAAACGCTCTGCAGTGAGGTTTAGCTGCAATCTGTGCCCAGGATACAGTTTACTGACTGAATATACTGCAGCTACCTGAATCAACTGCCTGCCTGTAGTATATTAGGACGAGAACAGGAACGCTCTGCAGTGAGGTTTAGCTGCACACTGTGCCCAGGATACAGTTTACTAACTGAACATACTTCAGCTATCTGAATCAACTGCCTTTCTGTAGTATATTAGGAAGAGAATAGGAAAGCTCTGCAGTGAGGTTTAGCTGAACACTGTGCACATGATACAGTACTGAATATACTGAAGCTACCTAAATCAACTGCCTGCCTGTAGTATATTAGTAAGAGAACAATAGGAACGCTCTGCAGTGAGGTTTAGCTGAACACTGTACACAGAATACAGTTTACTTACTGAATATACTGCAGCTACCTGAATCAACTGCCTGCCTGTAGTATATTAGGACGAGAACACAAATGCTCTGCAGTGAGGTTTAGCTGCACACTGTGCACAGGATACAGTACTGAATATACTGCAGCTACCTAAATCAACTGCCTGCCTGTAGCATATTAGTAAGAGAACAATAGGAACGCTCTGCAGTGAGGTTTAGCTGAACACTGTGCCCAGGATACAGTTTACTTACTGAATATACTGAAGCTACCTGAATCAACTGCCTGCCTATAATATATTAGGAAGAGAACAGGAACGCTCTGCAGTGAGGTTTAGCTGCACATGGTGCCCAGGATACAGTTTACTGACTGAACATACTGCAGCTACCTGAATCACCTGCCTGCCTTTAGTATATTAGGAAAAGAACAGGAACACTCTGCAGTGAGGTTTAGCTGCACACTGTGCCCAGGATACAGTTTACTGACTGAATATACTGCAGCTACCTGAATTAACTGCCTGCCTGAAGTATATTAGGAAGAGAACTGGAACGCTCTGCAGTGAGGTTTAGCTGCACACTGTGCCCAGGATACAGTTTGCTGACTGAATATACTGCAGCTACCTGAATCAACTGCCTGCCTTAGTATAATAGGATGAGAACACGAATGCTCTGCAGTGAGGTTTAGCTGCACACTGTGCCCAGGATACAGTACTGAATATACTGCAGCTACCTGAATCAACTGCCTGCCTGTAGTATATTAGGAAGAGAACAGTAACTCTCTGCAGTGAGGTTTAGCTTCACACTGTGCCCAGGATACAGTTTACTTACTGAATATACTGCAGCTACCTGAATCAACTGCCTGCCTATAGTATATTAGGAAGAGAACAAGAACGCTCTGCAGTGAGGTTTAGCTTCACACGGTGCCCAGGATACAGTTTACTGACTGAATATACTGCAGCTACCTGAATCACCTGCCTGCCTTTAGTATATTAGGAAAAGAACAGGAACGCTCTGCAGTGAGGTTTAGCTGAACACGGTGCCCAGGATACAGTTTACTGACTGAATATACTGCAGCTACCTGAATCAACTGCCTGCCAGTAGTATATTAGGAAGAGAACAGGAACGCTCTGCAGTGAGGTTTAGCTGCACACTGTGCCCAGGATACAGTTTACTGACTGAATATACTGCAGATACCTGAATCAACTGCCTGTCTGTAGTATATTAGGAAGAGAATAACAGAAACGTGCTGCAGTGAGGTTTAGCTGCACACTGTGCCCAGGATACAGTATACTGACTGAATATACTGCAGCTACCTGAATCAACTGCCTGCCAGTAGTATATTAGGAAGAGAACAAGAATGCTCTGCACTGAGGTTTAGCTGCACACTGGGCCCAGGATACAATTTACTGACTGAATATACTGCAGCTACCTGACTCAACTGCCTTTCTTTAGTTTATGAGGAAGAGAACAGGAACGCTCTGCAGTGAGGTTTAGCTGCACACTGTGCCCAGGATACAGTTTACTGACTGAATATACTGCAGCTACCGGAATCAACTGCCTGCCTGTAGTATATTAGTAAGAGAACAACAGAAACGCTCTGCAGTGAGGTTTAACTGCACACTGTGCCCAGGATACGGTATACTGACTGAATATACTGCAGCTACCTCACTCAACTGCCTTTCTGTAGTTTATTAGGAAGAGAACAGGAACGCTCTGCAGTGAGGTTTAGCTGCACACTGTGCCCAGGATACAGTATACTGACTGAATATACTGCAGCTACCTGAATCAACTGACTTCCAGTAGTATATTAGGAAGAGAACAGGAACGCTCTGCAGTGAGGATTAGCTGCACACGGTGCCCAGGATACAGTTTACTGACTGAATATACTGCAGCTACCTAAATCAACTGCCTGCCTTTAGTATATTAGGAAGGGAACAGGAACGCTCTGCAGTGAAGTTTAGCTGCACACTGTGCCCAGGATACAGTTTACTGACTGAATATACTGCAGCTACCTGAATCAACTGCCTGCCTGTAGTATATTAGGATGAGAACAGGAACGCTCTGCAGTGAGGTTTAGCTGCACACTGTGCCCAGGATACAGTTTACTGACTGAATATACTGCAGCTACCTGAATCAACTGCCTGCCTGTAGTATATTAGGAAGAGCACAGGAACGCTCTGCAGGGAGGTTTAGCTGCACACTGTGCCCAGGATACAGATTACTGACTGAATATACTGCAGCTACCTGAATCACCTGCCGTCTGTAGTATATTAGGAAGAGAATACCAGAAACATTCTGCAGTGAGGTTTAGCTGCACACTGTGCCCAGGATACAGTATACTGACTGAATATACTGCAGCTACCTGAATCATCTGCCTGCCTGTAGTATATTTGGAAGAGAACAGGAACGCTCTGCAGTGAGGATTAGCTGCACACTGTGCCCAGGATACAGTATACTGACTGAATATACTGCAGCTACCTGAATCAACTGTCTGCCTTTAGTATATTAGGAAGAGAACAGGAACACTCTGCAGTGAGGTTTAGCTGCACACTGTGCCCAGGATACAGTTTACTGACTGAATACACTGCAGCTACCTGAATCAACTGCCTGCCTGTAGTATATTAGGAAGAGAACAGAAACGCTCTGCAGTGAGGTTTAGCTGCAATCTGTGCCCAGGATACAGTTTACTGACTGAATATACTGCAGCTACCTGAATCAACTGCCTGCCTGTAGTATATTAGGACGAGAACAGGAACGCTCTGCAGTGAGGTTTAGCTGCACACTGTGCCCAGGATACAGTTTACTAACTGAACATACTTCAGCTATCTGAATCAACTGCCTTTCTATAGTATATTAGGAAGAGAATAGGAAAGCTCTGCAGTGAGGTTTAGCTGAACACTGTGCACATGATACAGTACTGAATATACTGAAGCTACCTAAATCAACTGCCTGCCTGTAGTATATTAGTAAGAGAACAATAGGAACGCTCTGCAGTGAGGTTTAGCTGAACACTGTACACAGAATACAGTTTACTTACTGAATATACTGCAGCTACCTGAATCAACTGCCTGCCTGTAGTATATTAGGACGAGAACACAAATGCTCTGCAGTGAGGTTTAGCTGCACACTGTGCACAGGATACAGTACTGAATATACTGCAGCTACCTAAATCAACTGCCTGCCTGTAGCATATTAGTAAGAGAACAATAGGAACGCTCTGCAGTGAGGTTTAGCTGAACACTGTGCCCAGGATACAGTTTACTTACTGAATATACTGAAGCTACCTGAATCAACTGCCTGCCTATAATATATTAGGAAGAGAACAGGAACGCTCTGCAGTGAGGTTTAGCTGCACATGGTGCCCAGGATACAGTTTACTGACTAAACATACTGCAGCTACCTGAATCACCTGCCTGCCTTTAGTATATTAGGAAAAGAACAGGAACACTCTGCAGTGAGGTTTAGCTGCACACTGTGCCCAGGATACAGTTTACTGACTGAATATACTGCAGCTACCTGAATTAACTGCCTGCCTGAAGTATATTAGGAAGAGAACTGGAACGCTCTGCAGTGAGGTTTAGCTGCACACTGTGCCCAGGATACAGTTTGCTGACTGAATATACTGCAGCTACCTGAATCAACTGCCTGCCTTAGTATAATAGGATGAGAACACGAATGCTCTGCAGTGAGGTTTAGCTGCACACTGTGCCCAGGATACAGTACTGAATATACTGCAGCTACCTGAATCAACTGCCTGCCTGTAGTATATTAGGAAGAGAACAGTAACTCTCTGCAGTGAGGTTTAGCTTCACACTGTGCCCAGGATACAGTTTACTTACTGAATATACTGCAGCTACCTGAATCAACTGCCTGCCTATAGTATATTAGGAAGAGAACAAAAACGCTCTGCAGTGAGGTTTAGCTTCACACGGTGCCCAGGATACAGTTTACTGACTGAATATACTGCAGCTACCTGAATCACCTGCCTGCCTTTAGTATATTAGGAAAAGAACAGGAACGCTCTGCAGTGAGGTTTAGCTGAACACGGTGCCCAGGATACAGTTTACTGACTGAATATACTGCAGCTACCTGAATCAACTGCCTGCCAGTAGTATATTAGGAAGAGAACAGGAACGCTCTGCAGTGAGGTTTAGCTGCACACTGTGCCCAGGATACAGTTTACTGACTGAATATACTGCAGATACCTGAATCAACTGCCTGTCTGTAGTATATTAGGAAGAGAATAACAGAAACGTGCTGCAGTGAGGTTTAGCTGCACACTGTGCCCAGGATACAGTATACTGACTGAATATACTGCAGCTACCTGAATCAACTGCCTGCCAGTAGTATATTAGGAAGAGAACAAGAATGCTCTGCACTGAGGTTTAGCTGCACACTGGGCCCAGGATACAATTTACTGACTGAATATACTGCAGCTACCTGACTCAACTGCCTTTCTTTAGTTTATGAGGAAGAGAACAGGAACGCTCTGCAGTGAGGTTTAGCTGCACACTGTGCCCAGGATACAGTTTACTGACTAAATATACTGCAGCTACCGGAATCAACTGCCTGCCTGTAGTATATTAGTAAGAGAACAACAGAAACGCTCTGCAGTGAGGTTTAACTGCACACTGTGCCCAGGATACGGTATACTGACTGAATATACTGCAGCTACCTCACTCAACTGCCTTTCTGTAGTTTATTAGGAAGAGAACAGGAACGCTCTGCAGTGAGGTTTAGCTGCACACTGTGCCCAGGATACAGTATACTGACTGAATATACTGCAGCTACCTGAATCAACTGACTTCCAGTAGTATATTAGGAAGAGAACAGGAACGCTCTGCAGTGAGGATTAGCTGCACACGGTGCCCAGGATACAGTTTACTGACTGCATATACTGCAGCTACCTGAATCAACTGTCTGCCTGTAGTATATTAGGAAGAGAACAGGAACGCTCTGCAGTGAGGTTTAGCTGCAAACTGTGCCCTGGATACAGTTTACTGACTGAATATACTGCAGCTACCTGAATCAACTGCCTGCCTGTAGTATATTAGGACGAGAACAGGAACACTCTGCAGTGAGGTTTAGCTGCACACTGCGCCCAGGATACAGTTTACTAACTGAACATATTGCAGCTATCTGAATCAACTGCCTTTCTGTAGTATATTAGGAAGAGAACAGGAACGCTCTGCAGTGATGTTTAGCTGAACACTGTGCACAGGATACAGTACTGAATATACTGCAGCTATCTAAATCAACTGCCTGCCTGTAGTATATTAGTAAGAGAACAATAGGAACGCTCTGCAGTGAGGTTTAGCTGAACACTGTGCACAGGATACAGTACTGAATATACTGCAGCTACCTGAATCAACTGCCTGCCTGTAGTATATTAGGAAGAGAACAGTAACACTCTGCAGTGAGGTTTAGCTGCACACTGTGCCCCGGATACAGTTTATTTACTGAATATACTGCAGCTACCTGAATCAACTGCCTGCCTATAGTATATTAGGAAGAGAACAGGAACGCTCTGCAGTAGTGATGAGCCGAACAGCCCCGGGTTCGGTTCGCACCAGAACCCGCGAACGGACCGAAAGTTCGCACGAACATTAGAACCCTATTAAATACAATGGATGCGAACGTTCGGATTCTAAAGTGCTAATTATAACGACTATTATCCTTGTTATTGTCCTAAGCAGAGTTTGGGAACCCGGGTTCTGCACCAGGGGACATGTATCAATGCAAAAAGAAGTTTTAAAAACGGACGTTTTCCGGGAGCAGCCATTTTAATGATGCATAAAGTGAAAAAAAAAAAGTCAAATATTCCTTTAAATATTGTACCTGGGGGGTGTCTAAAGTATGCCTGTGAAGTGCCACGTGTTTCCCGTGTTTAGAACTGTCCCTGCACAAAATTACATTTCTAAAGGAAAAAAAAGCCATTTAAAACTGCTTGCGGCTTTAATGTAATGTCTGGTCCCGGTAATATGGATGAAAATCTTTAAGAAAAATGGCATAGCTACCCCATCACCCCCCCCCCCTACCCCAGCCCATTACCAGCCCCTTTGGGTCTTGTATGGATATTAAGGGGAACCCCGCACACAAAATAAAAAAGGCCCTATATACTCTGAACAGCCGTATACAGGCGGTGCATACAAGACAGGGACTGTAGGTTTGTTCTTATGTAGAATCTGTTTGTAATTTTGAACAGCTACATTGTTTAAGTGTAGCTCCAGGCCAAATACCTATTTTTAAGCTTTTTGTAAAACATAGGGAAGGGTTATCACCCCTGTAACATTTTTTTTGCTGTCTGTGCCCCTGTTCAGAACATTTCACCTCACTTTGCGTCCCAATGACAACTGTTTTTGAAATGTGGTGTTTTTATTGAAACAAGGATTGGTGATAAAGCATCAGTAGAGAGGAGACACCTTTCTCCCATATTAATTCTTACAGGAGAGAATTTTCCTTCCAAGGGGTAGATTTCCTCTCACTTCCTGTTGTCTTCTTCCGTTTGCAAGTAGTAGTCGTTTGTAAGTTGGATGTTTGAAAGTAGGGACCTGCCGTATATACTCTGCAGAAATTGGCCCCTTAGGTGTTGGTGTTGGCACAACACTGTAAGCACTCACAGTTACTCTTGGTGGGTGCTGGAACGCCCTGCTGTCAACTATTATATCAGGAATTGTAATAACATATAATTGTTGAACAGTGGTAGTAAAAATTGGGCCTTTGATGGTGGTGCTGGTGCCACAACACTGTAAGGCCTGACAGTTACTCTTGGTGGGTGCAGCAATGGGCCCTGCTGTGAATTATTAGATCAATAATCATAATTGCATGCCCCTGTTGAACAGGGGCTGAAAAATTGGGCCTTTGGTGGTGGTGGTGGTGGTGGTGTTGACACAACAATGTAAGGCCTGACAGTTACTCTTGGTGGGCGCAGCAATGGGCCCTGCTGTGAATTATTAGATCAATAATTATAATTGCATGCCCCTGTTGAACAGGGGCTGAAAAATTGGGCCTTAGGCACTGGTGGCACAACACTGCAACCCCTCACAGATACTGTACTTGGAGCACAGCAATGAGGCCTGTTGCAAAGTATTGCATCAAAAATTGTAATTACACGCCCCTGTTAAACAGGGGCTGAAAAATTGGGCCTTAGCCACTGGTGGCGTCTCCCATAAACCAAAATGATCTTCCAAGCTATCATCATTAATCGTGTCATTGAGGAGGAGGAGGAGGAGGATAGCCAGTCAACATAACAGCACAGGCACTCAGCATCATCATCAGTCTTGAAGGGATGTGACATTTTAAAATCAATTAGTCTGTTATATCAGCATCAGGTGTGTGGTAGCTGGTGGTGATCCAAGACTGGTTCATCTTGATGAAAGTCAGTCGATCAACCGAGTCGGTGGACAGGCGCACCCTGTGATCCGTGACAAATCCTCCAGCAGCACTGAATGTGCGTTCTGAAAGAACGCTGGATGCAGGACAGGCCAGTAGCTCAATTGCATACTGTGCAAGCTCTGGCCAGTGATCCATCCTCAAGACCCAGTAAGCCAGAGGATTTTCGGTGGGGAAGGTGTCCAAGTCTGACCTTGCCCCTAGGTATTCCTGGACCAGAATACGATCAGACGCTGGCGATGGTTGCTGGAACCGATCATACTTTGGGGCTGCGGACTAAAGAATTGTCTGAACGCATCGGTCAGACGGCCACCTTCCCCACCGCTCCTTCTTTGACTGCCCGAAGCCTCAGCAACTCGTTGTCCAGGACCAGGAGTTTGTAACCTCCCAGTCTCTGGGAACGCGTTGCACAGACCTTTCTGCAAGGCCTCCCGGAGTTGTCTCATCCTCTGCTCCCTCTGCGACGGTAACATAAGGTCCGCAACCTTACCCTTGTACCGTGGATCAAGGAGAGTGGCCAGCCAGTAATGGTCCCTCTCCTTGATCCGAAGAATACGAGGATCCTTCCGCAGACTTTGCAGGATCAGGGAGGCCATGCAGCGTAGGTTAGCTGAGGCATTCAGTCCGGAGTCCTCTGGGTCACTAAGGACGACATGATCCGCAGCCACCTCCTCCCAGCCACGTACAAGTCCACTGGTTTCTTTGGACTGTAAATCATCCCTAAAAGACTGCTACTGATGATGCTGAGTGCCAGCCTCCACCTCCATGCTGACACAATCCTCCTCCTCCTCCTCCTCTTCCTGTGCGATGGGTGGGACAGAAGGAACACTGTCTGGGTAAAGGGGGCCTTGAGAGGCAAGGAAGTCCTCCTCTTCCTGCCTCTGTTCTGCCTCAAGTGCCCTGTCCATTATTCCACGCAGCGTGTGCTCCAACAGGTGGACAAGAGGTACAGTGTCACTGATGCATGCACTGTCACTGCTCACCATCCTCGTGGCCTCCTCAAATGGTGCCAGGACAGTGCATGCATCCCTGATCATGCCCCACTGGCGTGGTGAAAAAAACCCGAGCTCCCCTGACCCTGTCCTGGTGCCGTAGTCACACAGGTACTCATTGATGGCCCTCTGCTGCATGTGCAGCCGCTGCAGCATGGCCAACGTTGAGTTCCACCTGGTGGGCATGTCACATATAAGGCGGTTCTTGGGCAGGTTCAACTCCTTTTGCAGCTCAGCCAGGCGAGCACTGGCATTATAAGATCTGCGGAAATGCACACAGACTTTCCTGGCCTGCCTCAGGACATCCTGTAAGCCCGGGTACCTGCCCAAGAACCGCTGCACCACCAGGTTAAGGACGTGAGCCATACAGGGCACATGGGTCAGTTGTCCCTGTCGGAGGGCGGAGAGGAGGTTGGTGCCATTGTCGCAAACCACCATTCCTGGCTTAAGCTGGCGTGGCGTCAACCACCTCTCGGCCTGCCCCTGCAGAGCAGACAGGACCTCTGCCCCAGTGTGGCTCCTGTCCCCCAAACACACCAGCGCAAGTACGGCATGGCATCTTTTTGCCTGCGTACTTGCGTAGCCCCTTGAACGCCTACGGAGCACCGCTGGTTCCGAGGACAAGCCACAGGAAGAGGCCATGGAGGAAGAAGAAGAGGAGGGGGTGGAGGAGAGAGGTGTGTCACAACCAGTAGTAGCATTTTGGAGGCATGGAGGTGGAACAACCTCCAACACTACTGCACCTTGTCCTGCATCCTTCCCAGCTGCCAAAAGAGTGACCCAATGGGCCGTGAAAGAAAGGTAACGTCCCTGTCCATGCCTGCTGGACCATGAGTCAGCGGTAATATGCACCTTACCGCTGACCGCCCTGTCCAGCGAGGCCAAGACATTGCCTTCCACATGCCTGTAGAGAGCCGGAATCGCCTTCCGTCAGAAAAAGTGGCGTTTGGGAACCTGCCACTGAGGAACCGCACATTGCACAAACTCACGGAAGGGGGCCGAGTCTACCAACTGAAAAGGCAGCAGTTGAAGCGCTAGCAATTTAGCCAAGTTAGCATTCAACCGCTGGGCATGTGGATGGCTGGGAGTGAACTTCTTTTGACGGTCCAGCAGCTGGGGCAGGGAAATTTGCCTGCTAGAATCGGACGTCGGTGTACTGCTAGCAGAGTGGCCGCAAGTACTTGGCTGTGACACACCTAATTCTACACCTTCATTCCTCTCAGTTCAGGTTTCAGAGAGGACTGAAGGTATAGTGGGGTTGGAGATCCCAGATGATGCGGTGCAAGGAGAGGTCCGCTTTGTTCTTTGGTGTGGGTCTTTAAGGTAGGCTTGCCAACGAGCTCCTTGGCAGGTCAACATATGTCTGATCAAGCATGTGGTGCCCAAGCGGCTGATGTTTTGGCCACGCGATATACGCTTGAGACATATGTTGCAAACAGCAGCTGTGCGATCTGATGCACTCGCCTCAAAAAAGGCCCACACCAAAGAACTTTTTGAATGACGGGCAGAGGCAGCGCCCTGCACAGGCGGAGCTCTGCGGTGTGATTCCGTCGGTGCGCTGCCCATACGCTGGCCACCCAAGGGCATCCTGCCTCATTGGAGATGTGCCTCCTCCTCATCCTCCTCCTCCTCCTCTCTCCTATTAGGCACCCACGTGGAGTCAGTGACCTCATCATCCCCTCCCTCCTCATCACTGGAGCCAATCTGGCAGTATGCTGCAGCTGCTGGAGCATGACTGCCAGATTGGTGTCCTTCTTGAGCATCCCCTCTCTCTGCTCTCACGCTACTGCCTTCCTCTAGCTGGGTATCATCATCAGATCCTTCAAAACGCTGGGCATCCTCCTGGAGCATGTACCCAACACTGTGCTCAAACAGTTCGGGGGACTCCTCAGGAGGAGGACATGGTGGGTCTAGGGAAGGAGTGACTAATGATGACATTGATACCAGAGAAGAGGACGCTTTGGCAGCTGCTTTGCCAGTACCCTGAGCCTGGGTGAAAGAGGATGAGGAGGATGAGGTGGGCTTGGTCATCCACTCTACCAAGTGTTCGGCATGATGTGGCTCAACATGTCCAGCTGCCGAAAAGAAGGACAAGCGTGTCCCATGGCCACGTGCTGATGACAATGCACCGCGTCCATGACCAGCACTGTTGCCCCCAGACACAGAGCCTGCTTGCCCTCTTTTTTTGCCTCCTGACTGTCTGCCTCTCCTTGTTTGCCTTCCAGACATTTTAATGGATGGCCTGCAGGGAGATGGGAAAAACAGCAATAAGGGCTACCTTCAGGTGTATACTGTGCAGGAGGCTTAGCAACAAAGACACTGACACTGTCCCCTGCCTATGCTTCTCTGTCCCTAAACACAAGGATTTGCAATATGCTTCAGCAAGATTGGTTTAGCACAGAATAGCACACTAATAGTTTCCCTCACTGTCCTTCTCTGTCCCTACAAACAAGATTTAGCACAGAATAGCACACTGATAGTTTCCCCGAGTGTCCTTCTCTGTCCCTAAACTCAAGGATTTCAAATATGGTTCAGCAAGATTGGTTTAGCACAGAATAGCACACTGATAGTTTCCCTCACTGTCCTTCTCTGTCCCTACAAACAAGATTTAGCACAGAATAGCACACTGATAGTTTCCCAGAGTGTCCTTCTCTGTCCCTAAACGCAAGGATTTCAAATATGGTTCAGCAAGATTGGTTTAGGACAGAATAGCACACTGACACTTTCCCTCACTGTCCTTCTCTGTCCCTACAAACAAGATTTAGCACAGAATAGCACACTGATAGTTTCCACGAGGGTCCTTCTCTGTCCCTAAACTCAAGGATTTCAAATATGGTTCAGCAAGATTGGTTTAGAACAGAATAGCACACTGACAGTTTCCCCGAGTGTCCTTCTCTGTCCCTAAACTCAAGGATTTCAAATATGGTTCAGCAAGATTGGTTTAGGACAGAATAGCACACTGACACTTTCCCTTACTGTCCTTCTCTGTCCCTACAAACAAGATTTAGCACAGAATAGCACACTGATAGTTTCCACGAGTGTCCTTCTCTGTCCCTAAACTCAAGGATTTCAAATATGGTTCAGCAAGATTGGTTTAGAACAGAATAGCACACTGACAGTTTCCCCGAGTGTCCTTCTCTGTCCCTAAACTCAAGGATTTCAAATATGGTTCAGCAAGATTGGTTTAGGACAGAATAGCACACTGACACTTTCCCTCACTGTCCTTCTCTGTCCCTACAAACAAGATTTAGCACAGAATAGCACACTGATAGTTTCCACGAGTGTCCTTCTCTGTCCCTAAACTCAAGGATTTCAAATATGGTTCAGCAAGGTTGGTTTAGCACAGAATAGCACACTGATAGTTTCCCTCACTGTCCTTCTCTGTCCCTACAAACAAGATTTAGCACAGAATAGCACACTGATAGTTTCCACGAGTGTCCTTCTCTGTCCCTAAACTCAAGGATTTCAAATACGGTTCAGCAAGATTGGTTTAGAACAGAATAGCACACTGACAGTTTCCCTCACTGTCCTTCTCTGTCCCTACAAACAAGATTTAGCACAGAATAGCACACTGATAGTTTCCACGAGTGTCCTTCTCTGTCCCTAAACTCAAGGATTTCAAATACGGTTCAGCAAGATTGGTTTAGAACAGAATAGCACACTGACAGTTTCCCTCACTGTCCTTCTCTGTCCCTACAAACAAGATTTAGCACAGAATAGCACACTGATAGTTTCCACGAGTGTCCTTCTCTGTCCCTAAACTCAAGGATTTCAAATACGGTTCAGCAAGATTGGTTTAGAACAGAATAGCACACTGACAGTTTCCCTCACTGTCCTTCTCTGTCCCTACAAACAAGGATTAGCACAGAATAGCACACTGACACTTTCCCTCACTGTCCTTCTCTGTCCCTACAAACAAGGTTTAGCACAGAATAGCACACTGACACTTTCCCTCACTGTCCTTCTCTGTCCCTACAAACAAGGTTTAGCACAGAATGACACACTGACACTCTCCCTACCTATCCTTCTCTGTCCCTAAACACAAGGAATCCAGGATTAGTAAAGGAAAAAAATGACACTGTCCCTGCCTATGCTTCTCTTTCCCTGCTCCGGAACACACTACACAAGGCCGCCGCGCTGGCGGCCTTTTATAGTGTGGGGCGTGTACTAAACCCCCTCAGCAATAATTGGCCACAGGCATCCTGCCTGTGGCCAATCATTGCTCTCCTCGCTGCCGGCGCTGTGATTGGCCAAGCATGCGGGGTCACAGTGCATGCTTGGCCAATCACAGCGCCTGGATGACACTGCGATGGCGTAGTGCATTGTGGGCCGTTCGCGTCCCTCGAATTTGGTGCGAACGGCCCAAATCGTTCGCTCTTCATCGAATGATGGAACAGCCGATGTTCGAGTCGAACGTATGTTCGACTCGAACACGAAGCTCATCCCTACTCTGCAGTGAGGTTTAGCTGCACACTGTGCCCAGGATACAGTTTACTGACTGAATATATTGCAGCTACCTGAATCAACTGCCTGCCTGAAGTATATTAGGAAGAGAACTGGAACGCTCTGCAGTGAGGTTTAGCTGCACACTGTGCCCAGGATACAGTTTACTGACTGAATATACTGCAGCTACCTGAATCAACTGCCTGCCTGTAGTATATTAGGATGAGAACACGAATGCTCTGCAGTGAGGTTTAGCTGCACACTGTGCCCAGGATACAGTATACTGACTGAATATACTGCAGCTACCTGAATCAACTGCCTGCCAGTAGTATATTAGGAAGAGAACAGGAATGCTCTGCAGTGAGGTTTAGCTGCACACTGTGCCCAGGATATAGTTTACTGACTGAATATACTGCAGCTACCTGAATCAACTGCCTGCCTGTAGTATATTAGGAAGAGAACAAGAATGCTCTGCAGTGAGGTTCAGCTGCACACTGGGCCCAGGATACAATTTACTGACTGAATATACTGCAGCTACCTGACTCATCTGCCTTTCTTTAGTTTATTAGGAAGAGAACAGGAACGCTCTGCAGTGAGGTTTAGCTGCACACTGTGCCCAGGATACAGTTTACTAACTGAACATACTGCAGCTATCTGAATCAACTGCCTTTCTGTAGTATATTAGGAAGAGAACAGGAACGCTCTGCAGTGAGGTTTAGCTGCACACTGTGCCCAGGATACAGTATACTGACTGAATATACTGCAGCTACCTGAATCAACTGACTTCCAGTAGTATATTAGGAAGAGAACAGGAACGCTCTGCAGTGAGGTTTAGCTGCAAACTGTGCCCAGGATACAGTTTACTGACTGAATATACTGCAGCTACCTGAATCAACTGACTTCCAGTAGTATATTAGGAAGAGATCAGGAACGCTCTGCAGTGAGGATTAGCTGCACACTGTGCCCAGGATACAGTATACTGACTGAATATACTGCAGCTACCTGAATCAACTGCCTGCCTTTAGTATATTAGGAAGAGAAAAGGAACGCTCTGCAGTGAGGTTTAGCTGCACACTGTGCCCAGGATACAGTTTACTGACTGAATACACTGCAGCTACCTGAATCAACTGCCTGCCTGTAGTATATTAGGAAGAGAACAGGAACGCTCTGCAGTGAGGTTTAGCTGCAAACTGTGCCCAGGATACAGTTTACTGACTGAATATACTGCAGCTACCTGAATCAACTGCCTGCCAGTAGTATATTAGGAAGAGAACAGGAACGCTCTGCAGTGAGGTTTAGCTGCACACTGTGCCCAGGATACAGTTTACTGACTGAATATACTGCAGATACCTGAATCAACTGCCTGCCTGTAGTATATTAGGAAGAGAATAACAGAAACCTGCTGCAGTGAGGTTTAGCTGCACACTGTGCCCAGGATACAGTATACTGACTGAATATACTGCAGCTACCTGAATCAACTGCCTTTCTGTAGTATATTATGAAGAGAACAGGAATGCTCTGCAGTGAGGTTTAGCTGCACACTGTGCCCAGGATATAGTTTACTGACTGAATATACTGCAGCTACCTGACTCATCTGCCTTTCTTTAGTTTATTAGGAAGAGAATAGGAACGCTCTGCAGTGAGGTTTAGCTGCACACGGTGCCCAGGATACAGTTTACTAACTGAACATACTGCAGCTATCTGAATCAACTGCCTTTCTGTAGTATATTAGGAAGAGAACAGGAACGCTCTGCAGTGAGGTTTAGCTGCACACTGTGCCCAGGATACCGTTTACTGACTGAATATACTGCAGCTACCGGAATCAACTGCCTGCCTGTAGTATATTAGTAAGAGAACAACAGAAACGCTCTGCAGTGAGGTTTAACTGCACACTGTGCCCAGGATACGGTATACTGACTGAATATACTGCAGCTACCTGACTCAACTGCCTTTCTGTAGTTTATTAGGAAGAGAACAGGAACGCTCTGCAGTGAGGTTTAGCTGCACACTGTGCCCAGGATACAGTATACTGACTGAATATACTGCAGCTACCTGAATCAACTGACTTCCAGTAGTATATTAGGAAGAGAACAGGAACGCTCTGCAGTGAGGATTAGCTGCACACTGTGCCCAGGATACAGTATACTGACTGAATATACTGCAGCTACCTGAATCAACTGCCTGCCTTTAGTATATTAGGAAGAGAACAGGAACGCTCTGCAGTGAGGTTTAGCTGCACACTGTGCCCAGGATACAGTTTACTGACTGAATACACTGCACCTACCTGAATCAACTGCCTGCCTGTAGTATATTAGGAAGAGAACAGGAACGCTCTGCAGTGAGGTTTAGCTGCAAACTGTGCCCAGAATACAGTTTACTGACTGAATATACTGCAGCTACCTGAATCACCTGCCTGCCTTTAGTATATTAGGAAAATAACAGGAACACTCTGCAGTGAGGTTTAGCTGCACACTGTGCCCAGGATACAGTTTACTGACTGAATATACTGCAGCTACCTGAATCAACTGCCTGCCTGAAGTATATTATTAAGAGAACTGGAACGCTCTGCAGTGAGGTTTAGCTGCACACTGTGCCCAGGATACAGTTTACTGACTGAATATACTGCAGCTACCTGAATCAACTGCCTGCCTGTAGTATATTAGGATGAGAACACAAATGCTCTGCAGTGAGGTTTAGCTGCACACTGTGCCCAGGATACAGTATACTGACTGAATATACTGCAGCTACCTAAATCAACTGCCTGCCTATAGTATATTAGGAAGAGAACAGGAACGCTCTGCAGTGAGGTTTAGCTGCACACTGTGCCCAGGATACAGTTTACTGACTGAATATACTGCAGCTACCGGAATCAACTGCCTGCCTGTAGTATATTAGTAAGAGAACAACAGAAACGCTCTGCAGTGAGGTTTAACTGCACACTGTGCCC
The DNA here is from genome assembly GCA_029206835.1 of Rana muscosa. Taxonomy (NCBI): domain Eukaryota; kingdom Metazoa; phylum Chordata; class Amphibia; order Anura; family Ranidae; genus Rana; species Rana muscosa. The sequence continues at coordinate 3,685,311 of CM055123.1, read as the reverse complement.
AGGATACAGTATACTGACTGAATATACTGCAGCTACCTGACTCAACTGCCTTTCTGTAGTTTATTAGGAAGAGAACAGGAACGCTCTGCAGTGAGGTTTAGCTGCACACTGTGCCCAGGATACAGTATACTAACTGAATATACTGCAGCTACCTGAATCAACCGACTTCCAGTAGTATATTAGGAAGAGAACAGGAACGCTCTGCAGTGAGGATTAACTGCACACTGTGCCCAGGATACAGTATACTGACTGAATATACTGCAGCTACCTGAATCAACTGCCTGCCTTTAGTATATTAGGAAGAGAACAGGAACACTCTGCAGTGAGGTTTAGCTGCACACTGTGCCCAGGATACAGTTTACTTACTGAATATACTGCAGCTACATGAATCAACTGCCTGCCTGTAGTATATTAGGACGAGAACACGAATGCTCTGCAGTGAGGTTTAGCTGCACACTGTGCCCAGGATACAGTACTGAATATACTGCAGCTACCTGAATCAACTGCCTGCCTGAAGTATATTAGGAAGAGAACAGTAACTCTCTGCAGTGAGGTTTAGCTTCACACTGTGCCCAGGATACAGTTTACTTACTGAATATACTGCAGCTACATGAATCAACTGCCTGCCTGTAGTATATTAGGACGAGAACACGAATGCTCTGCAGTGAGGTTTAGCTGCACACTGTGCCCAGGATACAGTACTGAATATACTGCAGCTACCTGAATCAACTGCCTGCCTGAAGTATATTAGGAAGAGAACAGTAACGCTCTGCAGTGAGGTTTAGCTTCACACTGTGCCCAGGATACAGTTTACTTACTGAATATACTGCAGCTACCTGAATCAACTGCCTGCCTATAGTATATTAGGAAGAGAACAGGAACGCTCTGCAGTGAGGTTTAGCTGCACACGGTGCCCAGGATACAGTTTACTGACTGAATATACTGCAGCTACCTGAATCACCTGCCTGCCTTTAGTATATTAGGAAAAGAACAGGAACGCTCTACAGTGAGGTTTAGCTGAACACGGTGCCCAGGATACAGTTTACTGACTGAATATACTGCAGCTACCTGAATAAACTGCCTGCCTGTAGTATATTAGGAAGAGAATAACAGAAACGTGCTGCAGTGAGGTTTAGCTGCACACTGTGCCCAGGATACAGTATACTGACTGAATATACTGCAGCTACCTGAATCAACTGCCTGCCAGTAGTATATTAGGAAGAGAACAGGAACGCTCTGCAGTGAGGTTTAGCTGCACACTGTGCCCAGGATATAGTTTACTGACTGAATATACTGCAGCTACCTGAATCAACTGCCTGCCTGTAGTATATTAGGAAGAGAACAAGCAAGCTCTGCAGTGAGGTTTAGCTGCACACTGTGCCCAGGATACAGTTTACTAACTGAACATACTGCAGCTATCTGAATCAACTGCCTTTCTGTAGTATATTAGGAAGAGAACAGGATTGCTCTGCAGTGAGGTTTAGCTGCACACTGTGCCCAGGATACAGTTTACTGACTGAATATACTGCAGCTACCGGAATCAACTGCCTGCCTGTAGTATATTAGTAAGAGAACAACAGAAACGCTCTGCAGTGAGGTTTAACTGCACACTGTGCCCAGGATACGGTATACTGACTGAATATACTGCAGCTACCTGACTCAACTGCCTTTCTAAAGTTTATTAGGAAGATAACAGGAACGCTCTGCAGTGAGGTTTAGCTGCACACTGTGCCCAGGATACAGTTTACTGACTGAATATACTGCAGTTACCTGAATCAACTGACTTCCAGTAGTATATTAGGAAGAGAACAGGAACGCTCTGCAGTGAGGATTAGCTGCACACGGTGCCCAGGATACAGTTTACGCACTGAATATACTGCAGCTACCTGAATCAACTGCCTGCCTTTAGTATATTAGGAAGAGAACAGGAATGCTCTGCAGTGAGGTTTAGCTGCAAACTGTGCCCAGGATACAGTTTACGCACTGAATATACTGCAGCTACCTGAATCAACTGCCTGCCTGTAGTATATTAGTACGAGAACAGGAACGCTCTGCAGTGAGGTTTAGCTGCACACTGTGCCCAGGATACAGTTTACTAACTGAACATACTGCAGCTATCTGAATCAACTGCCTTTCTGTAGTATATTAGGAAGAGAACAGGAACGCTCTGAAGTGAGGTTTAGCTGAACACTGTGCCCAGGATACAGTTTACTGACTGAATATACTGCAGCTACCTGAATCAACTGCCTGCCTGTAGTATATTAGGATGAGAACACAAATGCTCTGCAGTGAGGTTTAGCTGCACACTGTGCCCAGGATACAGTATACTGACTGAATATACTGCAGCTACCTAAATCAACTGCCTGCCTATAGTATATTAGGAAGAGAACAGGAACGCTCTGCAGTGAGGTTTAGCTGCACACTGTGCCCAGGATACAGTTTACTGACTGAATATACTGCAGCTACCGGAATCAACTGCCTGCCTGTAGTATATTAGTAAGAGAACAACAGAAACGCTCTGCAGTGAGGTTTAACTGCACACTGTGCCCAGGATACAGTATACTGACTGAATATACTGCAGCTACCTGACTCAACTGCCTTTCTGTAGTTTATTAGGAAGAGAACAGGAACGCTCTGCAGTGAGGTTTAGCTGCACACTGTGCCCAGGTTACAGTATACTAACTGAATATACTGCAGCTACCTGAATCAACCGACTTCCAGTAGTATATTAGGAAGAGAACAGGAACGCTCTGCAGTGAGGATTAGCTGCACACTGTGCCCAGGATACAGTATACTGACTGAATATACTGCAGCTACCTGAATCAACTGCCTGCCTTTAGTATATTAGGAAGAGAACAGGAACACTCTGCAGTGAGGTTTAGCTGCACACTGTGCCCAGGATACAGTTTACTTACTGAATATACTGCAGCTACATGAATCAACTGCCTGCCTGTAGTATATTAGGACGAGAACACGAATGCTCTGCAGTGAGGTTTAGCTGCACACTGTGCCCAGGATACAGTACTGAATATACTGCAGGTACCTGAATCAACTGCCTGCCTGAAGTATATTAGGAAGAGAACAGTAACTCTCTGCAGTGAGGTTTAGCTTCACACTGTGCCCAGGATACAGTTTACTTACTGAATATACTGCAGCTACATGAATCAACTGCCTGCCTGTAGTATATTAGGACGAGAACACGAATGCTCTGCAGTGAGGTTTAGCTGCACACTGTGCCCAGGATACAGTACTGAATATACTGCAGCTACCTGAATCAACTGCCTGCCTGAAGTATATTAGGAAGAGAACAGTAACTCTCTGCAGTGAGGTTTAGCTTCACACTGTGCCCAGGATACAGTTTACTTACTGAATATACTGCAGCTACCTGAATCAACTGCCTGCCTATAGTATATTAGGAAGAGAACAGGAACGCTCTGCAGTGAGGTTTAGCTGCACACGGTGCCCAGGATACAGTTTACTGACTGAATATACTGCAGCTACCTGAATCACCTGCCTGCCTTTAGTATATTAGGAAAAGAACAGGAACGCTCTACAGTGAGGTTTAGCTGAACACGGTGCCCAGGATACAGTTTACTGACTGAATATACTGCAGCTACCTGAATAAACTGCCTGCCTGTAGTATATTAGGAAGAGAATAACAGAAACGTGCTGCAGTGAGGTTTAGCTGCACACTGTGCCCAGGATACAGTATACTGACTGAATATACTGCAGCTACCTGAATCAACTGCCTGCCAGTAGTATATTAGGAAGAGAACAGGAACGCTCTGCAGTGAGGTTTAGCTGCACACTGTGCCCAGGATATAGTTTACTGACTGAATATACTGCAGCTACCTGAATCAACTGCCTGCCTGTAGTATATTAGGAAGAGAACAAGAATGCTCTGCAGTGAGGTTTAGCTGCACACTGTGCCCAGGATACAGTTTACTAACTGAACATACTGCAGCTATCTGAATCAACTGCCTTTCTGTAGTATATTAGGAAGAGAACAGGATTGCTCTGCAGTGAGGTTTAGCTGCACACTGTGCCCAGGATACAGTTTACTGACTGAATATACTGCAGCTACCGGAATCAACTGCCTGCCTGTAGTATATTAGTAAGAGAACAACAGAAACGCTCTGCAGTGAGGTTTAACTGCACACTGTGCCCAGGATACGGTATACTGACTGAATATACTGCAGCTACCTGACTCAACTGCCTTTCTAAAGTTTATTAGGAAGATAACAGGAACGCTCTGCAGTGAGGTTTAGCTGCACACTGTGCCCAGGATACAGTTTACTGACTGAATATACTGCAGTTACCTGAATCAACTGACTTCCAGTAGTATATTAGGAAGAGAACAGGAACGCTCTGCAGTGAGGATTAGCTGCACACGGTGCCCAGGATACAGTTTACTGACTGAATATACTGCAGCTACCTGAATCAACTGCCTGCCTTTAGTATATTAGGAAGAGAACAGGAATGCTCTGCAGTGAGGTTTAGCTGCAAACTGTGCCCAGGATACAGTTTACGCACTGAATATACTGCAGCTACCTGAATCAACTGCCTGCCTGTCGTATATTAGTACGAGAACAGGAACGCTCTGCAGTGAGGTTTAGCTGCACACTGTGCCCAGGATACAGTTTACTAACTGAACATACTGCAGCTATCTGAATCAACTGCCTTTCTGTAGTATATTAGGAAGAGAACAGGAACGCTCTGAAGTGAGGTTTAGCTGAACACTGTGCACAGGATACAGTACTGAATATACTGCAGCTACCTGAATCACCTGCCTGCCTTTAGTATATTAGGAAAAGAACAGGAACACTCTGCAGTGAGGTTTAGCTGCACACTGTGCCCAGGATACAGTTTACTGACTGAATATACTGCAGCTACCTGAATCAACTTCCTGCCTGAAGTATATTAGGAAGAGAACTGGAACGCTCTGCAGTGAGGTTTAGCTGCACACTGTGCCCAGGATACAGTATACTGACTGAATATACTGCAGCTACCTGAATCAACTGCCTGCCTGTAGTATATTAGGATGAGAACACGAATGCTCTGCAGTGAGGTTTAGCTGCACACTGTGCCCAGGATACAGTATACTGACTGAATATACTGCAGCTACCTGAATCAACTGCCTGCCAGTAGTATATTAGGAAGAGAACAGGAATGCTCTGCAGTGAGGTTTAGCTGCACACTGTGCCCAGGATATAGTTTACTGACTGAATATACTGCAGCTACCTGAATCAACTGCCTGCCTGTAGTATATTAGGAAGAGAACAAGAATGCTCTGCAGTGAGTTTCAGCTGCACACTGGGCCCAGGATACAATTTACTGACTGAATATACTGCAGCTACCTGACTCATCTGCCTTTCTTTAGTTTATTAGGAAGAGAACAGGAACGCTCTGCAGTGAGGTTTAGCTGCACACTGTGCCCAGGATACAGTTTACTAACTGAACATACTGCAGCTATCTGAATCAACTGCCTGCCTGTAGTATATTAGGAAGAGAACAGGAACGCTCTGCAGTGAGGTTTAGCTGCACACTGTGCCCAGGATACAGTATACTGACTGAATATACTGCAGCTACCTGAATCAACTGACTTCCAGTAGTATATTAGGAAGAGAACAGGAACGCTCTGCAGTGAGGATTAGCTGCACACTGTGCCCAGGATACAGTATACTGACTGAATATACTGCAGCTACCTGAATCAACTGCCTGCCTTTAGTATATTAGGAAGAGAACAGGAACGCTCTGCAGTGAGGTTTAGCTGCACACTGTGCCCAGGATACAGTTTACTGACTGAATACACTGCAGCTACCTGAATCAACTGCCTGCCTGTAGTATATTAGGAAGAGAACAGGAACGCTCTGCAGTGAGGTTTAGCTGCAAACTGTGCCCAGGATACAGTTTACGCACTGAATATACTGCAGCTACCTGAATCAACTGCCTGCCAGTAGTATATTAGGAAGAGAACAGGAACGCTCTGCAGTAAGGTTTAGCTGCACACTGTGCCCAGGATACAGTTTACTGACTGAATATACTGCAGATACCTGAATCAACTGCCTGCCTGTAGTATATTAGGAAGAGAATAACAGAAACCTGCTGCAGTGAGGTTTAGCTGCACACTGTGCCCAGGATACAGTATACTGACTGAATATACTGCAGCTACCTGAATCAACTGCCTGCCAGTAGTATATTACGAAGAGAACAGGAATGCTCTGCAGTGAGGTTTAGCTGCACACTGTGCCCAGGATATAGTTTACTGACTGAATATACTGCAGCTACCTGACTCATCTGCCTTTCTTTAGTTTATTAGGAAGAGAACAGGAACGCTCTGCAGTGAGGTTTATCTGCACACTGTGCCCAGGATACAGTTTACTAACTGAACATACTGCAGCTATCTGAATCAACTGCCTTTCTGTAGTATATTAGGAAGAGAACAGGAACGCTCTGCAGTGAGGTTTAGCTGCACACTGTGCCCAGGATACAGTTTACTGACTGAATATACTGCAGCTACCGGAATCAACTGCCTGCCTGTAGTATATTAGTAAGAGAACAACAGAAACGCTCTGCAGTGAGGTTTAACTGCACACTGTGCCCAGGATACGGTATACTGACTGAATATACTGCAGCTACCTTACTCAACTGCCTTTCTGTAGTTTATTAGGAAGAGAACAGGAACGCTCTGCAGTGAGGTTTAGCTGCACACTGTGCCCAGGATACAGTATACTGACTGAATATACTGCAGCTACCTGAATCAACTGACTTCCAGTAGTATATTAGGAAGAGAACAGGAACGCTCTGCAGTGAGGATTAGCTGCACACTGTGCCCAGGATACAGTATACTGACTGAATATACTGCAGCTACCTGAATCAACTGCCTGCCTTTAGTATATTAGGAAGAGAACAGGAACGCTCTGCAGTGAGGTTTAGCTGCACACTGTGCCCAGGATATAGTTTACTGACTGAATACACTGCAGCTACCTGAATCAACTGCCTGCCTGTAGTATATTAGGAAGAGAACAGGAACGCTCTGCAGTGAGGTTTAGCTGCAAACTGTGCCCAGAATACAGTTTACTGACTGAATATACTGCAGCTACCTGAATCACCTGCCTGCCTTTAGTATATTAGGAAAAGAACAGGAACACTCTGCAGAAAGGTTTAGCTGCACACTGTGCCCAGGATACAGTTTACTGACTGAATATACTGCAGCTACCTGAATCAACTGCCTGCCTGAAGTATATTATTAAGAGAACTGGAACGCTCTGCAGTGAGGTTTAGCTGCACACTGTGCCCAGGATACAGTTTACTGACTGAATATACTGCAGCTACCTGAATCAACTGCCTGCCTGTAGTATATTAGGATGAGAACACGAATGCTCTGCAGTGAGGTTTAGCTGCACACTGTGCCCAGGATACAGTATACTGACTGAATATACTGCAGCTACCTAAATCAACTGCCTGCCTATAGTATATTAGGAAGAGAACAGGAACGCTCTGCAGTGAGGTTTAGCTGCACACTGTGCCCAGGATACAGTTTACTGACTGAATATACTGCAGCTACCGGAATCAACTGCCTGCCTGTAGTATATTAGTAAGAGAACAACAGAAACGCTCTGCAGTGAGGTTTAACTGCACACTGTGCCCAGGATACGGTATACTGACTGAATATACTGCAGCTACCTGACTCAACTGCCTTTATGTAGTTTATTAGGAAGAGAACAGGAACGCTCTGCAGTGAGGTTTAGCTGCACACTGTGCCCAGGATACAGTATACTAACTGAATATACTGCAGCTACCTGAATCAACCGACTTCCAGTAGTATATTAGGAAGAGAACAGGAACGCTCTGCAGTGAGGATTAGCTGCACACTGTGCCCAGGATACAGTATACTGACTGAATATACTGCAGCTACCTGAATCAACTGCCTGCCTTTAGTATATTAGGAAGAGAACAGGAACGCTCTGCAGTGAGGTTTAGCTGCACACTGTGCCCAGGATACAGTACTGAATATACTGCAGCTACCTGAATCAACTGCCTGCCTGAAGTATATTAGGAAGAGAACAGTAACTCTCTGCAGTGAGGTTTAGCTTCACACTGTGCCCAGCCAGGATACAGTTTACTTACTGAATATACTGCAGCTACATGAATCAACTGCCTGCCTGTAGTATATTAGGACGAGAACACAAATGCTCTGCAGTGAGGTTTAGCTGCACACTGTGCCCAGGATACAGTACTGAATATACTGCAGCTACCTGAATCAACTGCCTGCCTGAAGTATATTAGGAAGAGAACAGTAACTCTCTGCAGTGAGGTTTAGCTTCACACTGTGCCCAGGATACAGTTTACTTACTGAATATACTGCAGCTACCTGAATCAACTGCCTGCCTATAGTATATTAGGAAGAGAACAGGAACGCTCTGCAGTGAGGTTTAGCTGCACACGGTGCCCAGGATACAGTTTACTGACTGAATATACTGCAGCTACCTGAATCACCTGCTTGCCTTTAGTATATTAGGAAAAGAACAGGAACGCTCTACAGTGAGGTTTAGCTGAACACGGTGCCCAGGATACAGTTTACTGACTGAATATACTGCAGCTACCTGAATAAACTGCCTGCCTGTAGTATATTAGGAAGAGAATAACAGAAACGTGCTGCAGTGAAGTTTAGCTGCACACTGTGCCCAGGATACAGTATACTGACTGAATATACTGCAGCTATCTGAATCAACTGCCTGCCAGTAGTATATTAGGAAGAGAACAGGAACGCTCTGCAGTGAGGTTTAGCTGCACACTGTGCCCAGGATATAGTTTACTGACTGAATATACTGCAGCTACCTGAATCAACTGCCTGCCTGTAGTATATTAGGAAGAGAACAAGAATGCTCTGCAGTGAGGTTTAGCTGCACACTGTGCCCAGGATACAGTTTACTAACTGAACATACTGCAGCTATCTGAATCAACTGCCTTTCTGTAGTATATTAGGAAGAGAACAGGAACGCTCTGCAGTGAGGTTTAGCTGCACACTGTGCCCAGGATACAGTTTACTGACTGAATATACTGCAGCTACCAGAATCAACTGCCTGCCTGTAGTATATTAGTAAGAGAACAACAGAAATGCTCTGCAGTGAGGTTTAACTGCACACTGTGCCCAGGATACGGTATACTGACTGAATATACTGCAGCTACCTGACTCAACTGCCTTTCTAAAGTTTATTAGGAAGATAACAGGAACGCTCTGCAGTGAGGTTTAGCTGCACACTGTGCCCAGGATACAGTTTACTGACTGAATATACTGCAGTTACCTGAATCAACTGACTTCCAGTAGTATATTAGGAAGAGAACAGGAACGCTCTGCAGTGAGGATTAGCTGCACACGGTGCCCAGGATACAGTTTACTGACTGAATATACTGCAGCTACCTGAATCAACTGCCTGCCTTTAGTATATTAGGAAGAGAACAGGAACGCTCTGCAGTGAGGTTTAGCTGCAAACTGTGCCCAGGATACAGTTTACGCACTGAATATACTGCAGCTACCTGAATCAACTGCCTGCCTGTAGTATATTAGTACGAGAACAGGAACGCTCTTCAGTGAGGTTTAGCTGCACACTGCGCCCAGGATACAGTTTACTAACTGAACATACTGCAGCTATCTGAATCAACTGCCTTTCTGTAGTATATTAGGAAGAGAACAGGAACGCTCTGAAGTGAGGTTTAGCTGAACACTGTGCACAGGATACAGTACTGAATATACTGCAGCTATCTAAATCAACTGCCTGCCTGTAGTATATTTGTAAGAGAACAATAGGAACGCTCTGCAGTGAGGTTTAGCTGAACACTGTGCACAGGATACAGTACTGAATATACTGTAGCTACCTGAATCAACTGCCTGCCTGTAGTATATTAGGAAGAGAACAGTAACGCTCTGCAGTGAGGTTTAGCTGCACATGGTGCCCAGGATACAGTTTACTGACTGAATATACTGCAGCTACCTGAATCAACTGCCTGCCTGAAGTATATTAGGAAGAGAACTGGAACCCTCTGCAGTGAGGTTTAGCTGCACACTGTGCCCAGGATACAGTTTACTGACTGAATATACTGCAGCTACCTGAATCAACTGCCTGCCTGTAGTATATTAGGATGAGAACACGAATGCTCTGCAGTGAGGTTTAGCTGCACACTGTGCCCAGGATACAGTTTACTGACTGAATATACTGCAGCTACCTGAATCAACTGCCTGCCTGAAGTATATTAGGAAGAGAACAGTAACTCTCTGCAGTGAGGTTTAGCTTCACACTGTGCCCAGGATACAGCTTACTTACTGAATATACTGCAGCTACCTGAATCAACTGCCTGCCTATAGTATATTAGGAAGAGAACAGGAACGCTCTGCAGTGAGGTTTAGCTGCACACGGTGCCCAGGATACAGTTTACTGACTGAATATACTGCAGCTACCTGAATCACCTGCCTGCCTTTAGTATATTAGGAAAAGAACAGGAACGCTCTACAGTGAGGTTTAGCTGAACACGGTGCCCAGGATACAGTTTACTGACTGAATATACTGCAGCTACCTGAATAAACTGCCTGCCTGTAGTATATTAGGAAGAGAATAACAGAAACGTGCTGCAGTGAGGTTTAGCTGCACACTGTGCCCAGGATACAGTATACTCACTGAATATACTGCAGCTATCTGAATCAACTGCCTGCCAGTAGTATATTAGGAAGAGAACAGGAACGCTCTGCAGTGAGGTTTAGCTGCACACTGTGCCCAGGATATAGTTTACTGACTGAATATAATGCAGCTACCTGAATCAACTGCCTGCCTGTAGTATATTAGGAAGAGAACAAGAATGCTCTGCAGTGAGGTTTAGCTGCACACTGTGCCCAGGATACAGTTTACTAACTGAACATACTGCAGCTATCTGAATCAACTGCCTTTCTGTAGTATATTAGGAAGAGAACAGGAACGCTCTGCAGTGAGGTTTAGCTGCACACTGTGCCCAGGATACAGTTTACTGACTGAATATACTGCAGCTACCGGAATCAACTGCCTGCCTGTAGTATATTAGTAAGAGAACAACAGAAATGCTCTGCAGTGAGGTTTAACTGCACACTGTGCCCAGGATACGGTATACTGACTGAATATACTGCAGCTACCTGACTCAACTGCCTTTCTAAAGTTTATTAGGAAGATAACAGGAACGCTCTGCAGTGAGGTTTAGCTGCACACTGTGCCCAGGATACAGTTTACTGACTGAATATACTGCAGTTACCTGAATCAACTGACTTCCAGTAGTATATTAGGAAGAGAACAGGAACGCTCTGCAGTGAGGATTAGCTGCACACGGTGCCCAGGATACAGTTTACTGACTGAATATACTGCAGCTACCTGAATCAACTGCCTGCCTTTAGTATATTAGGAAGAGAACAGGAACGCTCTGCAGTGAGGTTTAGCTGCAAACTGTGCCCAGGATACAGTTTACGCACTGAATATACTGCAGCTACCTGAATCAACTGCCTGCCTGTAGTATATTAGTACGAGAACAGGAACGCTCTTCAGTGAGGTTTAGCTGCACACTGCGCCCAGGATACAGTTTACTAACTGAACATACTGCAGCTATCTGAATCAACTGCCTTTCTGTAGTATATTAGGAAGAGAACAGGAACGCTCTGAAGTGAGGTTTAGCTGAACACTGTGCACAGGATACAGTACTGAATATACTGCAGCTATCTAAATCAACTGCCTGCCTGTAGTATATTTGTAAGAGAACAATAGGAACGCTCTGCAGTGAGGTTTAGCTGAACACTGTGCACAGGATACAGTACTGAATATACTGTAGCTACCTGAATCAACTGCCTGCCTGTAGTATATTAGGAAGAGAACAGTAACGCTCTGCAGTGAGGTTTAGCTGCACATGGTGCCCAGGATACAGTTTACTGACTGAATATACTGCAGCTACCTGAATCAACTGCCTGCCTGAAGTATATTAGGAAGAGAACTGGAACCCTCTGCAGTGAGGTTTAGCTGCACACTGTGCCCAGGATACAGTTTACTGACTGAATATACTGCAGCTACCTGAATCAACTGCCTGCCTGTAGTATATTAGGATGAGAACACGAATGCTCTGCAGTGAGGTTTAGCTGCACACTGTGCCCAGGATACAGTTTACTGACTGAATATACTGCAGCTACCTGAATCAACTGCCTGCCTGTAGTATATTAGGAAGAGAACAGGAACGCTCTGCAGTGAGGATTAGCTGCACACTGTGCCCAGGATACAGTATACTGACTGAATATACTGCAGCTTCTGAATTAACTGCCTGCCTTTAGTATATTAGGAAGAGAACAGGAACGCTCTGCAGTGAGGTTTAGCTGCACACTGTGCCCAGGATACAGTTTACTGACTGAATATACTGCAGCTACCTGAATCAACTGCCTGCCTGTAGTATATTAGGACGAGAACAGGAACACTCTGCAGTGAGGTTTAGCTGCACACTGCTCCCAGGATACAGTTTACTAACTGGACATACTTCAGCTATCTGAATCAACTGCCTTTCTGTAGTATATTAGGAAGAGAACAAGAAAGCTCTGCAGTGAGGTTTAGCTGAACACTGTGCACAGGATACAGTACTGAATATACTGCAGCTACCTAAATCAACTGCCTGCCTGTAGTATATTAGTAAGAGAACAATAGGAACGCTCTGCAGTGAGGTTTAGCTGAACACTGTGCACAGGATACAGTACTGAATATACTGCAGCTACGTGAATCAACTGCCTGCCCGTAGTATATTAGGAAGAGAACAGTAACGCTCTGCAGTGAGGTTTGGCTGCACACTGTGCCCAGGATACAGTTTACTTACTGAATATACTGCAGCTACCTGAATCAACTGCCTGCCTGTAGTATATTAGGACGAGAACACGAATGCTCTGCAGTGAGGTTTAGCTGCACACTGTGCCCAGGATACAGTTTACTTACTGAATATACTGCAGCTACCTGAATCAACTGCCTGCCCATAGTATATTAGGAAGAGAACAGGAACGCTCTGCAGTGAGATTTATCTGCACACTTTGCCCAGGATACAGTTTACTGACTGAATATACCTCAGCTACCTGAATCAACAGTCTGCCTGTAGTATATTAGAAAGAGAACAGGAACGCTCTGCAGTGAGGTTTAGCTGCACACTGTGCCCAGGATACAGTTTACTGACTGAATATACTGCAGTTACCTGAATCAACTGCCTGCGTGTAGTATATTAGGAAGAGAACAGGAACGCTCTGCAGTGAGGTTTAGCTGAACACTGTGCACAGGATACAGTACTGAATATACTGCAGCTACCTAAATCAACTGCCTGCCTGTAGTATATTAGTAAGAGAACAATAGGAACGCTCTGCAGTGAGGTTTAGCTGAACACTGTGCACAGTATACAGTACTGAATATACTGCAGTTACCTGAATCAACTGCCTGCCTGTAATATATTAGGAAGAGAACAGTAACGCTCTGCAGTGAGGTTTAGCTGCACACTGTGCCCAGGATACAGTTTACTTACTGAATATACTGCAGCTACCTGAATCAACTGCCTGCCTATAGTATATTAGGAAGAGAACAGGAACGCTCTGCAGTGAGGTTTAGCTGCACATGGTGCCCAGGATACAGTTTACTGACTGAATATACTGCAGCTACCTGAATCACCTGCCTGCCTTTAGTATATTAGGAAAAGAACAGGAACACTCTGCAGTGAGGTTTAGCTGCACACTGTGCCCAGGATACAGTTTACTGACTGAAAATACTGCAGCTACCTGAATTAACTGCCTGCCTGTAGTGTATTAGGAAGAGAACTGGAATGCTCTGCAGTGAGGTTTAGCTGCACACTGTGCCCAGGATACAGTTTGCTGACTGAATATACTGCAGCTACCTGAATCAACTGCCTGCCTGTAGTATATTAGGACGAGAACACGAATGCTCTGCAGTGAGGTTTAGCTGCACACTGTGCCCAGGATACAGTACTGAATATACTGAAGCTACCTGAATCAACTGCCTGCCTGTAGTATATTAGGAAGAGAACAGTAACTCTCTGAAGTGAGGTTTAGCTTCACACTGTGCCCAGGATACAGTTTACTTACTGAATATACTGCAGCTACCTGAATCAACTGCCTGCCTGTAGTATATTAGGAAGAGAACAAGAATGCTCTGCAGTGAGGTTTAGCTGCACACTGTGCCCAGGATACAGTTTACTAACTGAACATACTGCAGCTATCTGAATCAACTGCCTTTCTGTAGTATATTAGGAAGAGAACAGGAACGCTCTGCAGTGAGGTTTAGCTGCACACTGTGCCCAGGATACAGTTTACTGACTGAATATACTGCAGCTACCGGAAACAACTGCCTGCCTGTAGTATATTAGTAAGAGAACAACAGAAACGCTCTGCAGTGAGGTTTAACTGCACACTGTGCCCAGGATACGGTATGCTGACTGAATATACTGCAGCTACCTGACTCAACTGCCTTTCTGTAGTTTATTAGGAAGAGAACAGGAACGCTCTGCAGTGAGGTTTAGCTGCACACTGTGCCCAGGAAACAGTATACTGACTGAATATACTGCAGCTACCTGAATCAACTGACTTCCAGTAGTATATTAGGAAGAGAACAGGAATAGTGTTGAGCGAACCCGAACTGTAAAGTTCGGGTCCGTACCGAACTTTAGCTTTTTCCCGAACCCGAACCCGAACCCGGACTTTGCGCAAAAGTCTGGGTTCGGGTTCGGCAATCTAATTACGCATTTAGAAATGCTTCAGGGGCCAGCCAATCATCTTTTAATTAGCTGGTGTGCCCTTAGAGGCCATCATAGCCATGCCTACTAATGTAGGGTGACCAGACATCCCCGGTTTCTGGGGACAGTCCCCTGATTGAGGACACTGTCCCCGGACTAAGTCTGTCCCCGGTTTTGTCCCTGGATTGGATTTGAACAGGGGCTGGGGCAATTTCAAAGACAGTTAGTGCAGAATGAAAGAAAAAACAATTCTGATCTACACCCCCCCCCCCCTCTGCTCCTACTAGCTTAGGGGGTGTATTTTTTCCCATTATCTGTGCCACTTTCTGATGATCATGTGCTGGTCAGATCGGAGGGAATATTTCTTCAGTTTCGGGTGCATGCCCATTTAGCTCCGCTTGCATGTTCTTCTGCCTTGGCTCAAGTCCGGGCCAGCTGCCTGCTTATCTCCTTGCCTTCCCTGGTGGAGTGATCTTCCTCCGCTCCCCACCCAGTAGTATCCGGGGCCCAGAGAGTAAGACTTGACAGGCTGTGAGGTGGGCGGCGGTGGCGACGGGCAGAGAGTGGCTGATTGCCGCCATTACTATTCAAAAAAAATGATGTCCCCGGATTTCATTTAAAAAATCTGGTCACCTTATACTAATGGCATGGCTGTGATTGGTCAGTGCAACATGTGACCCAGCTTCTATATAAGCTAGAGGCACACAGCACACACGTCACTCTGCTTCATAATAGATAGGGAGAGGATCTAGTCTGCTGCTGCTGCTTTTAGGGAGAGATAGAAAAATACATGAGTTAGTCCTGATTCTGGAATCTGAGGGAAAAGATAGAGACAGTGTAGTGTAGGGCCAGGTTCCTGTTTTTTGCTTTTAGGGAGAGAGATATATTATATAGGAATAGGAGTCCAGATTCAGAGATATAACTCAGCGATCTGCATAGGTTTACCTGTTTGTGTTGCAGTGCAGTCTTTTTACACTGCTATGAGCCCAGTGTCAGAGAAAATCTACCTTTTATCTAAAAGCTCAGTGCACCAGCACTGCATATATTACGTTGAGAGATACACCGTTTCCATACTGTGGGTGTATTTTGCTCTTGGAAAAAGATCCATTTAGGACCAAAAAAAAAGGCACTTTATTGTGCTCTTTTCCAAAAGACCCATTGGGCAAAAAAAAAAAAAAAAATTCCATTTTATTTTGCTCGTGCAAAAAAAGACCCGTTTAGGGCAAAAATTTTCACTTTAATGTACGCTTGCAAAAAGAGCCATTTAGGGTCACAAAAAATATTTTGCAGTGTGTTATACATATGTGGAGGTGTGTGAAATAAACAATTCATATATAGTTTTCTTCTACTGTGCTATACTAAAAAAAAACATTTTTTTTTAATAGCATTTTCTGCAGTTCTGTAGCTGTGCGATTCAGCGGTTGCGTACTGTGGGTGTATTGTGGTCTTCCAAAAAACGCCATTTAGGGCCACAAAAAATATTTTGCAGTGTGTTATACATATGTGGAGGTGTGTGAAATAAACAATTTCTAAATAGTTTTCTTCTACTGTGCTATACTAAAAAAACAACATTTATTTGTCTTCTACTGTGCTATGCTAAAAAAACAACATTCGACACATCACCGGCCTTACCCAGCCATTGTTGTATTTTTGAACCAGTGTTGGCTACCTCGTCCTCCTCCACCGCCGCTTCCACCTACACAGCCACATCCACCGCCACTTCAACCTCCTACTCCATATGGACCTCGTCCTCCTTGGTCATTATCCTTTCCCACTTACCTGCCTTTATGTTGTTGGCTCCTCGCAGGAGGGAGAAAGGCACACTGCACTACCAGCCCGTACCCTCCTATATAAAGAGGTTGAGCGGTGTACTTGACGGGCCGCGTCCACAGCCGGAGTCAAAACTCCTCCAGAGGATGATTCTCACCTCTACTGTAGGTAGAGGCAAGTCCTTTAATTCCCAGTAAAGTCAATGTCCACACCAGCTGAAACTACAACTCTTATTCTCTCATGGCAAAATAAACTCTACACGGATAGAAAAGGTTAGAGCAAAGAAACAGGACAGCTTAAGGTGTGGAGGAGGTCCAGGCACAAACGTAGCACACTGCTTAGGTTTCTCAAACAGTTTTAGGTGCACGGTCTCTGCCACAGACCTTGAGGTTGGTCTCTGCCACAGACCGGGTGTACAAGGCCCCTGCCACGGACCTGGAGAACTTTGGTCTCTGCCACAGACCAGGGTGTATAAGGTCCCTGCCACGGGCCGGGTGAATTAGGCCTCTGATACACTCAAGATGACCTTGAGCTTCTCCTTCTACGTACCTAGTCCATATCAAGGGGAAGACATCTCTCCAGGGAGTCAACAGACCCTTCCTTCACCGTGACTCCCGCATCGGTCCATCAGAATGATTCTCCCTTCCCTGGAACAGGGTCCCCTACACGAGGCGGCACCCTAAGACTCCTCGACCCTTAGCGGACTCCAGAAGAAGGCTCTGGACTCCAGGCTTTACTCCCGCCCCTAGGCCTCCATACCCAGGGCAGCAGGAACTCCAGGATAGTACCTCACCCCGGACTAAAGGTGCCCGAGATGGAACAGGAACACATGCACCCAGGCCGAAGGCACCTGGGCGCAGACCCCAGTGGACATCAGCCCCCAGGTCAAAGGTCTGCCCCTTTTATATGCTCTCCCGGCATGCACAGCAGGTTCACCGCCCCGCTGTACTACTGCCAAGAGGGGACACAAAAGGCACAGCACTGTATCGCGGTTCAACCCTAGCCTACCATGGCAGCGCCACCTGTAGACCGCAGGGAACTGCACACCAATACTGTCACCCGAGGACAAAATGGTCCATGAATCCTACAGAACTAGGGTGTTTGAGCCTATTTACCACTCAAACACTTCCCTTAAATTTAGCACCCCACTATATTTTTATTTCAAAGTATTTTATTTTCCCACTAGATTATCCATTAAATTGAATAATTTATTCCAGAAAGGGCGTATTCTGGGGCATTCCCACCATATGTGTGGCATCGTGCCGTTGAGTTTCTGAGGTTCTTAATGACTTCCCGTACCTCTTCTGCTGAAAAGGGGGCCTCCAGCATATTTTTTAATTTTTTTATTTTTTTTATGTTAGTTTAAGTTATTTCCCTATCCACATTTGTTTGCAGAGCACTTGCCATGCTCTTGTAGCGGCCTCACCCCCTCTACATGTTTATCGGTCATCCGATGGCTCTCGTCTAGGGGTACCTGGGTTTCGAGAGTGAGGTGCGCCACGGCCCATGTCCTCCCCATGGCTGTGGTTGAGGTGAAGGCCAATTTCAATATCTTCCTCGGGCCAAATGTGCATTGGGTTGCGGAACTTAGCCCTGCTATGCTGGAATCTCCCCTTGCTCCCATTAACAGAGTCCATACACCGATCACAGTCCAACTCTCAGTTTTATTTCGTAGCTCCACAACAACAGGGTAATGGCAGGATACGGTGGGATGAGCAGGCCGAGGCACTATCCTGATTGTAGTCCCTACACCCCTGTGCTATGACCAAGGGTTGCAGGAGTCTTGATTAGAACAACTTCGCTGCGCTGGGGCCTCTATCAGGGGAAGATGACCCTCCAAGGGAGTTACCGGAGGCCCGTCCGTCACCGGGTTGACGCTGCTCCGGAATCTTCAGACGGGTGACCTCCCCGGCCTCCTCACCTCAGATGCGGGTCCCCTCGCAAGGGCCTAGGGGCCTGGGCCGGAACCCCGAACCGCCCGCACCCAGGCCTAAGGTGCCTGGGTGCGTGAAGAGATGATCCTCGAAGACCTCGTGGTGAGGGCGTCTCCCCCTTTTATCTCCTCCCATCGACACCACGGCGGGTTCCCCGCCCCAGCCGTACCATCTCCGGAAAGGGACAAAAAGGGTAGCACTGCGGTAGTGATTCTGCCTGGAGCCTGTAGGTACCCCGCCACCCACAGGCCAAGCAGAATATTGCACCACCCAATCCTCCACGAATAACAAAAAGGGGTCTAAACCCTGTCATAATTACACACCTGGGTCACACTACCCCCAGGTGTATCCCACTAAATCTGAAGACCCCGCTACACACTCCCTCCTGTGATTTGACGCTGGTCCCCAGCGTCAGGTGCACACCCATGTCTCCCAAGGAGTGGTGACATGAAGTGGGCCCCAGAGGCTATCCCTCAAATTTTGGATACTGTGTGTGCCAAGACCTGCTCAAGGGAAAGGGAACTATAAAACAATAAAACTTTTGTATAAAACATCTGTCATGTACACATATACAATCCCTCCCGTCACTGTCTACGAACCACCCCATACTCAGCAGTCTTGACCGACGAATCTCCTGCAGAAGGGAAACAAAAAAACAACATCCTAACACTCTGTGTTAACTTGGCATGAGTGGGTCCGTCAGCCGAGAGACCCACTCACTCCAATAAGTAAAGTGATGCATGTGTAAAATTTCAAACAACCGTTGTACAACACTGCCACCTGGTGACAGCGCTGCGGTAATGACACTTGGCGAGATCTTCATTCTTCCCGCTTTCCCTACACTGACTCTACCCCCAAAGTCTCTGCCTTTGGTACATGAAGAAAAGGGAGAAAATAAAAACAACAGCTCCCAAGTCTCCAGTGAGTAAAAGAAAAGCCCAAATCAAAACAAAAAGTAGGGCACTGTTCTGAGTATCTGGGAATGTTCCTTCCAGAGAGTTCGACAAGCAAACAAATAGGAGTTCTCTTCTCCTACAAGTAGAATCTTGGATCAGGCAAAAACAGAGGCTTTAAGTGATTGTCAAACACTTCAACTGAATTTTCAACATCCTCTCCTTCCTTTCTGCAGATAAGCACCTTATCAGCATGAATATGGCGCCCCAACTTCCAATCAGCTCGGCAGTCTCTGAACTTCTTAGACACAGATGGTGAACATGACAAGTATCGCCGGGCATGAGGCACTTTGAGCTTTTCCCAGACAAACTCGTCGTACCACCTTTTTCGCAGGACCTCGACTTCATAAAGTAAGTCCCGAGGCAAGTAGGGGTACTCCCACCCATATTCACAGGCAACTCTCTGGGAGAAAAGTCGTTGCAATCTGGCTAGAGGAGGCATGACATCTCGCTCACCTTCTCCTGGTTGTACAATGGCCTCCGGGTGCCGAGGGACCTTCACCGTCTCGGACGGCTTCTCCTTTGGTGCCCGCAATAAAGCGCGCTGCATCCCCACTATCAGAGCAGGTGATGTGGTAGAATGTGGAAGGTTGGTCGGAGGACTAGACTCCCTCCTGAGCTCCGGGGCCTTCGCCTGGGGCGTACTGTCCTCTATAGACATAGGGGAATCCTGCGGTTTACATAGCACAGGTAGCGGGCGTTTGTCCCAACCTTTCCGGTGAAACAGTTCGTCTATTTCTCCGTCATCCCCACAGTCTGACAGCGACTCTAGGTCGGAGGTGTCATACATCTCAGCGGGAAGGTAGTCTTTAGTAGACGGAGAACTACCCTCCCTTGCGGGCTCCACCGACTGTGGACCCCCGACACCTCCAACCAACACCACAGTCCCAGCCCCTGGCTCACCTGGACCTTCTGAAGAACTGGGATGTCCGGGACTCTCTTCCCTACCGGCGCCATCTAGGCCAGGCAAGCGGCGGGGTGAAGCTCGACAACGACCATAGGATGCCTGTACCAGGCCGACTTTCCTCTTCGGGGGTGGGAGCAGGGAGTCTGTGGTGTCCGAAGCAGCGTCCTCGGATTTTTCTCTCTCAGTCTCTGGTTGGGCAGTCCAGTCGCCCTGGTCAGCGCGCACGGGGACCTCCGCAAAGGCCATGATCTCTCCCTCCGAAATGTGGCGGTTCCTGTGATGCAGTTGAGGCGAAGGGCCCGAGGACTTACTGTGGATGATTCGACCTCAAAAAGAAACTCTTTGCACGCTTCACATCGCCCGAACGGCTTTAGTTGGACCACCAGTCCCGAGCATCCGGGACAGATCACACCGAGGGCCTCCGTGTCTCTGCATGAATACAGAGCCAACTGTCCTTGGGGCCTGAGCCTTATCCCCGTGTCTGTAATGGGCGCAGCAAATGCAGTCATTTTCGTGGGGTAAGGTACCGGCATCCACGGGGAGCTTGAGGCCATCCCGACCACCTGCTGTTCCATCACGCACTGACCACGCGCCGGAGTCTCCACGTGTATCTCCACACATGGCCAGACTCCTCCCACGACTTGCACGTTTTTGCAGGCTTTCACCAGCCTCCGCCCACGAATTGCGCAGTCACGGGGTGCCTCATGGCGCAGTGCAGCAAAAGTCCCCATATGTAGTACGTCACACGGCTGGACTCCTCCCCCTTCCCGCTCTTTCTGCATAGGCCTTTCCCGGTTTTTCAGAGAAATTTCCACGACTTCGAGCACAGGGACGCACTTTGGCCAATCACGTGGCCGACCTGCTCGGACCTCCTCCGGGCAGCAAAGTCCAGACACAGCCGTTCCAAACCTTAGGGTCAATACACATTTCATCCCGGACTCACGAGCCCCCACGTGTAGCGGCCTCACCCCCTCTACATGTTTATCGGTCATCCGATGGCTCTCGTCTAGGGGTACCTGGGTTTCGAGAGTGAGGTGCGCCACGACCCATGTCCTCCCCATGGCTGTGGTTGAGGTGAAGGCCAATTTCAATATCTTCCTCGGGCCAAATGTGCATTGGGTTGCGGAACTTAGCCCTGCTATGCTGGAATCTCCCTTTGCTCCCATTAACAGAGTCCATACACCGATCACAGTCCAACTCTCAGTTTTATTTCGTAGCTCCACAACAACAGGGTAATGGCAGGATACGGTGGGATGAGCAGGCCGAGGCACTATCCTGATTGTAGTCCCTACAGCCTCTGTGCTATGACCAAGGGTTGCAGGAGTCTTGATTAGAACAACTTCGCTGCGCTGGGGCCTCTATCAGGGGAAGATGACCCTCCAAGGGAGTTACCGGAGGCCCGTCCGTCACCGGGTTGACGCTGCTCCGGAATCTTCAGACGGGTGACCTCCCCGGCCTCCTCACCTCAGATGCGGGTCACCTCGCAAGGGGCACCCTGGAATCACTTCACCCTCGCGGGACCCAGTCGAAGTCACCAGGTCCCAGGCCCACGACATAGTACCTCACCCCAGGCTGAAGGTGCCTGGGATGGACTCCAACTCCATTCCGGCCAAGCCTAGGGGCCTGGGCCGGAACCCCGAACCGCCCGCACCCAGGCCTAAGGTGCCT
Source organism: Rana muscosa (assembly GCA_029206835.1). Taxonomy (NCBI): domain Eukaryota; kingdom Metazoa; phylum Chordata; class Amphibia; order Anura; family Ranidae; genus Rana; species Rana muscosa. The sequence goes on along the minus strand of CM055123.1, from coordinate 3,663,307 downwards.
GGGTGCGTGAAGAGATGATCCTCGAAGACCTCGTGGTGAGGGCATCTCCCCCCTTTTATCTCCTCCCATCGACACCACGGCAGGTTCCCCGCCCCAGCCGTACCATCTCCGGAAAGGGACAAAAAGGGTAGCACTGCGGTAGTGATTCTGCAAAAAGGGGTCTAAACCGTGTCATAATTACACCCCAGGTGTATCCCACTAAATCTGAAGACCCCGCTACACTCTTAACAACATTTTGCTGCCATTTGCAGCCCTCTAGCCCTTTCCATTACTTTTTTAAAATCTTTTTAGTCCTCAGAAGTCCGGGTCCCCATTGAGTTCAATTGGGTTCGGGCTCGGGTTCGGCTTCGGGTTAAAGTTCGGTCCCGAACCCGAACTTTTTTCTGAAGTTCGGCCGAACCCGTCGAACCCGAACATCCAGGTGTCCGCTCAACTCTAAACAGGAATGCTCTGCAGTGAGGATTAGCTGCACACGGTGCCCAGGATACAGTTTACTGACTGAATATACTGCAGCTACCTGAATCAACTGCCTGCCTTTAGTATATTAGGAAGAGAACAGGAACGCTCTGCAGTGAGGTTTAGCTGCAAACTGTGCCCAGGATACAGTTTACTGACTGAATATACTGCAGCTATCTGAATCAACTGCCTGCCTGTAGTATATTAGGACGAGAACAGGAACGCTCTGCAGTGAGGTTTAGCTGCACACTGCGCCCAGAATACAGTTTACTAACTGAACATACTGCAGCTATCTGAATCAACTGCCTTTCTGTAGTATATTAGGAAGAGAACAGGAACGCTCTGCAGTGAGGTTTAGCTGAACACTGTGCACAGGATACAGTACTAAATATACTGCAGCTACCTGAATCAACTGCCTGCCTGTAGTATATTAGGAAGAGAACAGTAACGCTCTGCAGTGAGGTTTAGCTGCACACTGTGCCCAAGATACAGTTTACTTACTGAATATACTGCAGCTACCTGAATCAACTGCCTGCCTATAGTATATTAGGAAGAGAACAGTAACGCTCTGCAATGAGGTTTAGCTGCACACTGTGCCCAGGATACAGTTTACTGACTGAATATACTGCAGCTACCTGAATCAACTGCCTGCCTGTAGTATATTAGGATGAGAACACGAATGCTCTGCAGTGAGGTTTAGCTGCACACTGTGCCCAGGATACAGTTTACTTACTGAATATACTGCAGCTACCTGAATCAACTGCCTGCCTGAAGTATATTAGGAAGAGAACTGGAACACTCTGCAGTGAGGTTTAGCTGCACACTGTGCCCAGGATACAGTTTACTGACTGAATCAACTGCACCTACCTGAATCAACTGCCTGCCTGTAGTATATTAGGATGAGAACACGAATGCTCTGCAGTGAGGTTTAGCTGCACACTGTGCCCAGGATACAGTTTACTTACTGAATATACTGCAGCTAACTGAATCAACTGCCTGCCGCAGATTACATTATCTCTCTGCTGCCTGACTCTGGGAGTCTGGGACACAGCAAGAGACAACCAAAACTACACCTTAGCAGGCAAGTTAGTGACAATCCGCAAATTGTGTCAGGTGACGTGGCAAATGACAATCTGCATCTGGTGGCAGGCAAGTGACAATCAGCAAGGTGTGGCAGGTGAGTGGCAAGTGACAATCCACAAGGTGTGGCTAGTGACAATCCGCAAGGTGTGGCAGGTGACATAGCAAGTGACAATCCGCAACGTGTGGCAAGTGACACGCTTAAGGCTCCCACTATTTGCAGGCGACGGTGGCAAGTGACACACTCGGGGCTCCTAATGATTCTGCATTGAACTATTTAATTTTATATTACAATGTAATAATAGAAATAATGCACTTCAATCATCCTGACACCATAACAACCATGGTGCCGGGATGATTGAAGCGCCGACACCAGCCATTTCCCCGATAAATTTCCCACAAAAAAAACATAAAAACATATTTTCTGGCAGTGCCCCTCCCGAGAAAAGATTTTGGATTCTCCCCTGGATACAGTACTGAATATACTGCAGCTACCTGAATCAACTGCCTGCCTGTAGTATATTGGTAAGAGAACTACAGAAACACTACTGCCTGTAGTATATTAGGACGAGAACAAGAATGCTTTGCCGGGAGGTTTAGCTGCACACTGTGTCCAGGATACAGTATACTGACTGAATATACTGCAGCTACCTGAATCAACTGCCTGCCTGTAGTATATTAGGAAGTGAACAGAAACGCTCTGCAGTGAGGTTTAGCTGCACACGGTGCCCAGGATACAGTTTACTGACTGAATATACTGCACCTACCTGAATAAACTGCCTGCCTTTAGTATATTAGGAAGGGAACAGGAACGCTCTGCAGTGAGGTTTAGCTGCACACTGTGCCCAGGATATAGTTTACTGACTGAATATACTGCAGCTACTTGAATCAACTGCCTGCCTGTAGTATATTAAGAAGAGCACATGAACGCTCTGCAGTGAGGTTTAGCTGCACACTGTGCCCAGGATACAGTTTGCTGACTGAATATACTGCAGCTACCTGAATAAACTGCCTGCCTTTAGTATATTAGGAAGGGAACAGGAACGCTCTGCAGTGAGGTTTAGCTGTACACTGTGCCCAGGATATAGTTTACTGACTGAATATACTGCAGCTACCTGAATCAACTGCCTGCCTTTAGTATATTAGGAAGGGAACAGGAACGCTCTGCAGTGAAGTTTAGCTGCACACTGTGCCCAGGATACAGTATACTGACTGAATATACTGCAGCTACCTGAATCAACTGCCTGCCTGTAGTATATTAGGACGAGAACAGGAACGCTCTGCAGTGAGGTTTAGCTGCACACTGTGCCCAAGATACAGTTTACTGACTGAATATACTGCAGCTACCTGAATCAACTGCCTGCCTGTAGTATATTAGGAAGAGCACAGGAACGCTTCTGCAGGGAGGTTTAGCTGCACACTGTGCCCAGGATACAGTTTACTGACTGAATATACTGCAGCTACCTGAATCAACTGCCTGCCTGTAGTATATTAGGAAGAGAATAACAGAAACATTCTGCAGTGAGGTTTAGCTGCACACTGTGCCCAGGATACAGTATACTGACTGAATATACTGCAGCTACCTGAATCATCTGCCTGCCTGTAGTATATTTGGAAGAGAACAGGAACGCTCTGCAGTGAGGTTTAGCTGCACACTGTGCCCAGGATACAGTTTACTGATTGAATATACTGCAGCTGCCTGAATCAACTGCCTGCCTGTAGTATATTAAGAAGAGAACAAGAATGCTCTGCAGGGAGGTTTAGCTGCACACTGTGCCCAGGATACAGTATACTGACTGAATATACTGCAGCTACCTGAATCAACTGCCTGTAGTATATTAGTTAAAGAACAGGAACGTACTGCAGTGAGGTTTAGCTGCACACTGTGCCCAGTATACAGTTTACTGACTGAATACACTGCAGCTACCTGAATCAACTGCCTTTCTGTAGTATATTAGGAAGATACTACAGTGAGGTTTAGCTGCACACTGTGCCCAGGATACAGTATACTGACTGAATATACTGCAGCTACCTGAATCAACTGCCTGCCAGTAGTATATTAGAAAGAGAACAGGAACGCTCTGCAGTGAGGTTTATCTGCACACTGTGCCCAGGATATAGTTTACTGACTGAATATACTGCAGCTACCTGAATCAACTGCCTGCCTGTAGTATATTAGGAAGAGAACTAGAATGCTCTGCAGTGAGGTTTAGCTGCACACTGTGCCCAGGATACAGTTTACTAACTGAACATACTGCGCTATCTGAATCAACTGCCTTTCTGTAGTATATTAGGAAGAGAACAGGAACGCTCTGCAGTGAGGTTTAGCTACACACTGTGCCCAGGATACAGTTTACTGATTGAATATACTGCAGCTGCCTGAATCAACTGCCTGCCTGTAGTATATTAGGAAGAGAACTGGAACGCTCTGCAGTGAGGTTTAGCTGCACACTGTGCCCAGGATATAGTTTACTGACTGAATATACTGCAGCTACCTGAATCATCTGCCTGCCTGTGGTATATTAGGAAGAGAACAATAGGAACGCTCTGCAGTGAGGTTTAGCTGCACACTGTGCCTCTTCCCTGCACTCGTTGCTAATGCCTGGGCCGCTTGGCGTCTAGCAACGAGTGAAGTCAGTGAGTCACGTTGGGCCACTCTGCGGGCAGGTGCGATACCGGGCGGCTCCACTTGTGGCACAGTTTGTGGGCGGGCGGCGCGGTTCGTGGGCAGACTGTGCTGCTCAGTGTGTTGGCAGCGCAGGTGAGAGTGAGAGAGCAGGCTCATCTCTCACCGCCCGTGCCTGCCCTGCATTCCTGCAGTGACTTCCGCCCTCACTGTGCAGGCAGCAGAGAGATTACATTATCTTTCTGCTGCCTGACTCTGGGAGTCTGGGACACAGCAAGAGACAACCAAAACTACACCTTAGCAGGCAAGTTAGTGACAATCCGCAAATTGTGTCAGGTGATGTGGCAAATGACAATCTGCATTTGGTGGCAGGCAAGTGACAAACAGCAAGGTGTGGCAGGTGAGTGGCAAGTGACAATCCACAAGGTGTGGCTAGTGACAATCCACATGGTGTGGCAGATGACGTAGCAAGTGACAATCCGCAACGTGTGGCAAGTGACACGCTTAGGGCTCCCACTATTTGCAGGCGACGGTGGCAAGTGACACACTCGGGGCTCCCACTGATTCTGCATTGAACTATTTAATTTTATATTACAATGTTATAATAAAAATAATGCGCTTCAATAATCCTGACACCATAACAACCATGGTGCCGGGATGATTGAAGCGCCGACACCAGCCATTTCCCCGATAAATTTCCCACAAAAAAAACATAAAAACATATTTTCTGGCAGTGCCCCTCCCGAGAAAAGACTCTGGATCCACCCCTGTATACAGTACTGAATATACTGCAGCTACCTGAATCAACTGCCTGTGTTCTGTCTCAACTACAAAGCGATAAAGTTCATCTCCAGGTTTAAGTAGGCCTTACTCAAGCTGGTTTGATATTCATCCCTTGCATCGATACAGGCAGTTTAACCCAATGAATAAACTCACAGTTAGGACGACAGACGATGAATCCTTTCGAATGTTCCGTTTAATGATGGATATTCATAGGTAGAAAAACGTTGCAGTTGTAAGCCACATGTAAGATGTTTAGCATGGAAGATATACAGGAGTAATGACCAGAATCAGGAAGTGGAGGAGATATATAAAGAACTACGGTGAGAGAGAGAGTTCAGCTAGAAAGAAGGGGACAGATCTTAAAGACACAGAGCAAGAATAATCACATAGTGTAACACAACACTCCCCGTCTGAAATCTTTAGATTTCATAACCTTAAACTAAAATATATATTTTCAAAAAGTCCAATACTGACGAATGTCCTGGAACCTGTAATGAAAAACATGCAACAAGCAAATAACAAACGTAAGTTCAACAGGATGAAGAACATAAAGTCACAGTATGATGTCTTCAAATAATTCCAAAGTTCTGAGTAGAACCTGTAGATGGCAGCAATGTACTCCCCGCCGTGCCAACAGCATGGCTAGTCCTTGCACAAGTCACTCACCTGGCAAAAGGAGTACTAATTCTGTAATTGGTCGACTAAAGGTTCGCGTCGATCCTCCCTTGGTTACCTTGACTTCTACCTTCCGGACTTTGTTATCGTTGCTGGGCATAACTTTAGTAATAAGACACATAGGCCACTCATTCCGACAAACTTCCTTGTCTTTTAGAAGGATGAGGTCTCCAACCTTAAGATTCGGCTTAGATGCTTGCCATTTGTTACGACCTTGAAGGTGATGAAGATACTTTTTCTTCCAGCGATGCCAGAACACATTGGCTAGATGCTGCACCTGCTTCCATTGATGCCTGTAATGGTGTGACCGCAGCTTCTGTTTTGTACTTACAGAAGTGTGGAGTGAGGTGTTCACAGTTCTTATTTTCTTATCATCTTCAGGGTTTACTAGCCCATAGGTGGTGTTAATAGGGAGTAAGTAAGAGTCCTCATGCAGAAACCTTGGAGGTGACAGCCATAAGCTGTCCTGAAGAGCGGCAGGTGATACGGCTCTGGTCCCACAGTCAGCTGGGTTGAGTTCAGTGGGAACGTGATGCCATTGACTTGGTAGAGAGAATCTCTTGATACGTTCAACCCTGTTGCTGACGTACACATAAAATTGTTTTGTTTCGTTGTTTATGTAACCAAGTACTACCTTACTGTCTGTATAGAAGGTGAAAGAATCAATTCTAGTGTCCATTTCACTTCGTATGACCTCGGCAATTTCTACTGCTAGCACGGCTGCACAAAGTTCAAGTCTTGGTATGGTATGTGCAGGCTTGGGTGTGAGTTTTGCCTTGCCTAGGACAAAACTACAGTGTGATTCTCCATTCAGTTCAGAGGTCTTCAAATAGGCTACTGCAGCAATAGCTTCAACTGATGCATCAGAGAAAATATGAATCTCTCTCCGGTTAGCAGTTGAAGTGGATCCTGGAACATAGCAACGGGAATCTGAAGTTTTTCTAGTGACTTCAAAGAATATCTCCACCTTTCCCACTTGTGTTGATTCTCACTAGGCAAGGGAGTATCCCAGTCTATGTTCTCAGTAGACAACTGTCTTAGTAAAATCTTACCTTGAATGGTAACTGGAGCAAGGAAACCCAGTGGGTCATAGATGCTATTCACCACGGACAGGACTCCTCTCTTAGTGAAGGGTTTGTCACAAGTTGACACTTGGAAGGTGAATTTGTCTTGCTTGATGTTCCACAACAAACCCAGACTTCGCTGTACAGGAGGCACATCTGTACCTAAGTCAAGGTTTTTTAGACTAGTGGCATAGTCCTCAGAGTGAAAGGCATTCATAAGTTCCTGGCTGTTGGATATAATCTTGTGCAGTCTCAGGTTTGCTACAGACAGCATCTCCTTTGTTCTGGTGAGAAGATCAATTGCTTCTTTAGCAGTTGGAAAGGACTTAGGTGCGTCGTCAACGTAGAAGTTTCTTTCAACAAATTGACGGGCATCAGATCCATATTCAACTTCTCCAGTCTGAGCTGTTCTCCTTAGCCCATAAGTTGCCACTGCTGGGGAAGGACTGTTACCGAAGACATGTACCTTCATGCGATAATCTATAACTTCCTTGTTGAGGTCATTGTCCTTGTGCCATAGAAACCTGAGGTAGTTTCTGTTGTCTTCTCTGACGATGAAGCAGTGAAACATCTGTTGAATGTCGGCCATTACTGCTACAGGCTCTTGTCTGAAACGAATCAAGACTCCTGTTAGACTGTTGTTCAAGTTGGGTCCCGTAAGGAGCATGTTGTTAAGAGAAACACCTTCGTGCTGAGCACTGGAATCAAAGACAACTCTGATTTGGTCTGGTTTGCCTGGGTGATACACGCCAAAGGATGGAAGGTACCAGCATTCTTCTCCCTCCTTTAGTGGGGGAGCAGGCTCTGCATGATCTCTGTCAAATACATTTGGCATAAAGTCCACAAAGTGCTTTTGCATCTCTGGTTTCCTGCTTAAGTTTCGCTTTAAGGAGGAGAATCTACTGATGGCCTGCTGTAAGTTGTTGGGCAATCTCTCTCTTGGGAGACGAAAGGGTAGGGGTGCTACCCAGTTATTGGAGTCATCTTGAAAGAACTCATTGTCCATTACCTTGAATTCTTTGTCTTCCATTGAAGGAGCCAGTATGTCATCTTCACTGGTTGCATTAAACACTGTAGAGCCGAAGTCGCCATCATGGCAGGAGAAAGGGCTTGTGTCACCTGAGATACCATGTTGCCATTCGTGGCTGGCTATCTTCTCTTTCACCCAGTAGTGATGTGGGCATGGCTCAAAGTAAGTGTTTCGGCCATTTGGCAGAACATTTGTCTTGAATGACGAAATGTTGGTAGGTCTTTTCATTTTGCCTATGCAGACATTGCCTATGATGACCCACCCTAGATCCGTGCGCTGGGCAAATGGGGCATCTGGGGGTCCACTGACTTGTCTGTGTACCTTGTGAACTCTTAGAATGTCTCTTCCTAACAGAAGAAGGATCTAAGCATCTTTGTCAAGCGGCAGTATCTCATTTGCTATTACCTTGAGGTGAGGGTGATGGAAAGCAGCAGCTGGAGTAGGGATTTCTTCCCTGTTAGCAGGTATCTGATTGCACTCAACAAGTGTAGGTAAGGGTAATTGCAAGTTACCTTTGAGAGAAGATACCATGAGTCCATGAGCCCTTCTTCCAGAAACCTCTATAGTTCCACTACAGGTACCCAAGGTGTAAGGATGAGCTTCGCCTTTTATTTCAAATAGATTGAACAATTCCGATTTTGCAAGTGATCGATTGCTCTGATCGTCTAAGATAGCATATGCCTTTAGAGACTTTTCTGGTTGATCCTTGTGGTATATGTTCACCAAGCATATCTTAGCACAGGACTTACCACAGCGGTCTTCTCCACAAACTTCAGTGCAGGATGAAGAAATGATGGTAGAATTAGGCACTTGGTCTGTATTCTCCCCGCCATGCGTTAACCTGGGAGGAGTGTTGGCAGGTTGTGCAGAGCTGGGCTCAAGAGGATGGAGGGCTTGCACATGTTCTTCAGAGCCACACTCTATGCACTTGATGGACACATTACAGTCCCTTGCAAAATGTTCTGTAGAAGCACAGCACTTGAAACATACCCTAAATGTCTTTAAAAGCTCCTTGCGCTCTTCCAGAGGCTTTTTCCTAAAGCCGATACATTTATTGAGGGGGTGTGGCTTCTTGTGTATGGGACACTCTCTGTTAGGGTTTTCAATCTTCCTACTCTGTTTGTTCGTGGCTAGAACTGTGGTAGGAGTGGGAAGGATGTCAGTCTTTTTCACGGACACTGGGCCTCTATGGTTTCTATAGTTGCCCTGAAGACTGGTACTCTTAGGAAAGGGTGAGATGAGGCTGTACTCACCGTAGGAAAAACTTGGATCGTTCTTGGTCTCTGCAATTTCCCTGATGAATTCACAGAAGAAAGAGAATGGAGGGAAGGAAACCTTGTTCTCTCTTTTGTATGATGACTAGTGATGAGCCGAACACCCCCGGGTTCGGTTCGCACCAGAACCCGCGAACGGACCGAAAGTTCGCGCGAACATTAGAACCCTATTAAATACAATGGATGCGAACGTTCGGATTCTAAAGTGCTAATTATAACGACTATTATCCATGTTATTGTCCGAAACAGAGTTTGGGAACCCGGGTTCTGCACCAGGGGACATGTATCAATGCAAAAAGAAGTTTTAAAAACGGACGTTTTCCGGGAGCAGTCATTTTAATGATGCATAAAGTGAAAAAAAAAAAAGTCAAATATTCCTTTAAATATTGTACCTGGGGGGTGTCTAAAGTATGCCTGTGAAGTGCCACGTGTTTCCCGTGTTTAGAACTGTCCCTGCACAAAATAACATTTCTAAAGGAAAAAAAGCCATTTAAAACTGCTTGCGGCTTTAATGCAATGTCTGGTCCCGGTAATATGGATGAAAATCTTTAGGAAAAATGGCATAGCTATCCCATCAACCCCCCCCCCCCCCTACCCCAGCCCATTACCAGCCCCTTTGGGTCTTGTATGGATATTAAGGGGAACCCCGCACACAAAATAAAAAAGCCCCTATATACTCTGAACAGCCGTATACAGGCGGTGCATACAAGACAGGGACTGTAGGTTTGTTCTTATGTAGAATCTGTTTGTAATTTTGAACAGCTGCATTGTTTAAGTGTAGCTCCATGCCAAATTCCTTTTTTTTAGCTTTTTGGAAAACATAGGGAACGGTTATCACCCCTGTCACATTTTTTTTGCTGTCTGTGCCCCTGTTCAGAACATTTCACCTCACTTTGCGTCCCAATGACAACTGTTTTTGAAATGTGGTGTTTGTATTGAAACAAGGATTGGTGATAAAGCATCAGTAGAGAGGAGACACCTTTCTCCCATATTAATTCTTACAGGAGAGAATTTTCCTTCCAAGGGGTAGATTTCCTCTCACTTCCTGTTGTCTTCTTCCGTTTGCAAGTAGTAGTAGTTTGTAAGTTGGATGTTTGAAAGTAGGGACCTTCCGTATATACTCTGCAGAAATTGGCCCCTTAGGTGTTGGTGTTGGCACAACACTGAAAGCACTCACAGTTATTCTTGGTGGGTGCTGGAACGCCCTGCTGTCAAGTATAATATCAGAAATTGTAATAACATATAATTGTTGATCAGTGGTAGTAAAAATTGGGCCTTTGATGGTGGTGCTGGTGCCACAACACTGTAAGGCCTGACAGTTACTCTTGGTGGGCGCAGCAATGGTCCCTGCTGTGAATTATTAGATCAATAATTATAATTGCATGCCCCTGTTGAACAGGGGCTGAAAAACTGGGCCTTTGGTGGTGGTGGTGGTGGTGATGGTGTTGCTGGTGCCACAACACTGTAAGGCCTGACAGTTACTCTTGGTGGGCGCAGCAATGGTCCCTGCTGTGAATTATTAGATCAATAATTATAATTGCATGCCCCTGTTGAACAGGGGCTGAAAAACTGGGCCTTTGGTGGTGGTGGTGGTGGTGATGGTGTTGCTGGTGCCACAACACTGTAAGGCCTGACAGTTACTCTTGGTGGGCGCAGCAATGGGCCCTGCTGTGAATTATTAGATCAGTAATTATAATTGCATGCCCCTGTTGAACAGGGGCTGAAAAATTGGGCCTTAGGCACTGGTGGCACAACACTGCAACCCCTCACAGATACTGTACTTGGAGCACAGCAATGAGGCCTGTTGCAAAGTATTGCATCAAAAATTTTAATTACACACCCCTGTTAAACAGGGGCTGAAAAATTGGGCCTTAGCCACTGGTGGCATCACCCATAAACCAAAATGATCTTCCAAGCTATCATCGTTAATCGTATCATTGAGGAGGAGGAGGAGGATAGCCAGACAACATAACAGCACAGGCACTCAGCATCAGCATCAGTCTTGAAGGGATGTGACATTTTAAAATCAATTAGTCTGTTATATCAGCATCTGGTGTGTGGTAGCTGGTGGTGATCCAAGACTGGTTCATCTTGATGAAAGTCAGTCGATCAACCGAGTCGGTGGACAGGCGCACCCTGTGATCCGTGACAAATCCTCCAGCAGCACTGAATGTGCGTTCTGAAAGAACGCTGGATGCAGGACAGGCCAGTAGCTCAATTGCATACTGTGCAAGCTCTGGCCAGTGATCCATCCTCAAGACCCAGTAAGCCAGAGGATTTTCGGTGGGGAAGGTGTCCAAGTCTGACCTTGCCCCTAGGTATTCCTGCACCATGTATATCAGACGCTGGCGATGGTTGCTGGAACCGATCATACTTTGGGGCTGCGGACTAAAGAATTGTCTGAACGCATCGGTCAGACGGCCACCTTCCCCACCGCTCCTTCTTTGACTGCCCGAAGCCTCAGCAACTCGTTGTCCAGGACCAGGAGTTTGTAACCTCCCAGTCTCTGGGAACGCGTTGCACAGACCTTTCTGCAAGGCCTACCGGAGTTGTCTCATCCTCTGCTCCCTCTGCGACGGTACGATAAGGTCCGCAACCTTACCCTTGTACCGTGGATCAAGGAGAGTGGCCAGCCAGTAATGGTCCCTCTCCTTGATCCGAAGAATACGAGGATCCTTCCGCAGACTTTGCAGGATCAGGGAGGCCATGCAGCGTAGGTTAGCTGAGGCATTCAGTCCGGAGTCCTCTGGGTCATTAAGGACGACATGATCCGCAGCCACCTCCTCCCAGCCACGTACAAGTCCGCTGGTTTCTTGGGACTGTAAATCATCCCTAAAAGACTGCTGCTGATGATGCTGAGTGCCAGCCTCCACCTCCATGCTGACACAATCCTCCTCCTCCTCCTCCTCTTCCTGTGCGATGGGTGGGACAGAAGGAACACTGTCTGGGTAAAGGGGGCCTTGAGAGGCAAGGAAGTCCTCCTCTTCCTGCCTCTGTTCTGCCTCAAGTGCCCTGTCCATTATTCCACGCAGCGTGTGCTCCAACAGGTGGACAAGAGGTACAGTGTCACTGATGCATGCACTGTCACTGCTCACCATCCTCGTGGCCTCCTCAAATGGTGCCAGGACAGTGCATGCATCCCTGATCATGCCCCACTGGCGTGGTGAAAAAAACCCGAGCTCCCCTGACCCTGTCCTGGTGCCGTAGTCGCACAGGTACTCATTGATGGCCCTCTGCTGCGTGTGCAGCCGCTGCAGCATGGCCAACGTTGAGTTCCACCTGGTGGGCATGTCACATATAAGGCGGTTCTTGGGCAGGTTCAACTCCTTTTGAAGCTCAGCCAGGCGAGCACTGGCATTATAAGATCTGCGGAAATGCACACAGACTTTCCTGGCCTGCCTCAGGACATCCTGTAAGCCCGGGTACCTGCCCAAGAACCGCTGCACCACCAGGTTAAGGACGTGAGCCATACAGGGCACATGGGTCAGTTGTCCCTGTCGGAGGGCGGAGAGGAGGTTGGTGCCATTGTCGCAAACCACCATTCCTGGCTTAAGCTGGCGTGGCGTCAACCACCTCTCGGCCTGCCCCTGCAGAGCAGACAGGACCTCTGCCCCAGTGTGGCTCCTGTCCCCCAAACACACCAGCGCAAGCACGGCATGGCATCTTTTTGCCTGCGTACTTGCGTAGCCCCTTGAACGCCTACGGAGCACCGCTGGTTCCGAGGACAAACCACAGGAAGAGGCCATGGAGGAAGAAGAAGAGGAGGGGGTGGAGGAGAGAGGTGTGTCACAACCAGTAGTAGCATTTTGGAGGCGTGGGGGTGGAACAACCTCCAACACTACTGCACCTTGTCCTGCATCCTTCCCAGCTGCCAAAAGAGTGACCCAATGGGCCGTGAAAGAAAGGTAACGTCCCTGTCCATGCCTGCTGGACCATGAGTCAGCGGTAATATGCACCTTACCGCTGACCGCCCTGTCCAGCGAGGCCAAGACATTGCCTTCCACATGCCTGTAGAGAGCCGGAATAGCCTTCCGTGCGAAAAAGTGTCGTTTGGGAACCTGCCACTGAGGAACCGCACATTGCACAAACTCACGGAAGGGGGCCGAGTCTACCAACTGAAAAGGCAGCAGTTGAAGCGCTAGCAATTTAGCCAAGCTAGCATTCAACCGCTGGGCATGTGGATGGCTGGGAGTGAACTTCTTTCGACGGTCCAGCAGCTGGGGCAGGGAAATTTGCCTGCTAGAATCGGACGTTGGTGTACTGCTAGCAGAGTGCCCGCAAGTACTTGCCTGTGACACACCTAATTCTACACCTTCATTCCTCTCAGAGCAGGTTTCAGAGAGGAGTGAAGGTATAGTGGGGTTGGAGATCCCAGCTGATGCAGTGCAAGAAGAGGTCAGCTTTGATCTTTGGTGTGTGTCTTTAAGGTAGGCTTGCCAACGAGCTGCATGGCAGGTCAACATATGTCTGATCAAGCATGTGGTGCCCAAGCGGCTGATGTTTTGGCCACGCGATATACGCTTGAGACATATGTTGCAAACAGCAGCTGTGCGATCTGATGCACTCGCCTCAAAAAAGGCCCACACCAAAGAACTTTTTGAATGACGGGCAGAGGCAGCGCCCTGCACAGGCGGAGCTCTGCGGTGTGATTCCGTCGGTGTGCTGCCCATACGCTGGCCACTCAAGGGCATCCTGCCTCGTTGGAGATGTGCCTCCTCCTCATCCTCCTCCTCCTCCTCTCTCCTATTAGGCACCCACGTGGAGTCAGTGACCTCATCATCCCCTCCCTCCTCATCACTGGAGCCAATCTGGCAGTATGCTGCAGCTGCTGGAACATGACTGCCAGATTGGTGTCCTTCTTGAGCATCCCCTCTCTCTGCTCTCACGCTGCTGCCTTCCTCTAGCTGGGTATCATCATCAGATCCTTCCAAACGCTGGGCATCCTCCTGGAGCATGTACCCAACACTGTGCTCAAACAGTTCGGGGGACTCCTCAGGAGGAGGGCATGGTGGGTCTAGGGAAGGATTGACTAATGAAGATAATGATACCAGAGAAGAGGACGCTTTGGCAGCTGCTTTGCCACTACCCTGTGCCTGGGTGAGAGAGGATGAGGAGGATGAGGTGGGCTTGGTCATCCACTCTACCAAGTCTTCGGCATGATGTGGCTCAACATGTCCAGCTGCCGAAAACAAGGACAAGCGTGTCCCATGGCCATGTGCTGATGACAATGCACCGCGTACACTACCAGCACTGTTGCCCCCAGACACAGAGCCTGCTTGCCCTCTTTTTTTGCCTCCTGACTGTCTGCCTCTCCTTGGTTGCCTTCCAGACATTTTAATGGATGGCCTGCAGGGAGATGGGAAAAACAGCAATAAGGGCTACCTTCAGGTGTATATTGTGCAGGAGACTTAGCAACAATGACACTGACACTGTCCCCTGCCTATCCTTCTCTGTCCCTAAACACAAGGATTGAAAATATGGTTCAGCAAAAAAGTTTTAGAACAGAATAGCACACTGACACTTTCCCTCACTGTCCTACTCTGTCCCTCCCTACAAACAAGATTTAGCACAGAATAGCACACTGATAATTTCTATGAGTGTCCTTCTCTGTCCCTCAACTCAGGGATTGAAAATATGGAACAGCAAAATAGTTTTAGAACAGAATAGCACACTGTCAGTTTCACTCACTGTAGCTCTCTGTCCCTCAACTCAAGGATTGAAAATATGGAACAGCAAAATAGTTTTAGAACAGAATAGCACACTGTCAGTTTCCCTCACTGTAGCTCTCTGTCCCTCAACTCAAGGATTGAAAATATGGTTCAGCAAAATAGTTTTAGAACACAATAGCACACTGACACTTTCCCTCACTGTAGCTCTCTGTCCCTCAACTCAAGGATTGAAAATATGGAACAGCAAAATAGTTTTAGAACAGAATAGCACACTGTCAGTTTCCCTCACTGTAGCTCTCTGTCCCTCAACTCAAGGATTGAAAATATGGAACAGCAAAATAGTTTTAGAACAGAATAGCACACTGTCAGTTTCCCTCACTGTAGCTCTCTGTCCCTCAACTCAAGGATTGAAAATATGGTTCAGCAAAATAGTTTTAGAACACAATAGCACACTGACACTTTCCCTCACTGTAGCTCTCTGTCCCTCAACTCAAGGATTGAAAATATGGTTCAGCAAAATAGTTTTAGAACAGAATAGCACACTGTCAGTTTCCCTCACTGTAGCTCTCTGTCCCTCAACTCAAGGATTGAAAATATGGTTCAGCAAAATAGTTTTAGAACACAATAGCACACTGACACTTTCCCTCACTGTAGCTCTCTGTCCCTCAACTCAAGGATTGAAAATATGGAACAGCAAAATAGTTTTAGAACAGAATAGCACACTGTCAGTTTCCCTCACTGTAGCTCTCTGTCCCTCAACTCAAGGATTGAAAATATGGTTCAGCAAAATAGTTTTAGAACAGAATAGCACACTGTCAGTTTCCCTCACTGTAGCTCTCTGTCCCTCAACTCAAGGATTGAAAATATGGAACAGCAAAATTGATTTAGAACAGAATAGCACACTGTCAGTTTCACTCACTGTACCTCTCTGTCCCTCAACTCAAGGATTGAAAATATGGTTCAGCAAAATAGTTTTAGAACAGAATAGCACACTGTCAGTTTCCCTCACTGTAGCTCTCTGTCCCTCAACTCAAGGATTGAAAATATGGAACAGCAAAATAGTTTTAGAACAGAATAGCACACTGACACTTTCCCTCACTGTAGCTCTCTGTCCCTCAACTCAAGGATTGAAAATATGGTTCAGCAAAATAGTTTTAGAACAGAATAGCACACTGTCAGTTTCCCTCACTGTACCTCTCTGTCCCTACAAACAAGGATTAGCACAGAATAGCACACTGTCACTGACACTCTCCCTACCTATCCTTATTTGTCCCTAAACACAAGGAATCCAGGATTAGTAAAGGAAAAAAAATGACACTGTCCCTGCCTATGCTTCTCTTTCCCTGCTCCGGAACACACTACACAAGGCCGCCGCGCTGGCGGCCTTTTATAGTGTGGGGCGTGTACTAAACCCCATCAGCAATAATTGGCCACAGGCATCCTGCCTGTGGCCAATCATTGCTCTCCTCGCTGCCGGCGCTGTGATTGGCCAAGCATGCGGGGTCACAGTGCATGCTTGGCCAATCACAGCGCCTGGATGACACTGCGATGGCGTAGTGCATTGTGGGCCGTTCGCGTCACTCGAATTTGGCGCGAACGGCCCAAATCGTTCGATCTTCGTCGAACGATCGAACAGCCGATGTTCGAGTCAAACGTATGTTCGACTCGAACACGAAGCTCATCCCTAATGATGACCCTAGTGCAGTCCATTTCTCTTGCAAACCATACGGGAGCTTGGAGACAATTGGGTTTACCCCTCTTGGAGTGTCAAGGTAACTGAGTCCAGGTAGTTTTGGGTCTGTCTTGGCTAGCTGAAGCTCAAGGAGAAGGTCATTCAGTCTCTGGAACTCCTTGTTGTCCTTACCGGATATCTTTGGGAAAGTTTCCAGACGCATGAACAAAGCATTTTCTATAGCTTCTGGACTGCCATAACTTTGCTCTAGTCGCCCCCATGCAGCTGTGAGGCCTGCAGTAGGATTGTCCATGAAAACCGATCTTAAAGGCTTAACACGTGCAGCAGATAGAGGACCAAGCCATTTGATCAGCAGATTCAATTATTGATTAGCTGTAAAGCCAATATTGCTGATTGTAGTTCTGAAGGCACATTTCCAACTTCTGTAGTTCTCAGGTTGGTCATCAAAACTTGTAAGACCAGTCTTTGTGAGCTCTCTGCGAAGCATGTACCTCACAAACTCTTCTGTCTCAGTTGTCTCCGCCTTTATGTGTGATGCTGTTGGCTGTATGGTGCTGATTGTGTTATCTTTGACATTGTTGTTAAAGGACACAGGGAAATATGGTGCAGCAGATGCATCCAGGTGAGTTGCTTGCTTGAAGTCAGTTGTTCCAATGGTACGTTGATTCAAGGCTGTACCGATGACTGGAGATTGATGACTTGCTTGAAGCTTGCGCTGATGCTCTGTGACGTATGAAGGCAGGCAAGGTAGGCAGGTAGGAAATGCAGTGGAGTGATTTTGAGTGCAGGAAGTTGCTGGAACCTCTTTAACTTGAAGCTGTGAAGGAGTCTCTATGTAGTCGGGAGCATTGGAGACAATGGAGTGTGCACTGCTGTGGCTTAGGACATAGTCTTTAGTGTGTTTGAGGGGGTCTTCCATATCTGCTATGTTTAGGTTAATGCTGTCTTTCTCACTTGCACCTTCGTCTGTACTGATAGCTTGCTGTAGGACCCTTAGCTTTGCCATGGCTGCGTCATGTTTACACTGTTCATTTAAGGTTTCCATTGTTGCTCTTTGACGGGCTGACTGAGCTTCCGACTCTGCTCTTTGACGTGCTGACAGCGCTTCCAACTCTGCTCTTTTTTCTGCATATGCCACCTGCACTTTGCTGGCTTCCACTTCAGCGCGGGCATTAATAAGTCGCTCACTGAGTGTTGAGTATCTTGAACTATGGGATCTTGACGAGTTTTTAGAACGTCTGGTGGAAACAGATCTGTGAGATGCAGTGTCCTGTAACAGCTTTATTTTTGCTTCTGCCTTTAAACTGGTTTGCTGGATAAAACTGTCTCTTTCAATATTAAGAATGTTGACACGCTTTAACTGCCTCATCGCATTTTCTGTCTTCATGTTTTGTAAGACATTAGTGAATTTGATGCTCGTAAGCTGATAAAGCTCATATGAGGCAGAAAGTTGTTTAATGGCGCCCTCTAGTGTCAGTAGTTCACGTTCAACAGACACTGTATTGGCTTCAGCAAGGATTTTCTCCCAGACTAATTCCAAGCTATTTGACAATTCAGTCCTTGAAGCTTCATAATTCTCCATTACTTTCCAAGTGGGTTTAACTGAGCGTTTGGGTAACTCAGTTTCTTCAGGAACTTGTGGGGAGGTAGATGTGAGTTCACATGCAGAAGCTTGGTCACTCATGATAGCAGACTGACTGTGAAAGCAGGCAGGATCTGTGTGCTGAAATATGACACTGTGCAGATTGTCTCAGGCTATAAGGCTGCCATGTGCTGCTCTGTCCCTTCTGTCTTGCTATGAGGGCAGTAAATCTTGTCTGTTTCAGTACTGACATGCAGAAATCTTGTAATTAGGCTGTGGAACTCCGTTTTTCTACTTATGAATATCCATCATTAAACAGAACATTCGAAAGGATTCATCGTCTGTCGCCCTAACTGTGAGTTTATTCATTGAGTTAAACTGCCTGTATCGATGCAAGGGATGAATATCAAACCAGCTTGAGTAAGGCCTACTTAAACCTGGAGATGAACTTTATCGCTTTGTAGTTGAGACAGAACAGTAGAAAAACGTTGCAGTTGTAAGCCACATGTAAGATGTTTAGCATGGAAGATATACAGGAGTAATGACCAGAATCAGGAAGTGGAGGAGATATATAAAGAACTACGGTGAGAGAGAGAGTTCAGCTAGAAAGAAGGGGACAGATCTTAAAGACACAGAGCAAGAATAATCACATAGTGTAACACAACAGCCTGCCTGTAGTATATTGGTAAGAGAACAACAGAAACACTACTGCCTGTAGTATATTAGGACGAGAACAAGAATGCTTTGCAGGGAGGTTTAGCTGCACACTGTGCCCAGGATACAGTATACTGACTGAATATACTGCAGCTACCTGAATCACCTGCCTGCCTTTAGTATATTAGGAAGGGAACAGGAATGCTCTGCAGTGAGGTTTAGCTGCACACTGTGCCCAGGATACAGTTTACTGACTGAATATACTGCAGCTACTTGAATCAACTGCCTGCCTGTAGTATATTAAGAAGAGCACATGAACGCTCTGCAGTGAGGTTTAGCTGCACACTGTGCCCAGGATACAGTTTACTGACTGAATATACTGCAGCTACCTGAATCAACTGCCTGCCTGTAGTATATTAGGAAGTAAACAGAAACGCTCTGCAGTGAGGTTTAGCTGCACACGGTGCCCAGGATACAGTTTACTGACTGAATATACTGCAGCTACCTGAATAAACTGCCTGCCTTTAGTATATTAGGAAGGGAACAGGAATGCTCTGCAGTGAGGTTTAGCTGCACACTGTGCCCAGGATACAGTTTACTGACTGAATATACTGCAGCTACTTGAATCAACTGCCTGCCTGTAGTATATTAAGAAGAGCACATGAACGCTCTGCAGTGAGGTTTAGCTGCACACTGTGCCCAGGATACAGTTTACTGACTGAATATACTGCAGCTACCTGAATCAACTGCCTGCCTGTAGTATAGTAGGAAGAGAACAGGAACGCTCTGCAGTGAGGTTTAGCTGCACACTGTGCCCAGGATACAGTTTACTGACTGAATACACTGCAGCTACCTGAATCAACTGCCTGCCTCTAGTATATTAGGAAGAGAACAGGAACGCTCTGCAGTGAGGTTTAGCTGCACACTGTGCCCAGGATACAGTTTACTGACTGAATATACTGCAGCTACCTGAATCAACTGCCTGCCTGTAGTATATTAGGAAGAGAACAGGAACGCTCTGCAGTGAGGTTTAGCTGCACACGGTGCCCAGGATACAGTTTACTGACTGAATATACTGCAGCTACCTGAATCAACTGCCTGCCTTTAGTATATTAGGAAGGGAACAGGAACGCTCTGCAGTGAAGTTTAGCTGCACACTGTGCCCAGGATACAGTTTACTGATTGAATATACTGCGGCTACCTGAATCAACTGCCTGCCTGTAGTATATTAGGACGAGAACAGGAACGCTCTGCAGTGAGGTTTAGCTGCACACTGTGCCCAGGATACAGTTTACTGACTGAATATACTGCAGCTACCTGAATCAATTGCCTGCCTGTAGTATATTAGGAAGAGCACAGGAACGCTCTGCAGGGAGGTTTAGCTGCACACTGTGCCCAGGATACAGATTACTGACTGAATATACTGCAGCTACCTGAATCAACTGCCTGCCTGTAGTATATTAGGAAGAGAATAACAGAAACATTCTGCAGTGAGGTTTAGCTGCACACTGTGCCCAGGATACAGTATACTGACTGAATATACTGCAGCTACCTGAATCAACTGCCTGCCTGTAGTATATTTGGAAGAGAACAGGAACGCTCTGCAGTGAGGTTTAGCTGCACACTGTGCCCAGGATACAGTTTACTGATTGAATATACTGCAGCTGCCTGAATCAACTGCCTGCCTGTAGTATATTAGGAAGAGAACAAGAATGCTCTGCAGGGAGGTTTAGCTGCACACTGTGCCCAGTATACAGTTTACTGACTGAATACACTGCAGCTACCTGAATCAACTGCCTTTCTGTAGTATGTTAGGAAGATACTACAGTGAGGTTTAGCTGCACACTGTGCCCAGGATACAGTATTCTGACTGAATATACTGCAGCTACCTGAATCAACTGCCTGCCTGTAGTATATTAGGAAGAGAACAGGAACACTCTGCAGTGAGGTTTAGCTGCACACTGTGCCCAGGATACAGTTTACTTACTGAATATACTGCAGCTACCTGAATCAACTGCCTGCCTGTAGTATATTAGGAAGAGAACAGTAAAGCTCTGCAGTGAGGTTTAGCTGCACACTGTGCCCAAGATACAGTTTACTGACTGAATATACTGCAGCTACCTGAATCAACTGCCTGCCTGTAGTATATTAGGAAGAGAACTGGAACGCTCTGCAGTGAGGTTTAGCTGCACACTGTGCCCAGGATACAGTTTACTTACTGAATATACTGCAGCTACCTGAATCAACTGCCTGCCTGTAGTATATTAGGAAGAGAACAGTAAAGCTCTGCAGTGAGGTTTAGCTGCACACTGTGCCCAAGATACAGTTTACTGACTGAATATACTGCAGCTACCTGAATCAACTGCCTGCCTGTAGTATATTAGGAAGAGAACTGGAACGCTCTGCAGTGAGGTTTAGCTGCACACTGTGCCCAGGATATAGTTTACTGACTGAATATACTGCAGCTACCTGAATCAACTGCCTGCCTGTGGTATATTAGGAAGAGAACAATAGGAACGCTCTGCAGTGAGGTTTAGCTGCACACTGTGCCTCTTCCCTGCAGTCGTTGATAATGCCTGGGCCGCTTGGCGTCTAGCAACGAGTGAAGTCAGTGAGTCACGTCGGGCCACTCTGCGGGCAGGTGCTATACCGGGCGGCTCCACTTGTGGCGCGGTTTGTGGGCGGGCGGCGCGGTTCGTGGGCAGACTGTGCTGCTCAGTGTGTTGGCAGCGCAGGTGAGAGTGAGAGAGCAGGCTCATCTCTCACCGCCCGTGCCTGCCCTGCATTCCTGCAGTGACTTCCGCCCTCACTGTGCAGGCAGCAGAGAGATTACATTATCTCTCTGCTCCCTGACTCTGGGAGTCTGGGACACAGCAAGAGACAACCAAAACTACACCTTAGCAGGCAAGTTAGTGACAATCCGCAAATTGTGTCAGGTGACGTGGCAAATGACAATCTGCATCTGGTGGCAGGCAAGTGACAATCAGCAAGGTGTGGCAGGTGAGTGGCAAGTGACAATCCACAAGGTGGGGCTAGTGACAATCTGCAAGGTGTGGCAGGTGACGTAGCAAGTGACAATCCGCAACATGTGGCAAGTGACACGCTTAGGGCTCCCACTATTTGCAGGCGACGGTGGCAAGTGACACACTCGGGGCTCCCACTGATTCTGCATTGAACTATTTAATTTTATATTACAATGTAATAATAGAAATAATGCGCTTCAATCATCCTGACACCATAACAACCATGGTGCCGGGATGATTGAAGCGCCGACACCACAAAATTTCCCACAAAAAAAACATAAAAACATATTTTCTGGCAGTGCCCCTCCCGAGAAAAGATTTTGGATCCGCCCCTGGATACAGTACTGAATATACTGCAGCTACCTGAATCAACTGCCTGCCTGTAGTATATTGGTAAGAGAACTACAGAAACACTACTGCCTGTAGTATATTAGGACGAGAACAAGAATGCTTTGCAGGGAGGTTTAGCTGCACACTGTGTCCAGGATACAGTATACTGACTGAATATACTGCAGCTACCTGAATCAACTGCCTGCCTGTAGTATATTAGGAAGTGAACAGAAACGCTCTGCAGTGAGGTTTAGCTGCACACGGTGCCCAGGATACAGTTTACTGACTGAATATACTGCAGCTACCTGAATAAACTGCCTGCCTTTAGTATATTAGGAAGGGAACAGGAACGCTCTGCAGTGAGGTTTAGCTGCACACTGTGCCCAGGATATAGTTTACTGACTGAATATACTGCAGCTACTTGAATCAACTGCCTGCCTGTAGTATATTAAGAAGAGCACATGAACACTCTGCAGTGAGGTTTAGCTGCACACTGTGCCCAGGATACAGTTTACTGACTGAATATACTGCAGCTACCTGAATCAACTGCCTGCCTGTAGTATATTAGGACGAGAACAGGAACGCTCTGCAGTGAGGTTTAGCTGCACACTGTGCCCAGGATACAGTTTACTGACCGAATATACTTCAGCTACCTGAAACAACTGCCTGCCTGTAGTATATTAGGAAGAGAACAGGAACGCTCTGCAGTGAGGTTTAGCTGCACACTGTGCCCAGGATACAGTTTACTGACTGAATATACTGCAGCTACCTGAATCAACTGGCTGCCTCTAGTATTTTAGGAAGAGAACAGGAACGCTCTGCAGTGAGGTTTAGCTGCACACTGTGCCCAGGATACAGTTTACTGACTGAATATACTGCAGCTACCTGAATCAACTGCCTGCCTGTAGTATATTAGGAAGAGAACAGGAACGCTCTGCAGTGAGGTTTAACTGCACACGGTGCCCAGGATACAGTTTACTGACTGAATATACTGCAGCTACCTGAATCAACTGCCTGCCTTTAGTATATTAGGAAGGGAACAGGAACGCTCTGCAGTGAAGTTTAGCTGCACACTGTGCCCAGGATACAGTTTACTGACTGAATATACTGCAGCTACCTGAATCAACTGCCTGCCTGTAGTATATTAGGAAGAGCACAGGAACGCTCTGCAGGGAGGTTTAGCTGCACACTGTGCCCAGGATACAGATTACTGACTGAATATACTGCAGCTACCTGAATCAACTGCCTGCATGTAGTATATTAGGAAGAGAATAACAGAAACATTCTGCAGTGAGGTTTAGCTGCACACTGTGCCCAGGATACAGTTTACTGACTGAATATACTGCAGCTACCTGAATCAACTGCCTGCCTGTAGTATATTAGGAAGAGAACAGGAACGCTCTGCAGTGAGGTTTAGATGCACACTGTGCCCAGGATACAGTTTACTGATTGAATATACTGCAGCTGCCTGAATCAACTGCCTGCCTGTAGTATATTAGGAAGAGAACAAGAATGCTCTGCAGGGAGGTTTAGCTGCACACTGTGCCCAGGATACAGTATACTGACTGAATATACTGCAGCTACCTGAATCAACTGCCTGTAGTATATTA
This sequence comes from Rana muscosa, assembly GCA_029206835.1. Taxonomy (NCBI): domain Eukaryota; kingdom Metazoa; phylum Chordata; class Amphibia; order Anura; family Ranidae; genus Rana; species Rana muscosa. Next base: position 3,639,758 of record CM055123.1, on the reverse strand, counting down.
TTTAAAGAACAGGAACGTACTGCAGTGAGGTTTAGCTGCACACTGTGCCCAGTATACAGTTTACTGACTGAATACACTGCAGCTACCTGAATCAACTGCCTTTCTGTAGTATATCAGGAAGATACTACAGTGAGGTTTAGCTGCACACTGTGCCCAGGATACAGTATACTGACTGAATATACTGCAGCTACCTGAATCAACTGCCTGCCTGTAGTATATTAGGAAGAGAACAGGCACGCTCTGCAGTGAGGTTTAGCTGCACACTGTGCCCAGGATACAGTTTACTTACTGAATATACTGCAGCTACCTGAATCAACTGCCTGCCTGTAGTATATTAGGAAGAGAACAGGAACGCTCTGCAGTGAGGTTTAGCTGCACACGGTGCCCAGGATACAGTTTACTGACTGAATATACTGCAGCTACCTGAATCAACTGCCTGCCTTTAGTATATTAGGAAGGGAACAGGAACGCTCTGCAGTGAAGTTTAGCTACACACTGTGCCCAGGATACAGTTTACTGACTGAATATACTGCAGCTACCTGAATCAACTGCCTGCCTGTAGTATATTAGGACGAGAACAGGAACGCTCTGCAGTGAGGTTTAGCTGCACACTGTGCCCAGGATACAGTTTACTGACTGAATATACTGCAGCTACCTGAATCAACTGCCTGCCTGTAGTATATTAGGAAGAGCACAGGAATGCTCTGCAGGGAGGTTTAGCTGCACACTGTGCCCAGGATACAGTTTACTGACTGAATATACTGCAGCTACCTGAATCAACTGCCTGCCTGTAGTATATTAGGAAGAGAATAACAGAAACATTCTGCAGTGAAGTTTAGCTGCACACTGTGCCCAGGATACAGTATACTGACTGAATATACTGCAGCTACCTGAATCATCTGCCTGCCTGTAGTATATTTGAAAGAGAACAGGAACGCTCTGCAGTGAGGTTTAGCTGCACACTGTGCCCAGGATACAGTTTACTGATTCAATATACTGCAGCTGCCTGAATCAACTGCCTGCCTGTAGTATATTAGTTAAAGAACAGGAACGTACTGCAGTGAGGTTTAGCTGCACACTGTGCCCAGTATACAGTTTACTGACTGAATACACTGCAGCTACCTGAATCAACTGCCTTTCTGTAGTATATTAGGAAGATACTACAGTGAGGTTCAGCTGCACACTGTGCCCAGGATACAGTATACTGACTGAATATACTGCAGCTACCTGAATCAACTGCCTGCCTGTAGTATATTAGGAAGAGAACAGTAAAGCTCTGCAGTGAGGTTTAGCTGCACACTGTGCCCAAGATACAGTTTACTGACTGAATATACTGCAGCTACCTGAATCAACTGCCTGCCTGTAGTATATTAGGAAGAGAACTGGAACGCTCTGCAGTGAGGTTTAGCTGCACACTGTGCCCAGGATATAGTTTACTGACTGAATATACTGCAGCTACCTGAATCAACTGCCTGCCTGTGGTATATTAGGAAGAGAACAATAGGAACGCTCTGCAGTGAGGTTTAGCTGCACACTGTGCCTCTTCCCTGCACTCGTTGATAATGCCTGGGCCGCTTGGCGTCTAGCAACGAGTGAAGTCAGTGAGTCACGTCGGGCCACTCTACGGGCAGGTGCGATACCGGGCGGCTCCACTTGCGGCGCGGTTTGTGGACAGGCGGCGCGGTTCGTGGGCAGACTGTGCTGCTCAGTGAGTTGGCAGCGCAGGTGAGAGTGAGAGAGCAGGCTCATCTCTCACCGCCCGTGCCTGCCCTGCATTCCTGCAGTGACTTCCGCCCTCACTGTGCAGGCAGCAGAGAGATTACATTATCTCTCTGCTGCCTGACTCTGGGAGTCTGGGACACAGCAAGAGACAACCAAAACTACACCTTAGCAGGCAAGTTAGTGACAATCCGCAAATTGTGTCAGGTGACGTGGCAAATGACAATCTGCATCTGGTGGCAGGCAAGTGACAATCAGCAAGGTGTGGCAGGTGAGTGGCAAGTGACAATCCACAAGGTGTGGCTAGTGACAATCCGCAAGGTGTGGCAGGTGACGTAGCTAGTGAAAATCCGCAACGTGTGGCAAGTGACACGCTTAGGGCTCCCACTATTTGCAGGCGACGGTGGCAAGTGACACACTCGGGGCTCCCACTGATTCTGCATTGAACTATTTAATTTTATATTACAATGTAATAATAAAAATAATGCGCTTCAATAATCCTGACATCATAACAACCATGGTGCCGGGATGATTGAAGCACCGACACCAGCCATTTCCCCGATAAATTTCCCACAAAAAAAACATAAAAACATATTTTCTGGCAGTGCCCCTCCCGAGAAAAGACTCTGGATCCGCCCCTGGATACAGTACTGAATATACTGCAGCTACCTGAATCAACTGCCTGCCCGTAGTATATTGGTAAGAGAACAACAGAAACACTACTGCCTGTAGTATATTAGGACGAGAACAAGAATGCTTTGCAGGGAGGTTTAGCTGCACACTGTGCCCAGGATGCAGTATACTGACTGAATATACTGCAGCTACCTGAATCACCTGCCTGCCTTTAGTATATTAGGAAAAGAACAGGAACCCTCTGCAGTGAGGTTTAGCTGCACACTGTGCCCAGGATATGGTATACTGACTGAATATACTTCAGCTACCTGAATCAACTGCCTGCGTGTAGTATATTAGGAAGAGAACAGGAACGCTCTGTAGTGAGGTTTAGCTGCACACTGTGCCCAGGATACAGTTTACTGACTGAATATACTGCAGCTACCTGAATCAACTGCCTGCCCGTAGTATATTGGTAAGAGAACAACAGAAACACTACTGCCTGTAGTATATTAGGACGAGAACAAGAATGCTTTGCAGGGAGGTTAAGCTGCACACTGTGCCCAGGATGCAGTATACTGACTGAATATACTGCAGCTACCTGAATCACCTGCCTGCCTTTAGTATATTAGGAAAAGAACAGGAACCCTCTGCAGTGAGGTTTAGCTGCACACTGTGCCCAGGATACAGTTTACTGACTGAATATACTGCAGCTACCTGAATCAACTGCCTGCGTGTAGTATATTAGGAAGAGAACAGGAACGCTCTGTAGTGAGGTTTAGCTGCACACTGTGCCCAGGATACAGTTTACTGACTGAATATACTGCAGCTACCTGAATCAACTGCCTGCCTCTAGTATATTAGGAAGAGAACAGGAACGCTCTGCAGTGAGGTTTAGCTGCACACTGTGCCCAGGATACAGTTTACTGACTGAATATACTGCAGCTACCTGAATCAACTGCCTGCCTGTAGTATATTAGGAAGTGAACAGAAACGCTCTGCAGTGAGGTTTAGCTGCACACGGTGCCCAGGATACAGTTTACTGACTGAATATACTGCAGCTACCTGAATAAACTGCCTGCCTTTAGTATATTAGGAAGGGAACAGGAACGCTCTGCAGTGAGGTTTAGCTGCACACTGTGCCCAGGATATAGTTTACTGACTGAATATACTGCAGCTACTTGAATCAACTGCCTGCCTGTAGTATATTAAGAAGAGCACATGAATGCTCTGCAGTGAGGTTTAGCTGCACACTGTGCCCAGGATACAGTTTACTGACTGAATATACTGCAGCTACCTGAATCAACTGCCTGCCTGTAGTATATTAGGACGAGAACAGGAACGCTCTGCAGTG